>CAWUFW010006879.1:0-600000 GCA_963921515.1 Calotriton arnoldi
GGAGTGCTTGTTGTGTCATGCATTGTCCATCCTATGAGTGGGGGTGGTAGTAGTGGTAGGCATCCAGCCCCCTGGCTAAGGGTGGTAGTAGTGGTAGGCTTCCTGCCCCCTGGCTAAGGGTGGTAGTAGTGGTGGGCATCCTGCCCCCTGGGTGAGGGTGGTAGTAGTGGTAGGCATCCTGCCCCCTGGCTAAGGGTGGTAGTAGTGGTAGGCATCCAGCCCCCTGGCTAAGGGTGGTAGTAGTGGTGGGCATCCTGCCCCCCCTGGGTGAGGGTGGTAGTAGTGGTGGGCATCCTGCCCCCTGGCTAAGGGTGGTAGTAGTGGTGGGCATCCTGCCCCCCTGGGTGAGGGTGGTAGTAGTGGTAGGCATCCTGCCCCCTGGGTGAGGGTGGTAGTAGTGGTGGGCATCCTGCCCCCTGGCTAAGGGTGGTAGTAGTGGTGGGCATCCTGCCCCCCTGGGTGAGGGTGGTAGTAGTGGTGGGCATCCTGCCCCCCTGGCTAAGGGTGGTAGTAGTGGTGGGCATCCTGCCCCCCTGGGTGAGGGTGGTAGTAGTGGTGGGCATCCTGCCCCCTGGCTAAGGGTGGTAGTAGTGGTGGGCATCCTGCCCCCCTGGGTGAGGGTGGTAGTAGTGGTAGGCATCCTGCCCCCGTGGGTGAGGGTGGTAGTAGTGGTAGGCATCCTGCCCCCTGGCTAAGGGTGGTAGTAGTGGTGGGCATCCTGCCCCCTGGCTAAGGGTGGTAGTAGTGGTGGGCATCCTGCCCCCCTGGGTGAGGGTGGTAGTAGTGGTAGGCATCCTGCCCCCTGGGTGAGGGTGGTAGTAGTGGTGGGCATCCTGCCCCCTGGCTAAGGGTGGTAGTAGTGGTGGGCATCCTGCCCCCCTGGGTGAGGATGGTAGTAGTGGTAGGCATCCTGCCCCCGTGGGTGAGGGTGGTAGCAGTGGTGGGCATCCTGCCCCCCTGGGTGAGGGTGGTAGCAGTGGTGGGCATCCTGCCCCCTGGCTAAGGGTGGTAGTAGTGGTAGGCATCCTGCCCCCTGGGTGAGGGTGGTAGTAGTGGTGGGCATCCTGCCCCCCTGGCTAAGGGTGGTAGTAGTGGTAGGCATCCTGCCCCCGTGGGTGAGGGTGGTAGTAGTGGTAGGCATCCTGCCCCCTGGCTAAGGGTGGTAGTAGTGGTAGGCATCCAGCCCCCCTGGGTTGGGGTGGTGGCGCGCATTCAGGCCCCTGTGTGCATATGTGGCATTGGTGATGGGCATCCCGCCCCTATGGTGCTGCTGTTGCTGGTGTAAGTATATTCAGATTCCCAGTGTATGTGTGTGATGTGTCGTGTACGTGTTGTATGTGTTTTGTGGTTGGTGTCTGACTTACCTTCTGCGCCGTACGCGTCCGTGCCTGTTCCGGTAGTAGATGTAGAATATTGGTATGATCGGGACGAAGGGATTCATGGTTGGTTCGTGTCGTTCGTCCTTCTCGTTGCTTCGCGTCGTCCTCGTCGCTTGGCTTCGTCCTCGTCGCTTCGCTTCGTCCTCGTCGCTTCGCGTCGTCCTCGTCTGTGCTGTGTTCGTCTCGTAGCCGTGGATCGTGTTGTGGCGCGATTCGGAGCTTATGTGCGCCTCTCCCGGATGCTTTGACGTGCCGTGCGTAGCGACGGGTTCGGCGCGTACGGAAAGCGCATCGTACTTGTCCGGCCGGACGGGGCTGCATTTTCCCTTCCGTGCGACTCGATTCGGCGTTTCCGGATTCGCCTCGGTCGGAGAACAGGACCTGGTTTGGGTGAGTACGGCTCGGCCGGAATTTTTGCTGTTGTGCGCATCGTACTTGCTCGTTCGGTGTGCTGTACGGATCGGTCGGGAAACTGGCTTTCGCATGGCTTTTTTCCCGACCGAATAGTATTGGGTGCGCCTCCGACCGAGATCGGAATCGACCCCTATATGTTCAATCAGTCATTTATATGTTGCCACGCACAGTCTGATCAAACTGATCAATGTGAGTTGCAAGACTGAAGATGCTGCCAATGATATTTATATGCACAGAGCGTTTTGACATTCACAAACAGCCTCAGCCAAGTATGCCTTAAATTACCTCAGATTTTTTACACTGTGGTGGTGGGCGTCTCGTGCCATCTCAGAGGGCTGCCTTTGGTCAGGATGGAACTTAACTGGAATCATCACGATCTCTCCACCGACTCCTTGTGAAATGTCATTAGTGTCGCAAGTCCTGGCCAATCCAGATGCTGCTCCCTTGCTGAGAGCAGCTCCAGAATTGGATCGAGCAGGGTAACCAGCACTCATTCTGAGTGCAGGGGGCAGCAGCTGCCCCCTCCCCTCTCACTATGCACAGATGGTGAGAGGCTTCTAATGTGCATGTCGGGCTGGTCGCAGAAAGGCAGTTGGCCAAACTGACATGTGCACTTGGAAGAGGAAGAGGAAGAGGAAGAGGGAGAGGGAGAGGGAGAGGGAGAGGGAGAGGGAGAGGGTGAGAGAGAGAGAGAGAGAGACAGAGACCAGGAGATGAGCTTGAATTGTATTTCAAAGCCCCACCCACTCATCACTAAGCAACCCTGCTCGTAGCCAATAAAAAAAAACCAAGCATTGGCATAGCCAATAGGTCTCGCCTTTGGGGCCTTATAAGTGTTTAGCCAGAGCTATTGACTTTGCCAATGTCTTCAAGCTGTGCTGTAGAGAAGTGTGGCTGCTGTGCAGCATGCTGAAAAGTTATAATAAAAAAGTGTCAGAAGCATTTTTGTTACTTTATATATGACCAAGAAGGCATTATGTAAAACTGAACGACCATATTAAAAAAAGTATTTACAATAAAAAATGTCCTCAGTTTTCTTTTGTTCTAGCAATGCTGGCCTCAGTTTTTGATGACCTGTGCTCCAGAGGCTACTCAGCTGTTAAAGACCTGTATGTGCAAGTACGCTTTCCGGTGTTTCCTAAGTAGTGGGTGTGTCACAGGTGGGCTTTAAGGGAAGGGCCTAGGGTGCGGAAGAGAGGACTGCAAACTAAGACTTGCTGATAAGGATTTGAAGGATCCTACTTATTTCCTACGTTTATTCGCATGATAATACACTCTGATGCAACTGCGCTCAGGTGGCTCTTATCGCTAGTGACCTTTGCTCACTTGCCTTACTTGGAGTGGCAAACAGTGTTGATTTTGGTAGTTTCTACTTTGCAGTCGCTTGCGTAGTGAGATGTTGCCTACATTTAGCACATGTAGCTTTGTCTGCAGTGCACAGAGACCCTTTATTGCTGAACACAGGAGAAAACAAGCACTGACAAAGCAAATAGGTCTGGCACTGGCAGCCAGCTGGCAATTCTTTTTTGCTTTGTGATGGTCTTTGCAAAGCTTTATTGTTTGGGAATGTGCTGGGCCCTCATGATTCTAAATCACAAAATTATTTGCTACAGTCAAAAAAGTTTTTGGGGTAAAAAAAAACAAACAAAAAAAAACACACACACAACCATAGTACTCCCTGGCACTGAAGGTAACTACTTAAAAAGTCAATAAGCCTCAGCATGAAGAGCGCCTGCTGCAGAGACCGCATGTTTTAGTGCTCAGCCTTTTATCTTTTCGGAGCAGGAAATCAGTCTGAACTACAGGTTGCTTTCTACCGGGACCCAGTGGAGGTGTTGAGGGACGGCAATGTGTCTGCTCCTTTTTTCATAGCTGGGGCAAAACTGGGTCGCTTCTGCCCTTCAGCGGGAACTGAAGGAGAAGGGGACGGTCACTGAACTTTATTTCCGGCTGCAGATCAGGGATAACAACACATAAAATGCTAATAAGGGCCACTGCGGCCAAGCATTTTTTTTTTTTTTAGGGAGGAGAAGGGGAGTACATTTAAATTCTGAAAAAAAAATCTGTTTAATTCTGCATCAATATTTCACATCACCACAAAAAGGATTCTGGGCTTTTTGTTATGTTATCCCAATGCGTATAGCACCTTCTGCCAATTGTATGACTTCGTAGCACTTTGATGCAGTCTACTGTGACCGTATTCACTAGAATTCATTGCCTAGAAGCGGTCAGAACCACCGGGTCAGCAGGGAGCAGGGTTGTTCTCTCTCACTGGTATTTCTGCCCAGCAAAGTAGATTCTGTAGAGGGCAACAGTGGTGCCAACACTGACCATCTATACAGCACCCACTATAGACCCAGTCTCACCCACTTCAACAAATGCAGTTTTATCACCCATGCTAGATGGAAGAATACTGCAATATTCCAACCCTAGGCTAGCCTTTTAGAAAACAATGCATCTTGGGAGTTGTAGTCTTAATTCAATTTTCTGGGCTAAGATATCAGAGCCTAATGTTTGTAAAAGCGTTATGACTGGGAGCACAGCGCCCTCGGGCTAGAAGTCACAGTGGAGTTTGGGGTGGTTAGTCATCACCCGCTTCACTCCGTAATTGCAGAAATGTAGCTGTCGGGCCAGCTAATCCCATTCATCCCCTTTTCTCTTACTTAAAATGTGCGATTGTGCTGAAAACACCTGATTTCCCTATCAAAAAGCCCTCTGTTGAACAGGACCGCAATGCACGCAGCAAGGAACTCTGGATTATAAACGCTGCCGCTCACCCCTAAACAAACAAGCGCGCGCGCCTCGCACGGCAGGAGGGGGGAGAGGAGGGAGCCTGCACGATTTACTTGTGGGAGCGAGCGGCGCCAGGAGCGATAATTGCTACCATATGGCGCCGCTCGCTCCCGCAAGTGAATCGCCAAACGTGCACGCGTTGCCATTGAAGGCAATGGAACGCGTGCACGTTTTAGGCTGAAAAGCCGAATCGTTGGCAAAAGGTCTTTTTGCCTATGCAGCGCATGCGCGCTGCGTAGGCGAGACCTAAAAACCACAGTGCCCGCAGCCGAAAAAAAAATATTTAAACTGTGGAATTATTTACATTAAATTCAGGGGGGTGGGCTAAATATAAGGGTGCAATGCCCCGACGTTCTCATAAACGAGCCGTCGCTGCCCCTATTTTTGGGGAGAGAGAAGAATAAAGAACCTCTTCCCTTGAGCAAGGAAAGGGATTTATTTTTTAAATGGGGGAATAGCATGGTTACTTTAGAGGGCAGGGGAGTGTTTACTTTTTGTTTTTTGCATCCTGCCCTTTGTGTTTCTAAGCACACTCTGGTTATGCCCAGGCCAGGGATAGGAGCGAAGAAGGGTGGGGGGATTGGTGTGAAAAGTGAAAGCCTTTTTCTTTATTCTTCTTCCCAGCCTGTAATATAGTACAGAGACAGATTTGCATAACTGAGCAGATGGAAAGCCGGCCCACTTATGCATCATGCAGAATCCACTTTCCAGCTGCTTTGTTTTTTTTTGTTTCATTCTCAATGTTCCTGAACATTGACAGACTGAGAAGTAGTGGATGTCCAGTGCCCATGCACCTAAATGATACTTGCACATTTTGTTATTTTCCAGGGTGCACATCCAATTATTTGCATTTTGACAATAATTGCAACCATCGACAGATATATGGTTGCATGGGCACTGGACAGTCAATTTTTTTCCTATATTCCCAAAACAGTTGGATGAAAATTCACCAAATAAGAAAAGACACAGGATGACAGAAATACTGACGTGCCATGGGAAATTTGGAAAACGTTTTGTCCATAGGTTTCAGAGTTATGCACTGAGAAACTTCCCTATGGAAAAACCAATGCGGTTTGAAAAACCAACCCGCCTTAAGACCCCGGTATAACTTAAGATCCCCCTCAAATTTGGAATGCTCAAAGCTAGTATTCCTATTGCGTTCCGGTGCAGGGGTTCGAGAGTTATTACAGGTGAAAAAATATGGTTTCCTATGAAGGTGTCAACCATAACAAGGAGGCTGCGTCGGTCCTTTTGTAATTTGCCTTTCATGTAACTTTTGATTGTCCATTTGTTGCTTAAATCTGAATGATCGAAGTGCAGAAGTTTCCCCCCTTGCTTTTATAGATTCCACATTTCTGGAATGTCAGCCACACGTTTAAAGGAAAAGGAGGGGCTACCTGCATTTCCGCACTGCTAACTGGCGTTTCCAGCCATGCCATCCAATCAGCGTTCAGGGCACAAGAACCGAGGAGCCAATAGTGGATGAGCATTGATAAAAGTCTGTTAAAAGCATCATTTCAGGGCGTTTATTGTCAGCAGAAGGTATAGACTCTCCAGCACAGTATCCAGTTTATTACTTCTGTGATACTCACGTTTTAGCAGGTATAGGTTTATTCTATGGGTTGGACCATGTACTGAAACGTACAATGATTATTTTCTCTCCCCGTCCTACTCGTTTCACAGCTTTATTATTTGTCATCAGGTGCAAAGGAATAGTTTTGTGACGAGCTTTGGACAAAAGAGTTATAAAAACACCTTTTATTATCAAGGACGTATAGGCATTTCCCTACAGTCATAGCGTGATGTGTTTTCTGCAGATTTTTGATAAGGAATAAACCACATGAAAACTAGGCACAGTGGAGCGAAATAATTACATTACATATGACAGAATTGATACTTCTTTTAACAACCTACTAAGGATGAAAATCGGAACTGATCTTGCCTAGAATGGAGTCTTCTAACAGCAAATCTGTTACGCTTCCTGACACGCAGATGTCAGGAAGTACTCAACGTGCTGAGCTAGGTGACTGGCTTACGGCATCCGAGTGCCTCTTGTGCAGAAGAAATTGGGGCCCCCCATTGTGGTGTCGCAGTCTAGTGCTTGCTAGACACGTGACGAGCGCGGTGCCTGATGGGATACGAGAGGCGCGCGCTGCGTCAGTGAGAGCGCAATAGTACGGGGCACTGTAGAGAGCACCTCCAACGCTCTCCCTCTGTTGAAAGAAATAAACTACGAGTTACACCACCTGCGGCTCCTGTGATCACTACTGTGGCACTTTCTTCACACTACAGACTGGCGACGAGTCTGAACGGACCCCGCCTGCACTCCTTTCGGATACCGCCTCGCCTGCAGCACCCGGTCCCCGCAACACAGAGGAAGAGCGTCGCACACGCCCGCGACCACCCACGGAGGTGTGACTACATTCCGGCGTCCTGTGCATCGAGACTGGAGGTAGGGGAGCAGCGCTCCAGCACCGAGCACGCCTACGCACGCTCCAAACCCTGCAGCCTGCCACTGAAGCCACATTCTGCCTTCCTGCGCGCACGAGAGTGGTGCAAGCACATGGTGCACCCTCCATGCGCTCCAGCCAATGAGTGCTACACGCTCCTGCTACCACTACGCCTCCACCAGTCTGCCACCAGTCTGCCATCCTCTGCCTTCAAGCCACCCAGCAGACACGGTGTCCTGCACCTACCTGCACAGCGCCTGAGTACTGGTGTCTACCTGGGCAACGCCCTTCTGCCCATCTCCTGCACTGGACAAGTCAGAGGTTGCGGCGCTTCCACGCCACCGCTGCGGCCCAGACCCACGAACTGACCTTCAGAGACACCAGAGGGAGTGGTCAACGGGCGCGTCCCGTAGCTACTCCATCATAATCCAACGCTACCAGCCGGGCGCCCCATTAACGTTCATCATCAGCGGACCCCTGCAAGTCCCTCACAATGTGTGCCCAGACCTTCTCACTGACCAATCCGGTACCGTTCCTTCCCAAGCCAGGCGAGCCGGCCATGAAATGGGCGGATTGGAAAGGGTACTTCCTCAACTACTTATCAGCGTTGGAGGATGAAGGGGAAGAAGAGTTCTCCAGCAAACGCAGGAAGAAAATACTGCTCCATAATCTCGGCCCGGAGGGGTTACGAGTCTACGCGAACATGGTCAAGAAACCGAGAGCGGCAACGGATGAAGACGTGTTTCAACACGCATTGGATGACCTAGACGGTCATTACCAGCCAGTCATTTGCACGGCCATAGATAGATACAACTTCTTCCAACGGAAACAAAGTGACACTGAGACAGTAGACGACTACGTCGCAGCTCTCAAAAAACTAGCTGTAAATTGCAAGTTCAGCCATCTGCACGATGACTTGGTAAGAGATCAGATAATAATGCACACAGTCAACATCAGCGTGCAGGAAAAGTTGTGGGTGAGTGGAGAAGCGCCCCTCCATGAGATCATAGCAATCGTCAAAAAGGCTGAACTGTCCAAACGATGCGCTGCAGCTGCCAAAAAAGACAACGACGTCAAGCCGACAGTGTGCAAAGTGAGTGACAAGAACACTTCCAGGGACAAACCTAGTCCCGTCACAGGACACAAATATGGCCGACGACCCAAGAGACCCTCCGCTGGGTCTCACAGGCCTTCCACTGACTCGAAAAGCTCCTGTTACAGATGCGGCAGCCAGACGCACATGGCCAACGACAAACGATGTCCTGCCTTCCATGTAAAGTGTTCCTTTTGTGGGGAGACGGAACACTTTGGCAAAGTCTGCAGGCGGAGACCCAACAGCAAGGCTGTTAAGTGTGTAATGTATGACTCAGAGCCCGAAGCGAGGGAAGATGAGGGTGACGACGATTGCATTTTGAGCATAGACGAACAAGTGTTAGGCGTTGAGAGCAGCTCCAGGAGGAAACCGTCCTGTCTCATAACCATTGGGGGGGTCCAGATTTCCATGGTAGCAGACTCAGGGTCCCCATTCACAATCATACAAAAAGACATATGGGACAGGGATTTTGCCAACGCCATTGGTCACCACCTATACCCTACGGACGTACATCCTGTCACCTTCACAGGGGAAAAGATCCCCCATGGTAGGGTTCCGGCCACTACACTTCGAGTTCAAGGGGCGAGAGACAACAGGAAAATTGTGTGTGGCCGAAACAGGCCCCTCGGTCCTCGGATGGGTCGACCAAGGAGCACTGGGCATCCAACTCAACCCCGGCAGAGAAACGCAAGTTCTAATGACTGACGACCCTCCCAAACAGGAAGTAGCCAACCTGCGCAAAGAATTCCCTGACGTCTTTGGGGGGACCATCGGACAACTGTTGAAGTTGACACACAAAATCCAGCTGAAGGACGGTGCAGTACCGGTCAGCCACAAAGTGAGGAACATCCCGTTCAACTGCAGGGAAGCCGTACAACTGGAACTGCAACGCCTGGAAGACAACGGCGTAATAGAACCCATCGAAAGCGCAGAGTGACTCGTGCCCTTGGTAGTGGCGCGCAAGCCTAACGGCAAAATACGCCTTTGCATCGACCTTCGCGAGCTGAACAAAAACATACTGGTGGACAAATTTCCACTACCACGGATCAACGACATGCTAGCCCAAACCACCGGAATCAAGTGGTTTTCGACCATCGATTTAACAGCCGCATACCATCAAATATTGCTTCACCCGTCGTCAAGGAAGTTGACCTCCTTCATTACCCCGTTTGGCTGCTACCGATTTCGGCGACTGCCCTTTGGACTGGCATTCGCAGCGTCGGTGTTCCAGAAGCTCATGCACAAGTTGTTCAAAGACTGCCGTGACGTCCTATACTTCCAGGACGACATCCTAGTGATGGGTAGAACCAAGACAGAACACGATAAGACCCTCCGCACTGTCCTGCAAACCCTCTCAACCAATGGCCTCACCGCCGAACTAGAAAAGTGCCGGTTCGGTCTACGCTCCGTCACGTATTTGGGGCATGAGATCGGCGAAAACGGAATATCCAACGTCGAAGCCATCAGGTCGGCGCCCAGGCCCCGAACCAAAGACGAAGTACGCTCGTTTCTTGGACTGGCAGAGTTCTATAGTAAATTTGTCAGGAACTTCGCGACAAAGACTCACAACTTGCGCCAGCTGCTGAAGGAGAAAAACACGTTCCAATGGTCGCCAGAATCTGCTGCGGAGTTTGAGACCATCAAAAGCGACATCTGCGATGCCATTCCCCAGCAAGGGTTCGACAGCTCAGCCCCCAGCATACTGACGACCGATGCCAGTGAGAAGGGCTTAGGGGCGGCTCTATCGCAGCGCTCCAAGGACGGCACGGAAGTCACCATTGGGTTCGCGTCCGCTCCCTTGCGCCCAATGAGGAAAAATTCAGCGTCATTGAGAAGGAAATGCTGGCTTCCATCTGGGCCATGGAGAAATTTCGGCAATATCTCTGGGGCTCCAAGTTCACGCTCCGCATGGACCACAAACCGCTGATCAAGGTCCTCACATCCAGCGGGAACGCTAAAGCCACCCCACGCATCGCCAAAATGACGCTCCGACTCCTCGATTTCGTCTACATAGTAGAATACCTGCCTGGCCATAGGAACAAAGTAGCTGACTTTCTCAGCCGTTCTGCCGCGATGGAAGTTGCCCCACACGCCGACAGCCTGGAAGAATATCAAGTGGCACTCACAGCGGATCAAGAGTCAATCATCAGCGCGCAAGAGTGGCAAACGGCCTACGAACGTGACGCGGATCTCTCCAAAGTAAAAACTTTCATTACCCAGGGCTGGCCGGAGAAGAAGCACTTGAAGGACGATCTCAGGAAGTATTGGGAAGTGTGCGATGAGTTCTCTCAGCGACGATGCCCCGTTCCTCCTCAGAGAGGACAAAGTGGTTCCCCCCAAGGATTTGCTGGATCACCTCCTCAGCATACTGCATGAAGGCCATTTGGGCATCGTCAAATTCAAACTCAGGGTGAAGCTGTCATACTGGTGGCCAGCGGTAGACAACGCTGTGGAAAGATTTGTCTGGGCATGCCAACATTCCGCCAATGCAGACAAAGTGCACAAGCTGTTGAGACCCCCAATGGGAGAATTCACTACGCCCACAAACCCATGGGAAGAACTGTCAGTGGACATCCTGGACACATGGGGAGTACCCAAATACGTAATAGTCCTTGTCGACCGGTACTCGAAATGGCCAGAAGTAGACATTTGCGACTCAGCAGACTCCGATGCCATCATCACATTCTTGACAAACACATTCTTAAGGGAAGGCATTCCCAGAATCATCACAAGCGACAACAGTCCCCAATTCACTGCGGAAAAATGGATCGCTTTCCTCAGGAGAAATGGCATCAAGAACAAACACACACCAGTGTACCACCCTGCAGGCAACGGTCAAGCAGAGCGGTTCAACCGAGTGATCATGGGATCAGTCCAGGCCGCCATCGGCGCAGGCAAGAACTGGGAGACGGAAGTAAAAAAACACTGTGTGGGCCTATCGCATCACTCCCACCCTCACAGGGTACAGCCCGTTACGGATATTGCGAGGAAGGGAACCTTTCATGAGAGACAACCTGGTATGGATGGACTTAAAATTGCAAAGTAAATGGTCGCCAGCAGTGGTCCGAAGCAACATTCTGAAAGCTCAAAAGATCTACAAAGACCATTATGACAAGACGCATGGAGTGCGGGACGTCTCTTTAGCCCGAGGAGACTGGGTACGAGTGAGATTGGGTCACCACAGAAAGAAAGGCGACAGTAAATTCAGCCAGCCTCTCCAAATCAGAGACCTGTATTCTCGATCTGCATTACTGAGCAACGGAAAAGTATGGTCCCAAAGCCGGATGGCGAAGTGCAACAAGGTCCTGCAGTGGCAGACAAATGGCTCAACCTCCACAGCTGGATCCCAAGGTGAGACTGTGGATCTGGATGACGACGCCCCCACCGACAGCACCAGGACTGGTGGCCCGAATGGGGGGACAGGGGGCAGTGTTGAGTCCACAGCAGTACAGGACAACCACGCCTTCGCACAACACACACCACCCCAGATGCCCGACCACAAACACACTCTAGGGATAAGACAGAGAGCATCCACTTCACACGGTAACAGCCTGGAGGGAGAAACACACGAGAAAGACTGCCGGCACACGCACCCGCACAGGTAGATTAGTGGTGCGACCAAATAGGTACAACGACTTTACCACATAGACATGCTAGGGTCCTCCCCCACCCCTCCTCCCCGGAAGCCCTAGCCGGAGCACATACGCCCCTCTGCCTTCACGTCCCTTCCCCACCCTGCACCCCACCAGCAACCACAGTTTCCTGCAGGCAGCAGCGTCACTCCATGGCTCCTCCGTTGTCAGAATGCAAAGATTTTGTGTAGTCTAACCCATGCACTATCATTGTTCTTGTAAGCGTAGGCAGTTGTTTGGACACTCGTTTGTATTGTTGTTAAAAGGGGGAGATATGTGGTGTCGCAGTCTAGTGCTTGCTAGACACGTGACGAGCGTGGTGCCTGATGGGATACGAGAGGCGCGCGCTGCGTCAGTGAGAGCACAATAGTACGGGGCATTGTAGAGAGCACCTCCAATGCTCTCCCTCTGTTGAAAGAAATAAACTACGTGTTACACCACCTGCGGCTCCTGTGATCACTACTGGGGCACTTTGTTCACACTACACCCATCGCGCATGATAATGCACCCACTAAAGATTATGTTCCAAACAGAGGGCAAGGGTAGGAGCAGCCCAAATGGATCTCAGCAGCTCTACAAGTGATCTATCATGGGTTTAAGAATAGTGCTTTTTCTATTAAAAGGTATTTCATCCAGGTGGTGTGTAACAGTCCTACAAAGAGAAACCCCCTCTTTGTCCCCTCTGTCATGTTACAGCTGACCGGCTTCCCTGGACTTCTCTGCATCTCAGTTGCTCTCCTTTTCTTCATGTGGGCTTCAGTACGACACCCTGCCGCTGTAGTGAGAAGCCTGCTGACGGCCCTGTGACAAGTTAAAACAGGGCTTGGGGCTGACCCTTTTTTCACCCAAGCTGTTTCTTGATTTCCGATAGGGCAGAGAGCAAATATGGACATTTGGCTCCTCATCTCAGGCTGGCTCCTAACCTTGACTTGCTACTCACTATACCTGTGGGCTGTGAATGTGTGGAGGGAGCCAAAAACGTTTTTTTTTTTTAAAGTTTTTATTGAAGATTGCGCATGTTACATATATGCATTGCAAGTTAATTTAGACAAATTAACCAAACAAAACAACACGTGGCATAAAAGGTACAGTGCTGTGTACATTTTGACAGATTATCATACATGAAGTGCAAAACAACGAGTACATTAAGCCAACATACCCCAACGCAACTATACATCAGAGTTATGTGGCACGTCAGTGGGTTGCGAACGAAGGTACTGCAACAATGGTTCCCAAATGTCCTTTGGCCTAGACGCGGTTGGCAATTCCTCAGAGTATAAAGCTAGGGACTCCTGACAATATACCACGTCTTTTAACCATTTTGTAGTAGAGGGAGAAACACGACTCTCCCAGGACATTGCCACCCTACGCTTGGCCAGTAAAAGTGCTATTTTAACGAATCTGCAAAGCAGCCCTTTCAGAGATGGCACCAGGCCTAATAGACATACATGTGGGGCACATTCCAAGGTAAGGCCGGTCATGTCACGTATCACTGCAAGCACAGACACCCAAAAGTCTGCTATTTTCCCACACTCCCATGCCAGGTGCCAGAAGTCCGCCCCCGGAGACCTGCACCGCTTACATCTGTCATTGTCTCGGAGACCGCATTTAAACGGTTTATATGGTGTTTGGTAGGTTGGATGTATGTACTTAAAATGAATTATCCGTAGGTTGCCATTCGAAGTTAGTCCCCGAGTCAACTGACAGCAATATTCCCAGTCCTTCTGTGTAAGTGGTGGGTCCAAGTGTCTATTTCATTGCTCCATACTCTTGTTGTGGTGCAACGGAGTTTCGTCTCTAGCAGCTCGATAGAGCTTAGTCACCAGTTTATGCCTCGTTGGGCAGGTAAGCAATGTATGTAGAGATTGCAGCATCTGGGGTTCCGTCGGGAACGTTGGGTAGTGGGACCGCAGTGCCCCACGAAGTCTGTGAATGGTGAAAATGAATAGAGGCGCGTGATTGAGTACATAGCTGAGGTCATCTTGAGTTATAAAACTACCACCCGGGAAGATGTCCTGCATTTTATCAATGCCAGCTAGGGTTAATGTGCGCATGACGCCCTTCTCATGTGTGACTGATAAATTTGCATGCTGTGTCAGGGGCATCAGTGGGGAGTATAGCCGGAGTTTACCAGCCCTGCGACCCAGTGCCTGCCAAGCAGCAATAGTGGAATTAATGGAGTTAATTTCTGAACGAGGTATGCCCCGGCGTGTGTGGCTCAGTATGGAGCCTAGGGGGACGGGGTGCGCATCTCCATCCTCCACCGCCACATGCGGAATATAATCGTGAGTGCGAAACCAATAGTAAGCAAACTGGGCCTGTGCGCACAAGTAATAAAGGTGTATGTCAGGTACACTGAACCCTCCTTTACTGAAATCTAGAGTGAGGGTCGATAGGCTCACCCGTGCTTGTTTACCCCCCATATCAGTTTAATTAGGAGTGTTCTAAGCATTTTGAACAGTGTTGTGGGGAGAGATGTGGGGAGAGATATGGGGATAGTGCTAAAAAAGTACAGACACTTAGGCAGGATAACCATTTTTATAAGTGCCATGCGGTCCGCCAGTGATAGTGGTAATCTACTTGGTGTTCTAGCTTTGTGCAGGCAACACCGTAATTTTCACGGACCACAACATCAGGGTCACGATGGACCCATACACCAAGGTACTTTACGGGCTCCGCGGACCACATCAGCGGAAATTCCAGCGTATGGGGAGAAGTGGAAGCGGTAAGTGGGACAACTATTGACTTAGACCAATTTATAGTGAGGCCAGAGAATCAACCGAAGCGGATGTATTCTCTCAGTATCGGAGACAGAAAAGTCTGTGGCTCTCTCACGAATAGGAGCATGTCGTCCGCATAGAGTGAAATAATCACGGGGCGGTGGGCAAACTGCAGGGCCGCTGCCCTATGGCGTTGTCGAATAATACAGGCGAGCGGTTCTAGCGTTATTGCAAATAGCAGAGGTGAGAGGGGACAGCCCTGCCTCGTGCCCCTGCAGATCAATATGGGGTCTGATGTAATACCCTCTATGCGTACGCACGCTGATGGACCAGTGTATAACAGCCGTATCCAGTTGATGAAAAGTGGTGGGAAACCCATCTGCTGTAGAATACTGAAGTGGTAGCTCCACTCTATGGAATCAAAGGCTTTGGCTGCATCCAGCATCACAGCCGCCGCTTGTAGGTTAGGGTCGAGAATATGATACATGGCCAACAGTGTCCGCAAGTTATGTGATGTAGATCTTTCAGGGATGAATCCGGACTGATCCGGTAGTACTAGCTTAGGCATTAACGGTGTGAGTCGAATTGCAAGAATTTTCGCCAGTAACTGTGCGTCTAAATTTATAAGTGAGAGCGGGCGATAGGAATCACATCGATTTGGTGGTTTGTCTTTTTTAAGTAAAGTGATTATGAGGGCCTCTCTGAGTGTCGGAGGGAGCGAGCCCGTCTCGTGGGCTTCAGCGTACATCTCAATAAGATATGGCGTTAACTCTTCTGCGAACTCTTTGTAAAACTCACTGGTGAGTCCATCCGGGGCCGGGGCTTTATTATTCGGAAGGGATTTTATGGCTGTTTTTATGTCATCTTCCGTTATAGGTTGGCAAAGATATTCCCTTTGTTTATCGGACAGCCACGCTAGCACAATATCTGATAAGTAGTCGTCTAGGTCCGTTGGCGATGCACTAGTCCGTGATGTGTACATGTCTGAGTAACTTGCCTGGAACTGTGAGACGATGGCGCTCGTCGAATAATGATCACCCTCATGGGCGTCTGTTATTTTAGTGATGATGTGTGTGTCTTCTCTGGCTTTGATTTTGAGCGCTAATGTGTGCCCCGGTCTGCCCCCCTCCCCGTATGCGCGGTCCACGTGGCGACGGGATAGATATCGACTTTCATCTTCTGCTAGCTTGTTATACTCTGTGATTGATTCCTTTATTTGGGCCAGAAGTACTGTACTAGGGGAAAACTCATAGGCTCGCTCTAGACGCTGCAAAGTGTATTCGGTCTTTTCTAGCTGGCCTCTTATGTCTTTGAGAATACCCGCGGAGGTGCTGATGCACACACCACGGATCGTGGCCTTAAAGGCATCCCAGAGGACCGCGGCACTATCCACGGACCCCCCGTTCTGCGGGAAGTATTGTGTAATCGCCTCCCGAATGGTGTGGGTATATAGGGGATCAAGCAGTGCCGCAGATCGGAAGCGCCAGGTGAACTGTCAGGAGAATGCTTGTGGAATATGTAGTTCTAATCTAACTGGGTTGTGATCTGACAGAGTATGAGGGAGCACCTCTATATCCGAGACCCATGTGGTGCTGCGAGCGCTCATGAACCAGTAGTCTAGTCGGGACCAGCTAGCATGGGCAGTGGAAATATGTGTGCCGACAAGCTGACGGGTTACGCAGGCACCAAACATCCAATAAGGCCAGCTCCTCGATACCCTCATTAATAACCCTGGCAGATCTGGGGGAGTGTCCCGCCACCCCACTCGATTTGTCTTTGCTCGGATCTAGGTGGGTGTTCAGATCTCCACCCCACAATATAGTGGCCTCCGGCCATTCTCGCAGTATGGAGAATATGCGTTCGTAAAAATCGGGGTCTTCTACATTGGGACCTTAGACGTTTACCAGAGTGATTACAGCCCCCGCCAGCTTACCATGAGTTATGGCGTACCGTCCTGCATCGTCTATGCAGCTTTTTATCATAATAAAAGGCAAATTTTTCTTTATTAGGGTAAGTACCCCCCTGGCATATGACGAATACGAGGAGGCCTGCTTATATCCCGCCCATTTGGCCCCTACCCGTGTCTCAGTATGGTGTGTAAGGTGCGTTTCCTGGATGAGTGCAATGTTTACACCGTGTCTATCTAAGTAGGCCAGTACTTGTCGTATTTTTTGGGGGGAGTTAAGTCCTCTCACATTCCACGTTAAACAAACAAGTTTTTCATGAGCCATCAAGAGTCTTCACGTATACCAACTTACATGTACCATAAAGCATCTGAACAGTAGTACTGCACCGCGTGTTACAACATCTCTCATTACCCTTAAGCCACGACAAAAATTTCCCTCTGCCCCCCCCTTCCACCCAAGCCCCCTACCCACTTCAGCAACCCCAACCTGCCAAAGCCATCCCTCCCAACCAATAACCCATAAGAAAGAGAAGCTGCCGTAACAGCTGTGGGAATCACCCATGGGGGAGCGCTGGAGTGCAGTATCACTCCCAGATGTAAAGGGAGATGGCCAGAGACAACAGTGTAGTGACCCACCCCCATCTAAATAGAGGTCAGAACAGGTCAACGACAAGAACCAGACCATGAAAAAACATAGAAAAAGATAAAGAAATCTTATCTTCCGATTTCGAGTTCAGGCCAACACGCAGGAGAAGTCCGCACATAATGTAACGTGAAGTGCGCCTGTGTTGGAGTCCCGCAAAGAAGTGTCACCAGCGCTGTCTGTAGAAGAGGTCCGTTAGAGTGTGAATGGACTATCACTCTGCTGTGCCTTGCGAGGAAGTGTCTTTGTCGTCCTCATCTTGGTTTGGAGAGACTTTTAGCGTCTTAGCATAGTCCATAGCGCATTTCGGTGAGGTGAAGATCCGTGGTTTGCCATTCAGCTCAATTCGCAGTCACGCCGGATACAGCATTGCGTAAGGGGCTTTTTCAGCCATGAATATTTTCTTCGCCCGTTGGTATTCTTTGGGTGCTGCTTGCACCGCCGCGGTGAAGTCCGGGTAGAAGGCTAGGGTGTTACCCTCGTGAACGATGTTTCCCTTTTCTCTGGCCATGCGGAGGACAGCATCACGGTCTCTGTAATTAAGGAGACGCGCGATTATTGGGCGTGGAGGGGACCCCGGTGGGGGTCTAACTGCCAGAGAACGATGCGCACGGTCGACTATCAGCACAGGTGAGAGATTTTCGGCCCCAAAAATCGCCTGTAATAGACTCAATGTATGTTTCGAGGCGGCCCGTGTTTGTAGATTCCAGTAGGCCTTTGATGCGCAGATTATTGCGTCGCGATCTGGCTTCAAGGTCTTCATTCTTGGCCTGAATCACCGCTAGCACTTTCTCCATGGCCGACGCTTTGCCATTTGTTGTAGTCCATCCTCGGTGTCCGATATTCTCGTCTCCGCCTCACCGATGCGCAAAGCATGCTTGTCCAGTTTGGTGGACATATGGTCCATTCTTAGATTTAGATTGTCAATCTTGCCATCAATGCTTTGTAGGCTGGCCTGGACTGCCGCAAGCGTTTTTTCTATTGCAGAGAGTCTGTCCGTTGGGTTGTCCATTTCCGAGTCCGATGTGGCACGCTGATGAGACTTGCCTGATTTACGAGGTTCGAAAGTGAGGCGAGGCTGCCCGCGTTCTGTTTTGTCCATTTTCAGCGTGGGCCTGTATGCCTGATGCTCGTGGAAGTAGATAGGGGACGTACCTTGTTCTAGCGCACACAACAGTAGTAAGCAGCAGGCCCTCTGTATGTAATCGGTATCTGGGATGGCCCTCACTGCCTAGACGCGAAGTGTCCGGGGCCAGCGTCGGTGCAGTGCCAGGACCACACCGCGGCAGTTCCCACAGCTCAACAGCCAACCATGCAGCCTGACGCGTCGTGATATCAGTCCTACTTCCAGGCAGGCAAGACTAATACAATCCTGTGATCAGCCCCATAGGCTCTTGCAGTGCCAGTTGCGTCACTAACGTGCGGAATCAGGGGCGCGCTAATGCATAGTGCGCACTTGTGTTGGCAGCAATCGAATATTGTAGGGTCACTGCAATGTTATTCCCCCCCCTCCGGTGGCAAGTAACTGGGGAATTAAAGCTCTTGTGGTGGTGTTGGCAACCAGATGGACCCTTGGGTTAGGTGGGGCTCACCTCCGCTGACACGAGCCCTCAAGGCGCTGTGTGATAAGGTCGCGCCTCCGGGCGCAGAAATTGATAGGTGGCAGAGACGGATGTAGGGGCCCCAGGGGTCCCCGTCCCTCTTCCGCGTACTGCAGGCTGGACGCAAGGTGGATTGAGGCTGCAGTGATGACAGGACACCGCCACGTCGCGACAGGCCCAGAGACGCGGCAGGCCCTGGGCAAGGCAGCAGACTTGTGGTGCAGGTTGTCTCAATCAGTAAAGGCCCCCTGTGCAGGCCCGGCCGGTGAATCCACGATCCGGCAGCAGGCACCCACGCTGGTCCCCGGAGTGCCTGCACGGATCCGTTTGGGGTCAAGTCTGGCACCTCGGGCTCAGCACTGTCGGCGCACCGGGGAGGGACCGCCGTGCTCACCAGACTCCCGCAGTGCAGTAGCAGGGCGGGCCGGACCCGCACAGCAGTCGAGCGGAGCGGCGAGGCAGTCCGCATCCGCCGATGAGGCACGCACTCACCGGCCCCACACGACACCGAAGAGCCGTCAGGCGGCTGCACGATCCCCGGCTCCACTATATGTATACGGCTGTCAAATACGCCGTCAACAGGACGCCAGCCTCCGGTTCCACCGTTAGGCCGCCATCTTAGGAGAGGGGGCCGACAGGAAAGACTCGGCTCACAGAGTCGCTACAGCCGCTGGGGACAGAATTTTCACCGCCGGTGATGGCGCAGTGGCAGTGCATTCAGCTCCGGTAATTCTTATCTCTATTTGCGGGCGGGATCAGCAGGATTGTTTCAGGATAGGCGCTCCGGCCGGCAGAGCTGCCCTAGCGCGCGGCCATCTTGCCTGACGCACTCTAGCGCCCCCCAGGGAGCCAAAAACTTATAACAATCCTTAACAATGCGTAACCCATGGAGCATTCCTGATGCCCCCCCCCCTCCCCTGTGCTACTGACATGCGCTCTTTGCATGGTCAGCGCACAGGTCACAATAATGTAAACAAAATGAAGTGTCAGACTCATAAGGTCATCTGTTTTCATCTCTGCTTCTCCAAGCTATGGAGCCTAGCCTTTCTTACTGTGCATGCTCTTTCACGGGAGGGGTGCTGCCCTACCGTCTCCAGGCCCCACTTGGCATGTGTGTAGTCCTTTTTATTATCTAAAGTTTCCAGCTTTGACCTGCTGAAAACTTTGACCTCCAGATACATTTTTAAGCCTATTATTATTATTTGGGGATTTTTATAGCGCAACAGCTACTCAAAGAGTGTCCCGACGCTAACAGCAAAATCAAGCCCAACGTATAAAAGAACTATTAGGCTGACCCAAAAAGCCAAGTCTTGAGAAGTTTCTTAAAGAGCAGAATATCGCTGGTGGCACGGAGTTGTAGTCAAATCAGAATAAGAGCTACCATTTTTTCCCTTCTAAATCGGGGAATGACCGCCAGCAAGTCTTTAGAGGACCAAAGTGACCGATCCGGTTGATACAGAATAAATCTTTTGGACAGGTACTGAGGGCCTTTCAGATAGAAAGCTCTATGAGTAAGAACTAGACCTTTGAACCTCACACGTCTTTCACAGAGACCCAGTTCAGGTGTTTTACAGCTGGCTGATTGTGAGCTCTCCTGGGAGATGCAGCAAGAGTCGAGCTGAGACATTCTGCACTAGTTGCAATCTCCTCAGGAGGTAGGCAGGCAACCCAGCACAGTGAGGTGGCATGGTCAAACCTAGAGGTGATTCAAGTCTGGATCACTGTTTTTTGCTGCGCTAAAGGAAGCAGATACAGAATTTTTGTTAGCATTTTTAGCAGGCCAAAACAGGTACCTACAACCCCTGACACTTGAGGTGCAAAAGACATGGTGTTATCGAATTTCATCCCCAAATTATGCACTACTATAGCTGTTGGAGTTGGGGGGGGATCCTAAGGCCATTGTCCCAGGGGGTCATTTACACATTGAACAGTGTCTGGCTCAATGCAGACCCCTGAGGGACTCCAAAAACCAATGACTTGGGTTCAGAGGAGAAAGGGGCCATCGAAACCGATTGACATCTCTCTGCCAAGAAGGAATGCAGCCATACCAAGTCTGGGCCACCAACGCCTACAGCACCTAGACACTGCAGGAGAGTGGAATGCAACACCGAATAAAAAGCTGCACATAGATCTAGAAGAACCAGTGCAACCTGCTTCCCCTGATCCACCGCCGGCCTGATTGTGTCTGCCACCTCCAACAATGTAGTTTCGGTGCTGAAGCCCGGGCGGAAGCCTGACAGAGTGATGGAACCTCTTATTCAGCTTTAAAAAGGCAGAAAGCGGTTTGTTGATAAGCTTCTCCAATATCTTGGTGAAGGCTCGAAGTAGGGAGATAAGGCAATAGCAAGAATGGATTTGCCGGCCAATGGATTCTTTAGCAGTAGAAATCAGCTTAGCTGGTTTCCAACCACTAGGCACTGTGCCTAGCTGAATTGACTGATTTAGAAGCAGATCAATAACGGCACAGTAGGAAACCAAGATATGAGAGGTACAAGGGTCATCCGGTGACCAAGAGCCTAAGCCAAAGGGTAAAACTTTTGGCACGGATGATTTACTCACGAGTCCGCTGTAAAGGCAGCCTAGATATCGATCTACCATGTGTCATAGACTAACATTGGATATTTATTTGATTTTCTATTATGCTTAATCAATTTTTATCGTTTTCGTTATAACTTTGATGCCTACAACTGATTTTCTTCATTTGTGTGCCACTGTACTCATTTACTACATTTTAGATACGTTTATATGGAACTTTTATCATAATTATTTACTATCTGTATTTTGTTGAAAATTCGTTGCACATGTACCACATGCAAAACCTTGTTGCCTGAACCAAGCTACCAAGGATGAACCAGGGGTTCCATACAGAAGTCTCTTCATTTTTAGGGGTCAGATATTTGGATTTGTGGGAGCTCAATTCTAGTGCACAGAATGGCTCTGGCTTCCCTCTCCCATGTGTAGAAATCTGATGTACTACAGTATTCATCCTTTGTTTATCTAATAAGAAATATTCATGAAGGCAATTAATAACTGCCTCTCTGAATCAGGATCTGTGCCAAAGGATTCTAAGCATGCAATGATCACTTGATCACCAGGACTCCGTAAATGTCTTGCCTTTTGCTACTAGTCTGGACCATCCTGAGAATTTAGGACAGGTAGTGGTTTAGAAAATCTAGACATTTAAGGAGACACACCACACCCAAGAAACTTCCCACGCTGAATTTCAGACTGACTAGTCCAAGTTCCGAAAGGGTCAGAATCGGTTGAGCTACTTGGAGACCCCCTCTGACCACCGGATGGAGGTGTCTATGCATTGATTTTATAGGATATTTCAGTAGCATTTAACACTTTCAAACTTCCATATTTTAGGATGCCTAAGGCAGATGGGAGTTTTGTGGTGTGAATGATTCAACTGCTCCTCTCTAGCAATCCTTAAACATCACCTCTTCTCCCTCAGTCACAGTCTGCACTCCTCGCGAGACTCTCATGGATCCTCTCTTCCACGCATCCTATCCCATCTCGAAGGGCATCAACAAACATAGTTTTCTGCATCCTTCAAGCTTGCTTTTTACAGCAATGTTGAATATCCCCAGATTATGTTTGTATGCTAGTGTGCGAAGTATTTAATATATTACCTTGAACCAATATCGGAACAGTATACTCTTGATGCCAATTGTATGCTACTAACAGAAACCTGGCAACAGAAGTATTCTCAGGCCCCCTTTTTGTGGCCTTGCAGACTGGCATTAGGTCCCGTGCCGATGTCTGTTTGATGGGCAATCAGATTTCTTTGATATCCTAAGCAAATATTGGATCTAGCACCACTTAATTGTCTTTAAAATAATAAAGAAAATGTTTTCTTTGCAACCTATGCGTTCAAAGATTGATAATACATCTTCCTCAATCCCTTCTGGATTGGATAATGGCAGCAATATATTCAATTGAATATTGGAACATATCAGCTGGCCAAATCATATGCAAAATCTAGTCGCTGAAGAAAAAAAGCCGCCAGCCATTTCCTCCTGTGTAACGTATTTGTTTTATCTTTAGTACAAGTTTTTATAACGCATAGACCAGGGGTCGAAGACTCCTCTAGAAAATTAGAGCAACGAAAGATCCTGTGGACTTTCACACACTACTTGAGCCATAGATGGTCATTCCGAGTAGTGGGGAAACTCCAATTCACGTTGCACTTTAAGGCCCAAACTGACCTACAGAACGAAGAATATATAGTGTATTTTTACACCTGGTATACACACTGTGGAATCAGTAGTTACTAGCTTTGTTAAATACAGGCCCATATCCACAGTACCTGGAATGAGTACACCATTTTGTTTACTGACTAATTGACTGGCGCTGTGATTTTGTGATGGCAAATCTCTTAAAGCCAATCTGAAGGAATACTAATATCAGACGTGTGAAAGATGTATGTCACAAACAAGGCTGAAAGATTGCCCCCATGTAAATTTCCAAACATGAAGGCAGATTGCGATCAGCTTCTCGAAGGATGCTGTGCCAAAGATGATAGGTCACACATACACCAAGAGAGAGGAGTGAACACATCAATCTGAAAACTGTTAGATTTATTGAAACAACTGTATTACAAACTGTAAAGTTGTACTTATAGTAACGTTTCATGGTTGTTTAGCGCATTAAAAAAATACAGTTGACATTTACATCTTTGGTTTAAGAGTAACACTGCTTGCAGCTCCTGAGTCTGAAACCTTATTGATATGTTTCTAGTGGTAGGCAAAACAGTAGTACTCTGTCAAATATAACCACAGAAAAAATGAAAGAGCTTGTCAGCACACCACATTTAAACCCACACATAAATCAAGTATTCATATTCTAATAAAAACAAACGTGTTTTATAGGTACAATTCCTCAATAAACTCAGAAACGTGAGTACAAACCCCAAAATAGAAAGTAACTGGGGGCAATGGATGAAACTCAGAGAATCCAGAGGGTGGGAGAAGAGTGGTCTTCATTTCTTCAGGGCACAGTGGCATCATGTACTAAAAAACACATATGGCCTAAAAACCCAAAACAATGTTTTCCAAAAAATGAAGGAACAGCAGATTCAGTAACCAGGACAATCACTCTGTGCACTGGGTACAGTTGATTCTTTCGGTATGGATCCACTATACCAGAATGGCGCTTACATTGCCAGTCTAGTCAGCGTCTTGGTTAAGAATGTGACCACCATGCCTTTGTACTCATTTAATTATTGCTGTTCTATAAAGAGCTCATTTACTAATTGTATTTTTGTATTGGGGCTTCCTTTTAAAACATTCTCTATTCACCACCTACTCACATGGTGAAAATCTGCTCTTTCTCAGATGGAGAAACATAAGCTGCCCACAGTGGTTCTAACAGACTCATCAAAGTAGGAAGCTAAAGCCAAAGTCTCAGAGAAGACATGGTGCTTTCTGTACAGTTCTATGGGAAAGGCTAAACCTATAAAACTTAAAAGAAAAACTAAAAATGTAGAGAATCTATTATATAGACAGAAAACCAAAATGTTAAAAGTGATGAGAACTTAGGTGTTGATAATTCTAAACTGAAACCCACAGACCATTTATATTGTTTTACATTTTAGGTGTGTTTTGCATAATGTTACACGCACAGTCCAGGATTATTTGGGAACTCAAGTGTCAAGTAAAATTCTCAAAGTGCTATTGAACTAAATCATCATGTGGTTAGGCAGAAACCAGAGATGGTGTAAGAAAATTCACATATTTAACTATCCAGCCCTTCTATTCCTCACACGTTCCTCCATTGTCCCTGCAACAACCTTCCTGTGATGTTAATAAAAAAAAATCCAACCTATGTCACACTGCTGGCATTTAAGCCCCAAAATGTTAATTATATTAGTACTGTTAGCATTTCACTTGATAGACTGAGCACCTCTGTGGAAACAATATAATACCAGAAGCAGAAAACCTATCTGGGTTGACACATTGGGACCTAAATATTCAGAGGAGGAGTCAATGGAATGTGGAGATGACAAGTTATAGCAGTAGCCTTCAGGCCCCATAAAACAGGGTATTGTATAAGACCAAGTAAGTTGAGGCGTTTCAGTGCTGAGACATATGCAGTAGATCTCTGTAGCTAGGTGAAAAGATGAGGTGTGTTCCTGAGTTTTGTAAAAAAAAAAAAAAAGTACCAGACTCCTCAAACTTGATTCTGGCATATGAAAATCACTCTGATGTCACTGTTCTTTAGTTTCAAGTTTTAAATCCCTTCCTAATATATACATCTGATATTTTCATTTAAAGCTCTAGTTTAAGTGGACTAAATTGACTAAAAGGAGAATGTTTTTCACACATATCTCAGAGTGATGACAATGACCACGAGAAGGACCATCAATACGTGGATAATCCACACCTGGTGTTACTTTCATCGATACTACAGTGCCACTACCTTGCTGTCGAGCTTGTTGCAGTCCCAATGCAACACAAGCTGTAGCATGGAGAATACCAAACATATTTTCCACACGTGCTGGATTTTTATCCCATAGAAAACAATACAGATTCCAACTTCATTGCAATAATCCATAGACTCCAAACTTTCTTGTGAGAAAAAAATAAAATATATTCTGCAGAGGAAAAAAGGCAACGCATTTTGCCATGGAATTTTACTTTAGAATATTTCCTTATAGGAGTGCATTCATCTCCATCATCTGGTTTACATGGATGCGCAACGGAATAGAATGGTACAAAAAAAAAAAAAAAATAGGAGCTTATATACCATTAAATGTTATGTAAATAATTGCTTCTTGGTGTGTTATCTCAAGAAAAAATTACTATATACTTCTGCTTTGCATAATGCATGTTTAGCTTCACAGATCATCCTGCAATTTCAATCAATAAAGTTTTTTAATACTTTTACTTCAAGGCTTCCATTTGTGACAAGTATTTCTGGGGCACAAGAGCATCCTGGAGCAACGGTAAGTATTGTTCTAGTAACATTACTCAAATGGCAGATTAGGACACAAGATTATAAAATACTGATGACAGAAAAAGGTAAAAAATATGCAAAAGGTTACTGCAGCCTATAAAATACTCGCATCATAACCGTCCATGTGTTACCAGGCAATATCAGCTTAAGGCAAATTTCTTTACATTTAGTTCAGTATTTTCTCTGACAGGATTTAACATCCACAGCGCCAATTCTTTAAGGAAGATTATCCAAAAAAGTGGTCATTTCACAAGCTTCGTTACCATGCGTCAATAATATGTACCATGAATTACCAGCAAGTCCTTTGCTTCAATTTAGAAAACGTTTATAATTATCTGTCCTCATCAGGAGGTACTAAGATGGGAATGTTTTGGGCTGTCAGCTATGGAACTACAAGGTCACTGTAATGAATCACTGCCTTTGGGGCAAGACGTGGAGGGTGGAGCAGTGCAGGGTGCTGTAACGGTTTTGGGGTTATTTGCCAGGCATATTCTGGTCAACGAATGCTTTAGTAACAAAAGGATTTACAGAGAAAGGCTGAACATTTTTACCTAAACAAGATATTAATAATCAGGTATTGCCTGAAGCAGGGGCCATTTTTGCTTTTGTAAACTCTACGAAAATAACTTCTTTTCTCACTATGACGTGATTTCCAACTTCAAAATGAATAGATACCTGCACCTTACAGCAGTAAACTTTCTTGAGATGTAGGGGGTTTAGCCTATCAAATGTGGATCTCTTTCCCGTGAGCAACGCAAAAACCCATAGGTGTCTCAAATTCAATATTTCTCTAACCCCCATGCGTGCATGATGGCATTTCACAGATTAAAAAGTGTGAGATGAAACCACAAGTATCAGATATTGAAGGAAAGTCCTTATTTCTTCAATGTTTTGTGAAAGTTGGTATTCCGATGTATCATATTTGGCCCTCTATTCAGTAAACAGTGGCCTATAATTTCATCCAACGTATGGAATGCTAAGAAAATTTGTTCATCATGTTCAGAATGTCATCGTACATGCGCTCAGGGGCATCAAGACCCCAGATAAAGTCCAAATGTTCCCATTCTGGGATTTCCTTGTGGAATACCAAGTTAGTAACTTGAGTAAGTAACATGGCCACATCTTTCCGGTCTGCCAGCCAGTCATGCCCACCGGTCCAGAGTGCAGTCGGCACAGTCATGTCTTTGACTTTGTAGACAGGAGGGGTGGTCTGAAACAAAAGAACAGTTGGTCTGTTAGAGAAGCATGCACTCCCACCACAGTGCTTTCTTATATTGTATCTATACATTTAAAACACAAACATCCCTATCCATAATGAAGTATGGGCCAAAATGTAGATCTCTCTCTAAACATTTTGCTAAGCTTTTGGAATTCTACCAATAATTCCCCAAAATATGCCTGGAAGCAGCGCCAGGCACAGGCTTCCAGGTCTACTTCTGGGCGTGGCATACACCTTTTCACAAAGGATCCAATTCCCCCAGTGCGGAGTTCTACATATCGGAGAACTCTACACAAAAGGAAAAGGAGCCTCCTGTACAAATACACAGTTATTTATTTTTCTCAGCGGAGTAAGTATTTTTTCCACGGAGAAGGCCCTATCGACACACCCCCTGCAAGTCCAACGCTGATCTGTTCCCATTTCCATCCCGGAAACTAAGTTAGTTACTCCAGACCCTGGCTCAGGAAATCTCTAACGGATTCCAAGGTGAAATGGAATCAGACAGGAGTTTGGGAATGCCCACAAACATAAATGTTTGTTGGTGTTCCCAAACTTCCAAGGCAAACTATACCTTGGAACGTCGATCCCTCTGACCCCCCACCCTAAGTGGGAGTTTTCTGCTACAGATGTCTCTGCATTTCTGGCAGGAAATCCTCAGCACTTCATGGATTTAATCCCTTTGTAAATTCCTGGCAGGTGAAGAAAATGTACATTTGGTCGTTAACTTAAGTTTACAAACAAACTTAACTTAAACTTTAGTCAAGATTTATCTTTGGGAATAGCTCCCCAAGAACTTAAGCATGCATAAATAGCACCCGAATGTGTAACACTCACTCATTTGCAATGAAATTAAAGTACTCTGCGATACAGCCAAAGATTTACATTTGCAATCCTGTTTAAGAATACTACATGGTAATAGCAGGGAATAAGTAGTCATCGTAAAGAACCAGTTCGTGTGCTTTAGCTTTTTACAGGGTAGGATGAAGTCATTGGTTTTAAACGACCACTCACTTGGTATGGAGGCAAGCACTCAACCTACACCCATTCTCTAAGCCAGAGGAGGTACAATAAGGCCTGAATGAGTCACTGTTCCCTGCGAAACAGATGGATTTTGGATGGTGAAGGCATACTTACCAACATTTTGTGACAAAACTGTTCGCATTTTTCAAATAGACTAACTGGGATAATATCGTGGTCACCAGAAATGATGTCATGTGACTGTAGTTCAGCGTTGTCATTACTGAAAATGAAATCTCATGTCACTAAGGAGGAACTAAATCGCCAGGAATCCCCATGTGCATACAACAGGACACAGAGTCTGGTAGCAGATTAATTTCTGGCAACAGTTAAAGACACACGGGTCCTTCATGAACACACATGCTCTGCGCTTACACGCCTGACTACGATCACATCTAACCCAGCCTGGAGGCTGAAAATTTGCAGTTGTTTTCAGTGTAGTGTCTCGCACAATGAGGATGTAGTATACCCTATCTACAAGCAGGGAGTTTCACCTGAACAGAGCTACTTAACTATGTACAAGTTCAGGAGTAAGTTACATAAATACAAAGACCCCACTAAAAGGAGCTAGATTCTGATGCAGCCCTTCTCCTCGTGAGCCCCCTGACTCCTGGTGGACTACTCCACACTCAGAATACTCCACTGCACACATTGCTTCTCCCAGTCAGAACACTTTGCAGGATCCACATGCATACTATACTCAAACAACAAATCTCACACCTAGATACCACAGATGGCTCACCACCCCTATCCACCAAAGCACCAATTTTCCAAATAGTTTATGCTACTTCACCCACCCTCCCCTCCATTATGACTCTACGCTTCACATCCTTTTCTCATCTCACTTTCCTTCGTGACTCTCCAGTCCCGATTCATTCTCATTTTGCCTATGCACTCCTTCATTGTCTCTGAGCAAGTCAAGCGGAGCAGTGATGTTTATGCAGCAACCTTTTGAGGTGTTGAACTCTGACTTGCATTCAACAAGCATAAGACACCATCAGCCAGCCCTGTTTCTTTAGCCAAAAGCCTTCTGTATGATGGGACATGCAGTTTGCCTTGAACATTTTAAGTAGGTTTTAAATGTTGCAGCATCCACAGTGCTGTTAACTAAAAAGCCCCTGGCCAACGCTGTCAATTTCTAGTGACACAGGGTCACATGGCAGTCACCAGGGTATTAAACTGCACTTAGTAAATAGCTAAAACAGCACTACGTACACATTCCAGTATGCGAGTCAAAAAGACTTCAGAACAGCAGCAGCACTCTGCTGTGTTTTTTAGTCATGGGACACATTTAGGAAGTGGCTATTCAAGTCATCAACATGCCTTTCTCCTGAATGCCAACTTGTGTCCCCTGTGCCCAGTCCCAAAGAACGACACGTGGCGTCTGGTAGGGTGCACAAAGCCTCGTTTATTCCCGTAGTCAGCACGGTGCATGCAGGCATCTCCTTCCTCCTCATGGGTATTCCTAGAGTGTCCTCTGTCGCCACTCCCTGACAGGAAGTGGTGTCCGATGTCCAGACACCTCTCCATCGGTTCTGTGCAGGGTCCTAGCGCCCACCTGCAAATGTCGTTCCGACATCTCTCCCCCCTTTGATGGCAAAATGAAAACTTTCCCCTCACCTGCCTTAGTTGGCAAAAATGACCATGTGCTATGATGTCTCCATGCAACTAGTATGCTGTAAGAGAGACAAAAGAAAAGTAGCCAAAAGAAAAACAAAAAGATAAGAGAAAGGAGGAAAAAGAAGAGGGTGAGAGACAGAGGAAAAAAGAGAGACAGAGGAAAAAAGAGAGAGACAGAGGGAGAGAGAGAGAGAGAGAGAGAGAGGGAGAGAGAGAGAGAGAGAGAGAGAGAGAGAGAGAGACAGAGAGAGAGACAGAGAGAGAGAGAGAGAGAGAGAGAGAGAGAGAGAGAGAGAGAGAGAGAGAGAGACATGCATACATCGTGGCTGTATCTAAAAAATTAATGTTCTAATGTTTGTCGACCCGTTCATCATGGTTCTTCAATCAGCCTTTTGGGTTTTCGACTCACTCTCTTTGGGCGGGGACTCTCCTTTCCCTGGCCCGGTTCTTCTCCTGCCACTGCAGCTCAGAGAGGTCCTTCACTGCTGTGAGGGGTACCTCCACCCACTCCTCCGTGTCGTCGCTCTGAGACTTCTGTTTTACACCTGCAGTGCTCTCCATCATCTGATTTTCTGGATTCTCTGAAGCGAGATCTGTTTCTAGCGATGGAGTAAGACCCTGACGCTGCCGTGATCAGGGGCCCTTTGACGTCTGTTCTCTTCAGTGCCTGGCTCGAGAAAGTACTGTCTGACTTCCGTGTTTGTTGTTGGAGCACAAGGACCAGATCTCCTTGCTTTAGTTCAGATGCTGTTGTATGACGCCGTGTATCAGCTTCTCGTTTCATCTTCCTCTTGGCCTCTTAGTCGCGTGCGGCAATGTCACCGTGGTCAGGTGGGGCCCTAGCTTCCAGGTGAGGTAGACGGGTCCTGCTTGTCCTACCCAGTACCAGTTCTGCCGGGCATCCCCCGTGGAACTGTGTGGGGTGTTGCAGTAGTCCCAAAGTATTTGGAAGAGAGCTTGGCCCACTGAGATCTGTGGCAGTTGTGCGCATTGGACAGCCTTCTTTATGTTGCCCATGATCCTTTCCACCATGCCATTTGCTTGCGGCCACAGAGGTGTTATTTTCCTGTGGTGTACTCCCAGATAGGCCATGAACTTGTGGAATTCTTCTACTGAGGACGGTGGTTCACTGTCTTAAGTGTCAGAGGAGCATCCCAGGCTGCAAATATGTCGTACAGGATCGGTAGGGTGGCAGTTGCTGATGACACTTAGGCGCACTATGGGGAAACGGGAGTATTCGTCGATGACAACCAGCAGGTAGCCACCTGTGTCCATCGGCCCATAAAAGTCTGCGCCCAGTGTCGCCAACACCGCCTCGGGGAGGTCGGACATGCATAGTTGCTCTGGTTTGGGTGGTCTTCCCGTCATCTAACAGAGGTGACAGCTTATGATCATGACCTCTACCAGACAGTTAAGTCCTGGGACCCATACTTTATCTCAGCATTTTTTTTGTTGCCACCATGCCTCTGTGAGACTCATGTGCCAGGTTCACTGTCTGCCGTCGAAGGGTATTTGGTATGACTATCCTAGTGCCTCGAAGCAGTATTCCGCGTTCTGTTTCAGACTGCTCTTCCTGTATTTGTTTGAATGCAAGTATTTCCTCTCTTCTGACCCCTTCACTTACGGGGCTGCTGTTTTTCACGTCTCCACCTCTGTTGCTGTATGAGTGTTTTGACGGCTTGTAGCGGGACGTCATTTGTTGTTTCTTGCACCAGTTCCTCTATCATTATTTGGGGCAGGTGCGTTTTGTTGCAGCACACAGTTAAGGCCATGGAGGATGTCTATGTTGCACGAGGCAGGGTATGCCACGACATGTAGTCTGCAGGGTTGTGCTCCTTTCCTGGTTTGTGCACTATTTTTAAGTCGTAGTCCATCAAGCGTATTCCCCATCTTTCGATGCGTGCTGGATTTGTTTCATTCAGATTGCTGTATATTGTGACCAGTGCTTGGTGGTCTGTCATGATGGCGAATGACTTCCCGTAGATAAACATGTGGTGGTGCTCACATGCCTACTCTACCACTAGGCTGTCTTTCTATGGTTGAGAGTGTGCCCTTTCCATGTCTGACAGGCTCCTACTTGCATAAGCAACAATCTGTCTTGGCGAGTCTCAGCCTGGCGTATGTTGTGCGAAAATGGCTCCTAACCCCACCGGGCTAGCGTCTACGGTAATCTCAGTGCACAGGGATGTGTCAAAATAAGCGAGGATGCATACTGTTGTGACCGCATGCCGGATGCCCTCAAACGCCCTGACACACTCCGAGGTCTAGAGAAATGACTGCCCTTGTCTAGTCAGTTCACAAATCTTTGATGTAGCGAGCACAATAACTCACCACCCCAAGAAATGACATCAGCTCTGCTACATCCACTTGGGGCCCGTGTTTCGTGGAGCGATTCTACTTTATTGGGGTCTGGCTGCATTCCTTTCTGTGGGAAAATGTGGCAAAAGAAAATGAGTTCTCCTGTCCCCAGCTTGCATTTGTCCTCATTCAGTGCAGTCCAGCGATTTCCGACAAATTAAATGCCTCCCCTAGAGCCATGTTGTGCTCTGCATTCGTGCAGCTAAATACTAGGATGTCATGACTGTAGTTTAGACTGTTTGTTACGGGCCTAATCTCCCATCGCACCATCTCCTGAAATATTTCAGCTGCTGAAAATACACCAAAGCTTAAATCACTTGTAGCGAAAGAGCCCCAAGTGGAGTTGGTCAGTCCGCGGGCTCGATGATATCCTGTGCTGGCAAACTCTTTAGTTCTTCCTCCACCTGAGGTTGGAGGTTCACAGGGACTCTGCAGTGGTTTTGGGCCACTGGTTTGACTGCTTTGTTAATGTGAAGGGTAATTTGCATGCCCATCAGCTTCCCCAGCCCTTTGAGGATCACAGGGTGTTCTCTCAGGATAGAGTGATGCTCAGACGTGTGATGCTCATACATGTGGCATGTCATAGCTAGAAGGCCCATCATCTGAGCGGTGATTTTGCTGAGCAAACAGCGCTGGGATGTCTACCCGTAGGACATGCACCTCTAGACAGACATTTCATTGTATGCGAGTGTCTCCACTAATTTTTCTATGCTCACTGCAGGTTTCTTCGCGCCCCAAGTGAAGACATTGACAGTGGAGGGTGACAAAGGAGGCTTGTGTTTCATCTTCTCATACTCTGACACACACACATGATGTTGCATGTGGCTCCTCTGTCGAGTACAAGTCGCGTTGTGTGATTTACGACCTGAAGATCCACAGTTTGTCTTCTTTATTTGTTGTTTGTCAACGAGCTGGACATGTTCACACGTGGGTTCTTGTGCTGAGATGTCAGACATGAGGTATAAGCTTTAGGTGGTCCCTTATGCATTAGCGGCATCATAGTAAGTGGATGGGCTGCGATTGTGTGCTTCCATGTGCTGTGCATGTCGATTTGGTCATTTGTGGTCTGGCAGGCCACCCTCGCTCTGACTTGCGACCCCCAGAGAAACACCAATTTCTAACGTTACAAGATCAATGCGGCGTGCCAACGAAAGGATGAGTGCCTCGATTTTGCAACCAGGTTGCGCAAACTGGTCACCTACTGCGAGTTTGACAAATTTGCAGAGGCAGCAATACGGCTGCGCATCATTGAAGGATCTCAATCAACTGGATTCCGCACAAGAATCCTGAAGAAAACATACATGTTAGACAAAATACTGACCATGGTGCGAATAGAAGCCAGGGCCACATTGCACGCCATACACATGGAAAATGGGAGAGCGCGGACGATTGAACAGGCCAACCGCATTGTCTGGATGAGCAGCAGACATGACAAGGCATCGCCGCCACGGAAGGAGAAACATGAACGGACATGCTATCGCTGCGGACTGGAATACCCGCATGTTGGCGCCTGCAGGCCATGGGACACAAATGTCAGAAATGCAAAAGAGAAAAATCACTTTGCAAGTGTCTGCATGGACGCAGATCTTCACTGTGAATTGTTGAGGTCTGCTCTGGCCTAAAAAAATCTAAGGGATCGCAGGCTTAAATCCGTAGGTGAGAAGGCTGCCAAAAATTGGTAGCCTACCGCTTAAATCTGTATAGTTGGCAAGTATGTGAAGGTCTCAGATGTAAGGTAATGGTTTACATAGCTCCAAATCAACATTAAGAATACAGACTCTATATGTGTTGCTGTCCAGAAAAGATAGCAAAGCATGCCCAGGAGCAAAGCAATATATCCAGTCCCACTCTTCACTGCAGCTTTGCTTCTTGCACAGACACCCATGCCCACTTCTTCTGGGGATTTTGGTGTCTATTCCACTTGTTAAAATAAAATACACTACCGTTTTCATTGGTAAATTAATCAGCAATTCTAGAATTCTGCCAATATCGTGTGTAAAGGGGCACGTCATGATACACAGTTGTGTTTCTCGTTTTGGAGCTTAAATAAATTGATATTCTTTACAGTAACAAAGAGGCCTTGGCTAATGTTTTACAGGGTCAAGATCTCAGCAGCGGTGAGTGAATCTAGGGACACTATATATGAACAGTCAGGAGGTACTGCATACGTGCCTTTGGATTCATGCGAGCACATCATATCTGACTGGAAACCAATTTAGGAAAAGCTTTTTATTCTGGGGTGGCCATAAACCAATTAAAGCTTAGCCGTTGCACATGTCTACTATGTATGATATGAACCATAACAGAAAACACATCCATTATGGATGCCAGAAGCTACTTCTTGTCTTGCAATTTGCACAGCGGTTTTACACAAATTCTATGCAAGAAGCCTATGCTATTTTTTTTTAGTTTTTTAAAATTATACACGACTGACACAAACCTCAACTGTTGCAATGCAATGGTTACACAGATGATATGAGCAGAATCTACTGGGGAGGGTGAGTAGGAAACCCCAGAGCGAAGGGATATGCTTTAGGATCAATAATAAGGGAGGAACAGAGGAAAGACGACAGGTTAAGAAGTACAAGAGAATGTACATGAAAGTAAGAATGTGCCTATGGCAGAAGAGATATAAAACACAGTGAATGAAGCAAAGCAGTGATGGCGAAGGGATGGGAACTTATGAACATCTTCAAGGTGAACCAAGACAACTTTGAATTCCGGCAAATAGAAGCACAAGTGGCCCCCAATTCAGACCACGATAAAGGGATATGATCGAATTAAGGAAGGATGTAAGCAGCTGAAGGTATAAGAAACAAATAATGATAGCATTGGATAACAGCTCTAAAAGGACCTAACAAAAGTCACTGTGGCGGAGGAGAATTTGCTGTATGAAAATATTAACAGGCGACACATGCTCATAATGTTGAAAAGTTAATAGTGTCATGGCTGTAAAACAGAAGCAACAAGCTAAGCGAATAACGACAAAGAAGGTTTTTAATATTCAGGGTAAAGCAGAAAAGGGGATATGAAAAGGAGTATGACGAGGGTGTAAGAGACGAACAGTCAGGACTATGTGGGGACAAAGAGGGGTTTCATAGCACGGGTCAGGCACACAGGAGATTTTCACAGAACTATTCCAGAATCACCCAAAGTGATCAGCAGCTGTACGGCATATTATTGGAATTAGGGAAAAAGAAGAAAATCTTTGAGTAAGCGACATGGAAGTGCTTTGATACTGGGACATTTTATATAAATATGCACATAATAAGTGTGTTCATTGCAAAATAATGGTGTCCCACTGCACAGGAGTGATCCGTTTTTATCACGATTATAGGTGCTTGCTGCCGAATGCGTCATAACCAGAAAAATTCTAAAGCCAACGGGCAACCCACTTTTCTGCAGCCTTCAAATTAGAAAGGCCAGAGGAGCTCCAGAGCTGCTAATTAAACGAACTCAAAGCTGAATGAAAAAGTAGTGTCTATGACAATCTGATGTATAAGATCATCTCGTAAATTTTGTCATGTGTGGTAATCGAAGCATGTTTGAACTGTGTGAAAAATATTACCTCCTACTTGGTTTCATTTTCTTAGTAGTTTAATCCAAATCAGTTTACCTGATTATAATGAGCCTTGTTTTTAGCCTTGCTCCCGTAGTCCAATGCCTGCAGCACACCGGATCGCACGGCCTACAATAATACAAAGTACAACATATGCATCACTTTAAATATGAAAAACAATGATGTGTACTTTTGCAGAAAAACAGTAAAAACCAAACAAGTATATATTGAAGAGAGTTCTTGGCTGTAACCTGCATGACCTGTTTAAAATTCTATAGCATTAATCTTTGTCAAATAAGTCAGACATACACATCCAGACCGCCCCATACTACTCAGTAGCCCGCATTAAGACTGACCTATTGCAGGCTCTGCTATGATGGAGAATCATACGACTAAATACATGAACTTATATTGACTTGCGAAAGCCCAGACCTAGGAACCATAGGTGTGAAACATTTATTTGCACAAAAAAACTCCAACTAAGAAAGTAAATAAAACAAAGGCTAAACACATGACAGTTTTACTGCAAATACCTTCCTTAATCAACTGCACCAGTACGAAATGGATATTGGAACAAAAAATCTGATGATGTTGACAGCCTTATGCATTACTGAGTTACTACAAGTATTATAAATGTGTGTGCATTTCTATTATCCGAGAAGTTGTAAACTTTCAGCATGTACCCTCTCCTCCAGCCTGCTCCAAAAATGTACCTTAGCCCAACTTTGAAGGGACCAATCGTATTAAATAGTGAAGTGAACTTTCTATGATCATCCATTACTTAGTCCCTCTGTTCAAAGAGAATAGTTTTATTCATGCCCGTTGACAAGATAATGTTACCTGCATATACAAATATGTGAATTGGAATAACTCCTTCATGGAAGCATTAGGAAGAGTCTTGCTAAAAAAAAAATGGCAAAGAGAAGGCGTAGCTGTCCATGATCACATTGTTCTCACCTTTGAATAATGCATCATATGTACATCTGTGTTTTAAATACTTTCTGGCCAAAAAAGGATTAGTCCACATAATCCTATGGTATAAAGGAGGTGCAGAGAGTTTGGTGGTCCACAGTGAACTCATCATGAGGATGAGCCATGATTCTAAGGAAGTAGTATTTTAAGCAGTTTGTGTGCAACAATCATTGGGACATTCAAAAATTGGTGCACTTCTAGCTCTACTTGACACTAGGTGCATTACCCATAGTTTAACCCTAGTGAAGTATCCATCGCCAATCTGGAAGTTGTTGTGTTACCAGCAGTCACTGGTAGAGCCGCCAATCTTGAGTCAGTGAAGCTTCAAATAGAAGCATGAGACTGTACTGGCACGGCATGCTGTGGAGGTCACTGGAGGATGATGGAATGCTCCATGCTTAGGGAAAATCCTAACCCATTACCAGCATCCTTCATGTATGGAAAACACTCACATGAAACTGGCCCTGCTTTCTGTCCAGAAGTTGTTTCCAAAGACACATCAACTGCCTCAAAATCAAGAAATTCAGAATCGTACGCACCCCAAATCAGTCCCGCCTGCTGTTTGAAAGATTCCTCAACTGACACGCCCATCTCTAGTGAACCAACAATTCTGAAGGGTACCTAGTCTTCCACGAACACACCCACCTATAGCGAACTAATTCGTCTTGAAGGGCTTCTACTGAAAGCCGAGCCCAAGCAGGAGAAGGGAAAAGGGAAGAATGCCCAATAAGGACTGTGAGAGAAGAGGTCGTGCAGGTCCAGGGACAGAACATAAGTCTTTACCTACCTACTTTGGTTTTCTCACGGGGTGGGGAGTGGACTTGTGAAAAGAAGCCTACAACTAAGATCCAGTAGAGCAGTAGGACAACAACTTCTTTCCTAAAAATCAACAGGGACAATAGTCGTTTTTTTTATCATCTACTTAGTATTTTGTGCTTTTCTATCAATAAAGTGGACACTCTGTAGCTCTCACAATCTTCTTCAGTGTTATTTTGCCCATCAGCTTTGGAAATCTGTAGGGACGAACACTTATAAATAGTTCCAATGCAATTTTTATGAAATAAAATCTATGGGAATGAGCAGTCATGGATTCTCTTTCCTTGGAGGCTTCAGACACGTGTGGTGCATTTTTTTTAAATTTTGTCAAAAGCTTTCAAAATCCACCCTCTGGGGATGGAAAAGCTGCATAAAGTGGACACTCTGTAGCTCTCACAATCTTCTTCAGTGTTATTTTGCCCATCGGCTTTGGAAATCTGTAGGGACGAACACTTATAAATAGTTCCAATGCAATTTTTATGAAATAAAATCTATGGGAATGAGCAGTCATGGATTCTCTTTCCTTGGAGGCTTCAGACACGTGTGGTGCATTTTTTTAAATTTTGTCAAAAGCTTTCAAAATCCACCCTCTGGGGATGGAAAAGCTGCAAAAGGAATATTTCAGGATCCCATATAGAAGCAAAAGCAGACAGTTGCAGAATTCAGTTTTGCTCAGGTCAATCCAGGTCCAGGGGATCACGCTGTCAAATTAAAAACATCCATGTTGATAGATTCTTGAGGTGGGTCCATATATCCTAAACTGTACCAAACAGCAATCTGAGGAGGCAAGCCCAAAGCGAGTGACACTTCCTTAGATCAGGAGTTCAAGCTATTTCCTATGCTACACTCTACTACATTTTCTGCCATTGATACTGCAGGCTTACTACCCCTTATTGGCAGAAACCACGACAGACCCAGCAACGTTTGCATTGCAGATTTTCCTCAGATATTTGAACTCTACATTGAAGCTTCAGATAAAATACTTTACCACATATTCCGTGGAAGATAAGATGAGACCATTCGCTCCTAACTGAGCAGTGAAAATGGAGGGAGACTGAACACAATAGAGGAAATGACCAGACTCCACACATGAGAATCACAGCTTGCCAAAAGCGGTACAATAGAATTTGGTCTAACAAGTGAGGTAAAAAAAAAAAAGCTCAAAAACATTTAAAATATATATATTTTTTAATTACCTGGCCCCAATGAACCATATTTTGTACCGATGTTCCAGCTGGGCAATGTGATGAATATACATTCACTCGACTCTAGAAAGAAAATAAATGTTAAGAAAAACATTTATTTTTCTGGCCCGCTATGGATTTGTGCAATCCAACAGTTATTAGGCAAAGAAGTAGAGTGTTTTTAAAAGCATTTGATTTGGCACGCAACAGCTCATTTTCAATAACTGTGAATACATAAATAGTAACACCTGAATTTAGGGACTTCTACTAAACTGGTTTCAAACCACCAGTTATAACAGTCACATGTAAATGCAACAATAATACACACTATATTTACCATATACTGAGAAGCACCGAAAACCCGATATCAATTCAGAGTAAAGTACATTGGGGCAAACTTTATCTTTCACCCCGCTGCAACTTCAACATGAAATGCTCCGTTACACCTCCATCTCCTACAGTGTTAGATGCACCAAACACAGCTTGTCAATTAGAATCAAACACTTCTACATTGCAGTACAATCACAAAGTAAAATTAGTGTGTCACAACTGGTGCACGGATCGTGGGCTGTAGAGTCATTGAGGCAGACTTCCCTGGCAGGTTTGCCCTCACTTGTCAAACTGAGTCCGTCTGCATCACTTCTTTGCAAGGATAACTCCTGCACATGAAATATGGCCCTTAATATCCGTTCTGATTCTCCAATTGAATATTGTGGAAAAAATAATGAAAAATGTAGTAGAATCGTTTTCGGTGCAGATAAGTACATAGGCAAGGTTTATTTTCCAATATTATCAGCTGCGGCTTCTTTACGAGGGCAGCAGAGCATTGCCCTCCGTCCGCTGCGAGCCGCGCAAAGTGTTAAAAATAAAATAGCAATGAAATTATTTCATTGCAATTTTTTTTTTCCAACCAAGGCGCACTGTAGCCGCTAGACTAGCCCGAGCCTTTAGGGCGTTTCCTGACTGTCCTCTGCTGCTGATTGGCAGCAGGAGGACTGGAGTAGTGGTAGCCACACACTTCAAAGTGCACATGTCACTTTGGCCTGCGGTCTTGCGCCAACCAAAGTGGCATGGGCACTTTGAAACTCTCCACCCAGCTGTCTAGGGCTTGAAGAAGCGTTAGGCCAACCCGCTCCATCCAATCCTGGTGCTGCTCTCATGCAGCACTCACTCGCCCCCCCCCCCCACTTTGAAAGGTCACCAGCCGCTCCTGAATTTTGTACCATATGAAAAAAAGACATTGGCAATGTGTAATTTTAAAATTACTTTACAATTAAATAAAATGGATATCATAAAACAATATTTGGTGTGGAAATAGATCAGAATCATATTTTTTAAGAAACATGCGAAGCAATTTATATGCATATGGTCTGAACAATATGGCAGAATCGGAAAATCAGTAGTGTACTCTGGTAGAATTACGTCTACATTTGGAGCAAATTTCTGTCTTTTATAGGATGCACAAACTATTATGACTACTCATTTAACTCTACAAAAGCTGTAGAGTTCTCGGAGTAACTGAACATACATCATTTATACATGCAGATTTTTGAGTAGGCATAGAATTCTGCACATGGAAATTATCCTTTTTTCCTTTCCATGGTATTATTTTTCTAAGAAACGTCTTTCTATACACGTTAGGAAAATCGTGCGTGTTCCCTTCACATCCTGCAAACGTCCTAGGAGTAGGTCTGTGTGCATTTGCAGTGTGGAAACAAGCTGCAAAAAGTTTTGTGAACACACACAAACCTATCGGTTTATGCATGCTCACTGCAGGGCCACCTCTCCCTGCATTGCTGCCCCCAACTTCAAACTTCGCATGTGGCAAATTAGCCAAACGAGAAGTATTTCGTTGTTCATGGGTTACCAGCTGAAAATGAAGCTTCAAAGTACACGACTCCAGTCACAAACAGCAGTTTTATGACCTGGGAGGAGAGAGAGGAATCCCAGGAATTAGGATACAGCCTCCCAAATCTAATACTCATCATAGCAAGGTATCCATCAACTTATGTTCAGCAGGGTTATAAATTGGAATTGAGAGTAAAAACAATGGAAGGGAAACCGTTTTAGGTTTTGTAAAATCTGAAATGTAATATGCATCAAATGATTTATGTAAAATGCACACCGGAGCGCCATGCTATTTGCAGTATTTGGCCTTCCCAAAGGTAGCATCTTTTGTTTGATGCTGTTGGAGAGGAAATCACATTTAAACTGAATCACGACATTATGAAGAGAAGAATAATAAACATGGACCAACTACACATTCAAGAAAATATGGCAAAATAAGAGAATTTTAGTTACTGCATCGTAAAAGCATGTAGACAAAGATTTAGACTAGATGATATCATTCGTACAAGCAATAAAGACAGTGATTTATTAATTTAGAAAGTACTATTTTCATTAACGTGTGTTAGAAACGTGTAAGTTGTAAACTCACATTATGGAGTTTACACCAGATCATTATTATTTCCATTTCTATATGTGTATAACTAAAAGGAGTTTATAAAATGTTCTGAATAATGCTGATAATGATGGTGAACCTTACTAAAATTTACCATTTATGTGTGTAAATGTGTGCACCGAAATGACAAAAGAAAATAGGTGTTACACAGTCCTAATTAATGATGCTCCAGTGAAACTTTCATAGATTGTATTTCGCACATGTACTAATGTTATGCACCTTTAATGAAGTCTTAAAAACGTAATTTGAAATATTTTTACATGTTAGTACTTACAATTTAGTAATACAACATACTGACACGTATTATTTGTAATCACACTAAATGATTTCAAGTGCATCAGAATTTCTGAAATCAAGACCTCTTTGTATTTCCTACGAATGTATTCTTAATAATTCTATATATTTCACGTTATATTAGCACAATTTAATGTAGGCCTAACTGCGTATGTGAAGTTTTCGACTTGCTGAATCTACTACCCATTAAAGATTTCCTCAATACAACAAATAACGTGAAACAGTGTTTTCTTTCCTGAGTTCTCATGTACTGTACAAGACACTTAGGGCCATATGTATGAAAATCTTCTTTTGCGATTCTCAAATAGCTATTTTTTGCGAATCGCAATTTGAGAATCGCAAAACGCTATGTATGTAGGATCTGCAAATAATTTTGCGAATCCTACATATTCCTTAATTGCGAATCGCAAATTGCGATTCGCAATTAAGGAATACATCCCCATTCATTCCTATGGGCCAACTTGAAGTTGGTGGTAATTTGCGATTCCTTAAGGCCAAATAGCACTTTTTCGGTGCTTCTTTACATTGCATTTAAGGAATCGCAAATTTGCGATTCCTTAAATGCAATCGCAAAATAGGGAATCGCAAATTTTGCGATTCTTTATTTTGCGAGGCAGTTTTTCTTTAATACATAACACTAAGCCCAATTGCGATCGCAAACGCCGAAATTCCCAGAATTTCGGCGTTTGCGATCCCAATTTTGAGTGATACATATGGCCCTTAGTAACATTTTCTGATGCAACCCAAACAGCTGCCTGGGAAACTTTCCTCTTGAACTTGCTCATGTGTTCTTGCTAAAGGAGCATTGTTCCAACGCTACACTTATTAGATTGCTTAAGGACTGCGTAATTGTACCACCTATTGCTCTACAATTTGTGTCTTCCTTATGTCGCCTGAAACCCATTCTGTACAAACTGACCAAGGGACTGAGTGGTCTAAACAGATGAGGTGACTCCAGGAGGTGTCACCCCTGGAACTTTAAGAATATAATATTGCATGACTGAACAGAGTTCGGAGTCCTGATTTTGAACTGGCGAAATGACTGGCTGAAGAACTGGCGCACACACTGAGAGTGTTGGATGGGCTGCCAGTTATTTCCTTACTATTGAGGATGGAGATTTGTGGAACTTTCTTGGCATATCTTACTTGCCTGATGCATATTCAGCTGGCTTCCTTTCCAAATGGATCACCTAGTAGTCTCTTCCTTTCTGGGAGACTGCTTGACTAGTATATTTCATGTCCCTTCCTGAAATCTTGAGCTTTGGTATATCTACTTAGAATTTGGTAATTTGTTGATGCAATAATTTACTTAACCCTTGATAAACTATACTAAATAATTTCACATCGTCTCAACTATCATGATTATTTCTATGCAAATGAATGTGCATTCTTAATGCTGGTTTATCAATGCTCAGAAAGGATCATATTGCAGAGATTACTGAGCCTAAAATATTAATGTTATTATGCTGTATGGCTTTAACTGAGCTTTTAGTGTGTACGATTTTGGCTTGCCTACATTTCTTCAGGAGATTTGGGCTTGCCGTGGTAATTCTTTGTCTTTACAGCACTGTATTAAGAGTAATTTACATGAGCTCAACTTCTAGTTTGTAGTTCAGTTATCCAATTCGTGGTCCTCATTGGATGACTGCTGGCTCCCTTACATCCAACCCCTCTTGGCACAAAACAAGGATCAGAGAGGACCAAGAGAGCGGTATGCTCATTTAACAATAGGAAAACCATATTTGTTGACATTGGCCCAGTAAACACTACAGCAATGCAAACCTATTTTAGCATGGAGACTTTCAAATCTGAATTTCCATAGTAGTCACCTCCACAATCTTTGTTTTTCAAGAGACGTAACAGCGAGCTGGAGCAGAGTTCACAGCAGGGCTTTGAGCCTAAAGTACCTAGTGCTACACTCAATTCATGAGATGCCATTATCTCTTTAGTACATTTCTGGAAGAATAGATAAAAAAAGCAAACTAGCATGTTTCAAAACTAAAAACAGCCTATGTTCGAAATCTGTCTCTGGACAAATTTGTTTCAGGCAAATCACCCGGCACGTAAAAATCATTTTAACATTTAAAAGATATGCACTGTGCATCTCCTACCTGAGAAAGCACTAAATGATTCATATTGGTAAAGACATAGGCGTGTGTGTGCGCATGCATGACAGTTGTGAATGTTTTCCACCTTGTCGTGCCAGCATAGTGTTTATGTCAGAGTAGATATGAAGCAACATGGCTTCAGAGGAAAATAAGGGAAATATAATCTAAGCAGTGCCTAATGGGTCTGCAGGTGGTTAGAAGAACTCGGGCTACAGCTTAGGTCAAAACGTAACCCAAAAACAAGAAAACACCGTTGAAATTTCCTAAAGTTACATGAAAGAAAAATTATACAATCCAAAACAAAAACATCAATCCATTTTTCGAGTCATATTCGTCTATGAATAACGATTTGTTTAAAATGCTTACGTATACTCTAAAACCATATACACACACCAATATTTACTGACAGGCCTTTAAACTATGACCACGCAAAGGGCCAGAAGAACAAACAAACAATCTGCAAAAAGTGGTTACAAATTGTGCAGTTACTTTTTGCAAAACGATTCTGTGAACTGACCTTAATGCTAATAGGTCGGTTCACTTAATCACCATTTGTAGCGGGTCACAGTCTGACCTATATCACTAATAGGATTGGATGCTATCACAGGGATAGTGGCCTACTGGGGTGAGCAATCAGCCATGTTGGTGATCTCTTTTGAATAATATATATATATATATATATATATATATATCCAAACCAGTTTTTCGCTTCAACCCATGCCTCAAGCGACGGCGGGCCGTAGCGGGTTAGCCTGACCCATTATATCCATATTCCATTATTTCGATACCAAACAATGATCCACGGCACCCAATTGCTTCAAGCAGATATTTATTTTAGCAAATGCTTCACTCAACGCGTTTCGGGAACAAAGTCCCTTGTTCACGAGTATATATATTTTAAATGCATCCCATTTTCTCAAAAAAATAAATTTAAAATGTTTGTGTAAGACTTGTCAGAGTGGATCACTGCCGAATGATGAACAAACGTTTTTGACATTCACAAAGGGGAAGGGATCCCAAAGGGACTCCTAATTTGCAAATGGGTTGCCACCTCCTTTGAGGAGTCAGTAACCTATCAATGGCCGTTGACTGAAACTGCAGTCACAAACCATTAATACATAGCATTGCCAATTGGAATTTGGAAGGGATGCCCTGAACACGCCTCTCCCAAATTGCAATTAGTAATGCATTTCTAGACTAATTTTGTAACCTTTTTCTGAATTGCAAAATGGGTTTAGTACATTCAAATAAGTTGTTTAGCTGTTGCAAACCCAGTGATTTAGCGAATTGAAGGATTTGCTAAATGGCTTCGTACATCTGGCCCAATATACTGTAAAAGTGCTGATGTATTTAACCACTCAATTATAGAGCAAAAATCAACCATGAGCAGCAGAAATTATTTCAAGGATCGGAAATAAAGATGGTATAATTTATGAAAAATCTTCATTAACAGCTGAGAAGGTGACTCCGAACCACTGCAATCTATTTTAATTTGATTTTGATTTGGGGAACCAAGTTAAGCATTTGTCAAGGTGACAGTGCATGGAAAGTGTAGTGTATTCCCAGCCGGGGTACCCGCCACTGACCATGCCACACTTGGAGCTTAGTAATACACGTCTTTATCCGTTTGCGTGTAACTAAGAACTCAACATTCTAAAGCAGCCTTCATTGCCATACACTCTATTTATTATGTCATAGCTCTACGGAGTTCATCAGGACCCAAAAGGGTTCCGTCATTGTTAATTTGCAAGACACTACATCCGCCCCCCCCTCCCCTCTTTGTAAAACCAACAAGTTTTAATTTAACAAAGATACACATATATATATATATAAATATATATTCACAGAAAAAACCATAGGTTTCAGGGGCGTTATAGTTAGTTGGACATTTCACTCGTACAAAACCATAGAAATTCCCCCGTTATAGTTAGTTCAGCTAACTATAACTCGCGCGCCCGCAATGCACTGCTGATGACGTCACATATTACATCACTCATGACATGGTCAGTGACATCACTCATGACATCACTGATGACATCTCAAATGACATCACTGATGACATCATCCTTGTGATAGAGTGGCAGACCTCCTCTCACCCTAATATAACCTTTGATACACACACTCAAAAATACAAACTAACATTTTCAAAACAATGGACATACCAATACCAGTTAGAACATACCTATTCAGTAATTCCAAGATCTACACACACATCCACTCATTCACCAACAGTCCCTATACAGTCACTCATACATGTACTCACTCATTATATGTACTCATACACCTATACATCCTGTTACACACCGCCACTCATCCATAGAGTTACTCACACACATAGTCACACATGCAAACAAAGTATCAAACATCCATTTACTTGCATATACAGTTATACACACACTACCACACTTACTTCTACAGAAACTTACACATACTTACTCTCTTAAACAATCACTTATAGAAACACCTACTTATTTGTACAGGAACTCTTCCAATCTCTCACTCTCACATATACTCACTTATATACACCAATACTCACATATACTAGTTTAAAACATATGTAGTTACTCATAAAGACACTATTGAGACAGTCATTCACTCACTAACACACCCATACACATACTCATCCACCTATACAGTCCTGCACACATGCTGTCTTCAACACATACAAACAGTGAGTCACTCAGTCCTGCATCTATGCACTAAGTAATACCCCCCACCGAACCATACAGACACTCAGACACTCATACTGATACTCAAAAATCCAACTAATAACCCATATAGACACTCATGTAGCTACTCACCAACCCATGCAGCCACTTATACACAAAGTGAGAGACTGATACAGATATTTTCATATTTAAACATTACTCACTAACCCATGTATTCACTAAGATACACTTAGTCAGTTATACAATCAATTTTACAAAACAAAATCATCCATTTAGACACTTATATACCCATTTATTCTTCCATCGACCTTGAGATATACATATATAAAACATATTTAATTTTCAGAAAAACACACATTCACTGGATGATGTCATCAGTGATGTCATCAGTGATGTCACTGACCATGTCATGAGTGATGTAATATGTGACGTCATCAGCAGTGCATTGCGGGCGCGCGAGTTATAGTTTGCTGAACTAACTATAACGGGGGAATTTCTATGGTTTTGTACGAGTGAAATGTCCAACTAACTATAACGCCCCTGAAACCTATGGTTTTTCAGTGAATTTCTAAGGTTTTTTAAATGCTAATTTCTAACTATAACGTGCCTGAAACCTATGGTTTTTTCAGTGAATATATATATATTTATTATACTATGTATACATGTGAAAATGTCTCGGTCCCCTGTTTGCCTCGGTGGCACGGAAAAATGGGTGGAACTGACGTCAGCACGCCGACGAGGTTCTCTTATGGCTCCGATGACGTCATACGGTGTCACGAGCGGAGCCGTGCTATTATGACGTCCTCGTTGACGTGGGAGAGCTAGGAAAGAATTTCCGTGGAATGCTGGTGCAGGGGATATTCACCTAAGTGTTCAGGCTAGACTTTGGGAGCAACTGTTTATGTTGCCACTCCAGAAACCGAAACCAGTGATCCGAGGGCAGAGGCCCTGCAGATGGCACACGAGGTGGGGTGCCCAGTCGTGTGCACCGGCAGGGCAGCGAAGTGACAAGCACCACAACCCACAAAAAAGGTAACGAGGGCACTGAATAACACAGGATCTTCTCTTTGTATCTGGCAGGAACAACGAAGTTAAAATGCCCTAGTACCAAAATGTAGAATTAGTGCTACAACGGTCTTCAAGAGGACCTTGCGATGCCGCTTCTGCCTCCCGTACCCTGGAGGTGGCACATGGGTCACGCGGTACGGTCATACTGCGGTGGGACGCACACTCGTTGACCTCTCATGGCACTGCTCCACACTTCAGGGAGGACGCTTTCCATTAGCTATGTTTTCTGATGACATGTCGCGCCGGCCCCGTCCAACAACAGAATCCTTTAGATCCAAACAGACTCTTCCACTCTCTCACCGGAAGTGAAACCAGGCCACGCGGACACTTTCACAATACAACAGCCGGGAATGCACTTTTCGGTAAAAAAAACACATTCCTTCCTCCTAATTAATCAAATAAACATCTCACTGAAGAACAGGGGCCAGCTTCGATCGGTAAACAGCCGTTACAACGACTTTTTACTTTGCGATACCATTACAACGCATGCATTACCACGCATGCGTTGTACATCACAAAGTCATTACTACGCATTTTTAGAACGCATGGTCATTTACCATGCATGCCTTTACAACGAATTTTGTTGTAAAGGTATGTATGGTAAATGACCATGCGTTCTAAAAAAATGTAGACGATCCATGTCGTTGTAAGGAAACAGAGGCTGTTCCGTTTCCTCACAACGACGTGCACCGCCCTCAGAGACGACGTGAAGCAGGAACCACGAGGAGAGAGGAACCACGAGGAGTGAGAGGTAAGGGGAATGGGCATGGGGTGGGGGTTTCTTTTCTAGGGTTTAGGGTAGTGCAGTGGTGTTTGGGTGGTGTAGGGGTCGTGCTGGGGGTAGTGTTTTAGGGTTTAGGGTAGTGCAGTGGTGTTTGGGTAGTGTAGGGGGTCGTGCTGGGGTAGTGTTTTAGGGTTTAGGGTAGTGCAGTGGTGTTTGTGTAGTGTAGGGGTCATGCTGGGGGTAGTGTTTTAGGGTTTAGGGTAGTGCAGTGGTGTTTGTGTAGTGTAGGAGGTAGTGCTGGGGGTAGTGTTTTAAGGTTTAGGGTAGTGCAGTGGTGTTTGGGTAGTGTAGGGGTTCATGCTGGGGGTAGTGTTTTAGGGTTTAGGGTATGGCAGTGGTGTTTGGGTAGTTTAGTGGGTCGTGCTGGGGGTCGGTTTAGGGTAGCGCAGTGGTGTTTGTGTTGTGAGGGGGTCGTGCTGGGGGTAGTGTTTTAGGGTTTAGGGTAGGGCAGTGGTGTTTGTGTAGTGTAGGGGGTAGTGTTTTAGGGTTTAGGGTAGTGCAGTGGTGTTTGTGTAGTGTAGGGGGTCATGCTGTGGGTAGTGTTTTAGGGTTTAGGGTAGTGCAGTTGTGTTTGTGTAGTGTACGGGGTCGTGTTTTAGGGTATAGGGTAGTGCAGTGGTGTTTGGGTAGTGTAGGGGGTCATGCTGGGGTTAGTGTTTTAGGGTTTAGGGTAGTGCAGTGGTGTTTGGGTAGTGTAGGGGGTCGTGCTGGGGATAGTGTTTTAGGGTTTAGGGTAGTGCAGTGGTGTTTGTGTAGTGTGGGAGGTCATGCTGGGGGTAGATTTAGGGTTTAGTGTAGTGCAGTGGTGTTTAGGTAGTGTAGGGAGTCGTGCTGGGGGTAGTGTTTTAGGGTTTAGGGTAGTCCAGTGGTGTTTGTGTAGTATAGGGAGTCGTGCTGGGGGTAGTGTTTTAGGGTTTAGGGTAGTGCAGTGGTGTTTGGGTAGTGTAGGGGGTCGTGCTGGGGTAGTGTTTTAGGGTTTAGGGTAGTGCAGTGGTGTTTGTGTAGTGTAGGGGGTCATGCTGGGGGTAGTGTTTTAGGGTTTAGGGTAGTGCAATGGTGTTTGTGTAGTGTAGGGGGTAGTGTTTTAGGGTTTAGGGTAGTGCAGTGGTGTTTGGGTAGTGTAGGGGTCGTGCTGGGGGTAGTGTTTTTGAGTTTAGGGTAGTGAAGGGTAGTGAAGGGGGCCGTGCTGGGGGTAGTGTTTTAGGGTAGTGCAGTGGTGTTTGGTTAGTGTAGGGGTCAACCAACATGAATTTGTCCTTGTGTGATGTAACCAATGCTCATGTAAAGCACTCCAATACCTGACCAGTCTGCACTATATAAAACTGCAAAAAACAAAAATAAAAAGTGTTTTGCACACTTCTGTCATTGGGCTATACGTGGGCTACCTCTGGGTGATATTTGTGCTACATTTGGGCTCTTTTTTCTCTGGTGGCCATCTTGGGAGACTTATTTGTTATGAAGTTTCCTAATTTCCTCATTTACTACAGTCTCCTCAGTAGGAAATGCTTTCAGTTTTTTACTTTGATTCCATCAAGAAGGCATTCAGATGTGTCACACATTTGCCATAAATTCAGAATGTTAGCACTCTAGTTGTTCATTAGATCACTGTAGTAAAGCTACTGCTCACCAAGGAGTTAACTGGAAGTCTACTGCTGGTATTGAAAGTGATTGTTTCAGTCTGCATGTCAGAATTTTCTAATGAAATAGAAGAGGATTTGAGATCTCACTTAAAACATGCACTAAATTTTCTTTTGCAACACTAACCATAATTTCTATGGCAAAATGAACCCCCTCATTTTGTTCCTTTTTAAATTAAATGTTTTAAGTGTTACCAGTTTATTCCAATCAAGATGGCTTCAGGTGTGCCATACTTTTGTCATAAGTAAGGCTGTTAGCACTCTAGTTGTTCTTTATAACACTCTGGGAAGCTGCAGTAGAACACAAAGGCATCAACTGACAGGCTGCTCCTGTTGAAATATAACAGGAAGATATTTGAGATCTCACTTAAAACATGTCCTAATTTTTCTTTCTACAGCACTAACCATAATTTCTATGGCAAAATGAACCCCCTCATTTTGTTCCTTTTTAAATTAAATGTTTTAAGTGTTACCAGTTTATTCCAATCAAGATGGCTTCAGGTGTGCCATACTTTTGTCATAAGTAAGGCTGTTAGCTCTCTAGTTGTTCTTTAGAACACTCTGGGAAGCTGCAGTAGAACACAAAGGAATCAACTGACAGTCTCTGCCCTTGTTGGATGTACATGTTTTACTGAGAATGTCAGACTTCATTCTCACATGACTGAGAAAGATAATGTGAATTTACACAAAACATGCTCTCATTTTAGCTTCTGGAGCACCTTCCAAAACTGTATGGGACAAGCATGTGAAAATAGTTTTCTCTCAAACATGATTCATGATATCCCAGCAGAAGGTTTTTCACAGGGTAAAATCACCTTAGAACACACCACAATTCCTGAAATTAGTATGGTACCATCAACAAATGAATTCTAATGTAACTAAAGTCTGTTATCACCCTTTATAGTTCTCCTTTTGGTAACCCTCAAAATCTTCGATTCACTACAATGCATTTCAATGGGGTACTATCATTTATATTGGTCCCAAGATGGCTGCCAGCAATTCCAGGATGAAGTGCTGACAGCCAATCAGATCTCACGATGACATGTGTGGTTAGGCTCCGCCCAGATATATATGTGTTTTTACTTTTGATTTTCTCAGCAACTACTGAACGGATTTACACCATTTAACAAAAAGGGTTCTTTCTGAACCAAGAACTACCTCTTTGCCAAATTTGGTGTAATTCCTTTCAGCAGTTCGGGCTGTAGCCGTGGCTAAAGTTTCCTATGGGAAAATGAATGGGGAAAACACGTTTTGGGACCCCCCTTTTTCTCGGCCCCGCTTGACGAATCACCCCGAAACTTTCAGGGTAGGAGCGGACCGGAGCGGGCCATAAAGTTTTAAAATTTCGCGAAGATTCGTCAACCGACGCAAGAGTTATTTCAAATAGAATGTTGCGGATTTCCTATGGAAAATAGGTCCTAGCTATAACTATCTACTGGCGACCGCCAGTAGATAATATATATATATATATATATATATATATATATATATATATATATATATATATATATATTTAAATCTCTTCAAGTAATCTCCTTGGCGCTGTAATGGTTCAACCTGACCGTATTGTGTGAAGCTGAGATTGGCCACCATCATGACCCAAGATCGGCCGGGATGGTGAAAAGGCAGCAGCAGTCATTGGTGTTTCAGAATCAGTCCCTCCTTCACCATGGAGATCTGGTGAACTATGAATCAACGCTGAAAGTGAGAAGAGGCCTCTGGTAAATAGACTATCCCAGGGCGATGGGCAGTCACCATGTTTCCTTTGGTTGACATTACTTGGAAAGGTTTGGCATCATAGGGAGCATCATATTTTATTTTCCGCATCTGCTGGGCGAGCACTCTGTTTCCTCCCTGGAAGACTGTTTTTTGCATGTCGTCTTCGATCAGCATATGTTTTTATCTTTTGTTTCCGACCCAAGTCACTCATATGATTGGCATTCTCATCTCTTTCTCTCAGATTGGTCCACTGGAGTATCTTGGGGTTGTCATTACTCTCCCGAACATCAATGTTGCCGGACTTTCACCGGTGGTTGAGTGAGGTATTGCCCGATAAGCTCGCAATGTAGAGTTTAACACAGTTTGTAGATTGAGCTTTTTAAGTTTAGCATGCTGCACTTCTTTCTTTAACATACTAATAAACCTCTCAACCAGTCCATTGGCCTGCCGCCACAGAGGAGTGCTCTTTTGATGTTTATACTCCGATGCTCTAAAAAGTCTTTTAACACCCGACTTTAAAAAAGGCAGGCCATTGTCAAATTTTAGTATGGCTGGAACGTCCCATGTTGCAAAGATGACATCCAGTCTCTCAATGACTCATTCTTGAGTGGTGGATGAGAGATCCTCAATTGACAGAAATCTTGAGTATTCATCCACAATCACCATCAGGTGATGTCCGTTGTCAAGTGAACCGAAAAAGTCAATGGCTATTCTCTCCCAGGCATGCTTTGGGAGTTCTGACATGTTTAGGGTGTGTTAAGTAAATTTTGGAGAAGGGCAGTTGCATAGATGATAGGCCTTTGATTCCTTCTCAACTCGCTTGTTGAGATATAAAAACTTGGTATCAGAGAGCTCGTTTCGTGGCAACAATTCCCCTATGTCCTTCATGGGTCACTTCAATCATTTTCTGTCGCAGACTCTCCAGAATCAAGATTCTGGACCCTCGCAATATAACTTCTTCTTGTGTTATGGACAGTTCATCTTTGACATTTCTGTATTTTTGATATTCACTCACTCGTGAGAGGTCGAGTGTGCTGGTTCCAGGACTGATGTGTAATTATATCTTTCGGTGTTAGCATGTCACTATCGTGGCTTGTGGCAGTGATGATCTGGGCTAATGAAATGGCAGCTGGTCTGTTTGATTTTACGATGAAGTTGATATAAGCTTCAGCTGACTTGGATGGAGTGCCATGACTTTGTCACTGTAGTGTTCTGATCTGTTCCTCGATGATGCACAATGTTCTAATCGTGCTTTTGTAGTCGTAATCCCTAGCATTCAATGCGAGGAGGCATCTTGACCTTTGGATTGCCAAATACTGTTAGTAAAGCTTGATGATCTGTCACCAGAGTAAAAATCTTTACGTACAGGAATACATGGAAGTGTTCACATACCCACACCACGGCTAAACTTTCTTTCTCAGGTTGTGAATATGCACCTACTGGTTGGGACAAACTCCTATTTCATACGCCACAATATGTCTTTGAGCATTCGGGTGTCCACTGTGCTAAGCAGGTATAGCACCTAACTCAACTGGGCTAGCGTCAAAGACAACCTCTGTATGAAGTTTTGAATTGAAATAAGCCATTTCAGTAGCATTCTCAATGGCTTGCTTGATTTTCTTAAAACTGTTCTCGCATTCAAGTGGCCAATGAAATAAAACATTCTGTTTTGTCAACTCTCTCAATGGAGCACTTCGAGTGGCAACATCTCATGCATATCTAGAACAGTAGCTGGCCATGCCAAGAAATGAACGCACCATTGAAACATCTTGTGAGGGATCAGCATTTGACTGCGTTTGTACTTTAGTAGGATCTGGTGTCATACCCCATCAGAAAAGATATGGCCAAAGAATGTAAGCTTTCTCTTATGGAACTCACATTTGTCTGCAGTCAAAATGCTTTCGACAAGTAATCGGCATACTTGTGCAAGAGCTTTATAATGTACTTTTTGGGTAGATCCGAAAACCAATATGTCACTGCTGTAATTGAAAGCATTCATGACAGACTGTATTTTATGTCAAATGACGTCTTGAAACAATTCTGCTGCAGATGGCACACCAAACCTTAGTCTGTTGTATCGAAACAGACCAACATGTGAAGAAAAAGTTGTAATGTACCTGCAATTTTCTTCAAGTTCCAACGGATGATAACCTTTATTTAAACCAAGGGGAGAGAAGACCTTTGCACCATTTAGTTGGGTTATCATGTCAGCAATGTGTTGACCTGAATATTGTTCTAGTTCAATTGCCTTGTTTGCCTGACACATGTCAACGCATACGCATACTGCTACTTCACTGTCTTTTTGGGCACTGCCACGATGAGTGAACCCCATGGCGTTAGACCAGTCCAACGCTCAATAATATCATGCTTAAATAAGAATTCAAGTTCTATTTCAACAGCATCTTGTAAATGAAAAGCAATTTGCCAGTGTCTCTGTGCAACAGGACGGACGTCCTCATTAATAGGCAACTTTACTTTCATAGTCTTAAGTTTCCAAAACCATGTAACAACGAAGGGAACTGGCTTACTATTTCATGGCGAGCATTCATGTTGTAGTTAATGGAAATCAGTCACATATCACCAGCTGTGCTGAAGCTGAGTAGACAAGTGCTGCGGCAACAAATGATTGACGGAATGCTGAGTGAATCAAATATTCACCCCCCAGTCAAGAGATCTGGGTTAAACCCATTGTTCTTTTGCTCAGTATGCCACCCTAGTTTGGATCCAGCCATATGCAAATCAGTCTTGACCCTGCACCTTATGGGAACAGTCCAGCCCGAACTGCCAAGCCGGGTCCTTCCTGGACTGGAAACAACCTTCCCAGGACCGGTTTCGGGGTAACACCCCTCATCAGCCAGGCTAGCTTGAATCCAGTGGCACAGTGAGCAAGGGACCCACGTCTGGGCATACTGATCCCACTTAGGGCGAAAAGTGCTGCAACAACAAATGATGGACGGAATGCTGAGTGAATCAAACATTCACTCCCAGTCAAGAGATCTGGGTTAAATCCATTGTTCTTTTTGCTCACTACGCCAACCCAGTTTGGACCCAGCCATATTCAAATCAGTATTGACCCTGCTCCTTATGGGAACAGTTCAGCCCGAACATCCCAGAATGCTCGTTTCCGGTCCAGGGAGGACCTGACTTGGCAGTTCGGGCTGGACTGTTCCCATGAGGAGCAGGGTCAAGACTGATTTGCATATGGCTGGGTCCAAACTAGGGTGGCATGGTGAGCAAAAGATGATGGATTTAACCGACATTAGTTGACTGGGGTTGAATGTATGATTCACTCAGCATTCAGTCCATCATTTGCTGCTGCAGCACTTTTCTCCCTAAGTGGGATGGGTATGCCCAGACGGGGGGACGTATAACTGCAAACTCAGCATTCTAAAGCAGCCTTCACTGCAATACACTCTATTTATACGTCATAGCTCTATGGAGTTCATCAGGAGCCAAAAGAGTTCTGTCATTGTTAATTTGCAAAACACTACATCTCGCAAGTTACTACAGAAGGGGAAATGAGTCAGGTGAAAAGCTTCAAGGAGAAAAAGATGACAGATTTGGAGTGTGCAAGCCTACTGGTACTTCAGGAAGACTGCAGGTCCTCCTCCCCTTACTTGCACAGTCAAAGCTTTCTAAGATGTTTATGAGGCTACAGATTTGGTCATGTCTCAAGAGGATTCAGGGATGAAGAGTGAGACATGGTTGTGAGTGGTTATGATGCTGGCAGCAAGGTATAATGTGGAATGAGCGCTCATGAGCTCGACGTGTTTTAGAGCTTTCTTAGTTTGTCCTGCTAAGCAGGTTTGTGGCATTTGGCTCCGTGTATAAGGGAAGATTGTTAGCCATGTCTGTTCATACAGTGCATGTTGAAGGTTATCTGAGATATGAGAGACTTAGGTTGTGAAGATAAAGGGATAAAACCTAACAATTTCAAACCAGAGATACTTTAAAGTAACCAGACAAAATTAAAAAGAAAAGTATTTTTGTTTATGTACATACCATATTCAGATTCTTTTCATTAAACCCACAAAGAATAAAAAAGATATTGCCGCAAACCTCCTCTATAATTTCATGGGTGCAAAAGTGGGTAGCGAACCATTTCACCATATAAGACTGTGGAAGAAATTCTTTCTTGCCAAATAGTTCCTGTAGAAAAACAAAAACAAGTCTTAGAAATTGGATTACTTTCACTCTCACTTCTGCATATATATCAAATATTTTCATTGTAGCAGTTAGAACTGGGGAAAAGCAAATATTTGAAAACGTAGCTATTCAAGACCTTAATCACAATTGTATTTGCTGCCTCACAGCTTAAATGAACGTGCACAAAACTGATACGAAAGGACAAATTGAGAGATTCTCATTCAAAGGCTCTTTGGCGAATTATTCACACATTCCCCTTTATTGGTTCATTTTGCTCCACATTGTTCATTTGTCAGAGAGGGAATAGGTGATTTTTTTCACGTGGAGAAATGTTTCCTGTAGAGAAATTAAGGAAAACAAAAAAATCACGGTGCATTTGCGTAGTAAATCGGCAGATTTTAGACATGGAAATCTAGATTTGTTTACATGTCTATGCATAGTGCGGAGTAAAGAAAAACGGACCTGTGTTGATTACTACCAGTTAGCCTAATTCTTTGTGTGCCAACAAAATGTTAAAAGAGCGCTCACTAAATATTTATTGACAGCAAGTTAAGCATCACAATGCCCCCCTTTAAAAAGCCCAAACTATTAAGTACTCAGAATGGAGTATTTTCAAACAACTCTCAACTGTACCTCAAGTGGGCTTGGTAAATATATATGTGACAATTTTGCTTGCTTTTTTTGGTATACATAGTAGCGCGTTGAGTACGTAAAAATATTACATTGATTAGATGGTGAAACTCAATTAATCTCAACTGGTCAGGGTCAGATAATGCTCTTATTCACTGAACATTATTCAGTTCTCTTAGATGTACTTTTGTGAGCCCGTGCATACAGTGCTTTATAATAAAATGACAATATTTATACCATTTAGTATTATAACGAAAGATCACATACCTTGACAAAGAATTCTGGAATGATGCCTAGTTTGGCCAATGGGCTACTGGAAAATTTAATCGTAGCCACTGGTGCCAGGGCAAAAAACATTTTGATTCTCTTTGCCAGCTCTGGCATAGTTGAAAATGCTATGAACCCTGCAGAAAAATAAAATAATAATAATATTTAAGAAAAAAACAAGTTACTTATCGGTAACAACGATATGTTAGTGTGGGTATCTTCAATTAAGTCACATATTATTGAACTATTACCCAATCTAAACTGAAGTAACCGTAAATTCATGCTACCCAAGAACAGCCATAGAGCGGGCAAATTTATCTCCACAAGTTAGTCACATCCTGCAGAACCCTTGGTTGGAATATTACCTTGTGTATCTCACACAAGCTAACATGTTGTAGAATAGATTAACAAGCACTTCACAAATGTAGTGTGATGAAATTTTGTGGACTGGCAATCAGTATATCTCAAATTCTATTTTTTCAAATCTAGTGAGTAAGGCACATATATCATCTGCTAATATTAGAATATTATCTCTTATCCAAGTATGCAGCAGTGGTAGCATTGAGGTCTGCGGGGGGAATATTTTACCAAACTGTACCAGCTCAAGCTAATAGTGTATTCACCTTAATGGGTTAAGAATAGCAGAAGCAAAGAAATATTTAAGGCATGATGTGCGAACCTTAATGACCTCAAGAGGTATGGGGCTCTGTTACTTATCAATCCCTGTAAGAGGATCTGGTCAGAGACTTACTGAACCTGTTGAGGGAACGTAATCAAAGCTTTATCACCAGCAGTTGGAACTTTGAGAGGAACCTGTATTCTTCAATGGCATCACATAAATTGAATATGACAGGTACCACTGCTCTGGAGCTATGAGATACATGTATGTTTACCACACAGAAGCACCACTCGCACAGGAATATAGCCCAGTGGGTATAGGAATGACCATTTTTGCTTGATCTCCCCCATATTCTTGCCTTGACTGTTCTGCTTTCTGTAGAACTCTGTGCACTTTACCCCAGCAAACCAGTGGTAAAGTGCCTGTATTACACTTTCAACAAGATGAAAATAGTATACACCTGACTGGCATATTTAATTTACCTACAAGTCCCTAGTTGAAGGTACAAAGTGTACACAGGGCCTGAAGTTAAATGCCCCAGTCAAATGCAGCACCTATTGTGCCATCCACTACAGTGGCAGTGCCAACATGGCTGCAGGCCTACCAGTGTTGGCTGACTGTACCAGTGTAAAAGCCGTTATATATTAATATAATACATCTAATATAAGAAATCTAATATATCATACGATATTAAATATATATAATAATCAATATTAATGAGTCACCCCTATGTAGGCCTTGTCTCCCCCAAGGAAGGGTGCATGGTATTTAAAACTAAGACGTGTAGAAATGTAACAGTAACATGCACTTACAGTGGCTAGCACACAAAAGCTATTTTTCACTGTGTTAGGCCTAGCTGTCTTATGTAGAAAACCAGAGTACTGATAAAAAATCTTAATACTGTGTCTCAGGAATGGGATAGCAAGAAAAATAATTATTCAACTATCTTTAATAGTTATTAATAATCCAATTCAATGGTGCAGTTGGATTCTTAATAAATACTAGGTAAAAGTAATTTTTAGAAAGTTGCCTTTCATTTGCCTGAAGTTCCTGGAGCCTAATTTGCATTTGCTCCCCCACTTCTGCCAGCCAGTAATTAGCATTTAAACAGCTGTGAAAAAAGGTGTGAAGTGCCTCCCAGGAGCAAACAATAGGAAGACTTGAATGGGCAGAGTTGACTCCTCCGAAGCTAACAGAATGTGCAAGACGGGACTGTGAGCATCCCTTTTGTCTCAACAGTGCCAAATGCTGCTTGAATGCTGAATAATGCTCGACAGGTCTGCTCGATTTACATATGACACTTTGGGAGCACTTGAAAGGAAGAGAAATAGGATGCCAAAACAATTCTTTTGTACCCACGGTCAGGTTGCTGGAAAACCCTACTTTTGTTCTACCCGACTTCTGCTTCTGGGTTTATTGTGAGTACAGTGACTGTCCCAAACTGGATTCTAGTTTTAGACTCCAGCAATGCTTAATTTGTAAGAGAAAGAGTGCCTGTGCCCAAACCTCTGCTCAGAGGTCCATGGTCGGCGCTATTGAATGTCAGCGCACAGAAGCCAAGGCTGTATAGTCTTGAATCCACTTCATGCCTCTTTAATCCACTACCAGACACTCCCTACCCCTTTATCACTATCCTGCAGGTTCCTAGTCTACTTTTATGAAGCTGTTTTCAGTGTTTCTTTTCCTCTTTGTGTGTGTTTCCCTTTCCCGCTCTTAGTAAATGTTTGATGAGGAAAGATAAGTGAAGATCCCCAAAAATGAGTAACCACCAGCTCAAATTAAGCACTGGATGTGGAAGGACACTAGGAGCACCATAGTACACACCATACATGCCACACACACCCCTCCCCCTCAAAGACCCCCTCGCTCTCAGAGCCCAATTTTATTGTGGCTGAAAATGGCTGCCATCTTGAAAATGCGCAAAGTGGGTAGGGTTGGCCCAGGAAACTTTCACCCCATTGGTTAAGGTGTGCCCAGGAACCATTCCCACCCACTAGCTCTAGCCAGGCATAAATATGGCATCCCCAGGCACCCACTTCAGAATACTCTTGGAGCTGAGAAAGATCAGAAGTGGAATGGCCATACTGTCTGCAAACTGAGAAGAGCCCTAAAAGACTGGACCTGCTCTCATGTACCCAGGACAAAGAAGTTGACCCTAAAGGTCATAGAACTGACCTCTTGTTAAAGCCACATGGACACAACAAGCTACAAGAGGCCTTTTCCTGCAACTACCAGGCTGAACAGTGGCAACCGGACATGGACTGAACCCTGCTGTTTATCATTCGCTGCACACCCTGTGAGTCTCTAAGTGCCTTCTTTGAGGTTCTGGCGGGCTTTAGAAATCTACTCCTGTAGTAGATTTGGTATTGCATAAATACTTTATCCATTACCCTAATTTAAGGCAATGTGCTTTGTGCCATAGATACCACGGAGTTGATCTCAGGTTAATTTAATGACACGGAGGGTACATTCTGAGAAGGGCTGTGATTATTCCTTGTAGAGGGTAGTAACCCTCCAAAATTAATAATCACATTTCTTACAATCAGGATCAGGAGCTTTGATCTATGCCAGTGGCCCCACAAAAATGTTATTGTAAACACTAGAAGTGCTTGCTTATCAGAATCCATTTGATGCCAGTCAGAACAAAATTGTATTTGCTTCAGATGATTCTTGAAGAAACTAAATGCAGTTTCAGCACAAATAAAGTAGGAGCTCCATTGACGACGGCCTTAAAAGGTGCCTTGTAAGGGTACACTGCTGCAATCTACTTGCTGCACAGATTACAATATGTGAAATTGGACTCAAGTAACCAAAGCCGACCTAAACAAGTCAACCGATAAACACAGTAAAAATTTTTAAAAAAAAAATATATAATTCTTTTAAATATATATATATATATATATATATATATATATATATATATATATATATATATATATATACACACATACATAAGCTCATGAACAGGATCAAGGTCCTGGTCTATACACAGTCTTAAAAAACAAAAAGTGTGAATGAGCTCAAACACATCCAGTGTTCCACATCTGGTACACACAATTCACATGGAGAGGTGTGGTGCAGCGGCCAGGGCAGCTGACTTCGGAGCACAGGGCTCACGGTTCGATCCCCGGCTCCGGCGGCAGCTCAGCTCAGCACCATGTGACTCTGGGCAATAGCTCACTTAATTTCCACGACGGCCCCCAGCGCCTTGAGACCCGCAAGGGTGAGTAGTTCGCGCTTTACAAATACAGATTTGTTTTTTTACATCTTTGGTTTAAATAGTGTAGGAAAGTGGGTTATTAGTTGTGGGGTTATTCATCGTTCGCAAGTAATAATACCACAATAACTAATAGGCCCTGTCAAGTCTCAGTACATTAATCCTTGCTCAACACTTGGTAGCATTGCCAACGAGCAGTCAGGCTTAACTTAGGAGACAGGTATGTTTAAAGCATTTAATAACACCAAAACTGTAAATAAGTACAAGACACAACACAATAAAAATACAACACCAATTTATAAAAATAGGAAATATGTTTATCTTTAACACAATAGCAAAAAAACTAATTCCTGATGCAGGGAAGCGGGGATATGATTTTTCGAACATTAAATAAAAAATTGTGCATTCTACTGCCAAAAAGCTTAAAGCGCCACTCGTGGCCATCTGGTCGCACTGGAACCAGGACAAAGTCAAAGTTTCAGGCCGACTGTAATGGAGGGCGGGTCGGATAGACTGAGGGCTTCAGGGTTCAGAGACTCTGGATTGCCTCTTGGGGGCTAGGACTCAATCTCCCACAATGTACCTGTGCAGTCCAGGAAAATCCAGTTGCAATTGGCCAGCTGGGGAAATCCTCTGACTTTGCAGGTGACTTCTTCCAGCTATGTTGTACCTGCTGCTGATCAAGGAGTCCACTCATTTTCCTTTGAGTCTGGCACAGCCCTTTCTTGGTGGAGCCTTGCGAGTGCAACGGGTGCAGTCTTTCATAGTGCAGGCCTCCTATGGTGAGGACCAGGGGTCCAGCAGGGCAGCCCTTCCTCTTCTTTTGTTCTTAGCAGTGATCTGAGGAGCTACTCCAGCTCCTTCATATTTATCCTCCATTCTAGGATGGCAGGAGGGGGGACACCCTAACCAATAGGGGTAAAGCTACATCCCTCTGCTATGACCACTGCCTGCAAAGTGTGGCATATGTTTGAGCCAGAATGCCCTATGCATTCATTCAAAAACCTAAATGGAGAAAATCTCTCCTTGGTGTGTGTGTCTGTATAACCCAAGCCAAACATGTGGCTACACTTCCCTTTCCAGCACCTCTCCTAATCTAATTAGGGGGGCTCCCATCTGGGTGTGGATCAATGAAGTGGGGGTTGGCCTGGGCCCTATGACATCTGTTCTCTTGCCTTCCAGCTTATCTCCCCAGCCCCTTTCCTCTCGCTGGCTTCTCCAGGAAACAAATCTCCTCCTACCAAATGGCTGTATTATTGCAGAACCAGGCATCTTCACACCTACTCAGGGAGCAGCTTGGCTCAGGCTGCCATAAACTGACCAATCAGAAGAGGCCGCTACAGGGCTGTTTCAGATAACCTCAGAGTAGTACGTTCTAAAACTACTTTCCTGTATTAGTTACATTTACACCGACTTTGGCAAGTTGCTGGATTTAATGTGAACATTAATTTGATACTTTGAATGGTACTGCTAGCTAGCTCCAAGGCAAAGATTGACTTTATTAAACTCAATAAAGCTTTCCCTAGGTTACCATATGGGGCTAGCAGCACCACAATAGAGAAAACCAACTTTGGCTGTTTTTCCTTACCAGGGTATATAAAACATCTGTGATAGTGTCCCTGCTTTTTATAAGCACCCTACACTTGGGGCAACAAGGGCAGACCTTATGGGTGACTTATAAGTAATAAAAAGGTAGTTTTGGACTTTGGAAGTATTTTTAATTCCAAAGTCGAATTTGGACATTGTTTTATTTTAAAAACCAACCTGCAAGGCAAGCCTGGCTTTTAACCCGTTCCATGCTCATGACGAGCTCAGCTCGTCATGTGTCACCCTGGGCGTGTGCTCATGACGAGCTGAGCTCGTCATGACCACGCCCGCGATTGGAATGTCCAGCACCTGGCTGGAATTCCTGCCGCAGGCAAGCGGTTAAATGATACCAGGCACCATAGCCGTGCACACTAAGTGCATTAGGTCCACTGGGGTCTCTATCCCTACATGGCCTACCTTATACTAGGGACTTACAGGTAGGTTGTCTTTGCCAATTAGAGTTAAACCAATTACCATATACCTTTGGAGAACAGAGCACAGACCCTGGGCCTGGTTAGCAGAGCTCAGTGCACTTTGAGTTACTAACACCCAGCATCATTCAAAAAATGGGGGTGATCAGGGCAAAAAGGATGACTTTCCTACAAATAGTTTAAGTCAAGTCACAGGGCTTCAGATGGGAATCAAGGAGATAAGGAGGTGGCAATAGGACCATGAATTGAAGTATATTTAAGGGGACCTGTCAGCAGAGTGTCTACTACTAAGGAGATAAGTGATGCCAGTGTTTGTTTCCTGCTTCAAATAGGGTAACAGTTGCCTCTGCCATTCTGATAATGCAACTCGTGCCAGCAGAAGCACAGGCATACAGGGGCCCAAAAGGATCAGGCATCCATTTAACCCAAGCGTGATTTAGTGCATCACTTCTCAAAGTAAACTATGATGTTCTGTAACTCTTGTGTTCCAAGGGATTAAGTCCTTGTATTGTCGGGTATCAAAATTAGGCATAATAAAAGTAAAGGAGGCACAACTTCAGCCAGTTCACTGAAGATGCCATTAAGCAAACGAAATGCTGGTTTTCTAGGTGCTGAACCACATATGAGGCACTCATCAAACACTCCTTGCATACATGTACTTACTGGTTGTGCCGATGGCCTATCTCAGCCTGGTCTTTTTGATACCTGCAGCATTGCCTTGGAAGAAAACTGTACTGCTACTTTTGGGATTCTTTTCCACAATTAGGTTCCTTGCATAGAAGTTGTAGTTTCAAGGCACTACTGATCATTCCAGTCCAGCACTACTGAGCCCTCATAATGAGTTCCAGAAGCTCACCTGTTGTGTTGCAGGTGGTGCATGGGAGCTTTGGTATAGTTAACTTAAACTAGGAGAAATTTTAATTACGCCGACGTAATTGGTGCAACTCTGGAAATTTTGCATAACATAATTTACACAAAATTGCAAAGATTAAATTATAATGCCACATCATGTAATTTCAGGGAGAAAATTTAATACAAGATATACTGTTTGGGTAATTTCTGAGCATGAAACTACAAATCTGAATGCGAAAAGCAGTTTCTTTAACATGTGCGGTCAACAAACATTGCAGATAGATTTTTTACCCGAGCGAACCGTTCAGGTGATTACAAACTACAAATCCAAACGCAACCGGCAGTGTTTTGAATGTGAGCAACCAGAAATCAACTCTAAATTATATTTACCCATTGAATTTTTACCCAAAGAGAGCGTTCAGGTAATTTTTTTGACTTCAAGATGCATTTTGCATAATTACTCAAAATTTTGCAGTAATTTTGCGTTATTACACTACATCTAATTACACGTTTTGCACACCCCTACCTGAAAACATATATAGTGAAAAGATCAAGTAATCCTTTGCTATTTTATTGTATTGATTAATGACCGGTTTCTGATGCAATAAAGAGTAAGACCCCATCATCACTTATCACCGAGGCACATAACTCATCTGTGAAGTCAGAATGACTTTAAATCCTTGTTGAAAATGCAGAGGTTCTCTGAGGGCATCTATCCACACTGCCTGCGCTCCACTGTTCACCATTAGCGTTGAAAAGTTTGTACGTTTGAGGAGGCAAAATCATGTTATATGGCTTATGAGAGAAGTGGACTTAATAGCGGTGCGTATTGAGACTCTTTAGTCACTGTTCCACCTTGCACTGTGATGCCCCCATCTATAGAAGAGAAATTCAGTTGTGTCAGCATGGCCACATGTTGCATTAAGAAGTCCTTGTGTCTCTTATTCAGAATTCCGTGAATTTCTGCATTTCATCCGCTGGTCACTTTCTGATTATTAATTAGGGGTTTTGTGAGGATGGCGGAAGCTGGTGGACCATCTGTCTCTCCAATGCAGCTAAGACGTAAATGGAGTATGGCAAGACACACAGATCACTCAGTCAGACAAAGCGCTGACATTTTTATATTTGGCTTTGGGCCCTTAACAGGCAGGTAGGTGGACTTCCAGATGACATTTTTAGGGCCAGGGTGATGGGCTTAATTGGGAGAGGTGGTTTCTTAGGTATTCTGACTTGCCTCTTCTAAGCAACACCTAGGTGGCAGGCTTCAATTCCTTGACCTTGAGTTATTGGAAGGTAGATCTTGAAAGGGAAAACACATTCTATGCAATCTACGAGCTTCTTTAGAAGGTGAGAAAGCAAAAGACACACAGATGATGGACGGAATGCAGAGCAAATCAAACATTCACCCCCAGTCAAGAGATCTGGTTTAAATCCATCCTTCTTTTGCTCTCCCTGCCACCCCCGTTTAGACCTAGCCATATGCAAATCAGTCTTGACCCTGTGCCTCATGGGAACAGTCCAGCCCGACCTGCCAAGCCAGATCCTCCCTGGACCGGAAACAAGCATCCTGGGACCGGTCTAAACTTGAATGGCATGGGGAGCAAAAAATGATGGATTTAGGCCCAGATCTCTGTACAATGTGAATGTATGACATTGTTCTGCATTCTGTCCATCAATTGTTCTTTTTGCATTTGTCACCCCGAGTGGGACGTGTATGCCCAGAAGTGGGTCCCGTGCTCTCCATGCCACTGGAGTCAAGCTAGCCGGGCTGATGAGGGGAAACCGGTCCTAGGATGCTTGTTTCCATACCAGGGAGGACCTGGCTTGGCAGTTCGGGCTGGACTGTTCCCACGGGGAACAGGCTTAGGACTGATTTGCATATGGCTGGGGCTAAACTGGAATGGCATGGGGAGCCAAAAAACGACGCATTTAGGCCCAGATCTCTGTACTGGGGTCAATGTATGACATTGTTCTACATTCTGTCCATCAATTGTTCTTTTTTCTCTTTATAAGGTGAATCATTTGTATGGCCCCCCGTTTCAGCTTTTTCCGAAATCTCTCACCTTGGGAAAGGATTTATTGGGGTACTGTTGAAGCGGACTGGTCTCCCTAATCAAACACAGTGTGCAGCTTCTCCATAATACCTTGATAACAGCCTGGGGCATTAGGGAAAATCACTGGTCATTGTACTTATCCTGGAATTTTTATTTTGGGGAGGGCGCTAGCGAGCCCGCGGCAAGATGGCGGCACTGTAGTGCCGCTCTGCCGGCCGGGACAACAATCCGTCAAAAATCTGCGGAACAAGCGCGCATTGAGCGCCAAAAACGATGGTGACCGATAGTGGAATATAAACGGAATCACCCCAGTGCGGCAAAAGTGATCTGCACCTATCGTAAGACTTGTTCGCAGGACGGAGAGCTACAACCTCGCAGCTTACAGCACACAAGATGGCGGCTCGGATCGATCTGCGATCGCTGTGAAGGAGAAGTTGTGCGGTGCACAAGCCAGAGATCACTCACCTTGGTTTGACGGCGGCTGGCCGGGACATCGAGACTGGAGCGCGTAGCTCCGAGACAAGGCGCGTGCACCCAAGTGGACTACGGCAGCCCGATAGTGAAGTTCGACTCAGCTGCAGAGTGAGTTCGCGGCCGCTGCGTAAGTGAGGCACAGCGGGAATCGAAACTGTGGACGGACAACGGTGACATCAAATGGCCTAGCGGCGGCCAGAGCTTCTTCCATCCCTGCGGTGCGGTAAATACGAGGGAGCGGGAAGTGTTGATGAACGCTTCCTGGGGCTCTCAACACACGATATACAGGGGGCTGTGTGAATCGTGCGCAACGGCGGCTGACCAGTGACACGGAAATCAGCAGGTTGCAGCGTTGAATGTACAGAACTGCCAAGAAAGCTCGGGTTGACTCTGCATATGCGACAAAGCTTTCTTGGGGATCAGCATAAATAGTGCAGCTGGGGTTGCGTAAACATTATTGTGTGGGAGGACAGCGAGGGAGTGGAGGCAGAGGGTCATCAACAGTGGCTACGCACACAGCAGCGAGGGAATAGGTCGCACTGTAGACAACTACTGAACGGAGCCCGAGTGGTCGTGCTGGGCTCTGGTACCTGAAGACTGGGAGGAGCTGTGACCCACAAAGGAGGTCTGCACTGCCAACGAGAGGGGCGTCCAGTGACTGCGCCTGTAACCGGTAAAGATAATAAGCGAGTGGAACCACTGTGTGGTGTGTGACTAACCCTGGGCATAATACTTTGCTACGCTCACGGAGCATGCAAAGTTTGTGTTACTACGCACAACGCAAAGTGCACGTAGCAGAGTAAAAAACTCTGCTAATCGACGTAGCGTAGCAGCAGTATATTAAACACATACAAATGCTTTGTTAAAGCAATTTTCTATGCTAAAAAGCATATAACAAATTCACAAAAGTGAACTTTGACAATGAAAATATCAAGCAATGAGAGAGGTGATGATTTTGGGTTCCCCCTAACCTAGGGGAGGACCAAGCAGATGCCTTGAACACAAAAAGCATATCATGAGAACGATTCAGTGGTGGTCCCTTCCTCCTAGGACCACCACAAGCACAGTTATGGGCAAAAATACAATCCCAACCAAAGGCCCTGCAAAGCATTATGGGACGAGATTAGCAGTGGGCAGTGAATATTATAGTGTCCAATATCAAAATAATTCTACAAAGAGCTGCAGTTCAACTAGTCGTTACTAGATGTCCCTCACGAGTCAAATGCAAAAGCATTGAAATTATTAATACATCAAGCTGCAGTTCCACTAGTCGTTACTAGATGTCCCTCACGAGTCAAATGCAAAAGCATTGAAACCCTTTCATGAAGCTTTTGCATTTGACTCGTGAGGGACATCTAGTAACGACTAGTGGAACTGCAGCTCTTTGTAGAATTATTTTGATATTGGATACTATAATATTCACTGCCCACTGCTAATCTCGTCCCATAATGCTTTGCAGGGCCTTTGGTTGGGATTGTATTTTTGCCAATAACTGTGCTTGGGGTGGTCCTAAGAGGATGGGACCACCACTGAATCGTTCAAAAGATGTGCTTTTTGTTTTCAAGGCATCTGCTTGGTTCTCTCCCTAGGTTAGGGAGGATACCAAAATCATCACTTCTCTCACTGCTTGTTAATTTATCGATTTCACTTTAGTGAAATGCTATATGCATTTTAGCATATAAAGACAGAGATACTTATTTTATCTTAACTTGCACTGTGCAAGATGCCTTTGGCAATTATTGTACAGTGCAGTCAAGCACCCAGCTACGCACTACGCAATTTGCATAGCTACGTGTAGTTCAAAATGTACTTCACGTAGCTACGTGAAGTGCTACTACGCAAACTACGCCCAGGGTTATGTGTGACACAGGTGGGGTCAGTGAGCAGCACTCTGTGTGGAGAGCGGCGGGAGGGCGCATCTGTCTGAACAAGAGAAACCCCTGTGTGTAAAATACAGAATGGGGAAGTCTGATAAGCAACAGTCCAAGCTCTCCTTCAAATTGCGCCGCGCGTCTCGGCCAGCGGGCGAGCACTCCGACAATGAGCTGGAGGCGGGCCAACCGACTACCTCCACACTAGAGGCCACCCTACAAGACATGCAGCAAAGCCTACAGGCCATTGATGGCAAGATCGACACCTTGTCACTCAGAATAGACAATATGGCGGCCAAATTAGATAAGCAGGGGGAACGTCGGACGACGGCAGAGCTCCGTATCTCAGCAGTTGAGGTTGAAAAACATTTCACAGCAGGCAAGTGTCAAGAAATCGAGAAACTGCTGGAGGTCATAAGGGCCAAAAATGAAGACCTGGAGGCACGCTCTCGCCGCAATAATCTACGTATAATGGGTGTTCCCGAGAGCACGAACACAGGGCGGCTTGAGGACTATGTAGAAGGAATGCTACGGGACCTGTTCGGAACGGAGCAACTTTCGCAAGTGCTAATTGTAGAACGGGCGCATCGCTCTCTGGTGCGCAAACCTCCTCCGGGGGTGCCGCCACGTACCATTATTGCAAAAATCCTTAATTACAGGGATCGGGACACGGTTCTGAGGCTGGCGAGAGAGAAGCAAATCACGAACTATCAAGGAAATGCAGTGTCTTTTTTGTCTGATTTTACCATCGCAGTACAGGGTGCTCGCAGAGAATATGCAGAGATTAAAAAGAAACTACGCGAGCTGGAGATCCCGTATGCAATGCTGTATTCCGCCTGATTGAGGATTACGGTGGAGGGAAAGGTGAAAATATTCCAGACTCCGAGAGCGGCGCAAGAATTTGTGAAACAAGTGCAGGCCGGAAGGAAAGCGACTAGGAGGAACACTTCGCCAATGCACTCGGAGAGATCAGACACAGCGGAATGATATCTGCGCTCTCTGATTTCATACTCTTTCTGGATGTGTTAGGAGATTTGCGATATAACTGTGGCATCTCTCTTTAGGTGTTATAAGAGGCACATAACAAAGTGGTCTGCGATCAGGGTAACTCGCATCCCGAGACGGATGGCTGACTCTCCGGACTGTAAGTCTATCCAGGCACATAAAATGTCTCGATATCATGCATATGTTGGGTGGCTATGGGCCAGTGGGGGGTGTATAACCTCTACAGATATATGGACAAATGTCAATAACTGCAGGCCCGGGAGCACCGGATTTGGCCAGGTGCATCGAGCAAGTGGTAAAAATGGACAAAGGAGCATGCTACTGTATTGTTATATTGCAAAAGTAGAACTTGTGTTCAATATCAGTGTATACTGGAGAGCAAAGTTTATTAGGGGTGGGGGTATATCGCCTTAGTATATGGTGTCTGCATAACTGCGAAACAATGGGGATGCAGGTTGGTCATATGTCAATTCCGCCCAGCCACGCCTGCTCTGCAGGTGGGAAACGGGTACCTAGAAGCCCCCGAGTGGGTATTCCCCGCAATGGTTGTTATGTTTACTGACTATGTGTTCGGGACATGTCTTTGGCATAATTGGGATGCTGAAGTGGATTCGTTATATAAGTTAAATCACGTGACACGACATACACAGCAAGGCATTACTAGGAAGCAGGATGCTACATATCCGGTCCTAGGTAAGCGAAAGATACGATGCAAGGGGAAATTGATCAATGGGTGGGGGGGGTGTGTGACATCAGGCTCTTTACATGGAATGTGAGGGGATTGAATAATCCCAAAAAGATCAGACAGGTTCTGGCGTACCTTGACAGACAACAAGTGCAGCTGGCACTACTACAGGAGACACACCTGACAAGAGTGGGAGAATGCAGGGTGGGGGGCAGATGGGCACAGGTAAGAGTAGCAGCTTCATACTCTAGCTACGCCAGGGGGTCATGATCCAGGTAAAAAGGGGAACACCGTTCAAACTGACCATGACTGAATTGGATCACCTAGGCCGCTTCACACTTATACAGGGGAACTTGGCGGGGACGGTGCTCACGATCATTACAACATATGGTCCCAATGTTGATCACGATTTTTATCAATGCCTAAAAAATAAGTTATTTCAAATGCAACCGGAGTTGGTGATATGGGGGGGCATCTGAATACATATCTGGATCCTACAATGGATAGTAGTGCAAATACTCCCTGGCAAGGGAAATGTGCAGCACAAGCAATACATGACATTATGCATACATATAAATTGAGGGACGTTTGTAGGGATAGGCATCCCACCACCCGTGAGGGAACGTTCCTGTCAGCAGTTCATAAATCATGGTCCAGACTGGACTACTGGCTTATAACTGTCTCAATAGCTCCTTGGGTTAAGGGTGTCAAGCACATGCCACGAACGCTCTCGGATCACTCTCCGGTAGTGCTGGACATTAATATACCGACTAGACATTACCAACCGTTTCAGTGGCGCCTACAGCCATCATCTCTCCTAGATCCCGGTATTTAACGAAGAGGTGCGTCAGGCCCTTGAACTCTTTTTTTGTGAGAATGTGGGCACAGTAGAAGGGGCAGGCAGCCTTTGGGAAGCGTTCAAAGTCACGATCATGGGGGCCTGCATAGGGCTGCAGGCAGGTGTGTTAAAAGCATTACGTTCCCGTATGAGGCACATTGAGGGAGAATTAACGCGCTTAGAAAACGAGTATGCAAACACATTGAACATTGAAAGGCTGGTAGAAATTAGAGACTTGGTGACTGAATATAATGAAACGGCAGATCAAGAGATTAAACATATGTCTAGGCGTTGGACGGCGAGGGCATATGGAGAGGGTGGACGCCCAGGCCGCACATTAGCAGCAAATCTGAAGGGTCAGAGGACACAGGAATATGTCACGGAGATAGAGGGTCCAGACGGTACCAAATACCACAACACACTGGAAATAGAGGAATGCTTTAGAGAGTACTATGCCAAATTATATGGCCCTGGGGAAGAAGCTGACAGCGCAGAGATCTTTGACTTTTTTGAAGAGATCGCGCTGGCGTGGCTCTCGGATGGGCAAAGGGAGTATCTGATGCAACCTCTCACGATAGAGGATGTGAAAGAGGCAATACGATCACTACCGTCCGGCAAGGCTGCTGGCACTGATGGGTTGCCGGGAGAATTTTATAAAGAGTATGTTGATCTGCTAGCCCAGCATCTAGTAAATATGTATAGTGAGGCCTATGAGAGTCAAATTCTACCGCCCACACTCAGGGAGGCGTTAATTGTCACATTACTTAAACTGGGTAAACGATCAGACAGCTGTGAGTCGTATCGTCCGCTTTCTTTATTGAACATTGATACAAAAATAATTGCTAAAATAATTGCCAACAAACTACGCCCGCTGTTACCAGCATTGGTTCTTCCGGACCAATCGGGATTTGTTCCATCTAGGTCCACATCACACAATTTACGAACAGTATTTGCAGTGTTGCATCAATTAGATCCAGACCTTAAAACTGCGGCAGTGTTGCTAGATGCGGCTAAGGCATTTGATTCTATTAAATGGGGGTACATGTTTGACACGCTGAGAAGGATGGGACTGCCTTTCGCTTTCATACAATGGATAGAGGTGTCCTGTAGACCTCTCCTGTAGCTAGGGTGCGGATCAACAACTCCAATTCTGAACTTATAAAAATACATAAAGGAACTAGGCAGGGCTGCCCGGTGTCCCCGCTTCTATTTGCTATCATGATGGAGCCGTTGGCGTGCATGGTGCGACAGAAGCACGCGGGCGCCGCATTACAATTCAGGCAGCGACCGCTCATAATCTCCATGTATGCGGATGATATGGTGCTATATGTACGCAATCTGGAGGAGGAATTGCACTCGTTGATCCGTGAATATATTAAATACGAACGGCTGTCGGGGCTCAGAATTAACTGGGGAAAGTCTGCTGTCTTCCCGTTAACCACTAGTACGAGGCAATTCACACTGGAATATCCGCTGGAATGGACGGTAGAACCGGTCAAATACCTAGGGGTGTGGGTACACCATGATCCAGAGATAGTGATAAGGGAAAACTTTGGTAGAGCGTTGGTCTCAACCGAAGAGCAGGTGACTAGATGGATTAAATTGCCGTTGTCTCTAGCTTACAGAATCGCAGTGATAAAGATGGTTGTACTACCTAGGTTTCTGTATCTTTTCACTAATGTACCTATTAAGCTATCGGGGTCCTTTTTTGCCAGGCTGCGTTCAGTACTAATCCGTATGATCTGGGCAGGTAAAAAATCCAGGTGCAGTTGGGAAACTATCCCGAGGCCCTTCTCGCAGGGAGGCTTTGCGGCTCCAGACCTATACATGTACTATTTATGTGCACAGGCACAGTTTGCACACTATTGGTTCTATCCTCCCCCTTTTATTCCGCACGTAGCGGGGAAAGCAGATGATGTGTTTCCGGATCAACTAGTGGCTCTACAGTCGAAAGCCCACACAAACTATTCCTTTAAGGAAATGTGTACTGCTGACTGCACAGCACAGGCATGGTGTGCAATGGCGAGACGAGCGGGCAGATCCCCCATATATGCTCCGGCTCTCCCATTGGCGTATCACCCCAGCATCTCTGTGGCGCAGGACAAATGAGCTTTGGAAACGGCGGGAATAGGTATAGTTACAATGGGAGATGCATATCCGGAAGGCACCTTTGTCACGATGGCTGCCATACATGACCACCACCCCAGTTCACCAATGTCTGTCTTTAAGTATTACAGGCTACGAGAAGCACTTAAAACCTTTAATGATAGGCACCCTGTAGAGCCCATCATGCTGAGTCCACTGCAATCATTACTGGCAAGCCCATCGCGGGTTAAATTAGTCACACGACTGTATAACGCTATGCAAGCAGAAACTGCACCTAAATTCAGCAAAGCAAGGGGGCGGTGGGAAATGTCACTGGGGATCACGCTTAAAGACGAGGACTGGGACTTCAGTTGTTCTGTGACACAACGGCTGACCGCTAACTGCAATCTGCGCATAATACACTTCAAATATGTGCAACAACTGTACTATACCCCCACACAGTTACAAAGATATGGGCTGAGGGAGTCGGCTAGTTGTAAAAGATGTCATGCACAGGAGGCAGATTTCATCCACATGGCTTAGTTGTGCGACAGAGTTCATGGGTTCTGGGTTTTGGTCACGCAGGCCCGGACTGAAATGGTCCTGGAGGAGGTGGGCTGCACACCGCAGATGTGTCTATTGGGGCTGGTGAAACATTTGAAACCGGAAAATAGACGATTAGTTCTGATAGCATTGTTATTAGCCAAAAGAAAGGTGGCACAAAACTGGGACAGTAAAAAATGTACCTAAATTTCAAGATTGGTTGAAGGATGTGGTCTTCTGCAGAGATCAATTGTGGTGCTATGCCGAGGAACTGCCTGCATCATCAAGGCCCAAGGACTTCTGGGCTCCTCTCACGACATACCTACTGTTCATGGTCAATGATGTCCATTAAACACAAAACTGGTGTAGCTAAATCTGTCTCGAAATGTGAAACGACTTGTACACTCCATTGCGTGTTTGTATTTTACTGTGTCTCGCAAAAGATAAATAAGGTTTATATTCTGTTGTCACGTGGGGGCTTGTTGACGTGTTGAATACGTGTCTTTTGTATGTTTGAAAAACCTTAAAATAAAAAATTTTGATCATGGCTCCACTAAAAGGACCTTTCTTCAGTTCCGTTTGCCATAGTAAAATGCTGTTGTGACTGATGCCTCATGATTGCTGCAGGGTCTCTGCTGTGGCACTGCAATGATTGCTAGAGATCTTTGCTCCACAAGGAGCACACTAGAAGAAAGCCTATAGAAGCAATTCTAGGGAGAAATGCTTATCTTGGTAGTAAGTCAGGCATTTTCCTGTAGCAGGTAATGAGGTGAATGAAGTCATCATGCAGATAGATCCGGAAGTCTGCTTAAGAATGTTGGTAGCAGATACTCTTTGATTACATCGAGAGCGCAAAACACAGAAAGCCTCAGGATGGCCTGGTGGCACAGCCTCTTGCACGAATAAACAAGCATTGGCATAGCCAATAGGTCTCGCCTTTGGGGCCTTATAAGTGTTTAGCCAGAGCTATTGACTTTGCCAATGTCTTCAAGCTGTGCTGTAGAGAAGTGTGGCTGCTGTGCGGCATGCTGAAAAGTTATAATAAAAAAGTGTCAGAAGCATTTTTGTTACTTTATATATGACCAAGAAGGCATTATGTAAAACTGAACGACCATATTAAAAAAAGTATTTACAATAAAAAATGTCCTCAGTTTTCTTTTGTTCTTGCAATGCTGGCAACTTGTTTCTGCCTATTGCAATGGTTGTTTGTTAAAGCTTTTTTTTTGAGGGGGCATAAACAATCGGAGGGTGAAGGTTGGGAACTATAGTGTATTATAACACTAGCAGCGGCCAGACGCTAGGGGAGAATCAACAGATGCAAGATTCCGAGAGCAGGCTGAGGTGGTGCGGAGTGATGCTGAGGTGGTAGTGGTGGTGGTGGTGACTGTTGCGGAGACGATGCTGAGGTGATGCTGAATGATACTCAGGTGTTGCTGAGTGATACTGCTGTGGTGCTGAGTGATGCTGTGGTGGTGCTGAGTGATATTGTCTTGGCGCTGAGTGATGCTGTGGTGGTGCTGAGTGATGCTGTGGCGGCGCTGAGTGATGCTGTGGCGGCGCTGAGTGATGCTGTGGCGGCGCTGAGTGATGCTGTGGCGGCGCTGAGTGATGCTGTGGCGGCGCTGAGTGATGCTGTGGCGGCGCTGAGATGCTGTGGCGGCGCGGAGTGATGCTGTGGCGGCGCTAAGTGATGCTGTTGTGGCGCTAAGTGATGCTGTTGTGGCGCTAAGTGATGCTGTGGTTTTGCTGAGTAATGCTGTGGTTGTGCTGAGTGATGCTGTGGTTGCACTGTGTGATGCTGTGGTTGCACTGAGTGATGCTGTGGTTGCACTGAGTGATGCTGTGGTTGCACTGAGTGATGCTGTGGTTGCACTGAGTGATGCTGTGGTTGCACTGAGTGATGCTGTGGTTGCACTGAGTGATGCTGTGGTTGCACTGAGTGATGCTGTGGTTGCACTGAGTGATGCTGTGGTTGCACTGAGTGATGCTGTGGTTGCACTGAGTGATGCTGTGGTTGCACTGAGTGATGCTGTGGTGGCGCTGAGTGATGCTGTGATGGCGTTGAGAGATGTGTTGGTGCTGAGTGATGCTGTGCTGGCTCTGATTGATGCTGTGCTGGCTCTGATTGATGCTGTGCTGGCTGCGCTGAGTGATGCTGTGCTGGCTGCGCTGAGTGATGCTGTGCTGGCTGCGCTGAGTAATGCTGTGGTGGCGCTGAGTGATGCTGTGGTGGCGCTGAGTGATGCTGTGGTTGTGCTGAGTGATGCTGTGGTTGTGCTGAGCGATGCTGTGGTGGCGCTGAGCGATGCTGTGGTGGCGCTGAGCGATGCTGTGGTGACGCTGAGCGATGCTGTGGTGGCGCTGAGCGATGCTGTGGTGGCGCTGAGCGATGCTGTGGTGGCGCTGAGCGATGCTGTGGTGGCGCTGAGCGATGCTGTGGTGGCGCTGAGCGATGCTGTGGTGGTGCTGAGTCATCCTGTGGTGGTGCTGAGTCATCCTGTGGTGGTGCTGAGTCATCCTGTGGTGGTGCTGAGTGATGCAGTGTTGGCCCTGAGTGATGATGTGGTGTCGCTGAGTAAAGCTATGGTGGTGCTGAGTGATGTTGTGGTGGCGCGGAGTGATGTTGTGGTGGCGCGGAGTGATGTTGTGGTGGCGCGGAGTGATGTTGTGGTGGCGCGGAGTGATGTTGTGGTGGCGCTGAGTGATGCTGTTGTGGCGCTGAGTGATGTTGTGGTGGCGCTGAGTGATGCTGTTGTGGCGCTGAGTGATGTTGTTGTGGCGCTAAGTGATGCTGTGGTTGTGCTGAGTAATGCTGTGGTTGTGCTGAGTGATGCTGTGGTTGCACGGAGTGATGCTGTGATGGCGTTGAGTGATGCTGTGATGGCGTTGAGTGATGCTGTGATGGCGTTGAGTGATGCTGTGATGGCGTTGAGTGATGCTGTGATGGCGTTGAGTGATGCTGTGATGGCGTTGAGTGATGCTGTGATGGCGTTGAGTGATGCTGTGATGGCGTTGAGTGATGCTGTGATGGCGTTGAGTGATGCTGTGATGGCGTTGAGCGATGCTGTGATGGCGTTGAGTGATGCTGTGATGGCGTTGAGTGATGCTGTGATGGCGTTGAGAGATGTTGTGTTGGTGCTGAGTGATGCTGTGCTGGCTCTAATTGATGCTGTGCTGGCTCTAATTGATGCTGTGCTGGCTCTGATTGATGCTGTGGTTGCGCTGAGTGATGCTGTGGTGTTGCCGAGTGAGAGATAGAGTGAAGATATAATGCCCAATTAGAGAGGGTGGTGAGAGAGAAAGGGTGTACATAGAATAAAGAGTGGAGCGGGATAGAGAGAGAGAGAAAGAAGGGGAGAGAGAGTGAATGAAGGAGTTTGAAAGAGAAACAGATAAAGGGGTGAGAGAATGAAAGGCTAAAAAAGATAGAGAGGGGAGAGTTAATTAAGTAGAGAGAGAATTAGAGAGGGGAGAGAGAGAAGGAGAGCGACAATAAGAGTGGGGGTGTGGAGTTTAAATAGAGTGAAGAAGTGACGCGGAAAAAGTAACCTTAAATATAGCTTTGTGCTTTGCGCGAATAAATATATAAAAACAAAACAGTGAGAGACAAAAATACTGGTAATTAGGCTGTGACTCCCAATATAAAACAAATAGCGATATAAGGTGAAATCAACCCACCGAAGCAATATTTCTAACTAGACAAAAAAAAGCTTGCATTTCAATGCTAATCGCTGTTGTTTTTCATGTGACTGTAGTCCAGGGCCCTCAGTTGGTAATGTGAGCTGCTGCTGCGATTGAAACATCAGAGTCCAGAGAGTTAATGAGCCATGACGAGGAAATGAGGAAGAGATAGGAAACAACAGATGGCAGCTGCGCGTGCACGCCATCGTGAACTCAAGCTGGTCGCTAGCCGAAAGCCAGTGTTTGCACTTCCAAAACCCGCTTACTAAAACTCTCGGCCAGACCAGCGCAAGCGCTGGTGCAGGCCGAGACCTAAAAACTCAAACATAGGACCCCATCAAACAAGACTGCGATTCGTAGGAATGTTGGACCGCACAGGCCTGTAAAACAAACACCCCACTGGACGGGTAGTAGGCAGGACTGAAATCCAGTGATTATCAACCCTATTACTGTGCCTGCTAACAGATCATCCTTACCAAAATATAGCAGATTGAAGACTACAGTTGAGCTTTCAGTGTATTCGAGTTACACTGAAGAGTCCCCAAAATACCAGGAATAAATAAAAATCTTCTCTTTCTGACACCAACTTTTTCCTTTCGAAACCTAATCTTCTAAAGTCAACTTACCTCTCCATATTTTAGACACTAGCCTACTATGACCCAGAAATATCGAGAGACAGACACAAAGATAGGCATACACATGATATCTCTCTCTCTCTCTGCTCCCTCTGAGCAAAATTTGGCACAATTCCAGTCAATCACGGCTGATAGCTGTACAGTATAAAATCGTTCACATAAAATACATCTCAATTAAAAACCCATGACAGTAAAATACAAAACAAAGAAATCAGTCCGGTCTAGATCTACAGGACGTCAATGCCGCACGTAAAAAAAACAAGCATTTGCAATGCAATAGGTCTCGCATTTACGCGAGTTTGAGCTATTGACATTGCCAATAACAATGCCTTTTATTTCTGTTTTTGTTTTAAAACATAAATAAAAGGCATTGTCATTTACAATGCCAATAGCTTAAACTCGCGTAAATGCGAGACCTATTGCATTGCAAATGCTTGTTTCTGTAATCCTAAGAATGCAATGAGTGATCCCTGAACTCCTGAAGACACACCTTATGTTCTTTTGCAGCCTCCTGCATGAACTCACAAAGTGTCTCTTCATATATGAATCCTGAACACCCACACACATACCTTGTGATCTTTGTCATCCTTCTTTATGGAATCTTAGGAGTGCCTTGTATGTCTAGTCATCCAAGCACAAAACTTGTCATCCAAGCACAAAACTTGTCATCCTTTGCAGCCTTCTCTATGGGACTCACAGAGTGACTTCACTGGTAAACACTGAACATCCACAGACGTACTTTGTACTCTTCTGCAGCATCTGCGGTGGGGCTCAAGGTGTGGGACATGTGACGACAGGGCTGGGACAGACATACCATCCCTTATCTTGTTAAGACCCTTCTATGGGGTTCACACCTTGTGCAGAATAGTCTATGGAGGCCTTGCAGTGCAATGAGTGATTTCTGAATTCCTCCAGATCAACTATGTGCTCCTGGGCAGAATTCTCCATGTACATCTGCAGCCCCCTCTACGGGGCTCAATGTGTGGGACTTGTGATCCTAGGGCTGTGATATACATTTCTACTCTTGGACAGCCTTCTCAATGTAGTCCTACGTAATCGGTGGCCAATAGGGGGAAAAGAACAAACCCTGGATTTCCAGATCTGGATGGCCTTAGGTGGGTGTGGCCCACCTGGCCCAACCTCTAGAACCGGGCCTGCTTCCCTATATGTCTCAAGGAGTGACTTTCTGTTCCCATAACAGTCTCACACATAACTTGTACTCCTCTGCAGACTTCTCTTTGAGTCACAATGAGTGACAACTTGTGATCCCATAACACCAGCAGACATACCTTCTACTCCTCTGCAGCCTTCCCTAAAATCCTCAAGGTGTAGCTTCACTTGTGATCTCATAACACTCACACACATACCTTGTACTCCTCTGCAGCCTTCCCTCTGAGGCTCAGGGAGTCACTTACTTCTGATCCCATAACAGTCTCACACATACCTTGTACTCCTCTGCAGCCTTCCCTATAATCCCCAAGGAATGACTTCACTTGTGATCCATAAAACCGGCACACATACCTTGTACTCCTCTGCAGCCTTCCCTGTAATCCCCAAGGAGTGACTTCACTTGTGATCCCATAACAGCCTCACACATACCTTGTACTCCTCTGCAGCCGACTCACTGAGTGAGATTTATGGTCCTTGGATTCCCGGCAGACCACACATCATCCTCTGATCCTCCTCACAGAACAGCCTCAGTTTCTCCTCGTGTTTCTGGCACAGATTCTCCTGTGGGGGCTCCACGGGGGGCAGGTGAAGCTGTTTTAACATTTCCACAATGTTTCCGAGTTGCCTGTTGGGTCGGAGGCTTCTCCCTGGAGATATTTCTCTGCACTGCGGACAGGGGAAGTTTTCACCCCTTCCTCCCAGCTCTGAGTGATGCAGGAGCGGCAGAAGATATGTTCACAGTCTGTGGACACAGGATCAGTAAAATATTCCAGACAGATGGAACAAGTGACCTCCTCTGTGAGATTCCTGATCTGAGATGCTGCAGCCATGATCCCAGAAATGCGGGAAGGAAAAGTTAAGATTCGTTTCTCTGTTTGTGTTAAAGTGGGAGGGTCTGTGAGTCTCCTCCTCCGCCCGTGTGCGCTGGGACTTCCTGGTTCAATATCGGTGTAAAGTGGGGGGAGGGGTGTGTTTCCCTCTCTTTTCCGGGACTCCCTAGTTCAGGTGTGTTTTGCCCTAAACTGGTCGCTGCTAAAAAGGTGAACAGCCTCAGACACGCCTGTCGCTTTCCTCTTGGCCCACTGGATAAAGCCTCTCTAATTGCATTGTTTGTAATTGCATGGATATAGCGCTTACTACCTCGGACGAGACATCTCAGCGCTAAATGTGCAAGTTCAGCTCTGACTGAATCAACCCGGCCTCGGAGAGGCTGGTAAATCACCCCAGACTGGGCCACGGGTGTTTTATTTCTGGGCAGAAGAGTGCGGCAGAGGGATGAGAGAAATACAGGAAATTAAAAGTGACTCCAAGACTCAGTCTGAGAAAACAAGGGAAAGCAGCGGGTGGAAGAAGGAATACACTGGGGTAAAACAATGTGTGAAAGAATCAAAGGGGAAGCGAAGGAAAGAAGGACACAAAGGTAGAGAGAGGGGAGGAAAAAGAATGTCTGAAGAGAAAAGGCAGCAACAAGAGGAGGAGGGAATAGAAGACGCTTCAGCTTTTTATAATTGAACGTTTCAAAAAATGTCATTAACTGATCATAAACAGATACAGCAGGGGTTGCAGCAATGCAAACGCCCTTTAGTGCACAGAACAGGCACGCCTATAACCTCTTTTGCTTTTTTATATAGCGTTTAGTGCATTCTGGGAATTGTAGTTTTTCTTTTTTAAGTTACGAGTATTATCTCAAAACTCAAGGCAAGCAAGAGCTGTGAGCTAAAATGCCAGGACTGCCCAGAGGTGTCAAGCACACAGAAGGTGATGCAGGAATGCTTTCATCTGTCTAACTCAATCCATTGTTCATTTGCCCTCCACACCACTTTGAAGCCGGGGGAGGCGAAGCCGGACCCATCAGGGGCCCGGGCCGGACAGAGGCAGGCAGCCCCGCAAATTTGAATAGTCCGCTTGTGAGGATTGGTCGCCCCAGGGCACGAGCGAACCCCCCAATCCGGGGGCGAGCGGACGAGGCACGGGGTGGGGTGGGTTAAATAAGGGGCAACAGGCCCAGATAGGCACATCCCCCCCCCTCCTCACAGAAGAAAAGAAAGAATAATGAACTGCTGCCGCAGCGATAATCAAGAAGGCATCGGGAGCAGCGACAAGACCGGAGGCTGAGAGGCGGGGATTGACGACCAACGATGGGGCCCGGCGAGCGAGGCAGGGCGGTACGCCTGAACGGCTATCCGGATGCACCTGAAGCCAGAACGGCGGTGCTCACCAGAACTCGATCCGGGGCGGCGGGCAGGCTCTGTGCAAGCAGCTGGAGCACATAAGGGCCTGCGGGCCAAGTCACGAACCATGCGGTGGTCGGTGCGGGCGGCGGTGCCCCCGAGTTGACGAAGGTCGGGGCGGGCGGCAGTGCACTCGCAGCCATCTTGGGAAGAAGACAAAGGAGGTAAGAGACTGGGGCCGCGCGAATCTTGGTTACGGGCAATTTTGATAATCCAGAAGGGCAGAAACCGTTAATCGCAGGAACTGGTCTGCAGAAGACGGGGAGCGGTTACGGAAGCAACAGTCATAGAGCCAGTACATGCAGCAATAGGAAACATTAGATCCCGCTACCAAAATGTGGCATAGGCATGTGGGAAAGGGCACTGGGCCGCAGGTGCATGCTTATACGTACCTGTCCGTGCAGCAGGGATACGATTCTCACTAAGCTGAACACTAGCCTATGTGCACATGTCCCCGAACTCTTCTAAAAGTGAAACAAAGAGCCCTGAGGCAGTTTCACAATACCGTTTATCTGTGCCCGGCGCCCGAGAAGTAACAAGGGAAAGTGAAACAGCGCCATGCGCGCGTTGTAGGCACACCGTGAGCGTACACATCGGCGTGGCCTGCGGCTCGTGCCCCGTGGCGGCGCCTGCGGACTTCGCCGCACTTGAATAAGTGCTGCGCGGCACGTGCGGCCCAGGGACGGGGCCGCCAAAGCAAAAAAAAAATACCATTAGAGGAAGTCCGGCGGGAGCCCACCCCGCCTTCATGAATGCCCATGGTGCGGCCAAAGCAGGATTTTAGGCGGGGCTCCTGGGAGCAAGACGGAGCCCCGCGTGTTGCTGCAGTGACCGGCTGAAGACGGAGACCAGCCGAGGAGCAGCACAGAGTCCCCACAAGAGCAGGTAAGTGGGGTGAGGCATGCTGTGAGTGTAAAGCGCGCCGCGCTTGGAGCTCGCGTGCGCATTAAAAAATGATATTGCATGAGGCTTGCGAGGACGGAAGGGGGACAGGAGATGTGCACATCGCGTGTCTGTACGTGCGTGTTCACGGGCGCGTTCACATTTCCAGTCCGTCCTGCGCGTGCACAGCTCCGGTCTCCCTTCCAAAGCAAGTCAGTAACAATAGATCTCGCTAGCGACAGCGCTTCGCGCTGCGTCGCCAGGCGAGACCTAAAAACCAGAGCACAGTAAACAATGCAAGTTCTTTAGGATGCATCTGCAGGTAAACATGGACAGGACGTGCTTGTGAAAAGTTCAGGAATTTCAGCAGCGGTACTAAAAATCGCTTTCTGGGCCTACTAAAGTAATCACAAAACATCACAAAATGAAGGGTGTCTTGTGGGGGCCTATTTTCGCAGCCGCAGGGCACCCTACTCTCAGAATAGGCCCAGCCACTTGGAGAGGCCAAAAGATGGTGTAACAGGGTAAACCTAAACCTGGATAATAAAAACCTGTCAAGCTGAGAGCGCACCTGCAGTAAATATGGCTCTATACCCTGGACAGTCTAAAAGCAGGGGACCCCGCACCAAGGGTTTCTGCAGCTCGATCTGTTCTCTTGCTAGCTGAGCCTGCTCAAGGAATAATCTTTAAATACCATTCAGTTCTTGAGAAGACAAAGAATAGGATGCAGTGAAAATATCCAAGCTCCCAAGCGAGGCAAAAGCTGCCTTAGCATACGATAGCCAGGGAATTCTATGCACTGGTCAAGGGCCAAAGAATCCGAAAGAAATAATCGATTGTGCTTCGTCTCCTCCCTGGGTCAGATCTTAATCCAACCCAATAGTGGACCAAGCTCTCCATGCACTGAGAATGCAGGGGTGTTTTGCGGGAGCTGCGCTACTCGTCGTAAAAACTGGTTTTCTTCTACTTGTAATTGGTCAGTCTTTACAAACCCCCAGACCTCACGTCCATACCTCAACAGGGACAGACATTTTGCCTAATAAATTTTTTAATAGGATGCTCGGAGACCAAGAGCCCGGCCTTCGTGCAAAACTAAAAACCACCCACTGATCTTCGGAGACTAAGAGCCCGGTCTTCGTGCAAAACTAAAAACCACCCACTGATCTTTAAGTCATCATTCACAAGAAACATCCAGCCCACAACATTACTTCATTTCCTGGCAGTGTTGCGAATATATCCAAAAGGTCAGTCCTGAAATAAAGTAAGAAGTAGACAAGCAGGTCTCAATCCATGGTGCCAGACCTACAGTTGGGCTAACTTCTCAAACGAAAACAAAGATTACAAACTACATATGCACAAATGTGTGAATATATTCATAACAACTTTGAGAGTTCAGTTTAACTTTAAGTTTTAAGTCTGAGCAAAATGTCAGTGGCAATAGCAAACATATTATGGCACACTGGCAACCTGCTAGCAGCCATCCATTTCTGGGACAATACACAGTAATGACCGCATGAGTTATGTTTTGAACCAGAAACAAAGCAGGCCACAAAACCAAAAGTGCAAGCAAAAGATCCAATTACATTTTCCTTAAAGCTCTGGAAAAAAAACAATATTGAAATATTTTTTTGAATACCATCTTTTTTGGTTCATCAAATACACCTGAGAAAGAAATATCATAATATAAGATCTGAGGGATTCAAAGATTAATGGAATGGGTTGTCCAGTTAAACAGAGGAGTCCCCAACTTTATTATCAGATTGATTCGAATAGGTAAAAGTGTGGATAGCAGCCTCCTGTGATAAGAGTCATAATCTGGTCTGCATAATGATAAGGCTCGCACCTGCCCTGGATTCTAGTAAAAAGGTATGGCCATAGAGCCACAATGACATCAATGCTGATCTTTGCTCAAAAGAGTAGTTGTGTCGAAAAAGGGTAGAGTCTCTTTAAATGTTCCCTATAGTGCAGATCAAGCTTGAAAGAACAGGAAATCACAGTACAGGGCACACTTTCACTACAACACGAACATCTTGATCATGATTTTCTGTACATAGTAAAATATGGTGTGTGGATTGCGGAACCATGCATGCATTGAGCACTAATTGTGGGATCATGTTACCACGTATAGTCCACTGTACAGTTGGATTTGTTCAAACTTTACCCACATTTATATTACTTCACATACATCTACAATTTAATAAACAGTGAGATAAACTGAATTGCCCAGAATGGCATGATTCTTCTAGGTTAAATGCTAGGTATAGCGACTGTGAAACAATACATAATCCCACCTAAATTAATGTTCTAATTCTACTCAATTTTCTCATAAAGGTGCCATCAATATAAAAATACCGAGGGTTTGGGGGGGGCACAACTGTATACAAGATTTGTTATTTTATACATAGAACTATAATGAAGTCTGATACCACAAACCAATAAACTTTTGCAAAACGATGTCAGTATTTTGAGGGGATCAGGACCCTCTATAATCGAATATAGGACAATTAAATCAATGTTTTGAAGTGCCCCAGTTTTAATTTCTAGAGTATAAACTTACCAATAGTAGTGCCCTGCGAATGGCCAACATAGTACATTTGATCCTGTCCAGTTTTCTGAACAGTAAAGTTTATTAAAGCTGGAAGGTCCTGCTTTGCCATTTCATCGTAACTACAAAAAACACAAAAAAGTAAACGCCAGAAATTAATCAGTAATCCACACTAGGCTATTAAGCATCCATTTCCCATTAATGCAAAGTGACGTCAGAGAAACAGTTCTACTGTTTAATTCTTTCACTTGGTAGTCTTCAGGAAGCAACGCGTGCCTTGGGAGGAACAATTCACAATTGTTGCGCCTGTTCTTCTAAAACACTTGGTCGAATCACCAAAGGACATCTGAATCAAGTTCACTACTTAGCGTTCCTCTGTTGATTGTACCGCTCTTCTAGTTGGCTATTTGGGTCGTATACGAAAGATCTACCCCTTGCAAAGTGTACAACAGAAGGACATAACTTAAAAGTAGAAAGCTATCTTGTTCTGTAAAAAGCTAGACTAATGTATAGCTATCGTCTTTTAATCCATGTTGCTTTTGCTATTGTTTGCTCTCTCTTTTCATGGTTCAACGATTGCTAACCTAACTCATGCTATCAATGTTATTGTATTATATGTGTTAATTATGCTTTCTCAGCTAACATCTGTAAAGTTAATGCTATTCATCTACGCGGGCACCTGGTGTATAATCGTCTCAGCACTGGTCCACCAGAAAGGCCCTGTATGATTTTTTTTTTGTGACTCATTTCCAGGCAATTGCACCGCTAAGTGCTAAAAAATGAACACACTTGCAAATAGTACATAAAAATAGTTACAGTTATTGACCTTGATACTAACAAAATAAATGCAGACATAGTACAATAGTCTTATCAAGCCACCACCACAAACTGAAATACTCAGTGGGACTGATAAATTATCTATCTATGAGCTACTGAATAAGACATAAATAACATGGAAGCCAAGAATTTGTATATGGAGAAAAATATAGGTGTAATCAAGTGCATACAATTATAGAAGGAACTAAGGGCCCGATTACGATCTTAGCGGACAGGGTTACTCCGTCACAAACGTGGCGGATATCCCGTCCGCCGTATTACAAGTCCCTTATATCCTATGAAACTTGTAATATGGTGGACGGGATATCTGTCAGGTTTGTGACGGAGTATCCTGTCCACCAAGATCATAATCAGGCCCTGAGATATTACTTGTTGGGACACAAAATTATGGTATCCCAGGATGCTCAATGAAGAACTGACAGAAACGCTCTGTCAGGCATAATGAAGTGTCGTGATCAATCACCACAATAACGTAATGGTATTTGTCAATTATATAGCAGGTAATCTGCCATTGACAGGGCATTTTAGTGCATTTGGTAGTTTTTAGAAAACTTTCCAAACACCTGAAACGTTTCAATCACACACGGAATTGCTGTCAGTGGAGTAAAAGGGTGTGTCTCCGACAGGTGGTGTGTCAGACTATGGGCCTGATTATAAGTTTCACAGACGTAGTACTATCGGTAGGGAGGGCAGAAAACATTATGTCTGCCACCCCGACAGTACTTCATCCATCAAATTTACAGAAGGCCGCCGGCCCAGCGGACATCTCTGTACCTTGAAAACATCCATCATCACAGTGGTTCCCTTCGAGTTACAAAAAGTATGGTGGATGACCACGATCTGTTTTAATGGCCATTCATCGAACTTTTAACCTTTTTTTGTTTTACAGTAATAAACTCACAAAGCAGGAGTTTCTTCCTCAAAAAAAATTGCTAATGACGTCCACACCCTGGGAGTTTCCTCTCAGTGCATGTGGGTCATTATTGCTTTTTTCTGTCCCTCAATGCCAGAGTTTAGCTGGTGGTGACTGGCATAAATAAAAGAAATACATTATCTACCCTTAACAGGGTGGTAATGGCCTCAGAGCAAGATAACCGTTGGTGGATCCAACAGAGGGTCCGTCAATGGAAAGCTCACAGTAAGCCCATCTCTAGGAGGCAGGTGGGCCTAGAGTTTGGCGGACAGGGTACTCGGTCATGTTTGCAACAGAATGCCCTGTCTGCCAAGGCTCTTAGCCATTTGTGGGTTTGAAGCATGAGGAAAGAGGCACATACCAGGTTGCTTATGTGTTCGGTATAGATATTCACAACATCAGGTCTTTAAATATTTTCCCTTGCTCAAGTGGGGCTTTCCTCCACAGAAAACCGCTCCCATTTTTAAGCAGATGATGAAAGAAAAATAGGCAGAAGAAGGGTGAGACAATGAAGTGCCTGCACAAAGGTATATGCATGTTATAGCCGCAAAAAATGTTTTAGTTGCTACTGCAACAGCCTTTTTTAATTGCATTTGTCAGAACGTAAACTTATTAGCATACAAATGCTTTTTTTAAATTATTTTATATTACTGTTTTAAATACAAATACATCATATGAATGACAAGAACCGCAGAAAAATAGAAAAAATAATATTAACAATCCGTGGACCCTGCAAGTGTAACAGGATAATGATCCAGTACAGTAGTTGATACTCTACAGTAACTTTCCTAAACATTCCAACTTGTCTATCAAACCCTTCTTGGCATGCCAATGCTTGTTCTGAAAGAACAAAAGGAGTAATTTCAACCCTCCACTCATCAAGGAGCGGTTTTCAATTAAATTCAACAGACCAAAAGCACCATCAATTGCATTTGTCAAAAAGCATGTGCTCCATTGAGATAGGCTTAATAAGATAGTTTAAAATAAATGTAATAAGGGTGTCTTTTCAAATTCTATAAACTGCATTATACCTGAATTCCCAGAATTCATCTTGATCAGCGGACAACGTCTTGTGTTTTCTGCACCAGGTATTCCCTCGGCTGTTCCCCAACCAAACATCATAGCCGGCATCAGCTAAAATGAATCCCAAACTGTTGTTGGCCAGGTTTGTAACCCAGTTGCTAGCATCTGCAAGCAAACCATGCTGCAAAAACACCACGGGCTTTGCACCTATGCAAACAAGGAAAAAGAAAACCTATTTAATAACAATTTTAATTTTAGACAGTTTTCATACACCCATACTACCTTTATCCCATCTACAAGATATCTCTATTCCCTCTCACTCTATAGTCTATGCTCAGCTGCTGTAAAATGGGAATTACAACTAAACTCTGATGCTACGTCCTGTACTCAAGTGAACCCTCCATTCACATCAAAATCAGTAAACTTTTATCACAAAACCCGTTCTGATATAAGTTCTGTTGCACATCTTATAATAATGAAAATGCAATGAAATTCGTATCAAATCAGAACCCGCGTACACTTAAGTTAAGGCTGTATGCAAACAGTTAACCGAGCATAAAGGACAAAAAAAATTGACACCCTGGGTATTCTTGGCTTTTAGTAGAAGGGAGTATGAACCACCTGTGACCATAAGGTGATGGGTATAGATGATCATAATTAAATATCTGCCACTTTGGGTCCCTGAAACAGGTGGAGCAGCTGAATCATAAATCTTTACCTAGAAGTATCGCCTCCCCTAAATGAGGCGTTATAAGAGGAGAAATCGCGATGGGACTTCATTCCCGGGCAAACTTTTGTTCAGGGCGCCAAGTAAGGTGCGTTTCCTCTAGATACAGAATATCCATATTGTGTTGCTTAAAGTAGGAAAGGACCAACCTAACCTTCTTTGGGTTATTAAGACCCCAGATATTCGAGGACATAAAATTGATCTGTGTATTATTTAAGGGTGTAATGTTTCCTGGTGAGGTGCTGGTTATGTGGTTTAGAAAGAAATGGTGAGTAAGGAATAAACCACTTAAAGCAGACATACGTATCGTAAACAGGTGCACATAAATGCAGGCGGTGTGAGTAGACAAATGAAAGAAAAAAAATGCTACACCTCCCAGTCACACTGAACAAACAAAACTCAGTGAAATACCATAACATTAAGCCCCAAAGAACTAGGTTAGCAGTAATGCAAATTATGCTCATAGTCTAGTAGCCAACCAACATGGGGGTCCCCAGTAGTGCACCTATTTTCATCATATTCTTAAGTGGATTATGACAACATATAGTCAACCCCCACCCCTTTCGCCCACCAGAGTAGAGAAGTAAGTGGACAACACAAAAATTAAGAGATTGGCATAATTGTCTCTTCAGACCATCAGATAGCCTGTAGAGTAGACAAAGGTCTTCTCAACACCCCATGTCCACCACAGACATATACTTGTGGAGGTCCTAGCCACATCCTAAGAGTTCTCCGAAGGTATCAGCGAGCCCCGTCACATGTCACTCTGCGGAAAGTTCATTGTGGCTTTGGGGGGTCAGTACAAAAGTACTATTTTGCTTTATAGTTAACTTTTAGGTTCCCTGGATAGAGCATTGCGTAGTCTATTCTTTTCTGCTGTGGCTTCTTTTTTACCAAAATGAACGTTTTGTGTGCTTCCTGAACGGCCACAGTAAAGTCAGGGTAGAGAGCAACTGAGAATTGTTCAAAGCTCATGTCTCATTTCTCCCTTACCATCTTTAGGACCGTATCGTGGTACCTACAATTCAGGAGTTTGGCAATTATGGGCCATGGGGTGTGCCAGGCGAAGGGCATGGTGCAAGCAAGCAGTGTGCCCTCTCCACCACAAATGGTGCATGCTCCAACCCAGAAGAGCAACTATGGCACATACATTTCCCCACAATAAAATTTTTTACAAAAATCATCATTCTATAGTATACCTTTACTTCCATTGTACTTGATTCCATGAGGTATTCTGTTGATGCTTAGTATGTAGCCGTCATCTGTTACCACCTCATACTCCTCGCTGGCATATCCCCAGTATCGGATAATTTCACTCTGTGGGATGAACATAAAATCATTTCAATAAAATGTTAATACATCCATAAATCCACGGCCGCCCCACATGCAGCGTTAGAGGCTTATATTATTGCCTAATGTTGCAGGACGACATAGTAGACCTCAAACATATTAAACACATTTTCCAGTTTAATGCTACCATATTTTTGTCATCACTATTTTTATGCAAATATTTTGTATAATAGGCTGGCATATACTTGCATCAGCAATACAAAAGTAGAAACTATGCTGTATATACAAATGTATTCAGATCCTAGAGCCTTATCTTCACCTGAAAAAACAGAAAACAAGCAAACAAAGTCCTTTAATACGCCTCCATCGCCATTCTAAAGGTATAGTATGGGTGACGCCTTCTGCAGCAACCAGTAGCGGCAGGTGTCAGAGAAATGGGGGGGGGGGGGCAGCACGGTGGGCAGGAGGCTGAAACAATTAAGAAAAAAAAAACCTTACCTGCCGGGCTCCTGCTCGCCACTCTGCTTGCCAGTCTTCTCCTCCTCCTCTGGGGACAGGCTGGAGCTCCCAGCTTCCCCTGCGGCTAATCCCGCACTGCTCTCACCATGAAAGCAGCGTAGGGAATGCACAGAGCACACTGGTTTTGCACTCCATCAGGAGCTGGGAGCATGTGCCTGCTGGTCTCTCCACCCAGCAACACAGCTGGGTTGGAGAGATGTCAGTGCACACAACGGTTTGGCTGTCCTAAGACAGCCGGCCAATCAGTCATCCCCACTCAAAGCAGGGACCACCACTCCTCCCCCTGCTGCAGTGCTGTGGCCCCGTCCCAAGACAAAAAATAAAATGATCTGCATTTACATCATGATGCATGATCTCACTTACCTACCAAGGGCATTATATTTAATCAACGTCCTTAGGGCTTCTTTCAGTCACTGCATGGACTAAAATTGCTGTTCCACAAAAGTCGGCTAAATCAGATATTTTCCAGTGCCTCTGAAATCCTCCAATAGCATGAGACTATAAGCTAGCAAGATGGTTGTCTTCTCATGTATGAACACTCTTCCTCTATAGACACTGGAATTATGCGATTCTGCGGCCGCAGCTTTTTTTTTTATAGCACATTTAAGTATTTCCCGCAGTTGCAACAATCCATCATTTGCTGCATAATCTGCAGATTTTAACAAAAAAAATAGTTTCTAGCTCAAACGGATCAAAGGTTACTAAAAACGTGGCAATATGTGTTCCCACATGTTGGAAGACCCTTCACATGATTAACTGGTCATCTTTCAGTTGCTTATTTATGTATTTGGTTGTGAAACTGGTGGAATGAGGTGAAATCTTTACCCAGACAGTAATACGATGTGTAAAAATGACAAAAAAATGAAATAATGTGTCGCATAATTTGTCTTTTCTTGTCATATAATTTAGTCAACCCTGCCACATAATTTGGTGCTCCCCGCCACATAATACCAGTGGCCCTCCCTATAAAGCAAGTTTCTTTCCTGTTGTTTAACGTCTTTCTGTTTTTTATCATAAATGTTTTAGCGTAACGCTGCATTACTATCCCTACCCTGGTGGCTCTAGTTTGGGCCATATAAAACTGCAAATAGATATTTAGTTGTAAACAGGTAGTGAAAGAAATGGCAAAGCAACAAGAATGCAGAAGTGGCCTCTCAAGCAGTTACATTATCTTTATGAGAAGTCATTTTAAACACTGGGCCAAAGTGCATACAAAAATAAAATGGAAACCTCACAGCTCTTCTGTAAAAGCAAACAAGTAAAGGGAACTAAGAAACTAAACCTTGAAGCCGAAGAACACGAGACCACTTCTTATAAACACACAACATTCACACGGCGAAAAATTAAAAATACAAAAGGGGAACTGTAAACCTGCAGTACCGCAAATAGTTCCGGGAAAAGTATTTTGCTTAGCATCTTCCAGAAAAGCTTCTCTAAAACAACACATTGAGCAGAAAGACAGAGAAAGAATTAATAAAGGATGGAAAAGAATAATCCCCAAATCTCAAATTTCACAGTATACAAGCTTGGAGACAGGGTCCCAAAAAATAAAGAGCACCATGAAAATGTTGGCTTATTCCCATAACTGCTTAGGAGTCTTTATCCACACTGCGGAAAATATACTATGACGTGGTCAACCGTAATGTGAGAAATGCACATTCAGGTTTTCCTCTCTTTCTTCTATTAGAAAACATTTTTCCATGTGGAGAAATGACCCACCTCTTTCCAACACCATTTACCTTTTGTTGAGGTAGCTTTATTTAGGGTGGCAAATCCATTGCAAATCTTCGTGAATACCTTCAGAAATGGGTCAACTGTTTGTGCCTCTACGTGGGGACTGAATTCGATATATACCAACGCTTATAAGGCTCCTTTAAACAAAGTGTTGAATTTTAACATCCAAAAATTCTTAATACATAAAATCCTTTTGCCTACGTAATTTATCAAGAAATCGAAGGAAATAGGGAGGAGATAGCATTCAGTACATTTTGAAAGGAATGGCCACAAGAATTTTTTTTCTAGCATTGGACAACTTGCATGGATATAATAATGTTACTGTATAAGGCAGGAATTTCCACATTTGAGTCTGCCAACCTTACACTTTTATCTAAAAGGTGTGTTATTCTGTTAACAGCAGGAAACAATTTTTGAGAAAAGCATAGACTAGTCTTCCTTTCATAAAGTAAACACTGGTCTAAACATTTAACTTCTAGAATAATTGTTCAGATATATTGGAGGATGTTGGAAATTTGTCTTCCGTTTCAAAGAAGCAATGGCGATGAGTGGGGCAGGAGGCAACACCGAAGGCAGCCTAGAGAAGAGGTCCATGCTGCACTGTTCGTCAAGAGTCACTCTCATGCCAGAGGGTAGGCACAAGTACCGATTAAGTACTGTAAGAAGGACAAAAGCCCAGTGCCTAGTCCAAAAGAATGTGACTTTCTAGGAATGAAGACAGTTCAAAGTTGACTGAGCTTTGATAATTTTAGTTAACTGTGACTCAAAGAAATGGGTCAATATTTGACTTTGAGGGCGTGTCAGCATTGGTTTCTTCAACAAAGAAAGGGCTATGGCCGCCTTCCCAGTTCTATGTACAGGGGCTTAGCTCAAGGAGGAGCTGAAGATCTCTGTCAGGACTTAAACAACGGAGGGTAGAGCGACCTTCAAATTTTGGAGGGACACACGTCCACTTGGGACCCTAGATTTAACAAAGCGCACCTTGTCTTCAAAAATGTGTGAGATGGATAAAAAGGCCTAACAAATGCACAAGGGTGCAGGTAGAGGAAATAGAGTTGGAAGCAGTAGCTAATCAGGTTACGAACAGACCAAGTCAGATCCGATTATCTCAATTTTATTTAAAAAGAACTCCGATAGACTGTTGAACAGTGGTAGGGAAGCCGGTTTGGCAGAGCCTACACCGCTGGATATATTCCTAAATAGCTTAAATATTTCTACTGAAAGTACTTGGCTCCTGTGCTTTTAATGTTAGTATTATACAGTCTCTTTAAGCCAAGCATTTTCTGCTCTTTTGCAGACTTCTTTAAAGCAACTAGGTTGTCTGTGCACCAGTGAGCATCAGGATTAGAGTGTGTGGAAAAGTGGTCCCAAGATGGGCCATACTGCTGAGGGCCGTGGACACCCATTTGTTAGGACTTAGAAAATGCTATTTGATTTTGAAAACAAAACGTAAGCAACACATCATATCCAATTAGTACAAAAACAGAGTAACATTTGTTACAATTTCCAAAAATAATTAGTAGTCATGAAATTAAAGTAAAAAGATTTCAATATATTTCAATATTATTAGTGTAAAACTATTACATTTAGGGGTGTATTTATAATATAAATCTAAAAAATGCAACCATAATAAATATTATAAAGGGCAGCAAATCATGAACTACCATAATTAATTGAATTAATCTTGTGATAAAAGAAGGAAAAAGGAAAAGAGGAGAGAAAGAATATGCTACTCTGTTACATACAGTGATTGCCCTTAAAATAGCTAGAATGAGAAGGCACTGTATGTGACCGGCAAACAGAGAGGTTAGAGCTGGAGGGTTTCTTCCCCAAGCCTATGGTTCTTAAAACAGGGACATTCAAAAGAATACGACTAGAAGCTCAAAGTGATAAACCTAGAGCAGAAAACAGATGTTACTAAGAATAAGAAGCCGTTACTCAACCTACCTGCTATTATTGACATGTTGGCACCTTGGCGGAGAATGCTTTGCAGCCGGCCAAAAGAAATGACCATTTCTGTGCTCCGCATAAGAGGAAAAAAATAATTTCCGAACCTCCCTTTAAGTGTGCCAAATGCAAAACACATGAACTTGAATCACTTTTCCGAACCCACTTCACCTACACCATGGCCGGTACCAAGCCCAGCTGCCCCACTATGTAAAACAAGCATTTGCAATTCAATAGGTCTCGCATTTGCGAGAGTTTAAGCTATTGGCATTGTAGATGGCAATGCCTTTTATTAATGTGCTTTTTTTTAAAAAACATAAATCAAAAGCATTGTCATTTACAATGCCAATAGCTTAAACTCTCGCAAATGCGAGACCTATTGCATTGCAAATGCTTGTTCTAAGGATAGGGTTCAGGGTGTCTATTAGGGTGAGGAGCAACGTAAACTCCGTTCTTAAAGCAAGGCACTGGCATTCCTAACTAGAGCAGACAGTTGCAGATCTGCAAATCAAAACAGAATACCCAGATGTATTCTTACGATTGTATTTCCAAGGAGCTGGGATGGATGGATGAATGGGCAAGCTGCATTTAGTAAGCCGAATATACAGAGCATGGACAAGGTTAATACGAGAGGGTTTAATGTGCTAATGCATGTAAACAGCATGAACGTGTCAGCACATTAAAACCGGACCTGTTGGCTTTGTCAATGCTATTGCCCGTTTACTGCAGATTCATGGTGCTTCACAATGGGGGCACAATGGGGCCACCTTCGGTTTGCCCCAAGGCCCTTCTTCACCGGCGTAGCTTCAATCATCACGTTAGCCGTTACCTGACTATTCAACTGAAGACGCTGCGGACGGCCTTCACACCTGCTCCAGCGCCTGGATGCCCCTCCGCTCGTAAGTCGCGCTTTACAAACCCCAATAACAGATCATAACGTTCACAGCGGCAAGTCAGAACAGTGCCATGCCACTCTTGTGTGCATTCAGCAACATTCTGTGGTTTTTCCCAGTATGTTTTCTACAAAACATTTACAATAGTCGTATCTGTAACCTGATCTTAAAAGTGCAACAATTGCCATGGTAGTAATAATGTATGCAATATGGGCAAGTGTCGTGGTGTTAGTGATCTTGTGCCTACCCCCCCCCAACCAAAAACAACTCGAACTGCATTTTTCAGGCATGTATGTGTATTTACTTAGCCGTCTGCAGTGTTGCAATGTGCTTATGCGGCTCCTAGTGCTCTGGCTCAACCTTTTTTTTTAAAATCTTTGGCCAAATACCTAAGAGTATTCAGATTTTTGGTGACCTACTTTTCCACAGGAAATAAGTATACATTTCCCAAGCAGAGAAAGCAGGCATGCCCCAAGTGAGAGGGCATATCAGCGGTTAGCAGCACAATACAGCATGATAAGAAACCGCCCACCAACGGGTGCTTTTCAGAGGCAATAGGAACATGTCGCATGCTTTTGTTACCTTCCCCCCCCCCCTTGCAGCGCTTTACATGGGAACCAGTTACATTACAACAAGGTCAGATTCATTGTTGGGGAGAACAAGTGATTTGCCCAGAATCACAGGTCGTTGAGCAGAAGCCAAAACTCGAACCTGGGTCCCCAGTTCAAAGGTCGGCAGCTCTGGCCATTACAACACCCTCCTTCCCTTTTAGTGAGGGTGGGCAAAGTATTTAATTGAAATGCAAATAGAGCCGAAACACGCCTCTTTTTAGCTGGTTTTCTGCTGCACCCCGCCATACCCCCAACACAGGAAGTTCTCAATCAGTTTACTCTGACCATGGAGGTCAGTATTAGGGGCTCCAACATGGAATCGCTATGGTTTAATAACAAACTACTTTACAATGGTAAAACTCTCTACTTTGAATCCTGGTGCTCCAAGGGGGTGTTCTTTCCCCATCAGTTGGAAAACGCCTCGTACCCATTTACGTTCTCTGAACTTCAAACTAGATATAAGCTAGCTGATATTGAATTTTACAATTTTCTGAAAGTAAGGACTGCCATTGCGAAATCCAAACTGTCTCCCATCTCACCGTCATTGCCTTTATTTGTAACAAAAATTAACAAACTTGGCCATCAGGTTTCCCAGATCTATAAACTCTTGCGTCCCAAATCTTCAAAGCTTAATGTTAAGGTAGTTGATTATTGGAATCTGCTTTCTCCTGCCCCGTTAACTGAACATTCGTGGTCCTCACTATGGAACTCAGTGTCTCGCAACAAGATCTCCCGGTTCTTTCCCAAACTAAATATTGGTTAATGCACAAAGCGTTCTGGACACCGTCTAGGTTGCTCTCCATGGGGATTCGGGAGGATGATTTGTGCTGGAACTGTAAACAAGACAAAGGCGACTTAGCCCATCTTATTTTGCATTGCCCAGCAGTGAAACCTTTCTGGGACAAGGTATACTTATTTTTGTATAAATTGTTTAAATGTACACTGGGTAGAGATTTGCCAACCTTGGTAGCTGCTTTTTTACAGGTGGATCTGCCGTCGGAGGATGACAGAGCTCTCCTCGATCTTCTGTTGATCTCTGCGGTAAAAATGATACTCACCAACTGGAAAGATACCAGCAAGTCTTCCTATGCAGGTTGGATGAACTGGGTCATTCACCTCAGGGGGGCAGATAATCTCACTCTTCAAAATTCACCTTGGAAACCTTCAACGAGGAAAATGTGGTTTACTTTGGACAAGTATTTTGACTCTTATAAACCACCGTGAACTTCATTAGGTTGAGCGTCATTCTCTAGCACAGGTGTTATACGTCATCGTTGGATACTCATATGCCATGTAACTCTTTACATTATGTTATGTATGGGGCTCTGGACTGTCTCTTTCTCCCCTCTCTTCTGGGTTTCTATCTCTTTCTTTTTTCTATCTTATCCTTTTTCTCCTTTTCCTATTCTCGAAGTATAGGAGGTTAGTTCTTTCTAGCCCATTGTTGAGACACATATGTATTGCCTGCAATTGTAATGTGGCTCCTTTCTTGTTCATTGATATGTGGTACATTCATATGTTCATTGATATGTACTTATTGTTCTAATCTCGCCAAGTCACCAGTTTCTATTTGATGATCTTCTCCTTCCTTTCATATAAATGAATAAAGATCATTTGAAATAAAAAAAAATAAAAAAAATAAATAAAAAAAACCTCCAAGATGCTGAAAATGGAAGTACAAATGGCAAGACGTGGGGACTTTTTCTTAACTTGCCTTTTGCCACCCTGTTCTATTAAAAGTGCAAACAGCATCTGACAAAACACAAGACAGTGATGAAGTTCCCAAATCTTGTTACAAATAATGTAACTAGAAAATAGCTTTGGTGTGAAACTCTCGTGTAAAGCAGCAAATTTCACAAGACGTAAGGGTTGTGAACATGAGAGCCGCCTCCTTCAGCTGGGGACCCGCAGCTGTCTATGGCCGCTTTTGCTTGCCGAGCCCCTGCTAAAAGCTGAATATGGCAGCGGTGCTGCTACCCCTGGAGCATGGAAAGGGCATTATGTACCTTACCAAGCAGAGGAGATTACCAGCCTCGATATGGTAGGATAAAAAAAAATGCACAAGAAAGACAAAAGTGGGAACCATGCTAAAACATTTAGCACGGCACCTGTGACTATTAAAGTTATGCGCATGGCGGCCCGTGACGGGCACCGTGCTGATAAAAAAAATTAAAAATAAGCGTGGTTGCTAAAGTGAAAGCAGACCGCGCTGTATTTTAAATAATTAAATAAGCGTGGCCGCTATAGTTAAAGCAGACCGCACTGTAATTTGAATAAATTCATTACTATTAAAATAAAAGCGGGCAGGTGCTGCGATGTCATGGGTGGAATAGGGGAAGAGCATTAAAGAAAATAGTGCTCACCGATTAATAAAGCAGACAATGTAACAACACCAGTAAAAGGTCCAGTTGTTATGAGAGGTAACAAATGCAGACAAGGCGGTACCAAAGAGGGACTAACATGCCTAATAACGACTCGGAAGCCAGCGTTTACAAAGGACAATGACACAAGCCAATTAAAATATGGGCGGAGAGTGGTCGGGGCTTCAAAGCCATACTCCGCTACTGCATGCCTCGTATCAGTGCATGCGCTGCCAAGGCTCGACCTAAAAACCCTAGCTATATAAACGTCAACAAAAAGACATCTCGGTCTTGGGGACAGAGGAATCTCCTTCACGGAGAGCTGTGATGCCTTGTGGCGAAAGCCATAAAGTCGATCCACCCTCTTTCGACCAATACCATCCACATCGGGACATGGAAGATGAGGACCATGTACGAGACAGGCAAGGCAGCCCAAGTAGCAGCAGAGATGAAAAAATACAAGCTTGCCCTGCTTGACAACAGTGAGACCACATGGACAGTCTAGACAGAAAAGTCCGGCTCCAGAAGGAAAGATGCTGTATTCTGGACACAAGGAAGAGAATGACCCTCACACTCAGGGAGTAGCACTCATGCTAATGCGAGCAGACAGTGACCTTCCGCAAAAAGAAAAGGAGGATCAACATGAATGTTATACAGTGCTATGCACATACAAATGACAGTAAAGAAGAGGAAAAAAACTGTTTTACAACAGACTTCAGTCCATCCTGGAGGAATGCCTTGAGAGAGACATCACCATACTGATGGGGGACCTCAATTGCAAGATTGGAAGCGACAACACCGGGTATAAAGAAGTCATTGGGCAACTATGGCCTTGGCGATACAAACGAGAATGGTGAAAGGATTGCAGATCTCTGTGCCCTCAACAGTTTGGTGATAGGTGGTAGTGTAAACCCTCAAAAAAGAATACACATGGCAACATGGGTGTCACCAGAGCATCGAACAGAGAATCAGATCGACCATGTCTGCATTGCCAAGACATTCCAGAGGTCCCTGCAGGATGTGAGAGTGACGAGAGGAGCGGACGTGGCATCAGACCATCACCTTGTCACAGCAGGCTAAAGCTTAAGCTGAAGAAAGCATGGATGGAACTGACAAACCAACGTCACCGATATAACACCATTATCCTCAAAGATGCACAGAAACTGAGTAAATACTCAGTCACCCTCAGTAACAAGTACGACAAAGACCCAATAGAAATTCAGTGGGAAAAGATCAAATAAACACTGAAGGAGTTACTGGGTCCCAAGAAACATCAGCATAAAGCACAGTTCTCTACTGAGGGCGTTTCAGCATTCCGTCCATCATCTCCTTGTGTTTGCTTTGTTCGCCCTAAGTTGGCAGGGTATGCTGGACTGTTCCCATGAGGCACAGGGTCAGACTGATTTGCATATGGCCATGTCTGAACTGGGGTGGTGGAGTGAGCTAAAGAATGATGATGGATTAAACCCAGATCAGTTGACTGGGGGTGAGTGTTTGATTTGCTCTAACGCTCCGTCCATCATCCCCTTTGGTATTGCTTTGGATTCAAGCTAGCCTGGCTGATGAGGGCTGTTAGCCCGAAACCGGTCCCAGGATGCTTGTTTCCGGTCCAGGGAAGACATGGCTTGGCAGTTCGGGCTGGACTGTTCCCATGAGGCACAGGGTCAAGACTGATTTGCATATAGCTGTATCTGAACTGGGGTGGCAAAGTGAGCTAAAGAACGATGATGGATTCAACCCAGATCTGTGACTGGGGGTGAGTGTCTGAAAAGTTTCAGCGCTCCGTCCATCATCTCCTTGTGTTTGCTTGTAACGTAGAAGTTGCCAAACAAATTGGTATTATGAGAAATGTGGTAATAAATAAACTGTATTACCATGTAGAATTAGCAGGAACAAATCCTCAGAGACAAATCCTCTAGGTCAAACCTGGAGAAATCTATCAGGAGAAAAAAGCCTGGAATAACGGGATAAAATACGGAAATAGGTGAAGTAACACTGATTTGTGCTAGTTCTTTTGCAACCCATAAGGAGTCTGTAACAGATTACTAAGAATCAACAAGGAATTCTGCATCGACCTATCAGCAATATTTGTGGTACTGGCAATAGCCGTTGTGGTATTACTCCCCTGCAGTTACCACTGTGTCTGGAATAGGGACCCAATTGTCACTCACAACTGTGGCAAAATCTGCAAACAAAAAATATACAGACCCTGAATTCGTGGATGAAGATCCAGATTTTTCGTGTTTATATGTTAGACTTACATCCGAAAAAAGTTGTCAGTTGGGCCCCTAGAGAGAAAATGATGCATGTGTCTTGCATTATCATTAATTAAATTAGCATGAACCAATGAACACATCGACCATCTGAATAGTGTTTATTTAGTAGGACGAATAGATTTGAAAACATTTGGAAGTTACAGGCAGTGACTACTCCTTTAAGGGAATGAGTCAACATCGACCATCTGAATAGTGTTTATTTAGTAGGACGAATAGATTTGAAAACATTTGGAAGTTACAGGCAGTGACTACTCCTTTAAGGGAATGAGTCACTGACACATTTCTAAACACACGTTGCACTTGACCTTTAGCATACAAATATGAGAAGTAAAGAGTGTGCATCCGCCTTGACATTTTTGTCACTGAAGTGAAATCGATCTTTGGACACTGATTCACAGTCCCTCCTATGCAACGTCAGTGGCCTTGTGACTGCAAGGACGTCTGGAAAGTTTTTGGTTCGGGACGGTGTCCAAAACATAAGGAAAAAAAAGAACTGAAAGCTCAAAGAAGACTCAGCCCTGGGCTTGTGGATTTATCACAATGTGGACAATCTGCACAGAGTTAGGCGTATTCTTGGGAAATCTACGAAAATTGTAGTTTTCTCTGTTATGCTCTTGGGGATTGTGAATTGGATGAAAGTCGTCAATTTCCGCAAATCGTAAGCATAACCATGTGCGTGCAGTGATATCTGGCATATTGATATCCAAAATGAGTTTCTGGCAGGCGGCAGGTTTGTTCAAGGTCGACTAAAGCTCAGAGGAGTTTGATGCAGCCTCATTCTTTTATATTTTGTATTATATTTAGTTGTTTTACTGTGCTTCCTTTCAAATGTGTTATGGATACTTTCCTCGTGCTGTATTCCTTGCGGGTCGTCCTGGTCAGCCCATGCGCTCTGGTTCCAGATCTCAGACTAATGTCAGAGATTGGGATCCAGGACGGCAGGGTGCTGATCGGGGGCTCCACAACAAAGCTTGATTTCTGAAATAAATGTAATCTTTTAACACAACAACCGCTTTGGAGAGGTTATTTTCTACATGGCGTTGCAGCTATTACAGAGGTCTCTTGGATTGCTCAACTGCACTGATCCTATGAGCATGTATATCGGAGAATTGTACTTATTCGCTGGCATTATTTCTTGTTTTAATCTCAGTCTGGTCACGCTATGTTTCTCCACAGGATCACACAAATATTTGGAGAATAAATGCTTTATTGCACGGTCAGAGCACATCCGCTCAGTATAATGCATCAAATAAACTGATGGTTTCTACAGACCGCCCACCATGCCACCTCACTTTGCACCAGGCCATATGCAAATCAGCCTTGACTCTGCTCCTCTTGGGAACAGTCCAGCTCGAACTGCCAGGCCAGGGCCTCCCTGAACCGGAACACAAGCAACCTAGGACCAGTGTTCCCCTAGTTAGGGCTCTTCAGCCAGGTATAGCTTGGTTCCAGTGGCACAGTGAGCCCAGGACCCACGTCTGGGCATATTCAGAGCGCTCTTTGGCAGCATAAAATCCACCAATGTCATTAATCCAAATCTTCACACTCCCGCAGAAGATATTCAAATTGCCTGCAAACTGATCTACTTTTTACCCAATGTCATCTCCTCTTTAAGCGATTAGAAAGTCTTTAAAACTGGTTGAGGTAAAGATAGCTGTATCACCTTGACTGCAAGACTGGGTTTAATCTGCCAGTATACATAAAAGAAATGGTCTCAAAACGTCAACTGAATTTAAACTCAGGGCCGGGACTCCGGAAGATACTTAACAGAACCAATTTTGAAGCATTAGATTACTTTAGTCTTGGTCCATACTTTCAATCATCATGTGTGGAGTAGCACAGACTGTTTCTCGTTATAATACGCACAACCCTCATTTGTCTGCACTTCTTCATCAGGATTTCACCATTGAATCACGGTTCAAGCAGATGTTAGAAATATTCAAAATTAGGCTCTAGGTGACAGTATTGCTTTCAATACTATTGATAATATACGATGCACTGCATTTTACATGTAATTCGAAATACTGATCCTCATTTTTTTGACGACTTTACGCATACTTGCCAAGGTGGAAAGCCCCACTTACAGGTGTGTTTGTGGACCGAGTCTACACTAGTCCAGTACTTCAAAGCATTCTGGCCAGAGGGTCTGAAGTCAAGGGCAGACCACCATATGGGCATCACCAGTATGATCCTGTTAGAGCCTAAAAGGGCCACGTGGCAGGGCCCATGATTCTCGTACATCAGGTAATCTGAAACATTTCTTCAACTAAACCAGATGCTCTCCCACCTACTCACACCCCAACAACTTACCCCACCTACACCATCCAGTGCATCGACTACATATGCAAGTGTAGAGGAGGACTTGCAGTCTTTTGTAAATCTTCCCGACCTTTCATACCTCTATTATACACTCAATGTGCCACTTTCCCTGCCATCATCCGCCTTCCATCCACAATCAGTCAACATTCACCTGATGTGCAGCCCACTGGATACGGTAAAATCCACACAGACCTCATCACCACAGCTTTCATCAACCACTTATTTCTAGGAGCCTTCAACTGCAACCAACTTTGACAGAAGCCAACCACAACAAGGCATTGCCCTGAACTGTGGCTTCCCTTCCATGCCATCCATCTTGTCTCATCCTCCTGCCCCATTGCACTGTTCAGATGTCTCTGTCATCTCGTTCTGCGTCCTTCATGGGCACCAACCCATCACAGGCAAGCAAACAACATTGCACCTTCAAATACTTTTACAACTACTACACTCACATAGGATCAAATTTCCATATAATATATTTCAGAAACCTCAAACAGCAACAACACTCCTAAACTCGCTCAACACTGCACATAAAATTAGCACTGACACCAGTGTTACATTCAAACTCCAATTACGTAAAACATCCGGTACATAAAAGAACTGAAAATTAGACATCACATTCACAGCAGCACAAAATCATTAGTCTTCACATCCATACAATAGAAAAACATACTCCAAGTGGAGCTAATTAAAGACCTCTCAGATTCATCACTGCCCTCAAAGCAATCAAATATGAACACTAAACACTTCCATCCACCATCATCAAAAACTGTTGTAGCAAAGGTCTTAATTCTTTTCTCAACTTGTTAATGCAACACTCTGACATCGTATTTTCTCCCCGGGGCAATCAAACAGGACAGGTTCCCTATCTCTTGAAGAAAGCCAACTTGGACCCAGATAGCCTTCTGGACAACAAGCTCATCACTAGATTGCCATTCCTTGATACTTTTCTTGAGAAAGGTGTAGCCATCCAACTACTGGAACAAGAATCCAACAACCATCTCCTGCGCGACTACCAGTCGCGCTTGAGATCCCACTGCAGCATCCAAACAGCTGTCATCATACACATGGACGACGCCCAACGAATTACTGACATAGCAGCCCCTCTCTGTAAGGTCTCATATTGGCCTTCAGCTAGAATAAGAAACTCGTGGACCTTTAGGTATCATTAGTGCACCAGATACAGTAACACCCAGGTCCAGGGGTGAGAGGGAGCTCCTGCATCCCAACGATGGCAATACTTTCTTACTGGCATAGGGTGCTATATGCCTTTCTTGTATTAGAGCCCATGACAGCCTTGCTAAGCTACCTAGTCAGACGATCGAAGAAATCTTTTGGCCACTTACAACCAAACAATGACTGACGTAGGCCATTGGTACTCACCACATTCATTGATGCTTCAGGGTCTGCATTGGACGTCAGGAAGCTGCCCGCTTCTCTCCTCTGCACTCTGGACATTAGTGCACTTTGGAACAGGCACGCCACAGCAATAAACAACCACATCCTGATTCTGTACAAAAATACAAGCTCAAGTAAATACCATCTACAGTATTATGCACTTTGCTTTCTTAAGAGGGCTACAAGTAGCATTGCATACTATTGAAACCGGATGCTGAAAACCAGGGGCAACATATGCATGATCTGTGATGATTTTAGTTATTGAAGAAAGTAAAAAGATTCTAAATAAAACATTACCAATTATAAGAAATTGTTGCAATAAAGTATGTGGTTTACCATTCTCAATATAAACATTGATTGTGTGCCAATTATGAAGACAATGAAGCCAGGTTAGCTGTGTGCTAAATGGACCAATAAAAGAGATTAAGGTGAAGGAGAACGTTTCTTCAACAAAACTCAAGAGCTAGGAGCAAAAACAACATCCACACGAGGTAAACAACAGGTTGGGGTCTGTTCTACCTCAGGGCTTTCATTTATCAAGCGGAGTCCATCCATCTGTAAATATACTTCCAACTCAAGAGTATGAGTATTCCTGCTGGTTCAGACAGAACGTAGCGTGAAGACCACATGAGCCCTAGCGAGGGCTTGATGGGACGACAGCAATGTAATGTACAGTGGTGTCCCAACTATAAGAACACATCAAGGAAAGGAGGCATGGAAGATTTATTTAAAATGGAGACTGGGATGAGGAGGTAATGGCAAAGCTCTCTAGACTCCCGGGTCTACATACCTAGGTTTGTTCTTTGTAATCCTCTACTCCATTGTACATGGAGAACTACAAGTACCAGAATGCAAAGGAAACAAAGACTGGCAAAGTCATAGGCCTGGCTTTTTCAGGCATTGTTTTGTTGAGAGTCCTTCACTTTTTTATCGATATGAGTCATCAGAAAATGTTTGAAAACGAAATTGAATAAACCACCTAAGCTGGGCCGGAAATAGACATTTTGAGAGAATGATCTAATTTGCATGGCAGGCTCCCACAGTCCACAGCGATAACCCCGAGTCAAGAAGCGATGCCTTCACCTCTCACTGTAGTGGGTCACTAATGGTGCAAGGGAAGGAAGGGCCCTTCCAAATCGACTTCTGCCCTGACCGCAGCACAAGGTCAAAACTTGATAGCATCAGTACATGGGTGACTACTAGTTTAGGTGAAGAAGCTGGCAAGTGACATATGCAGGACAATAAAACCGCTGGTAACTCAGACGTTTAAGTTCCTGCTGCAGAGCTGTGTGAGTGGGTGCAATCCACTGGTCACTAGTTACAATTTCTATAGAACAGCTCAGTGGTTTAGTGCGAATGTTATTGATATCAGCAAATAACTTGCACATCGCAGTATATAATCTCAGAAAGACAACCACGGGCCTCATGTATAAATCCATTGTGCAGTAGTAAACCTTGTGCTTCACAAAAATCACAGGGTTTGCAACAACAAAAGGGCTTTGTGTGATGTACAAAAGCCCTTTTAAAAGACAGAAAAGTTTTTCAACTTGTAAAAGGCCTTCTGTAACCCATTTAGAACCGCAAACCTGAGGGAAGGGGGCATGAAAGTGGCGTCCCTCTCATATTTGCAATTCTGAAAAATACAAATCAATGGTTTGTGACCACCAGGGCTCGAGTCGGGGTACCACGCGGGTGGACGGCGTCCCCCCACTTATTTTACCGGGAGCTCGATAATGGGAGCAAATGGAGCCACACATTCACTCTTTGGCCTCTCTGGGGCGAGATCGGAGCTCATTCAGAACGCTCGCTGCTCACGCGCTGGCTTCTCTGATGCAATCGCATCCAAGGGGTGAGCGAGGGGAGGCAATGAGTCTGATGGTGCAAGCCACCTTTCGTGACGTCACTTCCTGTCGTGACGTCAGCGTCCCCCCACTTCTTTTTTTAGGACTTGTGCCCTGGTGACCACGACTGCGGTCGCAAACCACTGATGGGTTACCTAGTGCCTAGCTGGGGTGGTAGCTAATTTGAAAGGGAGACACTGTCATCAAGGGAAAGTTTCCTCTGTGAGACTCATGTTGTCGGCCTCTGGGAGAGCAGTAAGTGGTCCACGGGACCAACGACTGCTCGCCTGATGTCTTCTGAACTGTCAAACAATCTTTTTCAAAAAGCAGAACCGGTCTCTTGATGGACATGGGCTGCTTCTAAAAAAACAAAAAAATTAAGTTTTCAGTTTGTGAATGTAAATGTAGGGACAGAGGTCTGATATCCCTTACAGGCCTCCATCACTGCATATGCAGCCAATCTCAGGAGGCCACAAATTGCGACCTGCCTGATTATATTCACTGAGCAAGTTGTTCTGTGAACCTCTGCGAATGGACAATTTGAGATTTACCAATTAGTACACAGGTCGCATCACAAGCTGCACGCCCATTTGCAAACCAGTCAGTGTGCAGAGTACACATCTTGGTTTAAGAATGATGTTCCTATCTCAAGCTCTAAATATCTTAAAGGAACAGCTGCAGAGCTAAGTTTGTGATATGCAGGTTCATAGATTGCAATTCCATAGTTAAATCAAATGCAAATTAGCCTTTGCATAAACTGTAAGCTAATTCTAGTAATAAGTCGGCCTGGACGCAAATTGGAATTATGTCAGCGGAATTTTGGGAATTTCATGTTACGCTTTGTACCACTTTGCATAATTATGAGCCATTCATGGTTAAAAATTTTAAAGCGAATGGCACAATACGCAGTAAACATTTACTGCGAACGCACAAGAAAGACAGAAAACAAGCAGCAGCTTGACAAGGACGCATTTTGCGATAAAATATGGCGTATAGTGACATATTAGCACAATATCATTTAATTTTGCCATGACTCTACGTAATTATCTGAAATCAAATTACACAAATTTTGAATGCCCCTAGTAAAAAACAGATCAGAGGAGTAACATGGCTGCTGCCGAGATCTATGTATAACTTGCAGGTAAACGGTTGATTTGTGCACTGCTAATAGAGGTGCAATGCAAAGCTGTAAATTAGCTCAGTGGTTTAGTATGAGAATAGCAATGTTGCTCCTATTCACATTTCATGTTTCACTTACTCTTACATTCTCTAAGAACGTTTGCTTTTTCCATGATGATGCATTTCTGTAGTTTTTTCATGCAACATATTACTCATGTATACTGCGTAGTGTGATAAGAGTTGCATTTATGCAGCTGTGTAAGTTCAGGTTGTGGGTGGGCCACGGTTGAGAGCTGTGGAATTTCTCACACTGCCTATTAGTGAAACAAAGTGGTTCAGAATACATGCTCATCCAATCCTTGACTTCTCTGCAGAGCGCACAGAGAAATGGTAAGGTGTGCCAACTGTAATTATGATTATATGCTAAAGTGTGTGATTGAAGTACACAGCTGTCAAAATACTGACACGGTGAAAGTTGAAGAAAAAGAAGTACATGGGAGTGAGTGGGCGCATGTGTGGGTGTAGAGGCAGGCACGCCAACAAAATAACAAGGAGAGCCGAGCCAAGCATCATGCTTGGCTCTAAGAGCCTGGGCACAAGCCGAGCCCAGAAAAAAATTGGCATGTAAATTGTGCAACAAATATCATGCAAAACTATGATAAAATCTCTTCAAAATTCAAAAAAGTGCATTTCTTTAATATGGAGCGTTTCACCTTGGTGCATCAGAATACATCACTGCATTTATTAAATGTTTTTGATCATCAACAGAAAGATTCATGCCCTCCCCCAGTGCACAATGCCATTAGTGAACTAAAATGCAAGCCAGTTGTCCTGTGAGCCCTATGTATAGCTTAGATTCTTAGTGTAGAAGGAGCAACATTATAGACGGCTAAATCAAACAGAAATGGATTTTGTAGAGAGCACATCCTGAACACATGTACTTGAAGGTACTCGCTTATGTGATATTGAAAAAAGGAGGTTCAGGAAAATAAAATATTTGGCTAGGCTCACACAATTTGGTCTAGCAGTAAAGTCAGGATTGATCCCAGGTTTTCTAGTTTCACATTGTACAATTCAGCCACTAGAGGTGGGTATCCAGTGCTCCTGTTCTGTATTTAAGATTAATGCTTTTTCTTCCATTATTTGTGTACTATGTTACACCCTGGCTATCAGGCAGAAGCCAAATAAATGAAAGCGGAGCTTGTTTTGGACTCGAGAGTCCAGGAGGACCTCGAGCAGAGCCGGGCATCTGGTGCCGGGCATCTGGTTCCAACCTGGCTCGAGCGTTCAGTGGCTTGCCCGCCTGAATGTATAGAAGATGTAAGGAAGTACGTGCAGGAAGGAGTGTAAAAAGGGGGCTGAGGAGAAGAGGTGTTAGATATGCAAAGTGAGTGTTTCAGAAAGCTATGACGAGAAAAAAGAGCGAAAAGAGACGACAGAAGAGTTTGGTGAAGAGGGGACTTCTAAAGACAAACAGTCCGAAAAACTTTCCCCTTTCACAGAACTTAAAGTTTAAAATAAATACATACATATATACACCAATATGCATATAACACACGTGCGCAACAATCTTCATGATCACCCATTGTAGGGGCCCCGCCAGTTTTATCTGTGACCAGTTATATAAGCCCCCGAAAACATGTCTAAAAACACCATCGGGAGTCAGCTGGCAACGATGCCGTCATTTGAAGTGCTGCTCTGAGGGCTGGTGAACGGGGTTCCAAGTGCGACTGGCAGCAGATCAGAGTGAAACCTTTATCAGAGTGAAACGTGGGGCGGGATCCATTGGCGGATATTACTCACAGTAGGCACTGGGTAGAGAGCTAACCGTTTTCTTGCATTCCAGTTAACCCAACATAAAAGTACAAACACTAACCACCTGCCCCGAGAGCAAACATCGGATAAAGGCTTACCTTATAACTCCCCCCGCTGAAAGAAGCGCCTCGAAGACAACGAAAGACAGGCAGGAATGGTGATACTAGAATGCAGAGCAGACTCAGAGGCTGGGATTCCGCGAAGCACTGCTCGGCTGATACTTCTCAGCCAATCAAAAAGAGGAGAGGAGGGTGTTACCATTGGCCATTCCGGGTACACCCCTACAGATCAGCTGTCGGAGGGGCGGGGCGTACGGTGCAAGGGGCGGTTCCCGAAGATTCTGGGGCAGGAATCTTTTAAACTGTCAATGCGGCTGGAGTAGCGTGTTATTTGGTATCACAGGAAAACGTATATCCCCTATTGTTCGGCTGCGTGGTGTAATTTATTGCTGCCCGTTTGTGCACAGCTGCTTAACTCGATGCAAAGAGTAACTTTGCCACTGAAAGCTGTACATTTCTTTCCTGCTATTCTTTCCAACGTTATCTCACTTATGCAATACAACCTAAACCGAGACTCAGGGTTCAGTCTTCGTTGGCCATCTGCAGCCAGCCTGTTCGGGTTAGAGGGCACTGTAGCTCAGTGTTGTTTCAAGTGCAGCTGACCGTGGTTGTCCCTTCTGTTGTTTCTTGCTAGCCGCCGCTCTTCTGTTTGCAATGTCGCGAGTACTAGTTGTAGGAGCTGGAGTTACGGGAAGCCTGTGTGCACACCTTTTGAAAAGACGCCCAGGAATGACTGCACCTCAAGTTGTTGTCTGGGATAAAGCACGTGGAGCAGGTCAGTGTTGTAGCACATGCCTGCCCTCGTTAGCCTCGACTAACCGTACGAGTATTGTATAAAATTGGTGTCTGTGTATGCGCGGCTTTGGAATATGAACTCCTCCCTTCCATTGAACAGACAGAAGTAGCGGATCTCAGAGTTACGATTTTACTGAGCTTGATTATATTTCAGTTTCCAGCATTTTCAGTGCTTACGTTGTTGCAACTGTCGAAATGACTTATTTTTGAGCCTTCATAGACATGACTGTAAATATTTGTATTTTTTTTAATACACCGTGTTATGTATTTTGCTTGGAGAGAAATACAATTGTAGGAGCATAACAAATACAACATGGAAAAGATCAGGGAATATCAGAGAAAAGTACAATTCTAGAAGAAATGTCATATTTTTCACACATGATAAAATGTTAATGTTCGTAAAAGGGATGTCATATGATGAGTCTGTGATTGGGAAGGGTTCAAGATAATTCCACATTGTGGGAAACTGCCTTAGTCCTTAAGAATGTGTCATAGCTGCAAAGTTCCCCAGGTCCAGGCGTGATGTGCTGCTCTATAGAGGTGTGCGAGCCACTGAAAGCGCAAGCCAGGCTCGAGCCTGAAGCCTGGCTCTGGCTCAGCTCGAGGCACATTTGAAACCTCGCATCCATAACGATCCAAGCTTTGATGTGGCTTCTGTCTGCCTGCCTCCCTCTACCAAGGATGTGCTGTTAAGGCCAGAACTGCAGATCAGGTGTGAGTCTCTGCATTGGCTCAACATCCTCATGCCTGTCAAGCATCCCGCATCAGGTGTGACGCTCACGCATTTCAGTGTGGTGTTCCGCATCACCGCACTGAAATGCATTGTCACGCATTTAATGCCACTCGCCAGCGCGCGCCAGCGCGCGCCACCGGCGGCGCCTGTTTACCGGCTCTGCTGCTCCGAGATGCTGCCAGCAGCTGCTTGCTGGGCTCAGTAAGTGCATAAATAGTTAAGATTGTCTGCTCTTAGCTCTGGAGTGGCTGAGAGCGCTAATGTAACAAATCTGCCCAGCCTGTGTTGTGCCTGGCTCCAGGCTGCATATTAATTACTGCGGCGCAGCGCAGCTTTGACACACTGTTGCCAATTACCGACGGGGGAGAGAGGGGGGGGCGGGGCCTGCCCTCTCAGCAGTGGTTGCTACTGGCTGTCACTGGCACACCATGGGGGCCCGGGATTACCGGATGTGACCGTACTAGTGCCGTCACGTCCAGAGGAAGAGGAAGTGAGGCAGAAGCGGCGGGGGGCTGTCACCTGGCCGATGGTGTTAACTTCTGCCTTTTCTGCATTTGACAAATCCTCGGCTCGTAAGTTCAGGTGAGGATTGTGAGGCGCATTGACAATGCCCTGCTGAGCCCCAGTACTCACAGGACACATCTGAGGATTTAGATGCACTGACAGCTCTACTTACAGGGCGGACATGCGAGTGAGGAGCTTTGACAATGACAAAACTGTGCTGAGTCTCAGTACTTGCATTTAAGGGTCGGATTACATAAAGGTGGCATTTCGCACCATGTTACATGCTGTAAAATGCTGGTTTTTTTGCAACTCAGAAACGCAAGCTACCAGTGCTATATGTAGCAGTGTCCTATGTGTGTTTGCACCACCGGAGTATTATAAGAGGGAGATAACGGACAGTGAGGGGTATGGGTGGGCCCCAGTTCTGGAACAGCAGGTGGCGCTCATGTGTGGACCGAGGTGCACTGAGACTTCTGGAAACAAAACTGAAGTAGCAGGTGGTGAACCAGCTCCGACCTGTACCGAGCCCCATTCCCCTACCAGATCAGTAGGGGCGTAGCATGTCAAGACGGAAGTATCCCCGCAGAGATGTGTATGGCTTCCATTACTGGACGAACAGAGAATGTTGCAGATCAGAATTATGGTGCACTGAGACGGCGGTGAGGTTCCTAGTGTGGTAGGTCAGCTGGTTAATGTAATCACTGCAGCTGTGTGTTTGTAACATCATTGACACAGAATTGAACCCTGGTTGATGCATTGGAGATTAGTGACATGTATTTGAAGTGCTACGAAGTCCCAGCCTCTTGCAGCACTATAAATATGCATGTCATTATTTTCAAATTGTATAACACAAGGTGAAAGAAAGGCTGTCATAACAATGTGCACTAATATCCAGGGACTATTTAGGGATTGGCAGGGGCATAACTACACCCCCTCTACCCTCGGATTGCGACTGGGCCCCTGGCTCCTAGTATTGAAAGTGGCGCCTTAGCAGATGTATGCATTTACGATCGTGTCTGCTGTGTTAAATGTTCAGCATTTTCTCTAGTCAGTTCTCGAACAGAAATGAAAAACAAAGTTAGTTTCTCTTTCAGTTTGACCAGTCTCAGAGAAGCCCGATTTACGGTATAATCTCTTAGTTGCACTTGCTATGAACTTTGTTTTTTAGGCTATTGCGCCGTCATGAATGATCAAATCAATGACCTCTTCAGAGCAGCATCAGTGCCTGCCTGCCTTTTGCTACTGAGAACTGCAGACACACAGTCTGTTAGTGCCCTCCCATTTCTGGTGCTTTGTAGTAGTTTTAAGATCTTTTTAGAGGTTCTCGTTACTCAAATGAGGGTAATTACTGATATTTATATAGTTTCCCTCATGTTCACGGCATGATTTTGCTCGCGAGAAAGTGTCACTCATAGTTGTTGAAATGTCACTCATAATGATAATGAAATTATGAAAATGTCACACGTAGCAATCTGAAACCTTGGCAGCTATGCATCCTGTGTTTCTGGGTAAATCACTTAATCATTCCCCTATAAACAATGAATGTGACCATGTGTAATAATGTAACTAACGTTCATGTATAGCGCCCTAACCCCCTTGGGTCGTGTTCAAGAAATTATATAGAAATTGCAGAAAAATGCACAAAAGGTCAAAACAAAGCCTTAACATAAGGAAAGACAAATAGATACCTCTTTGCTGTCTGATTTGTACAAAGTGAAATCAGAAACCCTGGATAAATTGTGGCTTCCCCACTTAAATTGTGTTTTCTTTGGCAAATATTTTATGCAAAAAGAACAATTGATGGACAGAATGCAGAACAATGTCATACATTCACCCCAGTACAGAGATCTGGGCCTAAATCCATCGTTTTTTTGCTCACCATGCCATTCCAGTTTGGACCCAGCCATATGCAAATCAGTCTTGACCCTGTGCCCAATGGGAACAGTCCAGCCCGAACTGCCAGGCCAGGTCCTCCCTGGACTGGAAACAAGCATCCTAGGACCGGTTTCAGGCTTTCAGCCCTCATCAGCAAAGATAGCTTGACTCCAGTGGCATGGAGAGCACGGGACCCACGTCTGGGCATACCCGTCCCACTCGGGGTGACAAATGCAAAAAGAACAATTGATGGACAGAATGCAGAACAATGTCATACATTCACCCCAGTACAGAGATCGTTTTTTTGCTCACCATGCCATTCCAGTTTGGACCCAGCCATATGCAAATAAGTCTTGACCCTGTTTGCTGTAAATATTTTATTTCACCAACATTTTTTCTTCTTCATTAATGCGTATGAAAGCACTTTCATATATGTGAGTCCAGAATACCAGTTGTACAAAAACCTATGATGCTTGATTTAATAGACTATAACATTGCTCTATAATAATCTTGGTCCGGTACAGCATTTACAATTGTCTTGCCTTTTAGTGCACTAATACCCCATACCTCGATAGCCAGAGTTTAACCTAATTAACCATGCATGACCTTGCCTCCTTGCTATACTACCTTTTATCTAACTACCTTTAACTCAAATGCTTTCACCTTTTTCCCACACCCTTTCCCCATTTCCTTCCTTCTTTTATACTTATCCAGGCAACTTCTCAGGCACTTGTTTTACCGCTTAGTCCTGATGAGATCCCTATACCTCAATTGGGATCGAAACGTCGTCGACACATACATCTTCAACTCTATACTATAATTTGTATCCAATTGTGGAGTATGAGATGTAACCCTGATTGTGACTTTTTGTTTACCTACATTCTCACGAATTTAAAAGTCACTTTTTAAGTCACTTGCCTGTGGTAAGGAAATCGGCTGATTTCCCCTTACCCTGTCACGTCTTGCTCACTCACCTTTTTTGTATATTATCTTTGCGTTGAACTTAATTGTTAATTAAAATCCTTATTTTGCATCGATACATTTGTAATTCCAATTTTGATTACTAAATTGTGATACTGTAATTATCTAACTTGTATGGGACCATTGTTTTCTCTTGAAATATTCTGTACAGCATTGTTAATTGCACTTTTTACTAGTTTATATTTACTGTCACTTATTTTGCATATATAGTGTTTTTTGGCCGCCACACGTGATGTTAGAACTGATGATAATATATGTATATTACATGAGATGCTTGTGCCCCACTTCAGGCAATGCACGCAACATAACTAACAAACTGTGACCGTTCTTTTATGTCTATGCTCATTGAATACGTCATTTTTGTAACTTGGCCTAATGTTAAAAATTTTAATAAATTCCTTTGGAATTGAATATTGGATTTATGATTGTTAAAGTTGAAATGTTATGAGTAGTATTTACCTTTACGATATTGTTTCAAACGAGAGCAGCCTGTATCACAGTATTTTGTTTGTGTTCATGTGTTGTGCATTATTTATTTCCACTCCGTGGGCGGACCATTTGGACTTGACAAAGGTTGCGTTGTAGCTGAAACACGTCATTTTGTTTTTTTCAATAAATGCATTAGTCAGCTTCGGAGTGTCGTAGTTTTCTTGGTTTTACTGTAGTGTAGTTCCTATTTCCCTAATAGGCTCTGCGCATTGGAATAATATACCCTATAGATTTGGCATAGGACTGAGGTCAGTATGTCCCTATCGAGTATATTAAACTTAATTACTTTGTGCCAGCTAACTCAGAGGCCACTAGAAACTCCTTGTAAACAAGAAGGGAGTAGTTTCTGGCAACCGCATAAACATGACAACTTTGTTTCCCTTTAGAATCGGAACACTCTCAGAATCGTGGAAACAATAGATAACAGTTTCACTCAGCTAATCATGCATGCTTAGTTTCTTCAGAGTTACACAGAAAGAATAGACGGTCGTTTCAATAAAAGGATTTATTGAACAGTCTTGTTTCTCGTGTAAGAGATATGAGTTGTTATGATCACAAGACAGTATGCGAGATATATAATGTACAGCGTAAGCAGTAGAAAGAAATAATACTGCGCTAGCATTATCTTTTAGCTATGACACATATATTCATATACATAAATAACATAAGCTAAAAATGCGAGTACTCATAAGATGCTTCTCTAAGCTAGTTCTACCCCAGTGTACTTAACCTAAGTGCAGTGCAAGGAAAGAAGTAGGTGAAGTATTTCTATAGTATGGTATACTAAGAGTCTGGTATGCCAAGAGTCCCTCTAGGTTCTAGTCCGCTCCTTACCTTGAGAATGAGAGAGGTGGGAATGTCCTTCCGGGTCTCGAACTCTAACACCCCGCGAAGGGAGTCAGAACACTGGGAGCTGGATTCTCTGCGAGCAGGGATGACAGCGTCTCTTGTCAGTGCGTCAGGCCGGGACACGGGCTCCTCTAAAGTCGAGGTCTCCTCCTACTTGCTTGGGCAAGGGAAGGTATATTTATACCTGGTAGGTGCCTTGGAATGTTAGCATTGACGTAAAGTCGGGCAGAGGAAGACGTCAGGAATGAACCCTTAAGGTATAGCGGTTCATGCATAATAAATGAGTTCTTGGAGAAATCAATAATCCTGTGCTAGGGGAACTCCCAAGAGCTTAAGGGTCTGGTTTCTAAGAACTCGTTGTGACGTTAGGGTGGACGGATGTAAGTGACCATGCCTGTATTTGGATAGCATGGCTAATGCCTAAATAAGGACTACGATCTTATGCCTATATAAGGGCAATGCAAATTGTGCCTATATAAGGACATGTTTCAGGAAAACCTATATACGGACACCTAAAGCGGAATACAACACCCACTCCACTTTCGAATGAACGATAGTACTAAATGCTAAACATTAAATGCTAAACATTAAACTGAGTACCACATGTTGCTAAAAACATTTCTAAAAGCATATTAAAAGAAGTTTAAAATAAACTGTTGAATGCAATAGGTACTGTACATTTTAAAGCATTTTTTCATTCTAAGCATATATTGGAAATAAATGCAACATGAATGAATAAACAGAAATATATACATATGACGAAATGGTTGACAAGTTTTCAAGAAATCAAAAGCCATTGCGTATCATGGTACTAAATGAAATTGTAATTAAATAAGGTGACAATGTGTCCCTGGAAGTATTCAAAGAAGTCCGTTTTATTGAATAGTTCTACTGTAAGCAGATTGAGTTGCCATGTATTTTCAAAAAATAGAGAAAAAGAAAAAGTTCAATTTTTAGGAAGAGTTCCAAGTTTTGTTCTGTTTTGAAAATATGGAGGCCAAATTTCATTGCTTCCCTGGTACACTGTGAGCCGAATCAAAGTCAGTGTATGGGTCTGGTGTAAACATGAAATCATCTATTTCTGTAGACAAAAGATCGTCTACCGATGTCGCTGACAGTTGGAATACCTCATTTAGAAGGTTAACTGCACAGAGATGTGAAGCATCGCCTTCAGCATAGGATGCCGCAGCAATGTTCGCGTCCGTTGTTACCTGTGTGCCTGTTGATCTATCTCGTACCTCAGCAGCAGCAGGAAGCGTCTGTGAGATCTCAAGGAATGCCGTCATCAGGATTGGTAGCCTTTGGGGACAACACAGAGCATGGGCCGTTATCGGGTCCAGCAGAGTATCGATATCCGTTGGCATGACTGATGGGAGTGTTAGACCGGTGTCTAGCACGCATTCTTCACCGCAAAGCAGGCAGCGTAGAACAGGTAAGATGCAATCTTGCCAGATTGGTCTAAATGACAGACCCATGTTGTATTAAGTTCCCGTAGACGAGGTATGCCCAAAAGTTGCACTATGCGCTCACAGAACTTCCGTTCTAGGAGAGCTTTCTCCAAATTGCTGGGAGTGACGCTGGTGGATAGGCTTGCCATAGCATAGCAGTAGGAATAAAAACAGGATTCCCGCAAACAGTGCTAGAATTAATGGCACACCACCAAACACCGAATGTGCGAAGTTTGGAATGTTTCTGAGGACTGCCTGAAAAGGTGTTAACAGTCCTGAACAGATGGTCTTAAATACATGTACAATTCCGCTCGTATCAGACATGTTTAAGATACGTCCCATCATTTCTACGAAATGTATAGGGCAGTTTGTACGAATTAAAGCCTGTATCTCAGCTGAAGTCCTTGCAATTTGTAAATCATAGATTTCTTTGGCCGAGGTCAAAGGCACGGTCTGTTGCAAAAGCATGGCTTTCATTCTGCTTAAAGTATCAAAACGTATAAAAGAAACACTCAATGAAGGCCATAGAGGCGACTCCCTGACTGTGTCTATTGGGGGGAACAATACTTGCATACAACAAGTAACCCTGGAGCCGACCGTTACCAGATATGGGATGCCTGGCAACATGCCACAGCAACTCTGATCATTCAACATGAGGTAACTCCCATTAGAAAGTTGGCCAAACGTTGGATTAATCACAGTAGCTGGTGTACCCTGCTGGTGGCAGGACAAGTTTGCCACAGAACCATTACAAGCCCCGTGTAAAGAAATGTCTTGACATATGAGTGAACCGCTTAGTGCATTTTCACAGTGTGTGCCGCTTAGAAACACTTCACGATCCCCACTCCAACATCTGTAATAGTAAGGTAAATCCCAGGATGTCTTAATGTACTCCTTACCCAACCTTTCATATTTGCCTGCTTGCATTTGTTTGAGGCAATACTGAAAATGAAAAGTAGTGACAGGCAGAGTTATTTTGCCATGAATAAGCCATTCTGTAGCTGCTTTTTCTGCTACCGTAAATGGTAATTTTTCCAGTTTTTCAATGCTCAGCACTGTATACTTTGCTCCCCTTTGTGCCAGTTCGATCTGTTTATCCGTTAGATTGTATTCTGCAAACGGAGACGACGTGTTGATAAAATGCCAAGGCACATAGATTGCACGTAAAGATTGCAGCGTCCAGCCTAATAACATAATAGAACGTAACTGAGATTGGCCTTGTTGTAACATGGCTAAATCTTGTTCCAGTATGTCAATAGCTGAGGATACAATGTTGTCCAATGAATAAATTCTGGATGACAAAGTTGTTAACCCATTGTCGACCACAGTGAGAGATTTCTCTAAGTTAATACGATCAAGTCCACGTATTCTTTCTGCGGCCTCTGCCTGTGAAACCTTCCATATTTCATTATAAGCAGCATAAATGCGGGCATATATGAAACGTTTTTGACGCGGTTTTCTTGGTCCTACCAAGAATTCCCTAAGGTCTGCGTCTTCTTTAAGTAAAGATAAGTGTTGTTTCACATCCTCAAGTGTAGATTTTTGTAACCAGTCAAGGCACAATTTTCCTACACTGTATGTTGTTACTACCCCTGGATGTTGTCGTTGAACATATCGTGGGTCTGGCCTATGGATAGTAAACCCCTGTATTCTATTCAGGAATCTTTCTTGACAGATGTTTGTGTCTGTGGGCCAGAGTAACCATTTTTTCCAATCAGGATCTGATCTGTTGTTTTGTAGTATAGTGTCTACTGTGACCGCTCCCTGTGTAGTGCTATTACTTGCAGGTGTTGGTACAGAAGGTGTGTTCATGTCTTTGATCTTGGCTAAACCAAGGCAAGACGTTTGTTGCACAGTGTCATTCAAAAACATTATTTGATGTGGGATTATACATGCTCTAAACAAAGCTTCTATCCCCTGCACTTGCCACTCTTTAGAACCCCAGACAGATTTTGTGTCGATTGTGTCTTTCCAAAAGTCAAATCCTTGTCTAGACAGTTGGGTAATAAAGGCTGCAGAATAAATCTGTTTTGTATTAGTTAACATAATTTTCTGTCCTGTTTTGTTTACATTTTTATAGAAAAATGTTTCTGGATCAGAGGTATTGTACCCCGAAAAATATGGAAACTTATTAGAAAACGTTTTTGAACTACCCTTTGGTGGTGTAGGACAATGTTCCCATTGGTTAAACATAAACACATTTCTAGGTGTTGCAGATTTATGCAAAAAATGATGACCATAGTGGTTGTAACAATAAAGCTGTTCATAGTCTGATGAACCCTCTAAGTATTCATTGTTAGAGAATGCAGCAGACCTTTCTAGATCAGACATCATATCATTTACAGTGTCAAAGTCCCAATCACCAGAATAGGTACTGTTGGTAATAAAATCACTTAATGAAATTTTAAATAAATGTGGAATGTTCAAAAGTTCAGTCGGGCCGAATATGTCGAAATCGGTTTTGTCCCACACTATACCATCCTGTATAGGAACGGCTGTGATGTTCACTGCTGACAAGTCTCTTGTTTCACGATGGGAAGATTTGTGTGGTTTTAAAAGTAAGTTCACATTTTTACTTTCAGAGTCCATACGGATGTATCTGCCATTTATAAGCACGCTAAGAGTCATAACCAAAGCTAGCCAAAACAGAAAGAAAAATATTCCAGATATAATCCATAGTTCAATCCATGGTGAAACCAGATAAGTCTCTTTCAGGAAATGAAAAAGGTCTTGTACTTGTTGCTTGAAAGTTTTTGATGCTGGCGTCGTTTCAGGCTCACTCGGATCCTCAGAAAACGTATCAAAGTTAATGAAATAGCCAGAAGCAGTTCGGTCAATTGTTGGAATTGCATCAGGATTCGTTGAAATCGCTGGAACCAGTTGATCACTTGTTACGTTGGTGTAGACAGGTGTATCTGGACGAACTGTTACTTGAGTTTCAAGAGGGATGAGTTCCATAGCATTGTTGCTTAGTCCTTCATCTGTTACTGCTGAATTCTCGATGGTTATGAGTCTTTCAGTCTGAACCTCTTGGATACTAGCGAGAGGAGTGCGTCTGCTACTAGGTCGGAGTCCACGAGGCCTACTATTTAGTATTGGCCTCATACTGTGGTTTGATGAGGTCGATTGACACAAATCTTTTCTCCTTTTTTCCAGCAAGGGGCGGCAGAAGTACTGTTCTTGTTCCGTGCACGGCTAGGACAGGTGCTGGTTGTCTGTAAGAAGGTCCGAAATTCCTTCTTGTCCGCAATGTTCTCTCTGACTAGATCCCCAACTTTTGGGATCCAGACAGGCCTTGCAGGGACTGCCGGTGTTTCCCCAGTGGTGGTTGGCTTCAGGAACACGTTGCTTTGTTTCGATCTTAGTTCATTTAGATCCTGTAAAACAGCCAAACGATCTTAGATATCTAAGGGTTTATTTTCCACCACTGTGCCTTTACATTCGGGATCAGGAACCCACATTCTTGTCCCAAATAGGACCTCATATGGAATGACCCCCCCTAGAGAACTTCTTGGCAAATTATTTAATGAGCTTTGGACCCCATAAAGATGTTTGACCCACCCATCACCCGAACCTAATACTCTAGCTGTTATAGACTGCTTTATGTCCCGGTTTTTCCTTTCCACAACAGAATTTCCCTCAGGATGAAACGGAGAGGAGTACCGCAATGCAACACCCAAACTGGCCATGGCTTCTTTGTAAGCCCGAGAGCTAAACGCAGGGCCCTGGTCAGAATGTAGCGTGCCTATTGCGTATGTGCCGATAAAGACTCGCAAATCTTTTATAACAGTTCGAGCGTCAGCCGAGCGCTGAGGCCATATCCATAGGAACCTTGAGCACGAATCCACTGCGACCATTATATATTTATAGTTACCGTCCCTTTGCAAGGGACCGCAGTGGTCCAGGTAAACACAAGCTAATGGTTTGTCTGAAATCAACTGGGGTGTCTGCGCAGGACGTTTCACTGTGGAGACTTTCATCTGTTGGCATATTTCACATTCCAAAACATAGTTCTTGGTCTGTTTCCTAATGCCAGGCCACCAATATCTTTGTTTAAGTAAAGATACTGTTGCAGAAACACCTGCATGGGCAGAGGCTATCCCCTCATGTGCTGCTAGGATTAGTCCTAATCTACGTTCCATGTTTGGAATTACACTATCCCCCACTCCAGGGATTCGAGCAAAAGGAACGTTGTTCGCATCAATTACATAAGAGTACTTGAGTGGAAATTTCTTTGGTAACGCTGCACCACTGCCTTTGCTTGAAGCATTGACAGCCAACAATATCTCACTGTCTATTCTTGTTTTTGAACGAGTGATCGCAGCTACGGCAGCCGTCTGAACAGCCCCCTTTGTGGCTTCATCAGCCAATGAATTCCCTGCAACGTGAACGCCATCACGTTGATGACTCAGCGTGTGTATCACGTGAGCTTTTGGTAGTTCGTTTTTCAACTGAACTACTTGTTCCCAAAGCGTTTTATGCTTTATTGTGCCACCTTTTGCATCTTTGAACCCGTTTTCAAGCCAATTCTGTATATATTCATTATACGACTGAACACAGTAAAAAGAATCGCACACTATGAGTGTGGGGAATTCGCGATCTGTATTTTCAAGTGCCAGTTTGAATGCTTGAAGTTCAGCTCGCTGAGCTGTACAATCTCCTAGAGATTGAGTTTTAGTGACCATTGGTCTGAAGTTACCATCTTGCATGCAACCTTTAACGATTGCGCACGCTGCACTGTAAGCTTGCTTACTCCCTGTAGCAGGTTGTGCTGATCCGTCAGTATAAATTATAAATTCGTACTGATCTAGAGGCAAAATTTCAGTGGGCAGAGTACATTCATGTTCATATTGCAGGAATGCTTGTGTTTTTAGATCAGGATCAAAAACATATTCAACATCTGTTGCAGCAAGAGAATTAACCCATTGTATCCATCTAGGATGTAAAGCTTTTGCATTCGGAATGCTCGCTTTTGTAACCGCCTCTAAGGCTGGTACTGGGGTCACGACAATAATGCGTTTTCCTTGAGCTAGAGCTCTTTCTTTTGCTACGGCGGTTTGAACTGCTGTCAGAATTTTTTCTGTTGAAGTGAAGCGCTTTTCTGCTTGTGTATACAAATGTGATTTGTATGCTATTGGTACTTTTTCACCCTCATTAAATGTTAAATAGGTGAATCCGCATTGACCCGAAATTATTCGGATCACTAAATTGCGTTGATTTACGCGTGTTTGTAAGTGATTTGTTGCTAACATGTTAGCTTGGAGTGAACGAAGGATTTCTGTGTGTTCCTGTGTCCAATGTTTTGTTGAAAAATCAGGTTTGATTAATTCGTAAAGAGGTTTAACCCTTTCTGCGTAATTTAGAATGTAAGTTCTTCCAAAATTTAGGAAACCCAAGATGGATTGTAAATTTTTCTGCGTTTTTGGAGGTTGGAGCAGCGCACACTTTTCTAAAAAGTTAGCTGCCAGGCTCTTGCCTTCACTTGAAAGCTCATATCCTAGGAAAAGGACACTGAGATGGGCAATTCTGGATTTTTTAAAGTTGAATTTATAGCCTTCAGAGGCGAAGCCCAATATAATGGTACTCACCCTGTTCAAGTGCCTATCTAGGTCATCGTCTGTCAGATAGATATCATCGACATATGACAATGCCTCATTATCATAAATTTGTAGTAACTCTGTTACCCTCGCTGAGAATAACCCCGGGCTATTCTTGAACCCTTGTGGGAGTCTACAAAATTGACGCTGGGTCCCCATTATTGAGAAAGCTGTTAAGTACCTGCTTTCAGGTGCTATGTTTTGACAAAAGAAACCATTTGAAATATCCAATGTGGTTTTATATTTTTTACGCACAATGTTATTCATTAATGCTGTACTATGTGCTTTTTGCACTGCAAATGTTTTAGAACAAGTGTTCAAGTGTCTGTAATCCAAAACTAGACGATATGTATTGTCTGGTTTGGATACAGGAAACAAAGGATTGTTCATTGAGGAGGTGCATGTTTCAATCACCCCTTGGTATTCAAGTTGATCTAAGATCTCCCTGACCTGTTTTTTAGCTTCTTGCTTTATTGGGTACTGCCTTTGTGATTTTTTAGCTGTATTTTATGGTGAGGTGAGTCCTCATCCCATCCTATATGATTTTTATACAATGCTGGGGCCTGGGCAACTGCCCATTTCCTGGCATAAGTATATTTTAGGTGAATTGGAATATGGTTGGAGAAGGCTGGCATAATAATGTCCTCGCCATGTGGGCACTCCCTGACAAAGTGTGGTGGCCAGTCTTTTTCTGCTCGAAGTATATCATAACCCCTTAAAAGTTTTTCCCAAAAGAGTGTTTTCACTTTTCTTGGTATGTCTCCCTCCATTCGGAGCGTTATTTCATATAACTTTTGTGGAGTACTAACCCTGGTGTCTACAGTTTCTACTGTGATGTACTCATTCAAGTCCACTATCTCCAGAAGTTCCTTCAGGTTCTGGCGAGCTATTGTGACTTCTGCTGCACTGTCCAGCATTGTCTGAGCCCATTCTCCGTTCTTGAGCTGTGTTCTCAGTATTCTCGGCATGTATGATCTTCAGACCTGCTACCTTCTTTTTTGTGAATTGAGGTTTTGATTTATTTTTCTGAACGTGTTTGTCATCTTTGGATTTCACGCGTTCTTCTCTATGTTCTGACCGTCCTCTTCTTTCCGATGTCTGTGACGATATCTGAAAGGTACGAGAGGAACGTGTATCAGTATCTTGATACCTGTCAGGTTTTCTTAAATTATCCCTATTCCTGAGCCTGAGGTTATACCTCCTTTCAGAGGGCTCCTTTTGAGGAGACCTACCTCGGGATTGAGAACGTTTCTCGTTTGAATTTTGTTTATTAGTTTCCCACTTCTTTTTAGAAGATGTAGGAGTTTGTTTAATAGAGTCCTTCTCAGGACTTTCAGATAGTTTTGGCTTCAAAGGTTTTCCACCCAAACTATCTCTGCCTAATTCTGCATAAGATTGTTCTATTATTCGGGGTAGTTCATGTTGATGTTCTGTTACATCAAATTCCCTTAAGCGTTGGCGGATCGCCACTGATGCTGCCTCCCCTTTAATATTAGATAATATTATTGTTGAGACCTGGTCGAAGTTTTTCAGTAATTTCATACCTAAATTCAGAGCAGGCTCTGCCCCGTATTCGTTTTGAATTTGTTTCAGGACATCTGGTATTACTGCAATTGACGGAACACCATGTGTTTTAGTATAGATGGCAGCAAAGACTGCGCCCCAAGTGGTGCAATCTTCCAGTTGTGGTGTGATCCCCATTGGTAAACAGATTGTTAGAATTTTGTGTTTCTCATAAGTGCTAGTATTAGGAAATACTGCTTCGATTTGAGTAATTTTTTGAGCTATCCAGAATGGAATTTGCTCACGTTTTGTGGGCATTTTACCCATGACTGCGTGTAAAGTCTGTGGAGTAATTTTTAGTGTATTCCCCTGTTGAGGGGTTTGATTTGGAATGGTCATTGGTGGTTGGACTGTGAAAGTCCGCATGACATATTGGACTAATTGTCTGTAATTTTTTTTAACTCCTGTAGTTGAGTAAGTAATTCCTCGTCTGACATTACATCGATGTCAGGATGAGGTGTGTAGCCGGCTAGAATCGGCCATGTTGCTCCTGGTCTACCTAGTGGACCGAGCCTGGTAATGTTTTTGTGATGTTTTAGGGCGCCTTTAAACCAGAGATTATGCTCCTGGTATGTGAGTGGAATTTCAATATCCTCATAAGGAATATATTCCTCTGGTGGTTCATCTTCTTTAAAGAAGTGAACCAGTTTTGTTATTGGATTTGATTCTGGGAATACTATCCATGAATAGAATTCCTCTGTCTGACAGGATTCGTGTGCCTCTATCACGAAAACTGCTCTACCACCTCTTGGTGGTAGGCCGTGTTTTATAAGTTTTAGAGTGATGGCTCTCCTTAAGTTTGGATGGATGTTTATAACACCCTCATCGGCTTCATTTAAACCTGTAAAATTAAAAGCTGTTATGACTGGGTCAGCCGCAGCTACACCGTTCTCGGTGCCATTGTCCCCGTGTATGGACATTTGTTTTTTGAAAAATGTAGAACAAGTTTCAAGGAAACAAAAGATAAGGTGCACAATATTTTGGAACACTGTATCCTTAAACGTTGAACAAACCAAACAGCTAATATATAGGGTTTTTTGTCCTATTTAGCTTTGGCGGATATTTAACCCTACCCACTCCAGACGTCTTATGGAGTATGTGAGTAGGGGTCTCTGAGAGAAAAGCACGACTGAGTTACTCAGTATCTAGCGTTAAATTAGTGCCTTACCAAACCGTTGGGCGCCATGTAGTGTAGTTCCTATTTCCCTAATAGGCTCTGCACATTGGAATAATATACCCTATAGATTTGACATAGGACTGAGGTCAGTATGTCCCTATCAAGTATATTAAACTTAATTACTTTGTGCCAGCTAACTCAGAGGCCACTAGAAACTCCTTGTAAACAAGAAGGGAGTAGTTTCTGGCAACCGCATAAACATGACAACTTTGTTTCCCTTTAGAATCGGAACACTCTCAGAATCGTGGAAACAATAGATAACAGTTTCACTCAGCTAATCGTGCATGCTTAGTTTCTTCAGAGTTACACAGAAAGAATAGACGGGCGTTTCAATAAAAGGATTTATTGAACAGTCTTGTTTCTCGTGTAAGAGATATGAGCTGTTATGATCACAAGACAGTATGCGAGATATATAATGTACAGCGTAAGCAGTAGAAAGAAATAATACTGCGCTAGCATTATCTTTTAGCTATGACACATATATTCATATACATAAATAACATAAGCTAAAAATGCGAGTACTCATAAGATGCTTCTCTAAGCTAGTTCTACCCCAGTGTACTTAACCTAGGTGTAGTGCAAGGTAAGAAGTAGGTGAAGTATTTCTATAGTATGGTATACTAAGAGTCTGGTATGCCAAGAGTCCCTCTAGGTTCTAGTCAGCTCCATACCTTGAGAATGAGAGAGGTGGGAATCTCCTTCCGGGTCTCGAACTCTAACACCCCGCAAAGGGAGTCAGAACACTGGGAGCTGGATTCTCTGCGAGCAGGGATGACAGCGTCTCTTGTCAGTGCGTCAGGCCGGGACACGGGCTCCTCTAAAGTCGAGGTCTCCTCCTACTTACTTGGGCAAGGGAAGGTATATTTATACCTGGTAGGTGCCTTGGAATGTTAGCATTGACGTAAAGTCGGGCAGAAGAAGACGTCAGGAATGAACCCTTAAGGTATAGCGGTTCATGCATAATAAATGAGTTCTTGGAGAAATCAATAATCCTGTGCTAGGGGAACTCCCAAGAGCTTAAGGGTCTGGTTTCTAAGAACTCGTTGTGACGTTAGGGTGGACGGATGTAAGTGACCATGCCTGTATTTGGATAGCATGGCTAATGCCTAAATAAGGACTGGGATCTTATGCCTATATAAGGGCAATGCGAATTGTTTCAGGAAAACCTATATACGGACACCTAAAGCGGAATACAACATTACTGTAAACCTTTTGTAGAAATTTGGACGGAAGTGCAAGCCGTTGCTGGCACCCGCATCACCAGGAGGGAAGCGGTCTGCTTGCCAAAAAGCAGAATATATATATATATATATATATATATTCACTGAAAAAAATAGAGGTTAAAGTAACGTTACAGTTAGGTGAATATGTCAATGATAGCATTAATGTTTTGAACTAAAACAAAATCACAGAAATTCACCAGTTTTAGTTAGCAGACTATAACTTGCGCCCCACTATGCACTGCTTATGACCTCACTTATTACATCACTCATGAAATGTACTATGACATCATTTATGACTTCAACGATGACATCTCAAATTACATCATTGATGACATCATCCAATGAGTGTGTTATTTTTTGGTTAGTTTTTTTTATAAAAGCAGAAAGTCAAGTACTCATTAATAAAAAGAATGCACATTTTGAAAATTCTTATTATAAAAACATTATTAAAGTATACATTATTCGACTGGAAATACATCAGTCAATATAAACAATAGACTCGGGCATATAAATAGAATGAGACCTCAGCAACCCACAGTAAAACTAATCCAGCTTGTAAGTTCTTATCAGTTGTTAGAAATGGGGTTTCTGGTTGGCTAGGGTATGCACCTAAGCCAGGCAGAACCCACCATTCTAGTCAGGGCAAGGGAGTTACACACCGAAGATAACCCCTGCGCACCGCCTTAGTAGCTTGGCAGAGCAGTCAGGTTTATCCCAGAGGCAATGTGTAAAGCGTGTGCGCAACACACACACACACACACCAGTGACACACTAGGCACACCACAAACGAGACTCCACACAAGGTTATATAAAAATATCCTTTGTATTATCCATAAAGACACATTAGATCATAATCACATATATCACTGTGCAATTAGGCACTTGTCATGACGTCACAGATTCATAAATCACTCAGCCAATCGGGCCACTGTCATAACAACACAAGTAGTGCATAAAGTAAATACTTGTAGGCCATAAAGGTATGATCACTTATGCCCAGGCACATAACATGCAACAGGCAACACCTAAATTATGCAAGACCCATGAATCGTCCCATGAGTGCAAGGATGCAAATTAGGTTCTGAAAAGGGCCCTGAAACACCTTAGGGCATGAAATGCAGTGACAACCTAGGACCGCGCTCCTGCGTTCCTTGTACACCTCATCTGATAATAAAGTAATGCTCTCAAAGGTGGAGAGACCTCACTCAGTTCCCTGGTGGCTCAGCTGTGGCTGTACGGGCTTCCTGAGGAGGCCGCCCCCTCCCGTCGGGGCCGGCTCTCCACTCCGGTGCAGGCAGAAAGCCTCCGCCAGGCTAGGGCCTCCGGCCTGGACCCTTTTCCCTGCAGCGGCCAGCAAGAGGGAAAGTAGTCAGTCAGCACGCGGAGCGAAGTCTCCGTCGGCTCCGCTGCCTTCGGCCCTGCCCCTCTATGACATCGGCGTTGCTGGGCAACGCAGAGGACTTCCCAGCCCGGGAATCCTTGCTCTTCCTTGAGTCGGGCCTCGCTCGCCAATACGGCGTCTCCCTCAGCACCACGCCCCCGGCGGGCGGGACACGGAGCGAAGTCTCCGTGAACCCTGCCCCGTCTTGCACTCCTCTGTGGACTGGGCAGGTGGGAGCCCACAAGGCTCCGGTTTCCATTTTCAGTCGGGCCGGTATAAAAGATCACAGCAGGAAGGCGACAGGGAGAGCACTTCCTGCCTCAGCTCTCCCCTCTCTTCACTGGCACAAACGAGGCACGAGCACGCTAGCTCCAAGACTTTCTGCACAGCGCTCCTCACGTGCTTTTCTGTTTGAAAATCCCACAGGGCAGCCACGAAGCCCTGGGAGACCACTGGGGGCCCGAGCAGGGAGCAGGCTCAGGCCAGCACACAAAGGCAAAGTTCAGATGGCGGTTTCCTACTAGCACAGCAATCCTCTGTGGCAGGGTATGGAACCAGCAGCGTCTGGTTCCCAGTCCACGCAGTGTCTTCTCTTTTCAAGTAAAAAAACATGGGGTCACAGCCTCTTTACTTATAGTCCACAAAGTCTTTGTTCTCTTCTGGCAGAGGGCTCTGAGCCCAGTCCAAACCAGTTCTGTCCCCACTGGTGTAGTTTCCTGGCAGGAGGTGGAGACAGCATTGTTCAGGGCAGACCAGGGCTATTCAGGTGCAAGGCAAATCTCCTGCCACCACTCTATATGCAACCCAGATCTATTCTGCCCAGCCCTGACTCATCCAGGTAGGCAGGTCACACCTCAACCCACTCCAGTGGATTTCTGAAGAGAATTCACATCCCCTGTCCCTGTCACTCCAAAACCAGACAGTCGAATCACAAACCAGCAGAGGCACAAAGACACATAAGCACACATAAATGCCCACTTCTAAAAGTGGCATTTCTAAAATAGTAATAATAAATCTGCTTTCACCAATAAGCAGGATTTATCACTACTATTCCAAACATACCAAACATGGTCGCGCTACCCCTCTCATGTCAGGAATTACCACTGAAGCACATATCAGGGAATCCCCAATGCAAACCTATGAGAGGGCAGCCTCACAGCAGTGAGAAGCAAATAGGCTGTTTGTCACTACCAGTACATTCCACACAGTTAAGGCACATGCCCTACCTTTTACCTACACCACACACTGCCCATAGGGCTAGCTAGGGCCTACCTTAGGAGTGACTGATATGTAGTAAAAGGGGAGTTGCAGACGCGGCAAGCACTTTATATGCCAGGTCGCAGCAGTAAACTGCGCGCGCAGGCCCTGCAGTGGCAGAGGCCTGAGACAGGTTTGAATGGCTACTTCGGTGGGTGGCGCAAGCAGCGCTGCAAGCCCACCAGTAGCATTTAATTTACTGGCCCTGGGTATATGGGATACCACGGTACAAGGGACTAATAGGTAAATTAAATATGCCAAACAGGTGTAGACCAATCTTACCAAGTTTACAAGAGAGAGAAAATGCACTTCAGCACTGATCAGCAGTGGTAAAGTACCCAGAGTCATAAAACCACCAACAACAGATCAGGAGGATGGCAAAAAGTTCTAGGATGACCCTGCAAAAAGGGCCAAGTCCAACATCAGTGCTTCTACAAATTCTAAAACATCAAATATCACTCAATACTATGTCTCAGATAGTTGTGCAATTTTAGGTTCTACAAAAAGAAGAATACTGAATACCTAAACTTCACCTCCTAGAAACTATTTTATCCATATCGCTTTCTAATTACAAGTGCCCCTCTTATAAAATTTAAGACTGCAGAACAAATATCAGTAGAATCCAGCGAGTACAAATGGCTAAACCCTTCTCTATAAGAACAAGGGCGATGTGCCCTCAACAATGAGCAATGGGAGCAAACGTTTGCTCTCTGGATTTTATAAAGTGCAGAAAGCAAAATGTAAGGTATTTTGTTTAGCCATATGATTACAGGTACATGGCATTAGGTTATCGGACTAACCGCATTGATGCGGGAAGGCTACCAAAAAGAGCACTATCCCCCACACGGAACCTAGTAAGATAAAATCTATATTGTAGGTTCAGGATAAAAGTTAAATAAAATTGCTGCTGATTGGTCAGGGGACTAACCGTTGCAAAGCTCAACACTCTATGCTGACTCAGAAGCTGCTGATGTTGAGAGCTTAACCTTGAGAAATAAGCCGATCAAATAATGAGTTTTGCTTGAGGGGACATTCTATGGAGTCTATCAAAAAAATCAATTAGTCCCACTTCATGGAATGCACGTTTCAGTTAACTGAACCAAGGAATCTTCTCAGCATTAGACACAGTAAGACAAGCTATAATAAAAGATCTTGAAAAGTCTCGTTCCAATGAAAGCCAAATCTTTGCCCATAAAAACAAAGGGGCAAGGCCAATGCGGTCCTCAATATATTCCAAACCCAATTCAGAATGACAGAAAATGTTAGATGCACATTTAGATATCATCAGAAGCCTTCAAATGAAGTTGTTCTTTACAACTTGAAGCTTAGTACCCATACAAAACCCCACACTCCTGCCCCACAAGTGGCAATCGAGAGATATTTTGCTTTATAAAGAATTAACATTTCTTTTACTGGTTTCTGGCCCAAATTGGCTGTGAAACGGAAAAGTGCATCCACTTCTCTGGTTGTCTGATGGGCTTTTAGGGTCAATAAAGGGTCCCATGTTAGCTGTGTATTGAAAAGGATCCCCAAATAAGAGAAGCTTTTAACTTTCTCAATCACATTACCCTGCACCACAAATGTTTTAGACTTTGTTAGCTTGGGGCCGCATACCATGACAGACGATTTTTACAATTCACTTTTAGGTCAAAGAATGCCATGAAATTTCCAAAAGCATCAAGAAATTTCTGTAGGCTCATAGCTATCCTTGCAAGAAGGACAGCATCATCTGCATATAAGAGCGTTGGAACAAAGTCTCTGCCAATCTTTGGGTAATCTAAGTTCTTCTGCAGTAGGTACGCCTCAAAACCATTTGTGTAAATATGAAATAAAAACGGGGCCAAGATACAGCCTTGACGAACCCCCTCAGTCGAGATTATTGGATGTGTTTTCTCGCCATCAGTACCGTGTATCAGTACCGCGTATCGTGACCATGGTATTAGAGTGTAACCTACGTAAAAAAGACAATTAAGGGTTCCTCCACTCCCATGTTTTCCATCATGGCCCACAATCTGCCACAATTGACAGTATCAAATGCGCTAGATAAGTCCACGAAGGCCAGATTTAAAGAGCTCTTCATGGAGTTGTAGTACTTACTGACAATCAGTGACTGATTTAGTCATTGTTCTGTCGTACCCATTCCCAGACTAAATCCATATTGTATCTTTGAAAGTACTTTGTTGGTGGATGGCCATTCTTTTGGTCATGCCAGGAGGACCCTGCCTAGAACTTTATCTGTGGCATCGATCAATGATATTGGCCTATAGCAGACCAGGTTGTTTCTGTATCCCTTTTTAAAAACAGGCACCACTGTTGCCTGTTTCCTAGAAGCACGCAGGGGACCAATAATAGCAGCTCTGAAGATATTGGTTAGCAGCAGCGCCCAAAAACTTGGGTTATCCTTAAAAAGGTCAAGGGGAACCCAGTCCGGCCCAGGAGCTTTTAGGCAGATGCCCTGAATTATAGCTACCTCCACCTCTTTTACTTAAATGGGCACACTAAGCTGAATGGCTTGGCCCATATTATGGATCAACTCTACTTCCCGACCCTCAGGGTCTAACTCTCTATTTAAAGGATTAAAAATATGTGTAAGATGAGCAGCCCATACATACCCTAAAATGAGCGAGACCATTTTTTGGGAGTGGGCTCCAAAAAGCAGTGGACGGTTAATAACATCCCAATTTGTTTTCATATCCTTATGAGATCCCGCTAACACTAGTTCTGACCAGGCCTCTCTCCTCAACTCCATTTTCCTCTGATCAATCGCAGCTTTATAATTCTTCCTAAATTACTTGACTTGCTCTTTATCATGGGGGATTGAGTGTAGGGCTCCTTTTAACTCTTTGTGGGATTTTGTGCATGTGCTATTGAACCATCTCACTAGTGGCAGTTTATTAGGGGGACTTCTCAATAACAGGGCTGATGAGATGGCTGTGCAAATCGCTTCAAAGTTCCGTACTTCATCAGCAGGTACACTGTCCTGATTCAAGCACCTATTTATAAGATCGGGGTTCTCACATATTATTTTTTGCTCAAAATCCTGTGGATTTACCCGATCTCATTTCAGCCTGAGCCCTTTGTTTGGGTTATATCGAATTGTGCTTTTATGATTTGCTTGCTAAATCGAATAAAGCTTATTTGACTTGAGTGTGTTAGTTTGCTTTATAGTTTACATAGTGGCAGGTAACTACCACAGTACTTCTCTATCTAATTTTGTAAAGCCTGTGTCCAGCTAATGGGTGTAAGTTTTACAAAACACATGTGCTCCTAATACATCATAGCTGTGTAGAGGTATTGAACACGTTATAAGTCTTTGAATTGAAGAGTAAACCTGTGTGAAGTTGACAGTTGACGACTTGTGCTCAGCATATTCCACACAAGTGTTTTGGTACTGCAGAAAAAAGTTTGCAACAGGGTAAAGATTCTACGTACTACATACTAAGTGTCGTAAGCAGCCTTGAGTTAGATAGAATTGTCTCAGCATGACAATTTCTATGTAAGATAGAAGACTGTGTGCACCATGTATTAACCTATGTACATGTGCTTCTTTTGCTTCAGAAGATGGGCTGCCTGTAAAGTTTTCACCACAGTGTAAAAGCTGCAGGTAGTATGATCTTTAGCACCTTCAGACCTTGGTTATTTTAAGTCAATAGTGTCTTTTTGCCATGTATCGCATAGAGTGTACACTGTTCTTAGTAGATACTTTTTAATACTCTGTAGTGTATTTCTCATGAGCGTTTCAATGTCTGCAAATAGTGTGGTACAGAGTAAACTCTCTCCATAGACTTAACACTGCTTACAGTACCCAGTTTCCTACACATATCAACTTAATTTCTCAATGTAGGTTTGGTGCCAGTCAAGGGGTTGATACAGATAAAAGCTATCCGTAGTAGGGCATTAATTTTGGACCAGACATTGAGTATTTTGAGGAACTTGCCTTTCTCTGAACAATTGTATGCATATTGAATACCTTATGCAATGAGGATTACTCATGTATCTGTGGTTGATTGTTAATGTGAACTAGGCTACCCGGAAGTGTATGGTATAGGGTAAATGTTGCACATAACACATGCTTGCTACTCCTGAGGGAGTTGTATCTGTAATGGCATTAATGATGCTTCATATTATTCTGAGCTATTTTGCAGTTACTTTCATAGCTCTAATGCCTTACCTGTTTATAGAGCAACATGTGCAAAAGACGTTTGTATGATGTCATCAATGAGGTCATTTGAAATGTCATCAGTGATGTCATAAATGATGCCATAGAATGCCATGAGTGATGCAGTAAGTGAGGCATGGCGGGTGCACAAGTTACATTTAACTCTGCTAACTATAACTGGTGAATTTCTGTGTTAGTTCAAAACGTTAATGTTATCACTGACATATTCATCCAGCTATAAAGAAACTTTAACCTTTATTCTTTTCAGTGAAGTTTTAGGGTTTTGTTTAACATAAAGTAATATTACCTCTGTCCAGGCCCTGCGGCATACCCCCCACAGGCAACCAACCCCACATATTGCACTGCCTTTCGTTGCATGCAGAGTGGGGTTGGTGCAGGGCATGGTTTGTAGCCAGGCCCTACGTCCAATCGGATGAATTCTGCTCCTCAGAATGTGGCTCATGTTCTCCACTGCCACCAGATGCCATTTTATTTCTGAATCAAAACTCCAAAAAACTGGAAAAAGAATTTCCAATATAGGAAAAGAGCAGGTGCTGCAATAAGAGCCTCCAATCTGAGCATTGGAAGTGTGAAGAAAAGAAAACTGGGTCGGGACTTCCTTTCTACAATAATGAAAAGTGTCTTGTCCAGTGAAATCCCTTTCTTCCATAGTCATGTGATATTCGCGAACGCCATTGTATTCACGAACGATAGCTTATTCACGATTACAGGAAATAGCATAAAACATTGTTGAACCATAAAATTATTTAGGAAAATCTAATTTTATATGTTATATTAGTAAACTACTGATCACAAACATTAATTACAATATGTTTATCAAGGTTTTTCAGACTTTCTATATATCATGCCCGAGTTCACGAATATCTGTGGTAGTGGAATATACGTATAGCAACTTTTCACAACAAATTCGCAAATACAAATTTTTTATTTTTTTAAAAATCTTACACTGGCACATCTTTTTTTTGATGCAGAAGACAATGATGCTGCCTTCTTGATGCCCAAGAAAATGAGGACATCTCCATCAAACAAAGAGGCCCTTGCTTCATATAGTTAGGAGAAAGTACCCATGTTTGGGAGGGATTTACCCCTTTGTAGTGTTGTTATCTTCTCTATAGGAGGAGTCATGTTATCACAGATTTCTGGATAAAGACACACAAGGAACAATCACATTGCAAAAACACACAGAAGGATGCTGGAGACATTTCCTCGTTATCTATTATGCAGTAATAGGGTAGAATATGCATCTGGTATTTACCAAATTAGATGGCACTTACTAATTAACCAGTATAAACTACTCCAGCCGGGTACACATTTTGTGCAAAACTGTGGACTCTTGTTGGATAAATGGGCAGGTGATATTCCTTGTTGGCCCTGATGCTCATTTCACAAAAAGTAAACCTCAACAGGAAGCACTTTCTAATCTAAACATAGCAGGTACCCAGTTTACGCTCCACTTTTGTAAAGGACAAAAGATCCTAACTTCCTGGCCTTCGCGAAGGGAAAGCAAGTGTTTTTTCTCAGCAATTCCACATTGAAAAACAGTCTGAAATCCTTGGTAAAAGCAAATGTTTGATCTAATACAGCACAATCTGTAGCGACTGTGACGAATGGGTTCTTTCTTAGCCTATCCTGGTGAGAGCAGAGTCGACTGCTCTCCCTTTCAATGACTACAAATATGCAAAAGTGCAGAATGACCTGGAGGCATTGTCCGTTTGGCTCAGCCCATCCACCCTACTAGTATGCTACTCACACATCCATGCAGCACTTACACACCCAGTCACCAACCCATACAGCCACTCAAACATTCACTCACAAACCCATCCATTTACCCACACACCCATTCACAGACCCATACAGCCACTCACACCCACAAAACCACTCACACACCCACCCATACAGCCACTCACACACCCACTTTCTGACTTATACAGCCACTCACACACACTGTCAAAGGTTATAGGTTGCAGTTAGGAAATAGAATTAGAAAAACCATAGAAATTCACTGATAAAACCAAAGGTTACATGGACGTTATAGTCAGGAAATACCATAAAAATACAGTTGAAATTCACTGAAAAAAATCAAAGGTTACAGGGACGTTATTGTTTGGCTCAGATTTCATTCATGCAAAACCAGTGAAATTTAGCAGTTGTAGTTACCTGAACTAACTATAACTTACACTCCGCAATGCACTGCTTATGACCTCACATATTACAATGACTCATGACATGGTCAGTGGCATCACTTGGAACTAACTTGAGCCTATGCTTCTGGTGGACTCCATTATCAGTGGTGTAGGTCAGAGCTTTCCAAACTCTGTGTCGCGACACAGTAGTGTGTCGCCTGCCATGTGTGGGTGTGTCGCACGACGATGCATAGACGCGGTCTACTCATCATGCAGGACGGTACTGTTCATGTCAGTGACGCAGTACCTGTTCCTGCAGAAGGCGGAAAGGAGGAGCATCGCACTGCCGTTCTCCCGCTGGCCCGGCGGTGAGTAAAATACTGCGGCGTGAATGACGGGGGATGGAGCCGCTAGAAGAATTAGGAAAGGCTTTCAGTGACGCTCATTACCCTAATGTGTATGCCAGGGAAATGCCGGCCATGAAAACAACTTCCAGACAGGATACAGGTGAGTTCAGGGAATTTTGTTAGACACTCTTGTTACATGCACACAGATACACAAATGCGCTCCCACACGTGTTCTTGCCGTGCATAATTAATTTGTCAGGACAAACAAAATTGGAGCACAAAAACACGGATCTTGCTAGGCTCAAAGCAAAACACACTACTATCCACAAAACTGCTCAAGGGAATCAGTTCTTTTTTTTTTTTTAGTTTAAATAGAGATTTTATTTTTGAAGAAATGCAACCAAGTATAAGCAATCAAACAGTTAACAAATGACAAGTAAAAACATTAAGTAAATTTGAATTAATACAATATGGAGACAAGAAATAATGAATCAAAAAATAGTTGCATATAGAACTTTTGTTATAAAAACGTATGAGAGAGAAGAGAAGGGGGAAAGGGGGAGAGAGAGAAGGGTAAAGGAAATACTAATACTGTAGTTAAATAAATACATATGAAGGTAAAAAGGCTTAATATATTTTAAAAGGTATCAAACAGTATAAGGAAAAGATTGCTGTTTAACAGAGTATGATAGCAATTTTAAGCGGGAGAAAAAAAGAGAGAATATATAATTACAAATATACAACAACAATATATCATTATTAACAAGTCATGGTGGTTTGGGTACCTCTTCTGATGAAGGATGATGACGGGTAGATCTTTGTGCAGAGACGTCTAAGAAAATAGTCACAGGAGACCATATGTGTTCTCTTTTCAGGAGTAGAGACATAGGAGAAACATAGGCACGATCTAATCGATGATTATAACATACACTGTACCACCAGGATTGAAAGGAGAGTTGTGTAGAATGTTTCCAATTTTTTGTTATTTGTTGAAAAGCAATGGCAATTAACAAATCCACAATGCCCATGTTCTGAGAAAGGGTTTGCCAATGATCAGATAATGTGCCTAGAAATACAGCTTCAGGGGAGAAAGGGTGACGGGTATGGCAAATTGTATTAATCTGAGACCATACTTTCAACCAAAACTGATGTGTACAGGGACAGGAAAAGAGCATATGAAATAAGTTTGCGTGAGAAGCATTACAAGACCAACAGTCTGAAGAAAGTGCGGGTTGAAATTTATGTAAGGATAGTGGTGTAAACAGAAGTCTATTGTATATAAAGAAAAGTGTTTGAGTCGTGCTGGCTGACCTTGAAGTCTTGCGGAGTTTCAACCATAATTTATCCCAAAGTGTAATAGGCCATGAAGAGTGGAAATCAGATTCCCATTGGAGCTCCGTGTGGGTCTTGGATCTGTGTATAATGGGCGTGTTAAGGAATTTGTATATGGATGAGGCACTAGTTTGGGCACTTAAAATGGGAAGAATATTGCGGTGAAGTGAAGAGGAGTGTGGTATAGAGGATAGAAGAAGTAGAGAATCTGTTATATGTTGGATCAATAAATTAAATTTGACAGAAAAGGACTTTGGTAATTGATAAAGTGATTGCGCATCAGAGAAGGTAAGAAAAGATTCGTTTGAGTATAACTGATGGATCCAAAGTAAACCTCTGTCTCGCCAAGTCTTCCAAAAAATGGGTTTATTTTTAATTTTAAGAAATTTATTATGCCAAATAGATGAATTAAGAAATTGATCTTTAGCTGAGAGGTGAGCTAGCATAAAGGAGTGAAATAGTTTGTGAGAAGTGTTATGTATAGGTGAAGATAGAAAGCGAGATTTATGAGTAAAAGTAAGGGATTCATCAAGGGAAAAAGGGGATAAAAAGGAATGTTCTATATCCTTCCATAATGGAGAGGGATTAGGAGTAGAGTCCTTTAATGATTTAGAGAGTTGCTTAAGAAGGAAGGTGTTATGGTAAAGTTGAAAATCAGGAAAATTAACCCCACCTTGAGATTTAGGCGCTTTAGCTTAATTAAAGACATGCGTGGCTTCTTCTTGTTCCATAAAAATATTGAAAGAATAGAGTTAATTTTTTTGAAAAAGTATGCAGGAAGACTGAGAGGAATAGCTGAGATCAAGTAAAAAATGATGGGAGCAAGCATCATTTTAATGGTATCGAGTCTGCCCCACCAGGACAAGTATAAAGGATGCCATTTGTCAGTGGAAGTAGAGAGAGTAGAAAAGAGATGGGTCATATTTAGGGAAAGCGTTTTTTAACAGAAGGAGCAAACAAGAGACCCAAATATTTAATTTGTTGGGGATTCCATGAAAAGCTAGTAGGGAGGAAATCTTGTTTAAAGCAAAAAATATTCAAGGGTAAGATTTCACATTTATCGTGGTTTAATTTGTAACCACAAAGTAAAGAGAAAGTATTGACTTCTGCTACAAAGGCTGGAATGGAAAGTTGTGGTTTAGATAAAAATAAGAGAATGTCATCGGCATAGACACTCATTTTAACATGAAGTTTATCATATTGGAAACCATGTATGTCGGAGTTTTGTTTGATTTTAGCTAAAAATGGTTCTAAAGCTAGAATGAAAAGGAGAGGGAGAGGGGACAGCCTTGGCGAACACCTCTCTGTAATATAAGGGGGTCGGAAAAAGAACCGTTAGTAAAAATAGTGGCTTTGGGCGAAGTGTATAATAAAGAAATGTAAGAAATGAATTTGGGACCAAACCCGAACCAGGACAAAGTATGAAAAATAAAAGACCAATCCATTCGGTCAAAAGCTTTTTCTGCATCTAAAGAGATGGCTGCAAGAGAATGGGGATACTTGTTAGCTTTATGTAATATATTAAAGAAGGTCCGAGTATTGTCTGAAATATTCCTTCCTTTAATAAAGCCAGACTGTTCCTTACAAACAATAGATTGTAAGATAGGTTCTAATCGAAGAGCAAGTATTTTAGCGAATACTTTATAATCAGAATTGACTAATGATATCGGCCTATAATTTTTACAAAGATGAGGATCTTTCCCATCCTTAGGGATTAAGCAAATAAGAGCATCCTGAAAAGTGCCGTAAGAGGCATTAGAGGAGATGAAGTATGAAAACAAAGAGAGAAGATGGGGAAGTAGGGCTTTGGAAAAATGGGAATAGAATTCCACAGGGAATCCATCTGGGCCAGGTGCTTTCCCCGTTTTTAGAAGTTTTAGGGCTTGAGAAATATCTTTTATGGAGATATTTTGTTCCAATGAAGAAAAATTAATATCTGTGGGAAATTGTTTTTGGATGGAAGCAAGATAATTTTGTATGTCTAGGGAATCTGGAGAAGATTCAGGAGTATAAAGAGAAGTATAATATTTTTTGAACTCATCTAAAATCTCAAGATGTTTAGTAACTGGAGCAGAGGCAGAGTTTAATACATAATCAATGTTGGAGCGGTCCTTTTTAATTTTGAGGTACGAAGCAAGAAGCTTGCCTGCTTTGTTCTGACCCCCATAGTAACGAGCACTACCTCTAAGAAGGTAGGCAGAGGCGTTTTCTGTGGATAATTTATTATATTAAAATTTTTCTCTGATTAAGTTATTGAGATCAGTTACAGAGTTGGTTAATGTATAGAGGGATTCAAGTAATTTAATGGATTTAAGAATTTCATTCGCTTTATGGGAGTGTTGACGCTTCTTTTTAGCAACATAGGAAATAATAAAGTCTCTAGCAGAGGCTTTAAAAGAGTCCCAAACAATAGAAAAGGATGAAACAGAAAATAAATTATGTTTAAAAAATTCAGTAATGAAATTTTCAAAGGAGGAAGTGAAAGATTGGTCAGCTAATAACGAAGTATTAAAACGCCATCTCTTTTTAGAAGTAGTAATGGGGAGTAGTTCTAGGTCTAATATTACAGGGCGTGATCAGAGATCAAAATGGATCCAATGTCTGCATGTAAAATAGATTGAGTTAGTGTTTTTGAGACAAATAAATAATCTATTCTTGATTGTGAAAGGTGCGTGGGGGAGAAGAAGGTATATTCACGAAGTTGTGGATGGCAGAGTCTCCACGAATCAACGAGGGACCTGTGAGCAATGAGATTGGTGAATTGTTGGTGCATTGATGAAGAAATAAAAGGTGTTTTAGATGTACGGTCAATGTAAGGGTCAATAATTAGATTACAATCTCCACCAAAAATAACATAAGGTGTATCAATAGACATCAAAAGCGAAGAAATGTGTGGCCAGAAAGTGTTGTCCGGTTTAGTAGGTGCGTATATATTAAATAGGGTAATAGGCACATCATTAATTTTAAGGTGAATAATTAAACATCGACCATCGTCATCTAAGTCCTGAGAAAGAAAAGAAACTTTAAGTTTTTTATGAATAAGGATTACAGTACCATTTCGTTTACTAGTGCCTGGAGAGGAAAAAACATGTCCTACCCATTGTCTCTTAAGTTTAAGAACTTCTGAAACTACTAAATGAGATTCTTGTAGGAAAACAATATCTGACTTAAGGTTAGATAAATGGGAGAGGACCCTTTGTCTTTTAATAGGTGTACCCAAACCTTTAACGTTCCAAGAAATAACACGTAAAGTCATTAATCAACCATATAAAATAGAACACTTACAAAGTTACAGCATAAATTCAAAAGTAATAAACAATTCGTAATAATTAAAGGGAAAAGAATGGTAAACAATTCTTGAGTTGGAGAAAAAAGGAAGAAATGAAAGTAATGATGAGATACAGATTGAATTGGGATATGAGAAAAGAAGAGAGCCTGCTGTTGAAATAGAACCAGATGAGGAAAAGGGGAAAGTGGGACAAGGAAGAAAGAAAAGGAAGAAAAGAAGGGGAAAGTATAAGATATCAATAGGAGAAGAACATCAAAACATACCAGAGACTCAAACATGGGTGGAGGGTGTTGAGGCAACAGGACGAGAAGACGAACCAACCGAAACACTTCCGGGGAGATCACGAGGAAGGAAATATTCTAGACAATAAAACAATGGAGGATAAAGAACCGGAGGGATATAATACCTAAAGGGAGGATATGGGGAAAAAAAAAAAGGAAAGTCAGTTCATTTGTCATGAACGAGGAAAACACAAAGTAAATACATGACTACAAGTATAACATAAAAATGATAAGAAATGTTCTTTTAACAATGTACAACAATGGACGATAAGAACTGAAAGAAACCGACACCTGAAATGGAAAACATGGGAAAAGGAGAAAATGTATTCAATTATCGTGGACAAGGAGGATATAAAATAAATATATGACTACATCTTAACATCGAGAAAATGATAAAGTTCTCAGGAAGAAGATGGTCCTGCAAAATCCATGGATTCTTCTCTGCAATTTTCAAGAAAACGTTGAAGTAAAGCTGGGTCTTCATATGTGGTGGTTTTATTTTTATAAGTTACTTTGAAGAGGCAAGGGTGTATCAAACCGAATCTAGCATTCACATCTCGTAGAGCAGGTCGCATTGCAAGAAAGCTTTTCCTTTTATCTGCAGTGGTTTTGGCATAATCCTGTGAGAAAAACAGTTGTGAACCTTGCCAGGATATTCGACGTTTTATTTTGACTGCCTGCAAAACTTTCAACAAGTCAGTATATTCCAGGAAATAGAGTATGATACCTCTTGGTTTAAGTTGAGATGAAGAAGCAGAGGGAGGACGACCCAATCTGTGAGCTCTTTGTATATTCAAAAGAGGAGAATCTGGAATATCAAGCAATTGTGGGAGAAAAGACTGGTAGAAGGCTAAAGGATTGGATCCCTCCAATCCCTCGGCCAGGCCATAAATGCGCAGATTATTGCGTCTACTGCGATTTTCGAGGTTTTCAACCTGTTTCTGAAGTTGTAAAATTTCAGCTTTCATAGGGGAGATTTGTCGTGAAGAGGCCTGCAATGATTCGACTTGATCTTCCACAGAAGTAAGTTTATTTTGGAGTGAAAACCAATTATCCTCCAAGCTTTGTAGACGAGTATTCGTTTCCGTCATATATGGCTTAAGAACACGTATTTCGTCTAGAAGCAGTTCTATTGAGAGAGGTGGAGGAGAGACAGCAGGTGTAGGAGGATCCTTTTTGACTCGTTTAATGGAGGATAGCGACGATGAAGCATTTGGTTTAGGTGTAGTTTTAATATTGACTTGAGAGGGAGGAGTTTCGGAAACCGGTATAGGAGAGGGTATGGTAGCCGAAGCTTCGGTGAGATGAGGCATACTTGTTTGCTTAGGATCTTCCGCGTCGTCTTGTAAAACAGAAAAGGGGTTAGAGGTAGGTAGCATGGAGGGTTTTGAGCGAGTGGTAGACAAATTAGGTGAAATTATACCTCGCCCCCCTCTGGTCCTCCCCATAGACATAAGGGAAACAAATAGGTGAATATTTGTGGAAGCAGAGAGTTGAATGTTCCCAATGGGAAAGCGCTGATATTTTCAGAATGACCGCAGCAGAGGCAACAATACTGTTCAAGATTTAGTGGTCAAGTTATTAGGATAACTTCCAGCAATTGAGAAAACAGTCATAGTAGACCACAAGGTAGAAGGAATGACGTAGAGATGAGTTTATTATATATTCAGCAAATAGAAGGAAAGACCCACTTTGAAGAAATCAAAAATAAAGCATTTCATGAAAAATGGCATTTATGTGAGGTAAAATTGTAGCAATAAACGCTAGAAAGAACCATAGGATAAAAGTCACTCTCTTGCAGGATACCAAAAATAAAATATGCCCATGAAAAATGGCATTTATGTGAAGAGTATTGCAGCAGCAAAACAGAAACTGAAAAGAACCACTAGATGGCAGTCACCAATCAGCTAGATAAACTACTGCATGTTAGTTAGAGCAAGTGTCTACAAGCGAAAAGGAAAAATTGCTGCAAACTTAAAGGTGTCATTCCATGAAGTACACATTCCTGTTTCAGTAGCATAATACGAGGAGAGGAAGACTGAGAGATATCGGTTGCAGTCTCTTCACGAAGTGTGTCACACACAGGAAAGTAGAAAATAGGAGGAAAGTGGTTTTAGTGCTCGCTGTAAAATGCAAAGGTAACCTACGAGAATTGAAGCGTTAAGATAACTTGAAGTGTTTGAAGAAAGGCGGCATTCTCATGAGAAAGGTGACTGCCACTTGAGGTAAAGTCACGGAGAGCACAAGATGGCGGTCGCGGGCTCCTCACTCAGCGCGCCGCATATCACGAGCAGAATTCAGAAGGCAATGCGGGCTTACCGCGGTATGACAAAGGTTTCCTTAGATGCGGTATACATTCCGCCGGTCAAATCTTCAACTGGAATTTCCCGCAGAGCTCCTCCATCGATGAAATTGTGCCGGCTCCCTCGATAATGGTCCGGAGCGGAATCAGCAAGCCGCCATCTCCGTCGGCGCTCAAGCCACGCCCCCAAGGGAATCAGTTCTAACAATGGACATCCAATCCTTGTGGCATTTTAGCCAATTAGAAATAGGAGCGCACAGCGCCCGAAGACCAAAAAATCCTGGGGTCACTCAGGACCTCGTTCGGAAAAAGAATTCAAGCATGCTGCAAAATGAATAATCCAGGAAGCGCGATATGGCTCTCCTGCAAACACCGCCATGAAGTTTACAATCCGAGTGGAATCCGCAGAGACGCGGGCTCGACAACCAGTTGGCGTTTATAGCCACACTGTTTGGGGATAAAAACACTGCTTTAGCGAAGTTGCCTGCAAACTGTACTCCTAGGAGACTTTTCAAATCTCTCTTCACATGAGCAAATATACATGATCACTTGTCTGAATCCTGGCAGGTTCACAAAGTCTTTCGTCCTTTTGAGTATGTAACAAACATCTTACTTAAGTGCCAACAGACTCTAGGGCAGAGGTCTTCAAACTGTTGGGCGCGCCCCCCTGGGGGTCCATGGTTACATTCTCGTCTGAGGATTGCTTTCCATCAAGAGATTAGATTTCATTCCATAGTTCAGACTGTAAGGGAGTATGTGCCAAAAAACTATATTTCCCCTGTTCCGCCATATGGCTTTCCACTAGCAAACTTCACCTTTGGGAAAGAGAAGGAAGAGGCATTTGTAGTTGTTCCATAGAAGAAGGTGCTCTTAGACATCACAATCCATGACAAAACCACAAAGAGTGGCTTCAACTTTGAGAAGCCACTGCTGTCGAGGAAGGAACTTTTGTGCAGCTACTGCAGGGATGTCCTTAATAGTAAACTTTCAGAGTACTGTGGTCATGTGTGGCATTCATGCTGAATATATAAAAATCCAGAGTTCAGAGCAGTGAATCTTACAAATATTTAAAGAGGATGCAACAGCTAAGTTGTGCAACAGTTGTAAATGTGACCAAGATCCTCTTTATTGTGCACCACAGTAATGAATTGAATATTATTTAATTCTTTGCCCAGTTAATTCACAAATGCTCTGGTAGAGTCACATCATGTAGGTTCCTTAGGGTAGTTTTAAATGTATTAACAGAAAGCCATTGAGAGTATCTTCAGACCTTTCAGATTTTTTGGGGGAGTTGCCAGAAAAAGGATTCTTCACAGTTGTCACTAGTGCTGAAACTCACTTTTAGTTGCTGCGTTCTTGTAAAAAACACACAAACTTTCAGACACGCAGTCACACACACATACTTACTGACACGTGTCGGCATTCACAACTGAACACAAAGTCACACAATTGGAGATGCGCACACATATCACACAATGACACAGACACCCAAAAGCACAAATTTCACTTGCACATACAAAACGTTCATATTTACAAAAACACACATCAGAAGGCACACTCATTTGCATACACACAATCAGACCCATACTCCGATATACAAACACACGAGCACACACCAACAGACACCAGCAACTGAGAGCGCACAGTCAACCATGTTCGAGACATCCAGTGTTATTATGAACGCGCCATCTGCTCTCCTCCAGTGCTTAATTTGTAAAAAAAGAAAAAAAATACGTTCCAGGGCCCTTGTCAGGAGGCTACCGTAGCCTGACCCACCCATTGCCCCTGCCAGTGCTGCCAATGATACTACCTTCACAACTACAAACCATCACATGCCTATTAGTGTGACAATTCAAAACATTCAAGGCCCCAAAGCTATAAGAATTGCTTGTGTGGGAGGTATTAGTAATTTTTTCAGGAGATATGTTGCGTCCCTATACATTTTGTTATTTACAATTTCTATGGCATGTATTTGTCCTTATCTCTTATATGTAGCTAATTTAACCTCCTGTTTGCTAGTAAAACTGAATTACCATGTCACGAACTGATGCATGTCTAAAAAGTGTGTCACAAACATGAAAAGTTTGGAAAGCACTGGTGTAGGTGTTGGATTGCATATGAAGTGTGATTACCTTTTTTACAATGTCTTCATTGATAGAGAAAGAAATATCTCCTTGTGTGTGGTAGAATCTGCTCAGTACGAATGGGACATCAACCGTAAAAGACATGACTTGGGATTCCAGAAATTATGCTTGTTGGTCAATGTCCATAAAAGATCATTTACATCTTTCCTGAAGGTTCCAATTTATTGAAATGCAAAATAACATTGCATTTCAATCAACTATGTGGACTCTGGTTACAATTTGGATATGTTTGATGTAACTGAACTAAAGAAGTTTGACTCTAAGTATTCCTTGAGACAGTCACATGTCCTAGCACTGCCATCAATCCTTATTCCTTTATCTCTTCTCCCAGCGCTAATTTCTGCTTTGCTTCCAGTTCTCCTAGGTGGTTTGATGGCCCCTCAAATGACCAGATACAAGGAATTAGCTTCTTGGTGCCTTCCAGGGTCAACAGTGCGTGCATCCCTTTGTTATTGGCAGGTTCGGATGATTCTCTTCCCCATGTCAATTTGGTTGCCCTGATCATTGACTTATGGGGTCAGAACTGCCCCACTGGTAACCCATATTCTTCCCTCATGCCAGAAAAGTCTTGTAAGTTGTCGGATTCATTAAAGTTGGCCACTCATGTTTGCTCTGCATCATTTCACAGTGAGGTGTTCACCTTCCTAGCTAACTCGCACAATGTAGGAAAACCCCACAGAAGCAAAGCAGGAGCATACAGATCTCTATACCAGTTTTATTTTAGATATATATTCCAACAGTATTTAGCAACTTTAAAATGGCAGAAAAAGGGGATTCAAGTCTGGGTTCTCTGCATAGACCTGGCACCCAGTGCTTGGTGGGTATATTGGATTTCAGCAACTTCTTCTTGCTGCAACCATCCAACCACCCATTGGAGGTGTACCTCTAGATAATAGGTTGCAAAGTCCAGCACACTCAGCCTGCCCTCGTCAATCAGCAATTGTAATTTACTCAATGCCACTGTGCGCCTGCCCACTCCTCAACACAAGTCCACCAGCACTGTACTAAGTTTCTGGAACATTTGCTGCCAGGGGACAATGGTAATATTGTCAAAGTAATAAAAGAATACTCAAAATCGAGCTATTACTAGTACTTTGATAACATTGCCAGCCATATCATAATTTGTCCAGTGGTCAGTTTGCTTGCCACGATAAAGGTGTTGGATTCTTACCCCAATTGAAGGTCATTCAGGGCTGTCAACCTTTGCTTGTTGTGCTAAGAGGTAAGAGGCAGGACTTACTCTTATTTGCTTGAATGGCAAAGGTCGATTGGATGAGCTGACCAGAGGCTGAAGGTTAGGTTGAAGCAATTCTATATTAATGGCTTCCCACAAAGTGAGTTTGATATCAAGTACATATCACACCGATTTTGCACTGACACCTTTTGATAAGTAACACAAAAGACCATTGGTAAGCTGTCACTGCCCAGTATTTTCCTCGAGGCCAGCTGGGTCATGGCCATTTTGACTTTAGACAATGTGAGGGGATTATCCAATGATTGTTCTGGTTCCTGAGTCAAAACTCTCAAGATTGTTGTCTACACAAAACCATGAAGTAACGCCACACTAGTTACAACTCGTAGCTTGCATATGAGGGCATAATATTCTGCCCACATTGTATTAATGTCATCCTGAGTGTGAACCAGTACTCCATCCATGCCCAACAAACCTGATTTGGCATCACAATATTGGAAGTCAGTGCTGTTCCTACCCCACACGGACTGGAGCTGCACCTTACCAATGAGGCCCAACAAGACTGAAGCATGTCTTGGATTACTTCGTTCATAGGGTATGGAACTTATATATTAATGCGAGACTGTCCCTTTTGGGATGGGCCCAAGACTAATTTACATTTGGTTGGTATTATGTACCGTGTCCAAGCATGTTGAAATGTAAATGTTATGCATTCACTCTGCCAGTGTATTGCTCTATGTAAAGTTAGCATTCGCTGCACCATTTTGTATTCAGCCGCCATTTTGAGTCATGATCGAAGCTAATTTCTGTCTCACTCTGTTTGCCTCAGCAGAAAGCAGCTGCAATATTTTTTGTATTCCTCCAAGGTTGAGTTTCGCTGTACTAATGAATAGACTGTTTTTGCCATCACATACCTTTCGCACTAGATAGGCCTGCTCCCACCCTTAGAGCAGCGGGTACGGGCAGAGTAACCTTGACGCTGAGATAGCATGTACCCGGTCCTGGGATTGCAACTCATCTTTGTGTGTCTTCTTTGTTCACCAGCTACCAACTGGAAAATTCCAGTCTGGGCGTGTCTTTAGTGATTCTGAAAATGTACAATGTATGTTGTCCTGGGGGTAGAAGTCAGTCCCTCTGCAGCAATCCAAGGAGGCTGGTCAGACCGGACTCCACTCGAGTGTATTACTAATAAATACTTTGGTTTGTATTCTCTACTGTCTGACCGACTCTTCATTTGTTAGGAAGGCTGAGAGGTGGTCACAAGTGACCCTATTGGCCCTAACCGGGTCACTTCCTTCAGTTGGCGCCCGAACAGGGACTCCATCAAGTGGCCTATCCTTGAGTGAGGAGGTCGGGGCCACGTTGGGTCAGACGGGCGGACCGGGGATCCCTGCACGAGAGAGTCTTGTACTCGCATCTGCCCTGTCTGTCTGACCGGGCGGTGCCTCGTCCAGTGATCATCCCGACAGGGGTCCTGAACGGCGAAACCCTTGGATCTGACCGTTTGGTCCGAAGAGTCGGCAGTGGAGAATAACTTCGCTTAACCTGTGTGCACCAGGTGAGTTTGCTTTGGTTCTTTGTGGATATGGCACCATTTTGATTTGTATTTGGCACGGTCTGAGGACCGTCTTTGGACAAGTGCTTGAATTTGTTTGAGTTCTTTGTGAACATGGTACCACTTTGGTTTGCATTTGATGAGGTCTGACGACCAATTTTGGTATGATATTTGCAAATATCTGCTCGGCATAAATAGTGAACTTGTTTTCTTTGAAAATGCCGTGTCTTAGTAAGGTGTTTTGTTTGGGCTGTCGTCGTTGTTCTGCTGATGCTCGATTGGAAGAAAGTCAGCCAGCACCTCCATAAGGCACTTCAAATTTCGACATGTATGTAAAACATGGCCTTGGCCCTATTATGTTTAGTACGTTATGGCACAAATATACGAGGAACAACGCCGAGTTGCAGTGGCCGTTGATGGGCACTTTTGATGAACAGAAAATAAATTTTCTACAGGATAAATTGTTTGCGAAAAGAAGTAGGCAGTCTATGTTTGATTCCCTCAGAACCTGGCAAAAGGAAGCTAAACAGAGACAAATGAATGCAGAGAAAGAGGCCCGGAAGGGGAGAATGCAGACAGTAACTCAGAAAGCCTTAGCGCATGATGGAGAGAAAATAGACAAGCATTTGCAATGCAATAGGTCTCGCATTTACACGAGTTTGATCTATTGGCATTGTAAATCACAATGCCTTTTATTTTATGTTTTGGTTTTTAAAACGTAAATAAAAGGCATTGTCATTTCCAATGCCAATAGCTTAAACTAGCGTAAATGCGAGACCTATTGCATTGCAAATGCTTGTTTATACAGCACCTCTTTTATCAACAATTCATCCAACCAATGGGCTGCTGATACACAAATCACCTCTTCCCCACTCTCATGAAACACTGCTGCATCATAGCTACCGTGCGCTGAATGCCACCGCACTCCCTCCCTCATGTTCAGCGCTACGACACTTGCCTCACATTCCATCATCTACTGCATCATTTGCCGGTTCTAACAACAACAAAAAGTTCCCAGCTCACACCGATTCAAAGTTAGTCAAATAAACAAGCCACACGTGACGCAAAGCCGTGGCAGACCCTTTGCCGATGTTAACTAGTTCTGCATTCAGGCATTAAACTGGTACTAATGAGGTAAGAATACCAAGGTCACCAATGAACTGCGGAAGGGTTCCTGTGTGCAGCATTAAACTAACTCTGAAAAATGTCATTCAAACACCGTGATCAAAATGTTGTCCTTTATTATTCATGGATACCCCGGTTACTCAATAAGTACTGCCCCAAAGCAGCAGCTATTTCAAGCAGGCACACAGCCCCGAATGTTTTCATTTCCGAGATCGGATGCCTTTAACCTTACAGTGCCTCCTAATTAGACCCCTACATCCAAAACATGTAATTAACAATACTGCTTTACGGAGCTATTTGGTAATGGAAAGAGCTGTTTCTAGAGGTTCAACGACAAGACATCTGAACCCAAACTGACGACCAGTTTCAAAACCTAACTGGGCTCGCAGAGAGGTACTCGTTTTATAACATTAAGTGTGCGCAACTAGCTTTGCTCACTACTGAGTGCAACACTGTATGTGGCACATATATTTACCCTCAGACTTCGAAAGGACGGTGTTAGTAAAACAGCGTCCCCGTAGTTCCAAGCAGGATAGAATTATTGTTCCTCAGGAAATATCCCCTCCTCGGGGTCTTGCTGAGATCCCGTGACACCCTGAAGAAGGAGGCAAGTGGCGGCTTGAAGCACTAGAATTGGCCGGGACAACAATAACTATTTATTCAAAAACAGCGGTCGACCTCGAAGCTGGGGAACAGGGTTCGCGTCTCGGCAACGACGCTCAACATCCTGTATTTCTGGGAAAATCACATAATCTCCCCGTGTCTACCAAAATGAATGGTCCTTCTGTAACGAAACTGGTGCTCATGTAAAGCGCTATGATACCTGATATCCTCGGGACTAGTTCGCGCTATATAAAACTCTTTTAAAATATTTACATATATTTTTGACCTAATGAACAGGGCGGACACCAACAAACGCCGAGGATGCTGTACAGCAAACTGATGGTCATCACTAAAATGAAGCATAAAATGCATATTACAAACGCCAAGAATGCTCCCTGAAAAGCGCGAGCACCGAGAATGCTGTACAGCAAACTGATGGTCATCACTAAAATGAAGCATAAAATGCATATTACGAACGCCAAGAATGCTCCTTGAAAAGCGCGAGCAAGGCGAGCAAAATATGCAGTCAGGGTGGGCGGCGAGCAAAATATGCAGTCAGGGTGGGCGGGGCCTAATGGAGACAGGGCGGACACCAACCCCGCTTCCAGAGAAGCCGGACACAAAAGCGACGACAATAGGTCTCGCCAAGGCGAAGCAGCGCATGCGCGCTGCAACGCAGGCGAGACCTAAAAAAGGAATAGAGTGTGCTGATAGAAAATTTCGATTACAATGTGAAAAGTCTTATGTTGCCCGCGAAGAAACTAATACATTTGTGGAGGAATTGTTAGATGCTCGACCTCCACCCCCATACGCTCCGCAGAAAATATATCCTGCTATCCCACAGCCTCAGTCATCTGTTTCTTCTGTCTATGCTGCCTCTGTTTCTTCTACTATTGATCAACATGTTGTGGCCACGGCGCCTCCTGCCCTTTCTTTGGCTTCACCTTCTGCGGCTACTATAACTGCCAGTATCCCTGCTACGCCTATTGTTTCGGCATCCCTCTTGCCAGCCCTCACACCTACGACACAGTCACTAGCGGCATCGGTGCCTGCTCCTTCTGTTACTACTCCTTCCCTGTTCCCCCAATCCCCGACATTACTGAGTAGCGGAACGCCCATACGCGGAATAAGGGAGCACGACTGGGCGACTGCTAGGGAGCAACTGGGGCGGATATTGATACGAGCTGATGTGGGAGATGAAGAGAAAAGGGCGGTAGCCAATCAGGCCACTCAGTGGGCTCGTCACCCCATTTACAGTGTGGAAGGTGTGTGGAGTGTGATGAGAGATTATGAGCAGTTTGTGCAGCAGCATGCCCTTAAGCACATGTCGGCTACTTTGATTGGACTGTGGGAACAGTGTTTCAATGATGTAGCACCCCAGATTATTTATGATATTAGGGACCATGTATATGCTGCTGATATGGCACCTAGCGAGGTTTTTAATAATGTCACGCCGCTGGTCGCTTATCGAGGTAGGCTGCTTGAGAAGAGCCCGAAGACAGTGTCTCAATTCCGATGAGGGAAGTCCACCCCATATATCATCCTAATATACCAGAGCTACGGGATCAGCATAACAGTGTTCCTAGACCCCGGGTAGAGGCCCGGTTCCAAGAACAATGGGTTTATACTCCATGGAAAAGGAATGGGGTTTTGTCCCTTAAGACTCAGCTACCTGACCCTAGGAAGAATCCTACTGCATATTATAAAGAATTGACTGAGGCCGCTGCCTCGACAGTGATGACGCTTGCGGACATTGAAATGTTCTTTGGTTTATTGGTGCCCGTTGATATTTGGTGGCAGGTGCACACACAGGATCACGTTGTGGAATTGGGTGGTACTTGGGATCAGATTTAAGCATCGGACCAGGAGAGGAAGCCTGGTGAGAAGCCTAAGGCTGAGATACTAGCTTTGCCTGGTCGAATTATTACATATATGCACTCTCTTATCCCACCGAGAAGGGTAGATTGGGACAAGTTAACGGCATGTTGTCAGAAGAAAGATGAAAGTGTGTCTGATTTTTTCACTCGATTTGAAGGTGTGTTTTGGGATTTCAGCGGACTGGACTTGTCGGTGGAGGGAGGTGTCCGATTGTTCGTTAACAGATTTGTTACAAACCTTCTTCCTGAGATCGCGACTTGGTTGTAGGCCTCTGAGAGCACTTGGACCACCTCCTCCCCTTCTGTAATATTGAGTATGGCACAGTATTATGAACACAGGGAAAATGAGGAGAAGGAAAAGGTGGAGTAAAAGCATAAGGAATTGAAGATGAAGGTGTTGTTGCAACAGGCTTCTCGAGGGAATGGTAGAGGACGTGGTGGTCCGGACCGGCAGCTTCCGCGTGCTAGCAGGAACACTACGCCTGTAGGACGGAATCAGTGTGCGTACTGTAAAGAGGAGGGACACTGACGCAGTGAGTGTCCTGTGCTTTTGCAAAAGGTGGCGGTCCAAGGGGACGAGGGTCTCGTGGTGAGGTCGCGGAGACGGTGGCCAGGACAGGGTTCAGGCAGTTGGGACGTCAAAGGGTCGCACTGATCAGAACTACTTTGACGACCCTAGGAGCAAACATTACTACCACGATGACTATGACATAGATGAGGTGACGGGACTGTCTCACAGCTAGGACAGCCAGGGACAGGGTGAGGGACCAGTTCAGATACCTGTAGATCAGCATGGCCCTTACGTTACTGCAGATTTGCATGGCTCAGCTAAGGAATCTTTGGTGGATAAAGGTGCTATGAATAGCTCTATTTCCCCTTCACTGGTCCCCGGGCGGCTCTGTCTGGCCATAATAATGTTTCGGTAGGATTTTCTGGTGTACCGGTTGTGAGCCCCATTTCCAAACCTCTTACATTGACTATAGGTCCTTTTACTGTGGATTCGCCATTTTTGTTAACATCTAATTGCGGAGAGAATTTGATGGGCTTAGATTTATTAAAGAAGTTGCATGCGACGATTTATTGTTCTCCGGAAGGAGTTTACATGACAATGGGGCCAAATGTGGTCAGCTCTAAGCAGTGTCTGTCCAAAAATGCACCCCTCCCTGCTGAAATTAAGGATGTGCCACCCACTTTGTGGGCAACAGGTGACACGGACGTAGGACTATTGCAGATTCCCACAGTTTCTATCAAAGTTAAGGACAAGGCCATTTTGCCTCGTATTCCTCAGAACAAAATACCACAAGCAGGGGAGAGAGCTTTGTTGCGGATTATACAGGATCTGATTCAGTTAGGGGTTGTCGAAGAGATGACTGCGAATGTGTGTAATAGCCCCATTCTTAAGAGGGCACCTTCAGGCTCCTCTGATGATCATCCAGATGTTTATCTTTTTGTGATTGACTTGCGCGAAGTAAATAAAATAGTGGTTCCTCAGTTCCCGGTGGTCCCTGACATTACTGCTCTTCTAACAATGATTCCTTCTTCTGCTAAATTCTTTTCTGTCATTGTTTTAAAAAACGCATTCTTTAGTATCCCGATCCATCCAGACAGCAGGAACTTGTTCAGTTTTACACTAGCTGGCAGAAGCTTTAGATTCTGTCGAGCCCCTCAGGGCTATACTGAGAGCCCTAGTATATATAGCCAAGCCTTAAAAGCCCATTTGGACTTCCTCACGCTTCTATCAGGTAACGTATTGCTTCAATATGTAGACAACCTTCTCATCGCTTCTGACACTGAAAAGGGTTGCAAAGACAGTACAGTTAAATTGTTGCTGCATTTGGCACACCACGGACATAAAGTGTCCCTTTCCAAATTTCAGTATTGTAGACAGGAGGTCACCTACATAGGTCACCTACTGTCGAAGGAGGGTAGGAGATTGACTCCTGAACGCATCAGTACCATTGTTAAAATGTGTATCCCTCAAACTCAAAAGGATGTACGCGCTTTTATCAGCATTACTTCCTATTGTCGGCACTGGATCCCTAGCTACTAATTACTAACAAAGCCTCTGCTGGCACTAAGCACTAAAGATGTGCTTGAACCATTGCCTTGGACACCTGAATGTCAGCAGTCTTTTGAGCAATTAAAAGTAGCGCTTTGCTCTGCGCCAGTGCTTGGTACGCCAGATTATGCGAAGCCGTTCGTGCTGTACGTACACGAAGCGGCTGGTTGCGCGCTCTCTGTTTTAACACAGGCCTTTGGAGGTAAGCAACGGCCGTGTGCTTATTTTTCTGCGCTTGATCCTGTCGCATGAGCCCTCCCGAGCTGTCTAAGACTGGTCGCGGCTGTGGCCATCTCAATAAGACAATCGGCTGGGCTCGTACTTGATACTGACCTCACAGTTATGGCCCCCCATGCTGTGGATACCCTTTTGAATAAAACCAAGACACAGCACCTCACCAGTGCACGTCTGACCGGTTATGAGCTAACTCTCTTTGCACCCCATGTCACGATTAAAAGATGTGCCACTCTGAACCCAGCCACGTTGCTACCCCTCCCTTCTGAGAGTGAGGAAATTGATATACATGATTGTATCTTCCGCACGGAGGAGGAGACGAAAGGACGGGTAGACTTGACTGACGTTCCCTTCTCTGACCCCCAAGGGAACTTTATGTCGATGGCTCTTGTTTGGTTTCAAGATACCAGATGGCACTACAACAGCTGCATATGCAATCACGACACTACACACAGTAGTTGAGACATCACAAGTTCCCTATCAATTGGCTCAAGCTGCAGAGCTGGCTGCCCTTATTCGAGCCTGTGAGTTGAGTGAGGGACTGGCTGTCAATATCTATACTGACAGTCAGTATGCCTTCGGAGTCGCCCATAATTTTGGATGGCTCTGGGCAGAGAGAGGGTTTCTCACTTCCCATGGGATGAAGATCCAACACGGCCCCCTTATACATAGGCTTTTGTCGGCTTTGACGCTCCCCAAGAGATTAGCGATCACAAAGTGTAGCACACACAGGAAAATTACTGATAATGTGGGTAATGGGAACGCCTTTGCAGATCAGATAGCTAAGGAGACAGCCCGAACGAAGATGAAAAAGATGTTTGTAGCGGGTCCCGCTAGGTGGGTGCCCGAGGTCACCATGTTTGAGGATACGCTGGAAAATGTCGAGGAGATACAAAGTGAGGCAACTATTGAGGAATTAGCGATATGGCAGGAAAGCACAGCACGTTCGGATGAGGATGGGTGTTGGACTGATAAGTCAGGGAAACAGAGATGGATGCTGCCAGATGCATATGTTCTTCCCGTAGTCACAATGGCGCATGGGCCAGCTCACATCAGTGCGAAAGGTATTTGTAAGTTGTTAGACCCTGTATGGCACAATGATAACATCCCGAAGACAGCCGCCCATTTAGTTAAATATTGTATGGTGTGTATGATGCACAATCCTGGAAAAGGTACCCCCCACGCCCCCTGGTAATTTTGCACCTCCCACCTTTCCCTTTGAGGTCCTCCAGCTTGGTTTTATAGAAATGGATCGATTCAATAATTTGAAATATGTGTTGGTGGTTGTCTGTGCATTCAGTAAGTGGGTTGAGGCTTACCCCACCAAAGAAAATACAGCCATAGTGACTGCAAAAGTGCTCCTGAAGGAGTTCTTTCCTCGCTTCGGCTTGCCCCGTTTGATTTGGAGTGACAACGGAAGTCACTTCAACGCGAAGGTTATCCAGTTAGTTTACGAGGGACTGCATATCAGACAAAAATTTCACACTGCAAATCACCCCCAGTCCGCAGGTTTGGTTGAGAAGTACAATGGTACTCTCAAACTGAAACTGGCAAAGATTTAGGAGAGCACAGGGTTGCAGTGGCCAGATGCTTTACCATTAGCCCTTTTGTCCACAAGAACGACAGCCCATTCTAGAACAGGATTGTCACCCTACGAGGTCGTGTTTGGGCGCCCGTCAATCGTTTAGGGCATCCCGCGACCTCGACGATTCTCAGAAATTGAATATCATCTATTGGTGGATTATTTGTATGAGTTAACAAAAGTCTGCGTTCTATTCACCAACAGATCCAGGAATCCCTTCCACCAGTACCTGAGGGGCCAGGCCACGACATTCGCCATGGTGGCTTTGTGTTGGTCTGCAATTTGCAGAGAAAGAAGAGTCTGGAGCCGAGGTGGAAGGGGCCAGTCCAGGTGCTCCTTTCCACCCGCACCGCCATGAAGGTCACCAGCCGAAAGAATTGGATTAATTGCCAGCATTGCCACAAAGTGCCTCTACCCTTACCCTGCGATCAGTGGGTCCGTGAGGGTATCGGGGACTCCGAGTGTGAGAAAGTCCCGCGGTTCGTACCCTTTTCGGATGCCCAACTCACGTGGACCCAAACAGAGGCTGAGAACGATGAGATCCTAAATGCGGCAGTACCCCCGGAGATTAAGGCAATTCCAGAGTCTTCTTCCACTGGCCCCTCTGTGTCAGACCCCCTTTTTCCTGACCCCTCTGTGCCTTGAGTAGCTAGGTACAATTTGCGCCCCTGACGGAGGAACAGTGCACCAAAGGAAAAGTCAGATTAGCAGGGATGGACTCGACAAGTCAGGCAACAGTAGCTTAGGGAGAGGCAAGATTGGTGCATTGTTCGGACATTGTACAGGGTAAGCTGAGTGTGCTCCCCAGGAGGGAAGTACATTACCCTGCAACGTGGGATACGGATCCGAGCTAGGACTGAGCAGCTCCACCGCCGGTGCTCAAGAGCGCCAACGTTGATGAACAATAGGAGTCTACCAGTGAGGCTCAGACGGACACTGGGAACATTTGCCCCCCTTTTGTCATTAGTTCCATTGCATTCCTTTTTCCCTTGTTTACAATGTATCCATTCGGTCGGCCCATTACTGAGGAACAACAGCCATTTGCACCTCCATGCCCAGAGCGGGTATGGTCCACTAAAAGTAAAATAGTTTTCGTATCCAGAATTGTAATTGCGTTGATATTTGTGTTGGGGATATCTTGGTTTTAGAGGAAAAGTATCCTACACGTTCTTTGATTGGGACAACACCCGTTCCCCTGAACACATGTTTGTTACTTTGGCCCCTCACAAAGGAGAACATCGGAAAACTTATGTAGACAATGTATTTTTACAAATTTTGCATCAGGCTCATGATACTTCCAATGCTACTAATTGCTGGATCTGTAGACTGCTTCCCTCAGTTACACATAAGAGTGATGTTTTGTTGTTGATGCCATTATCCTATCTAGGAAGTTGCGAGGGGTGGTTTGCACTGTTTACTATGGTGCATTATCATTTTCATTTCTCTGCTATGAATATGACATCTGCTGACTCCCGCACTGTGTTAGAATACATACTTTACCATCAAGGGTATATTTCCCCGAGGCTAGGAGAACAAGAGACCCCTAGTACGTTGTCTCCAACAGCTTGCATGAATGTATATGAGCAGGTAAAGAACGAAACATGGCTTTGAAATGAAATGTTAGATTTCCAGGGGTTCAATGCTACTGAATATTTCCGATCTTTCCAAACATGCAGTATTACAAACGATAAAGCGTGCAGTGCCAGTAGTCAATACAACAGCTGGTTTCTGTGTTCGGGGGAATTGGAAAGGTGAAAGTGGGGAAGCGTAATTGCAATTACACATATACGTTGAGCACGACTAGTAGCCCGCCTTTGCTCCCACCATATAATGTCTATTTTGTTTGCGGCTCCCAAGCTTATATTTGGCTTCCTAGGGGATGGTCAGGTGTATGCTATCTCTCTTTTCTTCTTCCCCCAGTGTATATAGCACCGTCCAATTACCATAAGGATCATCGATTGCAGCGTAGGAGTGCATACCTGCCCCGAGTTAGAAGGGTTCTTAATACAGAGGACATAGATCAGACAGATACCACTTTGCAACAGTTCACAGACGCCATGAAAGGTATTGTACCCTTTTGGGGCCCCATGTCCAGCAGCCTTAATATCTGTCCACTCACTAGAGTTGTAGAAGGGGTCATTAATACGACAGCTGGGATTCTGACGAATATCACAGCTGAGCTCCAGGCTACGAGGCTTGTTCCTTTACAAAACCGGATGATGTTAGACGTCGTCCTTGCTGACCGGTGAGGGGCCTGTCGCGTCATTGGCAGTAGCTGTTGTGTATACATCCCAGACCACGCCCCCAACATATATGCTGCCATACAGAAGTTGCATAGACTTTCATCCGACATACACCAAGGGAATGGTACCTGGACACTCTCTGGATGGTTTTGGGGCATATTTGCGTCCTGGGGTTGGAAGATCCTTGCTTTCCTAGCGATAGTCACTGGTATTTTCCTCACTTGTTGCCTTTGTATACAATACCTCCCAGCCTGTGGCACCTATTGTATCACACTCCTTACCCCAAAGCAGAAGGCGCCCATCCATGACACTAATGCTGTGATTATGACTCAGAAAGAGATAGATAGCTTTATGCAGCTAGACGAGGGTATATTTGAAGACTCCTCTTCCTTTGATGCCGAATACATGGAGTGCTCTTAACTTTGAAGTTTATTTGTTGTATACACGCTATGCTGCATCGTCCATTCTCTCAACACAAACTGGTTAGCTCATGCTAAAAGGAGGGTCGGTTGAAATGTAAATGTTATGCATTCACTTTGCCAGTGTATTGCTCTATGTAAAGTTAGCATTCGCTGCACCATTTTGTATTCAGCCGCCGTTTTGAGTCATGATCAAAGCTAATTTCTGTCTCACTCTGTTTGCCTCAGCAGAAAGCAGCTGCAATATTTTTTGTATTCCTCCAAGGTTGAGTTTCGCTGTACTAATGAATAGACTGTTTTTGCCATCACATACCTTTCGCACTAGATAGGCCTGCTCCCACCCTTAGAGCGGCGGGTACGGGCACAGTAACCTTGACGCTGAGATAGCATGTACCCGGTCCTGGGATTGCAACTCATCTTTGTGTGTTTTCTTTGTTCACCAGCTACCAACTGGAAGATTCCAGTCTGGGCGTGTCTTTAGTGATTCTGAAAATGTACAATATATGTTGTCCTGGGGGTAGAAGTCAGTCCCTCTGCAGCAATCCAAGGAGGCTGGTCAGACCGGACTCCACTCGAGTGTATAACTAATAAATACTTTGGTTTGTATTCTCTTCTCTCTAACCGACTCTTCATTTGTTAGGAAGGCTGAGAGGTGGTCATGAGTGACCCGGGTGGCCCTTATCGGGTCACTTCCTTCAAGCAGCAACCACAATCCTAGTCAGGGTAAGTGTAGTACACACTAAAGATTTACCTCTGCTCACCACCTGGCAGCTTGGCTCAACTAAGAAGGAAATGTGTAAAGTATTTGTGCACACACACCTACAGTAACACAGTGAAAACACCACAGAAGTACTCCACACCAGTTTAGAAAAATAGCCAATATTTATCTGAGTAGAACAGTACCAAAATGATATAAATCCAACAGACACAAGTCAAGTTATGAATTTTGCAAGGTTAAATCAAAATGCAGTGCTTAGAAATCAATAGCTCCAACTTAGGCTATCTGTTTGCGCTTGACCTGGGCAAAACCAAACGTTCAGTCCGACCGTGTTGGAGCATGGGCCTTTTATAGGAGTCACGCAGACCCACTGATGGTACCTTGGGTGCGTCGAAGTTCGGCGACGATGCGCTGTGCTTCAGGCCGAGACGTCAGGACTGGATTTGGCACCACTTGGCAGAGCAGGACTCACAGCAGAGGAGCCTAGGTGCTGGAAGCAAGATGCAGGTGAAGTATTTGATATCCCTGAGACTTCAGAAACAGGAGGCAAGCATAACAAACCTTTGGAGATGCAGGATGTAGAGAGTCAAGTTCAGTCCTCTCACTGCCAGGCAAGAAGCAGCAGGCAGCAGGCCAACACAGCAAATCAAGCAGCAAAGTGGCAGTCCCTCATGGCAGCACAACAGCTGTTCTTCCTGGTAGAATGTTCTCAGTTCCAGAAGTGTTTTGACTATATGCTGTCAGAGGTCCAGTGCTTATACTCATTTTAGCCTTTGAAGTAGGAAAACTTCAAAGAAAGGTATTTGTAGTTCACAAGACCCTGCCCTTCACTGCCCTGTCTGGCTCCAGGCACACTGCAGGGTATGCAAATCTTTGTGTAGGACATGCACAACCCTATTCAGGTGCAAGTGTGAGATCTTCCCACTCTAGCCCAGGACGACCCATAAGCCTGGTGATGGGCCAGCAGGATATACAGTGTGTACCTCAGCTCCCTTTGTGTGTGGCTGTCTAAAGGGAATTCACAAAGCCCAGCTGTCACCCAACCCAGACGTGTATTCCAGAGACAGGCACAGAACGGTTAAAGTAAGAAAATGCAAACTTTTTTAAAATGTCATTTTCAGACCTGCAATTTAAAAACCAACTTCACTAAAAAATGTGTTTTTAAATTGTGCGTCCAGGGACACCAAACATATCTTCCTATCTTTTCCCAACTGGAAGTTGCACTTGTAAAATGTTAAAAGGCAGCTCCAATGTTAACCTAAAGTAGAGATAGGCCTTGCTGTAGTGAAAAACGAATTTAGCAGTTTTTCACTACCAGGACATGTCAAACTCAAAAGTACATGTACTACCTTTTAAATACACTGCACCCTGTCCATGGGGCTACCTAGCGCCTACCTTAGGGGTGACATATATGTAATAAAAGGGAAGGTTTGGGCCTGGCAAGTAAGTGAACATGCCAGGTCGAAATGACAGTTTAAAACTGCACACCCAGGTTCTGCAGTGGCAGGCCTGAGACATGTATGAAGGGCTATTCATGTGGGTGGCACAATCAGTGCTGCAGGCGCACTAGTAGCATTTGATTTACAGGCCCTGGGCACTGTAATTGGGACTTATCAGTAAATCAAAAATGCCAATCACAGAGAAACCAAATGCCATTATAGTTTAGTCACAGAGCACATGCACTTTAGCACTGGTCAGCTGTGAAAAAGTGCACAGAGACTCAAAGTCAGCAAAAACGAGATTCAGCACACAGTCAAAACAGGAGGTCAGAGAGCAAAAAGTGAGGGGAAACCACTCCAAATGATACAAGGTCTAACACATGTCCCCCCAGCGGAAAGTGGGAAGAACTAGCCAACCTTTTGGGAGTTCTCTTCACTAAGGCGGAAGAACTTGGAAAGACCATCACCGTTGGCGTGTTCTGTTCCAGGACGGTGTTCCACCGTTAAGTCCATTCCCTGTAGGGAGATGGACCACCTCAAAAGTTTAAGATTCTCACCCCTCATCTGCATTAACCATCTGAGGGGCCTGTGGTCTGTTTGAATCTGGAAGTGAGTCCCAAACAAGTAGGGTCTTAGCTTCGTCAGCATCCAGAGCACAGCAAATGCTTTCCTTTCTGTTGTGTTCCACCTCTGTTCCCTGGGAAGTAACATCCTACTAACGAAGGCTACAGGTTGATCTAGGCCTTCTTCGTTTTAACTGTGAAAGCACAGCCCCCACGCGATGCTCTGAGGCATCAGTCTGCATCACAAGTTCTTGTGAGAAGTCAGGAGCCTTGAGCATGGTCGCCGTGCACATGGCCTCCTTCAGGATTTCCAAAGTGGTCTGGCACACACCTGTCAAGATCTCCTGATGTGGCTGCTTCTTGGAGGTCAGCTCTATCAAGGGGGCAACAATGGTGCCGTATTCCTTGACAAATCTCCTGTGGTAGGCATTGAGGCCTATGAAGGCTCTCACTTCTATCTGGGTCTTTGGGGGTGTCTGAGCCAGAATGGTGTTGAGCTTTGGTTTCAGGGGCTGCACCTTGCCACCCCGTACTTGGTGTCCCAAGTAAACCACAGAGCCCTGTCCTACCTGGCATTTATTAGCCTTGATAGTGAGGCCTGCACTCTGCAGTGTTCTCATTACGTGCTGGATGAGGTACAAATGGTCCTCCCAACTGGAGCTGAAGACTGTAATGTCGTCAAGGTATGCAGCACTGAAGTTCTCCACACCAGCCAGGACCTGGTTGACAAACCTCTGGAAGGTGGCAGGGGCATTCTTCAACCCAAAAGGCATGGCACGGAACTGCTAGTGCTCTTTTGGCATTAAGAACACTGACGGTCAATGCAATCTGCCAGTACCCAGACGTTAAATCAAATGCACTGAGGAACTTGGCAGCTCCCAGCTGATCAATGAGCTCATCAGCTCTGGGGATGGGGTGTGTGTCAATCTTGGTTACCGCATTGAGCCCATGATAGTCCACACAGAACCGGAGTTCGGGTGTGACACTGGGCGGAGCAGCCTTGGGGACCAAGACCACTGGGCTGGACCAAGGACTGTTAGAGGGCTAAATAACCCCTAATTGCAGTATCTTAAAGGCTTCCTCCTTGATGTTGGTTCTCACTCTGTCAGACAACCTGTAAGGTTTTTGCTTAACAGGCTGGCTATCCCCAGTGTCAATGTCATGAGTGCACCACTGGGTGACTCCTGGGGTGAGCGAGAACAGAGATGCAAACTATCCCAGCAACTAGCGAAAGTCTCTCTGCTGATCTAGGGTCAGAATAGGGGAGAGGTTCACACCCTCTACTGACCCATCCTGCTCTTTGGAAGATAGGGGGTCGGGGTGAGGTTCACTCTCCTCTTGCACTCCATCATCCAAGATCAAGAGCATGGTCAACCCAGACCTCTCAAAGCTTGAGGCGGTTCACATGCAGGACCTTCAAAGGATTCCTAGGAGTCTGCAAGTCCACCAGGTAGGTGGCGTCACTCTTGCGCTCCTTTACCTCAAATAGGTCTTACCAGCAGTCTTGCAGAGAATGAGGCTCCATGGGCGCCATTACCCACACCTTTTGACCAGGCTGAAACTCAACTAGAGTAGTATTCTGGTCATACCAGCGTTTCATATCATCCTGGCTAGCTTCCAGATTCTCCTGGTCGAGTTTCTAGAAGCAGGCTGTTAGTTGTAGAAGGCCAGCGTGTAGCTGAATACATCCTGGGGTGGCTTCCTGGGAGATTTCTCCCAGCCCTCCTTCAGAAAACTGAGAGGTCCTCTCACAGGGTGCCCGTACAGAAGTTCAAAAGGGCTGAAGCCAACCCCCTTCTGCGGTACCTCCCTATAGGCAAATAAAAGACGTGGCAGGAGGATATCCCACATACTCTTCATGGGTTCGGCTAGACCCATTTTCATGCCTTTGAGGATACAGTTGACTCTCTTAACCAACCCATTCGTTTGGGGATGGTAAGGAGTGGAGAACTTGTAGGTTGCCCCACACTCCTTCCACATGCCCTTCATGTACAGGGACATTAAATTGGTACCACGGTCAGATACTAGCTCTTTGGGGAAACCCACTCGGGTAAAGATCCCCATCAGTGCCCTGGGTACAGAGGGCAAAGTCACTGTCCTCAGAGGGATAGCTTCTGGGTACTGGGTGACATGGTCCACCAAGACCAGGATGAACCTCTTGCCCATGGCTGTCTTAAGGTCCAGAGACCCCACAATGTCATTGCCCACACGCCCGAAAGGGGTGCTCAAGCCATGGAAAGGTTGCAGGGGGCTTTGCATTTCCCTCCTGTCTTGCCACTCGCCTGGCATGTAGGACAGGACCTGCAGAACGCATCTGTGGCCTTACTCATTTGAGGCTAATAAAAGTGGGTGACAAGCCAGTCAAAGGTCTTGTCTTGCCCCAAATGACATGAGCCAGACCCAGTAGGAAGGTTCTTAAGCACTGGGGTACCACCAGCACACGGGCTGCACCAGGCTCAGGAACCTTAGGCTCACTATACAGAAGACCATTCTCCCAATAAATCATGGGTTTGCCAGAGGTGTCACCAGCTGCCTGGGCCTCAGCCTGCTGCTGAAGACCCACAAGAGTAGGGCACTCCTTCTGCACTCAGCAGAACTCCTCCCAGGAGGGACCTCCTTCCTGCTGCCAAAGGATAGGCTCAGACAGTTATCCCAGTTCTGCCACTTCTTCCCCTGTAGGGTCCCGGGCATCCCCCTCCGGGTCAGCCTCCTCACGGACTGTGGGAATTATTTGGAGAGGGTTACCCGTGCCCCTTGCCCTTCCTCTTCTTGGAAGGCACCTGGGCCATTCTTTCAGGCTCCATGTCCTTCTGATCACCCTCTCGTGTTGTCATGGACCGTGTGGTCAGGCACACCCACTCAGGCAACCCCAGCATCTCCAAGTGTGACCTGAGTTCCACCTCTTTCCAGGCGGTATGCTTCAGGTCATTACCCAACAGACAATCCACAGGCGTGGACGGACTCATAGCTACCCTCAAGGAACCTGAGACCCCCCTTATTCAAAGGGAACCTGAGCCACTAAACATTGAGTCTCACGGGTGTCTGCAGCAACAACTTGGTGGACTACATTAGGGACTATCTGCTCTGAAGACACCAGATACCACCGGACCGTCGTCATGCTGGCTCCTTTGTCTTTCAAAGCCTCCACCTTGTGCCCATTAATGGTAACCCACTGCCTATACTTCCTAGTATTGTAAGGCATGAGTGTTCTCTGTACCATTTCACTGTCACCAAGGGACATTAGGGTAACTTCAGGTGTATCCCCACCAGTAGCTGGGACCAACTCTTCCTCAAGCGCTACACTAGCCATCCCCAATGACTGCCCACCGATGGTGGGTTGTGTCTGCTTAGGGCACTTGGGAGCCTCCTTGAAGTTCCCTTTCTGATTATCTTCAATACTCTTCAGGGGTCCCTTCCCTGCAGGCTTACCTGTAGGGAACATTTTTTCTTTTCAATACGGGGTGGGAAACCTGACCCTGGGAACTAGTTTGGGGCCCTTTAGAGAAATCCTTACTTTTGTCTCCCACTCCTTCTTCTGCTGGGGACACTCTTAACATCACTCATTTTCAAAATACCTCAGTTCCTCCCCATTGGGGAGTTGTACCCCACACCAGAGACCTCGCAGTCCAGGTATGAGGAAAGAACCCAATGATGAAGCATGTCATCCTCGGGTGAATGAGGGTTATCGTCCTTTAAGAAACCCTCTTCTGGAAGCAGTAAACACATTACACACATACATATATATGTATGTGGACTTTGACTTTCCTTACGATTTTACCAGACGTACTTTTTGTGAGTTTGATGATATATAGGGAGCAGTACGTATCTGGTTGGGCCTCTCCTACTAGATCCCTCGTGTGAATGTGGCAGTAGGTGAACTTACCAGGTTGAATTGGCAGTTTAAAACTGCACACCAAGACTCTGCAGTGGCAGGCCTGAGACATGGTTGAAGGGCTACTCATGTGCGTGGCACAATGAGTGCTGCCGACCCACTAGACTGGGGGTGAATGTTTTGATTTGTTCTGCATTCCGTCCATCAATTGTGTGTCTTTTGCTTTCTCGCCCTAAGTGCGGCAGGTATGCCCAGACGTGGGTCCTGGGCTCACTGTGCCACTGGAATCAAGCTATCCTGGCTGAAGAGGGGTGAAACCCCGAAACCGGTCCTAGGATGCTTGTTTCCGGTCCAGGGAGGACCTGGCTTGGCAGTTCGGGCTGGACTGTTCCCATGAGGCACAGGGTCAAGACTGATTTGCATATGGCCAGGTCTAAACTGGGGTGGCATGGTGAGCAAAAGAATGATGGATTTAACCCAGATCTCTTGACTGGGGGTGAATGTTTTGATTTGTTCTGCATTCCGTCCATCAATTGTGTGTCTTTTGCTTTCTCGCCCTAAGTGCGGCAGGTATGCCCAGACGTGGGTCCTGGGCTCACTGTGCCACTAGAATCAAGCTATCCTGGCTGAAGAGGGGTGAAACCCCGAAACCGGTCCTAGGATGCTTGTTTCCGGTCCAGGGAGGACCTGGCTTGGCAGTTCGGGCTGGACTGTTCCCATGAGGCACAGGGTCAAGACTGATTTGCATATGGCCAGGTCTAAACTGGGGTGGCATGGTGAGCAAAAGAATGATGGATTTAACCCAGATCTCTTGACTGGGGGTGAATGTTTTGATTTGTTCTGCATTCCGTCCATCAATTGTGTGTCTTTTGCTTTCTCGCCCTAAGTGCGGCAGGTATGCCCAGACGTGGGTCCTGGGCTCACTGTGCCACTGGAATCAAGCTATCCTGGCTGAAGAGGGTGAAACCCCGAAACCGGTCCTAGGATGCTTGTTTCCGGTCCAGGGAGGACCTGGCTTGGCAGTTCGGGCTGGACTGTTCCCATGAGGCACAGGGTCAAGACTGATTTGCATATGGCCAGGTCTAAACTGGGTGGCATGGTGAGCAAAAGAATGATGGATTTAACCCAGATCTCTTGACTGGGGGTGAATGTTTTGATTTGTTCTGCATTCCGTCCATCAATTGTGTGTCTTTTGCTTTCTCGCCCTAAGTGCGGCAGGTATGCCCAGACGTGGGTCCTGGGCTCACTGTGCCACTGGAATCAAGCTATCCTGGCTGAAGAGGGGTGAAACCCCGAAACCGGTCCTAGGATGCTTGTTTCCGGTCCAGGGAGGACCTGGCTTGGCAGTTCGGGCTGGACTGTTCCCATGAGGCACAGGGTCAAGACTGATTTGCATATGGCCAGGTCTAAACTGGGGTGGCATGGTGAGCAAAAGAATGATGGATTTAACCCAGATCTCTTGACTGGGGGTGAATGTTTTGATTTGTTCTGCATTCCGTCCATCAATTGTGTGTCTTTTGCTTTGCCGACCCACTAGTAGCATTTGATTTACATGCCCTAGGCACATGTTGGGCACTGTCTTAGGGCCTTATTAGTAAATCAAATATGCCACTCAAGGAGAAACCAAATGCCATTAAATGTTAAACACATAGCATGTGCTGTCCTAAAGCCAGCAAAAACGAGGTTCAGCACAGAGTTAGAGGTCGGAAAGCAAAAAGTCAGGGGAAACCACAACAAAAGATGCCAGGTCTAACAGTTGGATTTCACTCCATCATGTTTTTTCTTCTCTGGAGAATCTTCAGCCTACTAAAACGAACTTTAGGTGTTACATTGCACTCATTAGCTTTTTATCCTGTCACATGACAGACTACATGGTTGGACATCAATTTAGTCATAGTGCGCCTTACACAATAAAGAGCATAACATTTTGTGACCTTGATCTAATATCTGTGGCAGGCCATTCTTCCAGATACCTAAGTGAGCTTCAAGCACATACTGCACAGCCTTTGTTGCGATAAGATAGTCCTCAGACACACTCCAATTGTATCCCGCAGGACTTTTTTTTGTTTTTACTTCTAAAGCTTTATTCATATTTCAAAAGAGGCATACATTTAGCAACATCTCTGTACAGTAGGTTGATAATATCCAGTTAAAGACGACAGTTTGACATGTATAACTAACGACATAATGTACAGTGGTACATGTTACTTCTTTGAGTTTAGCAGGGGTAGATAGTGTGTGGAGTCAACTGATTTAAGTGCACAGCTAATGTTTTTTTTTAGGTATACTAAAAGCGTGTTTTGTCTACACATGGTGTCTTGATGTGGTTTTAATTACCATTATGTGCGGGGGAGCGTGCGTTCGATTCGATATTGTCAAATTGGCGAAGCTATGTCGTAAATGGGTCCCAGATGTTGTGAGGGTGGTTTGCTGTGGGGATGAGGTCCCAGTATGTGGTCAGTTGTGTTTGGCAGTGTGTGGCGTTGGCGAGCCACGCTTTTGTCGATGGTGCTAGGTTTGCAACCCCAATGTATTGCCACCCTGCGCTTGGCCAGCAGCAATAGCATCGCTACTAATCGACGATGTGTGTCTGGAAGTTCCTTAACATACCCTAATAAACAATGAGGTAGGGCTGGCATTAGGGGGTCTTGTGTAATGGCGCTCATTGTTTCACATACTGCACACCAGTAATCCGCCACTTTCGGACATGTCCAGGCTAGATGCATGAATGTGACTTCGGTGCAGTGCACCGTAGGCATCTTGCGTTGTTGGCTAGGTCTATCCTATAGAGGCCCACTGGGGTGCGGCATAGTCTGTGTATATATTTGAAGTGTATTCGTCGCAACCTGTAGTTTGGGGAAAGTCACTCGGTTTGACTACAGCAGTATTGCCATTGTTCCACGGATATCGCCATGCCTGTGTCCAGTTCCCAGGCCTGGCGAGCTCGCGCGGTGTCCAGTGGGGAGGCTGCTAGTGTTAATGAATAGATTGGTTATGAGTTTGCGCTGCAATGCTGTTGTATGAACATATTCAAGCGCTGTGTTGACCGGCGGGGGTCTGGGAATGCGTTCTTTGTGTTCCTACAGGTCGCCCTGATTTGATAATATTTTAAAGTGTCTAGTGGTGTGATTTCGCGTGTGGCTGTATTAGTAAAGGGGGGGGAGAAACTATCCATCTGGGTATAAGTCAGCGAACGTTTTTATGCCCAGTGCCTTAGCTTGGTGTGCCACTCCTTTGTCATGCAATGGGGGTGAAGGAGGCGTTCGCTGCCAGTGCGACAGATGGCGCGTATAGTGTGTCAGAGCATGTTCATCTGCAGATGCCTTCCCATGCCCAATGCACGCATTCCCCTGTGTTAATTTCATCTTTGGGTGCTTTGTACGACTGGAATAGTGCAGTTTTTAGCAGCCAAGGGGATGCCTGGTCCGTTTCCACCGCCAAGTGCTGCTGAAATGGTGTGGGGTGTAACCAGAAGAGCAAGAAGCTTGCTTGGGCACAGAGAGCATATAGCTTTAAATCTGGGGCTCCCATTCCTCCGCGCGCAGGGGGCAGTGTCAGAGTTTCATAAGCGATTCTCGGCTGCCGGCCTGCCCATGTCATCGATATCATGTCGGAGCGTAAGCTTTTAAAAAACTATGCCGTAAGGGGGAGCGGGACTTTGAGAAATAGATATAAAAATTTTGGTAGGACCTCCATTTTAGTTATCGCAATGCGCCCGGCCATCGAGAGCGGTAGTTTATTCCATACCTGGATCCGAGATTCGAGCCACTCTACTGCGCGCTCATAATTCACGCTCCACAGTTCTTCTGGGTCTCTGCTTAGCCATATGCCTAAATATTTGGTTGGTTCGGTTGCCCACTTTACTGGGTATTCTGTTTGGTATGGGCACGTAGCTGCGGTAAGGGGAAAGAGTATGGATTTGCTCCAGTTAATTTGGACGCCCGAGTGGCCGCCGAAGCGGATCACCCCTCTCCTCATGGGTTCCAAGTTCTTGTGCGGTTCGCGAATATATAGAGTAATGTCATTGGCGTACATAGACACCACTATTCCTCTGGCCGTAAAGTCAATGCCTCGTTCCACGTGGTGTTGGCGCAGCCGAGCCGCCAGTTCCATAGCCTGTGCAAATAGCAGCAGGGAGAGTGGGCATCCCTGTCTCGTGCCCCGAGCAATTGTAATGGGCTCAGAGATTTGGCTGTTTAGTTTGATGGCTGCCGAGGGGAGAGTGTATAATATACGGACTTTGTGGATAAAGCTGGAGCTGAAGCCCAAGCGCCCAAAGAGCGGGAAGAGGAAGGGCCACTTTAGAGAGTCAAACACCTTGGTGGCATCCAGGAGGGCCGCTACTGCTGGTAGAGAGGGATGGATATGATGCATGACCGAGAATATTGTGCATAGGTTGTGTGATGTGACTCTTCCGGTATAAAACCAGATTGATCAGGACGTACAATTAAAGGCATAATGGTAAGTAGTCGGTTCACTAGTAGTTTTGCGTATATTTTTTATCTATGTTGATCAATGATAGGGGGCGAAAAGAATCACAGAACTCTGGAGCCTTGTCCGGTTTGAGTATAGTTATAATAATTGCTTCTTGAAGGGAGGGGGGGAGTTGGCCCATCGCCACTGACTCTTGAAACATCTCTATGGGCCAGATGCATCAACAATCTATTTTGCGATTTCCTAATTGCGAATTCTTGCGATTCGCAATTAGAAAATCACAAAATGGAATGCATGAAAGTGTGTTTAACACTTTCTGCGATTCCTAGGGGATCGCAAATGACCTACCTCATGAATATTAATGAGGTAGGTCGCAATTTGCGACCCCCTAGGAATCGCAAAAATCATGGGTACGGTGGCCTGCTGGGGTCAGCAGACCACCATGTCCGTGATTGCTTTTAAATAAAGCAATCTTTTTTTTTTGTAAAGCAGCCCGTTTTGCTTCAAGGAAAATGGGATGCTTTACAAAAGAGAAAATGAAAACTTTTCCTTTCATTTTCTAAGAGCAGGCAGTGGTTCGTGGGACCACTGCCTGCTCTTAGAAAATGCATTTACAGACATTCACAAAGGGACCTTGGGGACCCCTTCCCAGTTGCGAATCGGTTACCACCTACTTGAAGTAGGTGGTAAAATGCGAATGTTTTGCGACCGCATTCCGGTCGCAAAACATTCGTGCATACCGATGCAATTCGGTATTAGGAAGGGACGCCCTAAACACGCCCCTTCCTAATAGCGAATCGCAAACCCATTTTGCGATTCGGTAACAGGTTACCGAATCGCAAAATAGGGTTCGCTGCATCAGAAAGGCATTTTTTTGCGTTCGTTTGCGAAGGCAAAAAATGCTTGATGCATATGGCCCATTGAGATGGGGAATGAGTATGGTAGCGTATTCTTTATAGAAGGTGGGTGTTAGTCCGTCCGAACCCGGGGCTTTGTCTTCAGGGAGACCGGCAATAACCTGTGCAATTTCTTCCGATGTGAAAGGAGCATCCAAGTATTCTCTATGACCTGGGTCTAGCCATAGCAGTTCGATTGACTCAAAATATTGACACAAAGTTTCCTGATCGCTCGTCACACCGGCCGAGTAGAGTTGAGAGTAAAAGGAGGACATCACTTTGATCAGTTCTGCGGGAGATGTGACTCTTTGGCTGTTGCCATCAAGCAGTTCGGCCACATATTACGAGGCATGTGGTCTCCTCAGAAGATGAGCCAGTGTCTTCACAGGGCGGTCCCCTTCCCCGTATTGCCGAGCCCGCGCCTCGCACCCCAAGTAATGCACCTCTCTCTCCGCCTCAGCCTGATATTCTGACATTTTGGCTCTAATCTCAGCTAATGTGCCAGACATGGGATTGTTTTTATATGTTTGATCCAGCATTTTGATTTCCGCTTCTAGTCTTTCCAGGGTCTCTCTATTTTCCCGAAGCACTTAAGACTGCTTGGCAATACACGCGCCACGGATTACTACCTTGAACGCTTCCCACAGTGAAGAGGGTGAGCTGACTGAGCCGGTGTTTAATGCAAAAAAGTCAGAGATGGCGCTATGAATTTCTTCTGTAAATGCTGTGTCCCTCAGAGTGTGTGGGGGAAGGCGCCACGAGAACATACGCCGTAGGGTCTGGGGAATCTGAAGAACCAGTCGTACAGGGGAATGGTCAGACAAAGTGTGCGCTAAATGTTCAGTAAAGGTAGCAGTTAATTACGTCTTTAGTTACTAACCACAGGTCGATGCGGGACCAGGAGTTGTGTGAGGTGGAAAAGCAGGTTCCGTCACGTCCATTGTGGTGGGCATGTCGCCACACATTCAATAGCGCGTTGTCAGTTATGAGCGAGTTTAATATTTCTGCGGCTTGCGGATGTTGTAGGCTGGTACCCGAACGGTCTAGGTTCCCTCGCAGCGCAACATTAAAGTCAACGCCCGAGATTAACGGCCAAGGGCTATGTTTTGCTATCAGTCTCCAGATATGGAGAAAGAAGTCAGGATCGTCCGAGTTGAGTCCATAAACAGCCGCCATAATCAGTGGTTGCATATATAGCGTGTCCGTCCGTACAACATATCTACCATCGGGGTCTATGTGGGTGTGTGTGGTGTGCCATGGAAGTCCCTTCTTGAGTAGGATGTTTACCCCCCTGGCATAATTAGAGTAGACTGATGAGTAGAAGTTGCCCCACCAACAGGCGCGTAGTCGAGCCGTGTTACTGGTGGATAGGTGTGTTTCTTGAAGAAAACACACTTCTACATCATGTCTCATAAGGTATGTATGCATAAGATGGGATTTGTGGTGGTCATTGATACCCGAATGTTCCATGTTAGAAAGGTTACATTAGTCATGGTTCAATTATTGTATGTATGTGTCTTGTCGTGTCTCAGTGTTAATGTCGAGGTTTTGGGGGAATTGTACCATTGGAAATGTTCGTGAAGCCTTTTAATATAACAGTTAGCATAATCCTGGGTTCACTTAAGCGACAAGGAAACTGTCCCCAAATCTAACAAACCCCCCACTTATTGCTCTACCAAAACCTCCCAGGTCCCACCCCCACCCACTCCAACCCCCTAATCAAGTTGAGATGTTTTGCCCACGCCACCCAAAGATCCCAAACTTTTAAACATATTGAACATCCAAGGGAATTATCCCGTGAGGTTACATGGACTCTCCAGGCGTACTCCCCTGACCAGAGGTCAGGGTGGCCGAGTATTGTAGTATTTTTAGGAACAACAAAGGGTAGCATAGTACATTATGTCCGGCCTCAACTCTTGGGCATGCCACATGCTACAGTTAATTTGTATGGTGGCGGAGCAGTCTGGTGTGGTGTTAGGGTCCATATCAGTTCTGCAAGTGGCACTTATATATGAGTCTCAGTCATTGTCTTTGGACGATCTAGGTGAGTTATGTGGGTTTGATATATTCCTGCTTAGTTGTTTCGCATAGGTCATAGCATCCTCGGAGTCCATGAAGTGGCGCAGCCTGCCATCATTATCTATGGGAAGTTTGGCCGGGTAAAGGAGAGCGTATGGAATTTTCAGTTGTTGAAGAATCCGTTTTGATTGTAGGAAATCACGCCTTGCTGTCTCTACCGCCAGAGTAAAATCAGGGTAGAAGGTAGAGGGTGTTTCCCTGATGCCTGATCTCCCCTAGTTCTCTGGCTTTCCGCAGGATCCCGTTCCAGTCGTGATAGTTCAACAAGCGGGATATTATTGGCTGTGCAGGAGCTCTGGCGGGTGGTTGTGGTCCCAGCGATTGGTGTGCCTGTTCCACAATGAAGACCTCTGACTCCTGTGCCAAACAGTTCGCGGAGTAAGGATTCCAGGTAGTCTTCCATCTTGGAGATGGCTGTAGACTCAGGGGTTCCAATAATGCAGAGGTTATTTCTTCTAGAGCGGGATTCTAGGTCTTTGTTCTTGGCACGGATGAGATCAAGCACCTTGTCCATTTTTAACAAGCGCTGTTGGTCCTCGGTGAGGGCGTCATCAGCATCAGAGACCCTGAATTCTAGGTGCGTAATGCGGGAGTCATGCGAGTCTACGCGTTGTTTCACATGATCGAGCTGAGTAGTAAGATCATCTATTTTGGAGTCTATTGTTTTTAGGCTGGATTTGACCTCTAAGGGAAGAGAACGAATATCATCGTCTTGTGTTCCAGCATTGTCCGTCTGCGTTGCCTGTTCCTCCGCATCTTGTGACGGTTCCCCATGCCGTCCGGTTTGCCGGTTTTCAAAGACAAACTTGGACTGCTTTGTGTTCGTCTTCCCCATCTTATTGTGAAGTGTAGTATGTTGGCGCGATGCGTAGAAGAAAAAGAAAGGGGAGCACGGGGCGGTGCCGCGGGCCGCACGGTTGGTCAGCCAGTTGATGTCGCACTTGTTTGCCTCCTGTTTCTGTGTACAATGTGGGGCTTGTGCAATTAGTGGCCGACTTGGGCAGCTGCTGTTGGTGGTATAGCTGCCCCATCCAATGTCCAGCAGTTGCGTTGCCAACTAGTCCCTGGGTGGCCGGTTGGCTGGCATCAGTGACTAGGGCATTTCTAGTAGCTGTGCATGTGATTTGCAGCGTCTCTGGTCTTATGCTTGGGCTCAGCACGATCCGTTGCATGGCAAGTCCGCAGTCCTGCCTCAGGTGGTTCCCACAGGCTCTCGGCACTGGCGGATCTAGAAGGCTATGGCCATCAAAGGGGCCGGGGGGGATCGTTTCTCTCGGGTATCTCCTGCTCGCAGTATCAGTTTTTACACCCTTCTGCCAACCTTCCTATGCAGCAGGCTCAATCTCTCCGCCTCCCTCGCTAGTGGTCGTCACTCCCAGTGTAGGTGGGCGCCAATAACTGAATCGTACTGCTGGGGTCGACAGTTGCCTTGTGCGTGTACACATTAGAGGTGGGTCTAAGGCGGCCCAGGGGAACACAAGTAATACAGAGTATCATGTGCTGTAATGACTCATGTGCGGTGGGATCAGCTATATGCTGGCCACAGGCGTAGCACAGACGGGCGCGGGCTGGTCAGGTGCTGCTATGGTAAGTCTGTTGTAGTTCTCCGGTTTGGTGGCCTTGTGGGCGGTGGTGATAGGAGCGTGTCGCGTCTTGTGTGTTCTGCCACTGTTGGCCTGCAGCCACCCCCCCCCTCGCCCGACTCTTTACTTTGTAGTGTTGCACGGTATTTGATGCGGCAGGTGTGGGACCCTGCACCGCGGTCTCTCTGCCGGTGCAGCAGTCCTGTGGGCCAGCCGCCAGCGCTCCGTCACTCTACACGGAGCACACTCGTCCACTACTGCGACCTGAACCCGCCAGATTGCCGTTACCCTGGGTTCGCCTCGGGCGATTTTTCAGGCCCTTGTCAGTGCGGGCGCCGCAGCTGGGGTGAACTCCACATCTATGCAGAAGTGTAGTCATGTTCTTGTGGTGCGGTTATGCCGGTTCTCTTGTGGCCTACTCTGCTGACGTGAAGGGCAGCGTGTGCACGTCTCTATCTACGCCCTCGCAGCTCTCGCGACCACGCCCGCTGGGTTGTAGGTGCGGCTTGCAGTGAGGGCAGTGTAGTCCCCCTCTGTATTTGTCTGGGAGAATATTCGTTTCCTCAGATTATGGCGGATATTTTGCTCGTCCGGCAGAGCCCACTCAAGGTGCGTCCATCTTGCAGCTGGCAAGACCATGCCCGTCGTATCCCACAGGACTTGGCTGCATTTTAGGATCACTCCACTGCAAATAAAAAAACTAAAGTAAAAAACATTCTAATTTTCAACGCCAAGAGTTCTAACTTTTACAAATGCGAGACTGATTGCATTGCAAATGCTTGTTTATAAATTCCTACGATCTACCCTTTTTGCAGCAGATTTTTATCCACCTACTGTGGGCCTGCGATTAGATCAGATAACAATATTTTCTGAACATGTGATGTGTCAATTCCTTTCAGCTGAAAAGACAGTTTCATTTAAAGCAGTTTTGTTTTATCCAAAAAAACAATTAGGATTTTATTTTGTACCTCTGAAAGTTTCCTATTACTAGCGTTTAAAAAAGGGAGGCGGAAAAATATTTCAGTTTTCGAAATAAACCCTTTGAAGATTGCTTTTTTCCTCGACATTTTAAGAATGCAGACAGTCTTGCAGTTGCTTCTGGAATTACTAACTCGCCCAGTTTTAGGAAGATCAAGGTTGGCCACAGAAATCAAATTTCGCTCACTTACAGCATGTAATTCATATTAAGTGGTGCACTCTGGGTCAGAAGCCGCATGATCATTCCCTCTGATCTAGATCCGATTCATGTGATTTTTTTTGTGGTGTTGTCCGCACAATGATCTTCTTGTGATGTAAATTTGTTTGCTAATTAGAAAATCCTACCTCTTTTTGGTCACAGTGTGTTTGACAATTATGTAGTAAGGGGGTGTTATGTGTTGTACCTCTCAAACTTTGGCTGAGTGGTCTTGGAGAAGCAGATTTAACTCGTCTTGTAGAAATCAAGGTGCAACATTACAAAATGGGTGAGCCAGTTTACAGGTATTTTGCGGTTTGGTTATGGCTTACCTAATGCTTCATTTAAACGAATGCTGTTCACGTTGATTATGCATGAATAAGAAATCTCTGGGTTTTTATTTTAGGAGGAAGAATGTCTACCAGCAGAAGCCCCCACAATCCCAGATGTACAGCAGACCTGGGGGCCCAGTACATCACTCTTACCCCTGAATATGCAGAAAAACACAAAAGGTGAGAACGAGGACCAGCAGCTGAAGGATTAGAAATTACAACACTCCATTTCTTCTTAATTTTGAGGAGCAATGCATGGTTATCTTGTGTCTCTGCACCTTCAGCTTGTTGACCTCTGTGGTTGTTGGCTCCTACGGTAAATAGCGAGGTCATGGCCTCATCTCACCTGGAATATGTGGCCTTCTTACTGATGGTCCACTCTGCCCATCTGCTTAAATAGCTCTTGCTCAATTGCTTCTCGGAACTCAAATGCTGGTACATTAGGCTCTCTCAGTAAAATTCTTGACTCTGGTATCTTATGTTCACTTCTATGTGTGTCTTGTAGGAAAAGAAGGATGACCCCTTTCTAAAAATCGAGCAAGCTATATATGCCGTCCCAAGGTACATAAACGCAGAGATGTTCTTATGTTTATATGATCTTACAGCCAGTAAGAATGACCAAAGAATGGTATTGCTTAATTCACCTGATACCCCATGACCACTATGAAAGGAGAATGAATATGAAACAATACTAACATGCTGGAATTAATTTGTTTATATATGCTCTCTAGCTTTACTATTGGCAGAAAGCCCAGCACACTTTACACCATTATACATTGATTGCACATGGTACTCCATGATAGTAATTTATATTTATAAATAATACTCTCTTTTTTAACATGGACACTACTGTCGACTGGAGTCAAACAGCATCTCCAGCTCACCCTGCTACAGGGCAATCCTATTGGGTGAATATGGTTAACCGCGCACTAATGTAAGTGCCCCTAGGGCACCTTGTACCGCTGGTCTGAGTTCCTATTTCATGGTGAAAGCATTGAAGACCAGTCTTCCACCGTATTGGATCTTCATCACACTTCATACCATTTCTTTGCATTATTTCTACTTATCTTCCCTAACTGCACACAGAGTGTCACTTCCTTCTCAGTTGGCACATTTTTCATTCTCGTCACATGCAACATGTGAAATCACAGAACTTGGGCGTCCATGTGGATCGTCAGTATTGGGAAATGCAGAAAAGCATTTGCCTCACATTTTTCGTGCTCTCGGTTATCACATGTACATAAGGCGCTACCACAAATGTGAAAAAATGGCCATAGGGCCAAAAACATGCATAAATCTAAATTTTGCATTTTTCCCTGAAGCCCATTACAATTGCAGTCCAAATAAGGCCACATGTGTGATTTTGGGGGGGGGGCTGCTTTCGTGCTTAAGGAGGCGACAGTGCTGACTGAGGCATCAAACGATGCGCTTGGAAGCTGGAGGTGCAGGTAACCTCTGCGCCTAGTTTGAGAAAACAGTATTAATGGCGCTCCTCCAATGTACAAAAACATTATTCAGGTCGCGCGCGCAGACTACAAGCTCATGCTGAACCCTGCTCTGTGGCAACTTTGCTTTTTAAACTTTTAAAAACCTTTTAATCCTGTTTGGAGTTTTATTAATTGTAGTGACTAACCTTACCTGTTTCTTGACCGTATTTCGCTGCTCTCCCTGCTCCCCGCTCTCCCGCCAGCACCCCGTTCCACCGCGGGTTTTCCCGTTTGTTGTGGAGGGTGTAGGCGGATACTTTCACGCCATTTCCGGTTGGTTTGGGGCCGGAGTCAGGGGATTAATGCACCTTCATCTGTGGCTATTTAATCAGCATGGCTTGCTTGTCGCGCAGCGGACGTGCGCAGCGGGCGCACCGCCAGCGCGCCGAAGGCGCGCCAAAGGCAAACCCATCTGCGCCCGTCCACGCCAAGACCGCGCCTTGCGCCAGAGATGCTGCCTCTCTCTCGGCAGACCGGCTGGGATGGACTAGATATACTAGAAAGGTACTCCTAGACCTTCGGTCGGTAAGAGCTCCTTGCCTTCATATTATGGACCCTGAATTTCTAGTTAAAAAACTGTGCTATGTATGCACATTATGCAGTGCCCAGGTTAAGCAGACTGGTATTGGTAACATCCCCATTAGTAATGAGGTAACAATGCCTCTTTCTAAAGAGCACACAATGCAGGGCTTTCTCATTAACGTAAGATCCCTGATTAAGAACAAAGTGGCCTTCAGAGACTTTGTCTCGCTAAGAAAGCCAGACTGGGTCTTCATCACGGAAACATGGGCCACGGACTCTTCAGGTCCTGACCTCGTGGATGCAATCCCGTCTGGGTACAGCCTCGTCAGGCTGGATAGGGTAGGCCGATGGGGTGGGGGGTTGGGCATTCTCCATAGAGAGACATTGGTCTGCCGTACACAGCCTCTGACCGCACCCCCGACCTCTACCAAGCTCTCTATTTTTCAATTAATTGGCATCCCACGGATAGCTTTTCCGGTGTCCTTTGCTATCGGCAACGGGCTCTAGGGCAGCCTTTAGTCAGAATTTTAGTAGCCTCTTAGAACCCTTCCTAGAAAGATTTAATCTTACTCTTCTGGGCGATTTTAATTTCCATTTAGATAAGACACTGTGTAAGGATACCCAAATCCTTTTGGAAACCCTGAGCTGTTGTGGCTTCACACAGCTGGTTAGGAGTTCCACCCATATGGCGGGACATATCCTAGGTGGTATTTTTTCCAATGACCCTCGAATCATGGTGGGAGAACCTATTCCCCTAGCCTGGTCTGATCACTTTGCCATCTCTTTTGACTTACGTATTTCGACATCACGGAGTGGTATTTCTGAAAACCGAAATTGGGAGGAAAGGGGAAACCTTAGTCTCATTAGTAAGGAAGCACTCACTAACCTCTTTAATAACTTTCAGCTCTCCGGGCACCAGGATGCTAATCTGGCAGCAGCTGAACTATCGCAACAACTGGCAGTAGCATTGGACACCCTAGCGCCAGTGAGCAAGCACTATTCAGCAAGAAGAAAACCTTCTGCTCCCTGGTTTTCTGAGAGACTCAGAAAGATGAGACAGGTGTGCCGCAGACAGGAGAGGCTGTGGCGTACAGACCTAGCGCCATTGGGTAGGGAATTGCACAAGCAGTGTTTGAAAGAATATAAAGCGGCTATTATGGAAGAAAAGGGGTTATACTATTCAAAGATCACAGAGTTGATGAAATCCTCTAGGGATCTTTTTAATGTCATCAACTCCCTCACCTCCCCCCCAGTCACAGACCCTTCAGAGTTTTCTCAGGAGTTCTGTGATAAAATATCCAATTTCTTTCGGACTAAAATCACAGACATTTATTCCTTGCTGGAAGCCTCCAACGCGGGGTCGCCTGCTCAGTCTACCTCCCTTCTTAACGAAGATGCTTTTATGGAGGACTCGTCTAGGCTACTTACTTTTCCTTGTTTAGCTCCTGATGTTACTGATCGGCTTCTAGAAGGAGTCAAATCTGGTTCCCCTTTGGATCCCTGCCCCCTTAAGGTGCTAAAAATTGGTCGAGAAGTCATTGTTCCACACCTTACTGATGTTTTAAATGTAGCTATCTCAGAGGGACAGTATCCCACCCTGTGGAAGACTGCAGTGGTAAAGCCACTTTTAAAGAAGCCTTCTTTGGACCCCACAGAATTGAAAAACTATCGTCCGATCTCATTGCTTCCTGTTCCAGCTAAGATCTTGGAAACTTATTTAAATTCCCACCTTAGCGCCTACTTAAAGGATCACCAATTACTTGATGGTTCACAACACGGTTTCAGAAGCCATCACAGTACGGAAACGGCATTAACTGCTGTATTTAACAATATCCGTACTCAAGTGGACGCAGGGCATACCACGCTGCTAGTTCTACTTGACCTTACCGCAGCTTTTGATACCCTATCTCTTCTGAGACTAGTTGAGCGTCTCAGAGAGATAGAGGTCGGGGGATCGGCTCTGGGGCTTCTTGTTTAATTTCTTAGTGGCCGGGCACAAACAGTGAAATTTGGCCAATTTTACTCAGCCTCTAATTCCCTGTCATGTGGTGTTCCTCAGGGCTCTTCCCTGAGCCCAACACTTTTTAATATTTATGTGGCCCCGCTTGCTAAGGTGGTGAGATCCTTCGGGTTGGAGGTGTTGTCCTATGCGGACGACACCCAAATAATGGTGTCCATCACTCATAATATTAAGGACTCTGCCCTTAATTTTAGGAATTGTATGCAGGCAGTTTCCTCCTGGATGGTGGCTAATTTCATGAAATTGAACGGGGAGAAGACTGAGGTTTGATCTTCGGCAGCAAACTGGACATTTGGTCCAGCGATTGGTGGCCGGACACGCTTGGCGCTTGTCCCTGCCCTGTATCCTACGGGAAAAATTTAGGGATCATAGTGGACAATTGACTTTCCTTGAGCCGGCAGGTCAGTAGGACAGTGTCCACTTGTTTTGGGATCATTAGGATCCTCAGGAAAATCTCCCATTTTCTTTCATTTGACTCACGCAAACAGGCTGTTATTGCATTGGTAATGTCCAGATTGGATTATTGTAATGCCCTGCATTTGGGCATTAATAAAGGTCTGGTGCGACGTTTGCAGCTGGTGCAAAATGCTGCGGCCAGGCTGGTGATGAGTCTTCCGAAATTCCACTCAGTCTCAGCCTCTCTTAGGACGCTACATTGGCTTCCTCTGGACCGTAGGATCCTCTTCAAAACATTCTGCCTAACGCATAACGCCTTCTATGGCGTAGGCCCTGATGGTATTAAGGCAATATTCCATCGCAATGTTCCAACTAGACAGCTCTGATCTGCAGATAAGAATCTGTTAACAGTACCGAGGTTTAATAAGGCAAAATGGGGAGGTAGAGCTTTCGCGATTGCTGCTGCTAAATTGTGGAACTCCCTTCCGGAAGAGCTTTCTGGTCAGGTGTCACATTCTCTCTTCCGTAAAGCCTTGAAGACCTGGCTTTTTTCACAGATTTTAGTATAAGCCTGTCATCTTGTCTGCCCATCAGTTCCGCAATAGCGCCTTGACGCCCTTGGGCTAAGTTTAGCGCCCTATAAGTCCTATATTCATTCATTCATTCATTCAGGTCAGGAACTTATTTTACTTGCGTACAGCAAGTACATTTCTGGAAGTATGTTGTTATTATTACAAACATCAGTTTCTCTCTTTTACAGACATAAGTTTACACTTTTAACCAGTATTGCAGGAAGAGGGGGAAGGGCAGTGTCGAGAAATTATAGAAAATTCGAACAGTTATGGATGCTCTTACCTGGGGGCGTGGTAATTCAGGATACCTGGTACCAGCATCTTTTGCCACCTCTGGCAAGCTGATACATCCCTATCCTGTAAAAGGCGAACACTGTCACCTTTACAGTCTTGCAGCGCTAAAGGATGGGAATCTTCCCAAAGAGTCAACTTTATCACCTGCACTATTACAGTGTTGGCAAGTCTGTTATGCATGGCACTCCTGAAAAGAAAGTACGGATGGGTCTCTGAACGCGTGCATATTCTGGAGGTTCATTTTGGTTATTGCCTCTCGGATCCCACCCCCCCCTGGTGATTGACTCTTCCTGTTCCACTGCGAAAGCCTAATTTCCTTAGAGATTGGTAAGTTTCGAGACCAGTGATTGCTTTATGGCAGGAGAACGCCAACTGATGCCACTGCGTACCGTGGTCACCTATGGTGAAACTGTAGAGTCCCCCCTCATTGCATGCCTTTGTCAGGAATGTGTGTATGTCTTGCAGGAGACATTTGGAGCACCTCTGCAGAAGGTGCCTGTGATTTGGGTCCTCCAACGGATGGAGACCCTGGCGACATGCAGTGGGTCTCCGCCACTTACATGTTTTAACCAGTGGTCTTGAGGCTGGCAGATGTTTGCCTAGAGAATTTCCATAAAAGAGACGGTCCCGAGCTCCTGCACTGCGATGCCTCTCAAATAGTTGTCTGACAACTGTACGCTGATTACAGTGGGGCAAATTTTATCTCTGCTGGACTTTCACGAAACAGGGCATCACTGAATCTGTGGACATGCTATTGATAATCCTATCAAATCCTATCAAATGCGCCCCTGCGGCCCCGCCCCCTCACTGCCCATTCGCTGCCCCATTCCCTTCTCCTCCCTCCCACCTCCCCATTTATGGCGGCCGTTGTGCGGCCGCGCAGCGGACGTGCGCAGCGGGCGCGGCGCTGGCGCGCCTAAGGCGCGCCTAAGGCAAGCCCGTCTGCGCCCGTCCGCGCCGTGACCGCGCCCAGCGCCAGACCCCCTGGTCTGGGCATCCCCCGCGCCCGCCACAACAACAGACGCCGATACGACGCCAGCACCCTCCACGCACTCAACCCCGGAAAAGATCACGCCTGCTACCAGGCCACCCCGAAGCGCACCCAAGGGCCCTTCACCTGCCGGAACTGCAGCTTCGCCAGCACCCGCCCCGCCAAACCACCGCCCAGGAAAGAACCCAACTACCTCAGATGCATCCTCCTCAACACCCGCTCCGCCCGCAAACACGCCATCGAACTCTGGGACCTTCTCGACTCAACCTCCCCAGACGTCGCATTCCTGACGGAGACCTGGCTGAATCCCGCTTCAGCCCCCGACATCGCCATTGCCATCCCGGACGGATACAAGATCACCCGCAGGGACCGCACCAACGGAGTCGGAGGAGGCATCGCCATCGTCCACAGGAACACCCTCAGAGTCTCAACCAACACCGACGACACCCTCAGCACCGCCGAACACATGCACTTCCAGATCCACACCGATCCCAACACCACCCTCAGAGGAACCCTCATCTACAGACCCCCGGACCCCGACCACAGTTCAGCGATTCCATCGCTGACTTCGTCAGCACACACGCCATCGCCTCCACGGACTACATCCTCCTCGGGGACCTGAACTTCCACCTCGAGAACAACAAGGACACCAACTCCACCACCCTGATCGACAACCTCGCCACCCTCGGACTCAGACAGCTCGTGACTACACCCACCCACGCCGCCGGCCACACGCTCGACTCCATCTTTTCCGCAAACCCACACGTCTCCTTCAACCACACCTCCGAACCCCACTGGACTGACCACCACTGCATCCACTTCACCTACAGGAAGCCCACCACGCACCACCGCACCGAACAAATGCCTCGCCGCTGCTGGAGCAGAGTCACGGAAGACCAGCTAACCACAACCCTCGCGCTGAGCCCACCCGCCGAACCCTCCGACCCCGACACCGCCGCCCGCAACCTCAGACAGTGGATCGACGACTGTGCCAACACCCTCGCCCCGCTCAAGAATCCGCCCAACAGCCACACCAGCAAGAAAGCCACCTGGTTCACCGAAGACCTCCAGGCCTCCAAACGAACATGCCGAAAACTGGAGAAGATCTGGCTCCACGAACGGACAGCGGACAGCTACGCCGCCCACAAGAGCGCCACCCGCAGTCAACATCACCTCATCAGATCCGCCAAAAGGGCCTCACTCAAAGACCGCCTAGACAACAACGCACACAACAGCAAAGAGCACTTCAACATCGTGAAGGAACTCTCCAACCCCAGCTCCAACACCAACGACATCCAGCCGTCGCGAGACCTGTGCGACTCACTGGCCACCTTCTTCCACCGCAAAATCGCCGACATCCACGACAGCTTCAACACCACGACCGCCCCGGCAACCACCGAGACCACTGCCCCCACAACCACCAACCGCCTGCTCTCCTGGACCAACATCAACGACGAGGACACCAGCGAGATCATGAACACCATCCACTCCGGTTCACCGCTAGACCCGTGCCCTCACCACATCTTCAACAAAGCCAGTACAGCCATCGCGCCCCATCTCCGGAAAATAATCAACATCTCCTTCGAGACAGCAACCTTCCCGGAAAGCTGGAAGCACGCCGAGATCACCGCCTTACTCAAGAAACCCAAGGCAGACCCCAAGGACCTCAAGAACTTCCGACCCATCTCTCTGCTCCCGTTCCCCGCGAAGGTCACCGAGAAAATCGTCAACAAACAACTGACCCGCTACCTCGAGGAGAACAACATCCTGGACCCTTCCCAGTCCGGCTTCCGCAGCAACCACAGCACCGAAACCGCCCTCATCGCCGCCACCGATGACATCAGGACCCTGCTAGACAACGGAGAAACAGCAGCCCTCATCCTCCTGGACCTATCAGCCGCCTTCGACACGGTCTGCCACCACACACTACGAACACGCCTTCACGACGCCGGGATCCAAGAGAAGGCCCTGGACTGGACCACATCCTTCCTTTCCGGCAGAACACAAAGCGTCCGCCTCGCCCCCTTCCGATCCAAGGCCACCAAAATCATCTGCGGCGTACCCCAAGGCTCCTCCCTCAGCCCAACGCTGTTCAACATCTACATGGCACCCCTCGCCCACGTCGCCCGACAGCACAACCTCAACATCATCTCCTACGCCGATGACACCCAGCTGATCCTCTCCCTCACCAAAGACCCTCACACCGCCAAAGCCCACCTCCACGAAGGAATGAAGGCCGTCGCCGAATGGATGAGGACCAGCCGCCTGAAGCTGAACTCGGACAAGACGGAGGTCCTCATCCTTGGTTCCAACCCTTCAGCCTGGGACGACTCCTGGTGGCCAACATCACTGGGAACAGCCCCGCCACCCACCGACCACGTACGCAACCTAGGGGTCATCCTCGACCCCACCCTCTCCATGACTAAGCAGGTCAACGCCGTTTCCTCATCCTGCTTCAACATTCTCCGAATGCTCCGCAGGATCTTCAAGTGGATCCCCACCGAAACAAGAAAAACAGTCACCCAGGCCCTCGTCACCAGCAGGCTGGACTACGGAAACGCCCTCTACGCAGGAACGACGGCTAAGCTCCTGAGACGGCTGCAACGCATCCAGAACGCCTCTGCACGTCTTATCCTCGACATCCCCCGACGCAGCCACATCACACCCCACCTGAGAGACCTGCACTGGCTCCCTGTCAACAAGAGGATAACCTTCAAGCTCCTCACCCACGCACACAAAGCACTCCACAACTCCGGACCAGCCTACCTCAACAGACGACTCAACTTCTACACCCCCACCCGCCAGCTCCGCTCGACCAGCCTCGCCCTCGCCACAGTCCCCCGCATCCGGAAAACGACCGCCGGCGGCAGATCCTTCTCCCACCTCGCCGCCAAGACCTGGAACACCCTCCCCACCAACCTCCGACAGACCCAAGACCTACTGGCCTTCAGAAGACTCCTCAAGACCTGGCTCTTCGATCAGTAGCAGCACCACCCCCCTCTTCCCCCAGCGCCTTGAGACCCTCGCGGGTATGTAGTGCGCTTTATAAGTGACATGATTGATTGATTGATTGATTGATTGATTGATATCTGAGAAAATGAGGTAGATGGTGACATAGAGCATAGATCAAAGCTTAGTAGATAACTTTTCATCTAGCAACTCTTGCTTCACCAAAGGTTAATTCTGTCCTGAATCACTTCCTCTGTTAATCGCTCTTCTTTAACACTTGTTTAGTTTAGTTCCGCTTAATATTTCTTTAAGCCATGTGAGGAGCAGTTAATAAATGACAGCCCACATGACCTGTGATTGAATATCACTGGTCTTAGCTGATCTTTTGGTTTCAAATGCCCTTTGAGGGATCTTAACCTTTATCTGTCTATCAGTGCACTAACTGCAGCATTCTAGCGACCAAACACCAGCACCAGGGACTTACCACAATCAAAGATCTCTTCTCTTTGGATACAAAGCAAAATAATGTTAATACATCTCAGTCTGAGGCCCCTAAATTATTGCAAGTGAATGAAAAAAATGATCACGCACCATCGACAACGCCAGGTATAAGGATGTTACTCCTAGAATTGACAGATCAAACCAATCCTAATACGGACTATTAGTAACTGCTAACATCAGCAAACATCAACAGTCGGTCCAATGAAAGTTTTAGAATATGGAATAAAATCTAGGATACGGAGGAGCAGCATAGCATTCAAGCTAGCTACTGATAAGGCATGAAAAAATGCTCACAACAGAATAATATATATTCTGGTTGAAATACCCACCAGAGAGCTATAGCTATATCTTTGGATGTACTCCATAAGTGATGACAAGACGGAAACAGGCTGGAGATAATTTTCCATGGTAAGATGACTTCAGCAAAGTACATTTTTTTGTGGTATGAAAGAAAATATCCCAGGCAAGGACAGGCAAGAAAATGTTATTATTTTTCAAGGAGCTCAGATCAGGCTACTTTAAAACATCATCCGCACAATGTTCCAGACATGAGATGGAAAGAGAATACAGTCTGGCTGAACATTATATGTAGACAGGGATATCCTTTTAAACTTTAAATGGAAGGATTCTGTGGTATTGGCTACACCTAGAGAAAGAATTGAAATGTATTGTCTCCTGTGACTGTAATGAAACGGAAGAGGTTGCTGGAAAATCTTTCCTTAACCTTTCTATACATTGCAAGCCTTGGAGGTCTAACAGATGAAGTAACCAATGCCGTCACACAGGCTAAAATGAAAATGTTGTAAACTGATATTGCTCTTTAGTGATGCTTTGGGTTCCTTGCACAATAAGCTTTGATCTTCTTGATACAGGCTTAGGTTCCATCTCTGATGCTTCTAGACTTTACATATTCCTGAGTTATCCTTTGGTTAAGTATTTAGCTAATATGAGCATTGCCATAACGGGTTTAATCTCAATTTTGAAGGGGCAGGGTTTGTGGGGGGGGGGGGGATGGATTTAATGGAGTCTCATTCCATTAGTAATGTTTTTCTCATGCATTAGAAGTTCGATGTATTTATGTTAATTTGGGATATTTTTCATGACACAGAATGAAATTAGAAATAACTTAAATTACTACATTTTAATCTGTACCTAAAAGTAATTAGAGAACAGGATGTGCCTCTTATGCTGAAAAAAAAAAGAGAAACGTTTGCAGCAGATGACCAATTGGCTATCTCAGACGTTTCTGCCCTAGAAAGCGTGTACCCTGTAAAAAAATAATGGAGGGCTTAAATCCATAAAGACAATACAAGGGTTACTTTCTTGCTATTATTACTAAGGCAAAAGGCATTCAAAGCAATTACTCTTATGTTTTTTGTGGATGGTATTCTGGAGCTGAGCAGGAGTGAGTCTAGTTGAACCTAGGGCCTAATGTGATTGCTCAAAAAGCCAGGTCTTCAGCTTCTTGTGGAATTCAAGAAGTGATAAGGAATCTTTTATATCTAGTGGCTTGACCACCAGATATGGTTTACAGTATGCATGGGATGTGTGAAAGTAGAAGTCCAGACAAGCGGAGGTGCCTTGAAGGTTTGTGAAAACAGGTGTGATTGTTAAGGTATGCAGGGCCAGTGTTACAGCGTGCCTTGAAAGTGTGGGTGAGGAGTGTTTATTGTAGTTGCAGGTGTTGTGTGGTGTGAGAGATTGAGAGAGATTCTGGTTGCTGAGTTCTGAATGATCTGCAGCTTTTCGGGCGAGTATTTTGTTGATCCAGGCATAGAGAGTGTTGGCCACCGGGTGGGATCCCATGGTGAAGTGCTTTTCTCGAAGATAACAATTTCGGCCTTGTCCTAATCAGATCCATTAAATTAGAATAAACCACATTTTCCTCCCTGACCATGCATTCAAGTCCCCTCGAAAGCTTACTACAGAACCTATACTTCTTCACTAGCATTTGAAATCCACTCTATACACTGCTCACCCCCCATCTCTACTTTCGTCCCTACACCTCTTTCTTCTCCCGAAGCCATGGAGCCTTGTCTGTCTTGACTCCCAACCATCCTCTGCACATTCCTGTAGTGTTGACATGGCACCTCAGAGCATTTTATTTATTTATTTAGTGTTTTATAGAGCGTGAACGTGACCTGTTAGGGTATCAGAGCACTTTACAGAGATAACAAGCTAAATTCAAAGATTAGGAGCAAACGATCATGAATGCACTTAAGGGAGAAAATACAGGCAGGAGCAAGGGAGGACTGCACAATATCGACCTCTGCCCAATAAAGTTACAGAGAGGTACGAATTATGCCGTAAGCTAAACATTGTTCATGATACCAGAATCGCGTAGGTTACATCTGCGAAGTCTAGTGAGAACGGGTAGTATTCATATAAATAGCAGTAAAGTGTCGCTAAGCCGCTGATTCCGTAAATGCTCTGAGAGAGCTTATGCTATGAAAAAACAAGGAGACCCAAATACAATTGGTCAGGGACCTTTGGGTAATTGAACTATTTCTAAAGACAGTGGTCCCCAGACAGAAAATAAGTTATAAATCAATAAATATAGACCCAATCAGTACTATATTGTAGACATCTGTCATTTTGAGGTCAGACGTGTCGAGGAAAGGTTTTAGTTTTCTATGGTAGCTAAGGTGAAACCTGGCGTTTTTGGCCAGTGTGTTGATGTGGGCTCGCATGTTCAGGTTCTTGTCCAGTGTGATTCCTAGTGATTTGGCTTAGTCCACTATGATCGGGGTGCAGTTCAGCGCGGAGATCGATTTGGTCCAATCCAGTATGTCAGTGGAGCTTTTGGGAGGGGAAATTAGTAAGAATTCAGTTTTTTGCGCATTAAGTTTGAGCTGGTTGCTAGCTAGCCATTGTACAGTTAGCTTTAGCGCCTCATTCATTGGTTTGATCTCTTCTGGGGATGAAACTTTGATGTAGATCTGTGTGTCATCTGCATACATATGGAAAGAGATGTTGGCGTTATGCAGAATTTCAGTTAAAGGTTCCAGATAGAGGTTAAAAAGAGTTGGGGAGAGAGTTGAGCCTTGCGGGACTCCGATCGTAATCGGGGAAGGAGAGGATAGATTTCGATTAACTAAGAATCTTTGAGAATGGTTCAGTAAGAAGGATTTAAACCATTCAAGAACGGTTCCCCCTAGACCCATCCTGTTTTCGAGCCGATCAAGTAACTTCTCATGGTTAACTGTGTCGAATGCAGATGAAAGGTCCAGAAGAATTAAGAGACACATTTTGTTATGGTCTAGGGCTTGAAGGGCGTCATCTACTATATGGAGAATAGTAGTTTCAGTACTGTGATCTGGCCTGAAACCAGATTGGCAATCGTCTAGCAGATTGAATTTGGCGATGTGTTGGCTAAGTTGTTGTTGCACACATTTCTCAAGTACTTTCGCTAGCAGAGGAATATTAGATATGGGTCTGAAATTGTCCGGTTCAGCCGGGTTCAATGTGGGTTTTTTTAAAATGGGGATGACTTGACCAGTTTTTAGAGAATCTGGCATGGAACCTTGCGTTAGGGAAGCGTTAATTATTGTGGTCCAGATGGGTAGGATAAATTGGTTGGTTGCGGGTAGACAATTGGAGGGGAGCGGGTCATTGAAGTGGTTATTCGGTGTTTATGGACGATAGAATTTTCGAGATGTTGTGGTCGTCGTATAGATTGAAGGTGGTCCAATGGGCTTCATTATTGGGTGCTCTCTGACGGGTGTGTGTAGATACGTTGATTTGTGCCTCCGATGGATGCGACTGGACGATAGTGGCGGAATTCAGCTCATTACCCAACGAGTCGATTTTGGCTGAGAAGAAGGAGGAGAACTCATCACAGGTTATTAGGGATTTTGTTGCTTCTTTAGAGGATTTGGCAAGTTTGTTCGATTTTTGTTTTACCATTTCAAAGAGCTTACAAGGTCTGTTCTTAGCGATCTCCAGTTCCAATCTAAAGAATTGATTTGAGGGTGCTTTTGTTGTACGCATTCCTTGTCTTTCTAAGAAGTTTTAGCTGGGGGGAGGAGGGGTGTTGCTTCCATTTCCGTTCCGTTAGTCGCAGATTTCTCCTTTCATTGTTTAGGGACCCATTAAACCAGGGATTTTTGTCTTTAACCCAGACTCTTTTCAGCTTTAAAGGGGCTAGAGAGTCGATTATATCAGACATTGTTGCATTGTAATGCTCAGTAAGTTCGCTGACATTTGATAGCTTGGGGGGAGGGGGGAGATCCTTTACGCAACGTGCTGCCAGTTTCTCGAGGTCTAGGCTTTTTGTGTCCCTAAGCAAAAGTTTCAGTTTCACTGTTTGCGCTGGTCTTTTCTTAAGTGCGCCCGGTATTAGGAATGTAATAGCGTGGTGGTCTGACCAGTCGCAAGGAGCAATCACGATTAGCCTGACCGCCTTTTTCTTTGAGATAATCCAATTGAGTGTAAAGACTTTTGTGTGAGTTGGCAGGGTGCAGGCTTGGGTGAGTGTTTGGTCAGCTAGGAAATCTTTAAAGATGTTGACCTGATTGTCATTAATTTTACAGGTCCCCCACCCCCTACTTCGTGCCACACCCTACTCAACTTCTGTTACAATACTATAACGTTAATGTTATCATCATTATAGCCCTATCTTTCCTTTTCTGTCTTTCGGTAAATCATTTAATTGTGCAATGCCTGCTGATAGGTTTCCTATAGCCTGGATTTCCTTCAAACAGGCCTGCGCTGTGGTTGTATCAGACAGAATATGAATTTTGCACGCATGAAGAACTTTAACTTCATCTGTTGAATCATCATTGCTTAAGCTCCGTCTTGTCTGAATGATATAAGTTATCTGAGTTCCTTTCACTATTTCTTTTTTTCAAAACTTTATCTATAAGGTTTTTTTGTTAGATGTTTCATTATTAAATATGTAAAGATGGCTCAGTCCATACAGATGGTATAGCAGCATCCTATGTTACTTAATAACAGAACAAGGTCATAACATAAATGAAGGAAAGAACATATATGCAAGTATAACTTCCTTGTATTCCAGTTGAAACACAATGTAAAGCGTTATTCAAGATATAACATTGACATCAGGTGACCCATAGGGCATGGCCGAAAATATATAAGGTAATGTTGTATTCCTCTTAGGGTGTCCATAAACGGGCTTTCCAGTATCATGTCCTTATATAGGCACAATTCGCCCTGCCCTTATATAGGCATAAAATCCCAGCCCTTATTTAGGTATTAAACCGTGCACTCCAAATACAGGCATGGTCTCTGACATCCGTCCACCCTAACGTCACAACGAGTTCATGAAGAACAGACCCTTAGGCTGCGGGAGTTTCCCTAGTCCAGGACTATTGATTTCTTCAAGGACTGATATATTATGCATGAACCATTATTCCTTAGGGGTTCATTCATGACGTCTTTCGCTGTCCGACTCACGTCAATACTAACATTCTTAGGTGCTCTCAGGTATAAATATACCTTCCCTAGCCCCTGTAAACCAGAGGAGACCTCGACTTCAGAGGAGCCCGTTTCCCGGCCTGACGCACTGAGAAGACGCTGTCATCCCTGCACGCAGAGAGTCCAGCTTCCAGTGATCTAACTTCCCTTGCGGGGTGTTGGAGTTCGAGTCTGGCAAAGAGATTCCTACCTCTCTCATTCTTCAGGTATGGAGCTGACAAGAACCTAGAGGGACTCTTGGCATACTAGGCATACTAGGCTTAACATACTCTTAGTATACCATAGTAAGGAATACTTCACCTACTTCATACCTCTCCCTACACCTAGGTTAGGTTAGGTACATTGGGGTAGAACTAGATTAGAAACGCATCGTATGAGTACTCGCATTTTTAGTCTGTGAGATTTATGTAAATGCATATATACTAAAAGATAATGCTATCGCAGTATTATTTATTTCTACTGCTCACACTGTACATTATTTATCTCACATACTGTCTTGTGATCGTAACAGCACATTTTACTTACACCAGAAACAAGACTGTTCAATAAATCTTTTATTGAAACGCCCGTCTATTCTTTCTGTGTAACTTTGAGGAAAACTAAGCATGCACGATTGAGCTGAGTGAAATAGTTATCTATTGTTTCCACGACTCTGGGACACGTTCTGATTCTAAAGGGAAACAAAAGTGGTCATGTTTTGCGGCTGCCAGAAACTACTCCCTTCTTGTTGTCAAGGAGTTTCTAGTGGCCTCTGAGCTAGCTGGCACAAGTAATTAAGTTTAATATACTCGATAGGGACATACTGACCTTAGTCCTATGTCAAACCTATAGGATATATTATTCCAATGCGCAGAGCCTATTAGGGAAATAGGAGCTACACTACATGGCGCCCAACGGTTTGGTAAGGCGGTAATTCAACGTTAGATACTGAGTAACTCAGCCGTGCTTTTTCTCTCAGAGACCCCTACCCATATACTCCAAAAGACGTCTGGAGTGGGCAGGGTTAAGTATCCACCAAGGCTACATAGGGTAGCACCCTATATATTAGCTGTTTGGTTTGCTCAACGTTGAAGGATACAGTGTTCCACAATATTGTGCACCTTATCTTTGTTTCCTTGAAACTTGTTCTACATTTTTCAAAAAACAAAAATGCCTGACTCCGACAATGAAGCCGGAAACGGTGAAGCTGCGGCTGATCCAGCCCAAGCAGCAGTTTTTAACATTACAGGTTTAAATGAAACCGAGGAGGGTGTTATAGACATCCATCCAAACTTAAGAAGAGCCATTACTCTAAAACTTATAAAACATGGCCCACCATATTCTATTCATGGGTAATATTTCCTGAATCCAATCCAGTAACGCACATGTTTCACTTCTACAAAGAAGATGATCCACCAGAGGAATACATTCCTTTCGAAGATATAGAAATTCCATTAACATACCAGGAGCATCAGCTCTGGTTTAAAGGCGCCCTAAAACATCACAAAAACATTACTAGGCTCGGTCCACTAGGTAGACCAGGAGCAACATGGCCGATTCTAGCCGGCTATACACCTCATCCTGACATTGAAGAGATGTCAGACGAGGAATTACTTACTCAACCCACAGAGTTAATAAAAATCTACAGACAATTGGTTCAATATGTCATGCGGACTTTCACAGTCCAACCACCATTGACACTTCCAAATCCAACTCCCCAACAGGGAATACACTAAAAATTACACCACAGACTCTATACGCAGTCATGGGTAAAATGCCCACAAAACGTGAGCAAATTCCATTCTGGATAGCTCAAAGAATTACTCAAATCGAAGCAGTATTTCCAAATACTAGCCCATATGAGAAACACAGAATCCTAACAATCAGTTTACCAATGGGGATCACACCACAACTGGAAGACTGCACCACTTGGGGCTCAGTCTTTGCTACCATCTATACTAAAACACATGGCATTCCGTCAATTGCGGTAATACCTGATGTCCTAAAACAAATTCAAAACGAATACGGGGCAGAGCCTGCTCTAAATTTAGGTATGAAATTACTGAAAAATTTCGACCAGGTCTCAACAATAATATTATCTAATATTAAAGGGGAGGCAGCAGCAGTGGCGATCCGCCAAAAATTAAGGGAATTTGATGTTACAGAACATCAAATTGAGCTACCCAGAATAATTGAACGATGTTATGCAGAATTAGGCAGAGATAGTTTGGGTGGAAGACCAGTGAAGCCGAAACTATCTGAAAGTCCTGAGAAGGACTCAATTAAACAAACTCCTACATCTTCTTAAAAGAAGTGGGAGTCTACTAAACAAAAATCAAACGAGAAACGTTCTCAATCCCGAGGTAGGTCTCCTCAGAAGGAGCCCTCTGAAAGGAGGTATAACCTCAGGAATAGGGATAATTTGAGAAAACCTGACAGGTATCAAGATACTGATACACGTTCCTCTCGTCCCTTTCAGATCTCATCACAGACTTCGGAAAGAAGAGGACGATCGGAACATAGAGAAGAATGCGTGAAATCGAAAGACGACAAACACGCTCCAAAAAAATAAAGCAAAACCTCAATTCTCCAAAAAGAAAGTAGCAGGTCTAAAGATCAGACATGCCGAGAATACTGAGAACACAACTCGAGAACGGAGAATGGGCTCAGACAATGCTGGACAGTGCAGCAGAAGTCACAATAGTTCGCCAGAACGTGAAGGAACTTCTGGAGATAGTGGACTTGAATGAGTACAACACAGTTGAGACTGTAGACACCAGGGTTAGTACTCCACAAAGGTTATATGAAATAACACTCCGGATGGAGGGAGACAAACCTAGACAGGTGAAAGCACTTTTTGGGAAAGACTATCAAGGGGCTATGACATACTTCTAGCAGAAAAAGACTGGCCACCACAATTTGTCAGGGAGTGCCCACATGGCGAGGACATTATTATGCCTGCCTTCTCCAACCATATTCCAATTCACCTAAAATATACATATGCCAGGAAATGGGCAGTGGCCCAGGCCCCAGCATTATATAAAAATCATGTAGGATGGGATGAGGACTCGCCTCACCATAAAATACATCTGAAACATGAACCAACTGCACAACGGCAGTACCCAATAAAGCAAGAAGCTAAAAAACAGGTCAGGGAGATCTTAGATCAACTTGAATATCAAGGGGTGATTGAAACATGCACCTCCTCAATTAACAATCCTTTGTTTCCTATCTCCAAACCAGACAATACATATCGTCTAGTTTTGGATTACAGACACCTAAACACTTGTTCTAAAACCTTTGCAGTGCAAAATGCACATAGCACAGCATTAATGAATAACATTGTGCGTAAAAAATATAAAACAACATTAGACATCTCAAATGGTTTCTTTTGTCAAAACATAGCACCTGAAAGCAGGTACTTAACAGCATTCTCCATAATGGGGACCCAGTGTCACTTTTGTCGACTCCCACAAGTGTTCAAGAACAGCCCAGGTTTATTCTCAGCGAGGGTAACGGAGTTACTACAAATTTATGACAATGAGGCATTGTCCTATGTCGATGACATCTATCTGACAGACGATGACCTGGACAAACACTTGAACAGGGTGAGCACCATTATACTGGGCTTCGCCTCTGAGGGCTACAAGTTCAACTTTAAAAAGTCCCGAATTGCCCATCTCAATGTCCTATTTCTAGGATATGAGCTTTCAAGTGAAGGCAAGAGCTTGGCAGCTAACTTTTTAGAAAAGTGTGCGCTGCTCCAACCTCCAAAAACGCTAAAAAACGTACAATCCATTCTGGGTTTCCTAAACTTTGGAAGAACATACATTCTAAATTATGCAGAAAGGGTTAAACCTCTCTACGCATTAATCAAACATGATTTTTCGATCAGAAACTGGACACAGGAACACACAGAAATCTTGCGTTCACTCCAGGCTAACATGTTAGCAACAAATCACTTACAAACACGTGTAAGTCAACGTAATTTGGTGATCCGAATAATTTCGGGTCAATGTGGATTCAACTACTTAACCTTCAATGAGGGTGAGAAAATACCAATAGCATACAAATCTCATTTGTACACACAAGCGGAAATGCGCTTCAGTTCAACTGAAAAAATTCTAACAGCAGTTCAAACCGCTGTAGCAAAAGAAAGAGCCTTAGCCCAAGGGAAACGCATTATTGTCGTAACCCCAGTACCGGCTTTAGAAGCGGTCACAAAAGCAAGCATTCCAAATGCTAAAGCATTACATCCAAGATGGATACAATGGGTTAATTCTCTTGCTGCAACAGATGTTGAATATGTTTTTGATCCAGATTTAAAAACACAAGCATTCCTGCAATATGAACAAGAATGTCCTCTGCCTACTGAAATTCTGCCTCTCGATCAGTACGAATTCATAATTTACACTGACGGATCCGCACAACCCGCAACAGGGGGTAAGCAAGCTTACAGTGCAGCGTGTGCAATCGTTAAAGGTTGCATGCCAAATGGCATCTTCAGACCTATGGTCACAAAAACACAATCTCTAGGGGATTGTACAGCTCAGCGAGCTGAACTACAAGCATTCAAACTGGCACTTGAAAGTACAGATCGAGAATTCCCCACACTAATAGTGTGCGATTCCTTTTACTGTGTTCAGTCGTATAATGAATATATACAAAACTGGCTTGAAAATGGTTTCAAAGATGCGAAAGGTGGCACAATAAAGCACAAATTGCTTTGGGAACAAGTAGTTCAGTTGAAAAACGAACTACCAAAGGCTCACGTGATTCACACACTGAGTCATCAACGTGATGGCGTTCACGTTGCAGGGAATTCATTGGCTGACGAAGCCGCAAGGGGGCTGTTCAGACGGCTTCCGTAGCTACGATCACTCGTTCAAAAACAAAAATAGACGGTGAGATAATGTTGGCCTTCAATGCTTCAAGCAAAGGCAGCAGTGCAGCGTTACCAAAAAAGTTTCCACTCAAGTACTCTTATGTAATTGATGAAAACAACGTTCCTTTTGCTCGAAACCCTGGAGTGGGGGATAGGGTAATTCCAAACATGGAACGTAGAGCAGCCTTGATTTATGAAACACATTTGGGGGAGGGTCTGTCACATCAAGGGATCTCTAAAACAATTTTGACGTTAAAAGAGATGTACTGGTGGCCTGGGATGAATACAGAAATTCATATATTCATCAACAACTGCTTAGACTGTAAATTACAGCGAGAGAGCCACCAAACACCATGCTGTGAATGCGGCAACCCAGTACAGACACCATTGTTAGACAGCATTAGACTATCTACGCGCCTGCGTCCTACTGGACAAAGGCATTCCCACAAATACTGAATCTAGGCTCCTATGGTTATGGCCACAGCGCTCAGCTGACGCTCGAACTGTTATAAAAGATTTGCGAGTCTTTATCAGCACATACGCAATAGGCACGCTACATTCTGACCAGGGTCCTGCGTTTAGCTCTCGGGCTTACAAAGATGCCATGGCCAGTCTGGGCGTTGCATTGCGGTACTCCTCTCCATTCCATCCTGAGGGAAATTCGGTTGTGGAAAGGAAAAACCGGGACATAAAGCAGTCTATAACAGCTAGGGTATTAGGTTCGGGTGATGGGTGGGTCAAACACTTTAATGGGGTCCAACGCTCATTAAACAATCTGCCAAGAAGTTCTCTAGGGGGGGTCACTCCATATGAGGTCCTATTTGGGACAAGAATGTGGGTACCAGACCTTGAACACGTAGGCACAGTGGTGGAATATAAACCCTTTGATATCAAAGATCGTTTGGCTGATTTACAGGAACTCAATGAGTTAAGAACGAAACAAAGCAACGTATTCCTACAGCCAACCACCACTGGGGATCAACCGGCTGTCCCAGCAAGGCCTGTCTGGATTCCAAAAGTTGGGGATCTAGTCAGAGAAAAGATTGCGGACAAGAAGGAATTTGGACCTTCTTACAGACAACCAGTACCTGTCCTAGCAGTTCAAGGAACAAGAACAGTACTTCTGCCGCCCCTTGCTGGAAGAAAGGAGAAAAGATTTGTGTCCATCGACCTCATCAAACCACAGTATGTGGCCAATACTAAATAGTAGGCCTCGTGGACTCCGACCTAGTAGCAGACACACTCCTCTCGCTACTATCCAAGAGGTTCAGACTGAAAGACTGATAACAATCGAGAATTCAGCTGTAACAGATGGAGGACTAAGCAACAACGCAATGGAACTCATCCCTCTTGAACAAGTAACAGTTCGTCCAAATACACCTGTCTACACGAACGTAGCAAGTGATGAACTGGTTCCAGTGATTTCTACAAATCCTGATGCAATTCCAACAATTGATAGAACTGCTTCTGGCTATTTCATTAACTTTGATACGTTCTCAGAAGATCCGAGTGAACCTGAAACGACGCCAGCATCATTGAAATTCAAGCAGCAAGTACAAGACTTTCTTCACTTTCTGAAAAAGACTTATTTGGTTTCTCCATGGATTTAACTCTGGATTACATCTGGACTTTTTGTTTTCCTGCTCTGGCTAGCTTTGGTAACAACTGTGAGCGTGCTTATAAGTGGCAGATACATCCATGTGGACACTGAAGGAAAAGGCGTAAACGTACTTTTGAAACCTCATAAATCTTCCCATCGTGAAGCAAGAGACTTGTCATCAGTGAACATCACAGCTGTTCCTATACAGGATGGTATAGTGTGGGACAAAACAGATTTTGAAATCTTCGGCCCGACGGAACAATTGAACATTCCACATTTGTTTAACATTTCACTAAGTGATCTAATTACGTCCAGTACCTATTCAGATGATTGGGACTTTGAGACTGTTAACGACATAATGTTTGACCTAGAAAAATCTGCTGCATTTTCTAAAAATGAATATTTAGAGGGTTCATCAGACTATGAACAACTGTATTGTTATAACCACTATGGTCATCATTATTTGCATAAATCTGCATATCCAAGAAATGTGTTTATGTTTAACCAATGGGAACATTGTCCTACACCACCTAAAGGTAGTTCAAAAACATTTGCCAACAAGTTTCCATATTTTTCGGGTTACAATACATCTGATCCAGAAATGTTTTACTATAAAAATGTAAACAAGACAGGAATGAAAATTATGTTAACAAATACAAAACAGATTTATTCTGCATTATTTAATGCCCAACTGTCTAGACAGGGTTTCGACTTTTGGAAAGACACAATAGACACCAAAACTGTCTGGGGTACTAAAGATTGGCAAGTGCAGGGGATAGAAGCTTTATTTAGAGCCTGCATTATCCCTGAACAAATAATGTTTTTGAATGAAACCATCCAACAAACATCTTGACTTGGATTAGCCAAGATCAAAGAGATGAACACACCCTCTGTACCAACACCTGCCAGTGATAATAATACAAAGGCAGTGGTGACAGTTGACAGTATACTACAACTCAACAGATCTAATCCTGATTGGAAAAAATGGTTGATCTGGCCCATAGACACGAATAACTGTCAGGAAAGATTCCTGAATAAAACTCAGGGCTTTACTATTAATAGGCCAGACCCAAGATACGTCCAAAGACAGCATCCGGGGGTAGTAACAACATACAGTGTAGGAAAATTATGCCTCGATTGGCTGCATAAATCTACACTACAGGATGTGAAACAACACTTAACCTTACTTAAAAAGGACGCAGACCGTAGGGAATTCTTGCTTGGACCAAGAAAACCGCATCAAAAACGTTTCATATATGCCGGCGTTTATGCTGCCTATAATGAAGCATGGAAAGTATCACAGATGGAGGCTGCAGAACAGAATACGTGAACTTGATCGTATTAATTTAGAGAAAACACTCTCTGTGGTCGACAATGGGTTAACAACTTTGTCCTCCAGAATATATTCATTGGATGGCATTGTATCCTCTTCTATCGACATACTAGAACAAGATTTGGCGATGTTACAACAAGGCCAGTCTCAATTACGTTCTATTGTGTTATTAAGCTGGACGCTGCAATCTTTGCGAGCGGGCTATGTGCCTTGGCGTTTTATCAACACAACGGCTCTGTTTGCAGAATACAATCTAACTGATAAACAGATCGAACTGGCACAAAGAGGAGCAAAGTTTACAGTGCTGAGCATTGAAAAACTGGAAAAGTTACCATTCACAGTGGCAGAAAAACCAGCTACAGAATGGCTTATTCATGGCAAAATAACATTACCTGTGAGTACTTTTCAGTTTCAATATTGCCTCAGACAAATGCAAGCAGGCAAATATGAAAGGTTGGGTAAGGAATACATTAAGACATCTTGGGATTTACTGTATACATATAGATGTTGGAGTGGGGATCGTGAAGTGTTTTTGAGCGGTACACACTGTAAACGTGCACTGAGCGGTTCACTTATATGTCAGGACATTTCTTTACACTGGGCTTGTAATGGTTCTGTGGCAAATTTGTCTTGCCATCAGCAGGGTACACCAGCTGCTGTGATTAATCCAACGTTTGGACAACTTTCTAATGGGAGTTACCTCATGTTGAATGATCAGAGTTGCTGCGGCATGCTGCCAGGCATCCCATATCTAGTAACGGTCAACTCCAGGGTCACTTGCTGTATGCAAGTATTGTTTGCCCCAATAGACACAGTCAGGGAGTCGCCGCTATGGCCTTCGCTGAACGTCTCTTTTATAAGATTTGATACTTTGAGCAGAATGAAAGCCATGCTTTTACAGCACACAGTGCCTTTGACCCCGGCCAAAGAAACCTATGATCTACAAGTAGCAAGGACTTCGGCTGAGATACAGACTTTAATACTTACAAACTGCCCTATACATTTCGTAGAAATGATAGGACGTACCTTTAACATGTCTGATACAACAGAAATTGTACATGTATTTAAGAGCATCTGCTCCGGTCTGTTAGCACCTTTCCAGGCAATACTCGGAATCATCCCGAACTTTGCACATTCGGTGTTTGGTGGCATACCATTAATTCTAGCACTTGTTGCCGGAATTCTATTTCTCTTCCTGCTATTGCACTATGGCCAGCCTATTCGCAGATATCACTCCGAGCGAAATGGAGAAAGCTCTCCTTGAACCGTCTACGGGACCTTAATACAACTTGGTTCCTGTCATTCAGACCAATCTGGCAAGATTGCATCTTACCTGTTCTACGATGCCTGCTATGCGGTGAAGAATGTGTGTTGGACACCTGTCTAACATTTCCATCAGCAACGCCAACGGATGTCGATACTCTGCTGGTCCCGATAACGGCCCATGCTCTGTGTTGTCCCCAGAGGCTTCCTATCCTGATGTCAGCATTCATTGAGATCTCACAGACGCTTCCGGCTGCTGCTGAGGTACGAGAAAGATCTACAGGCACACAGGTAACAACGGACGCGAACATTGCTGCGGCAACCTATGCTGGAAGCAATGTTTCCCATCTCTGTGCAATTAATCTACTACACGAGGTGTTCCAACTACAGTGGATGATGTTTTGTCTATAGAAATAGATGATCTCATGTTTACACCAGACCCGTAAACTGACTCTGATTCAGCATACAGTGTTCCAGAGATGCAGTAACAATTTGGCCTTCATTTTTCAAAACAACTTGGAACTCTACCAAAATTGAACTTTTTCCCATTTTTTTCGAACGAAAATGGCACTTCCGTCTGCTTAAAGTAGAACTAGCCTTATAATACAGACTTCAAGGTACTTCCACGGACACTTAGTCATCTTGTGTGTCTAAAACAGTTCATTAATTTTCATGACATGAAATGACTTTGATTTTTGAGAGACTTATCGATCATTTTCTGTCACATGTAAATATTACTGCTTATTTCATTCCAAATGCATTTATTTTCGAACTTTATGCCTGAAATGAAAAGCAATGCTTCAACTGTACAGTACCTTTTTGCATTCTAATAAGTTTTTTAAATGCCTTTTTTAAATGGTTTTATGAAATATTTTAGAAATATGCGGTACTCCATTTTAATGTTTAGCATCTTAAATGTTTAGCATTTTAGTATTATCGTACACACGAAAGTGGAGTGAGTGTTGTATTCCTCTTAGGGCGTCCATAAACGGGCTTTCCAGTATCATGTCCTTATATAGGCCCAATTCGCCCTGCCCTTATATAGGCATAAAGTCCCAGCCCTTATTTAGGCATTAAACCGTGCACTCCAAATACAGGCATGGTCTCTGACATCCGTCCACCCTAACGTCACAACGAGTTCATGAAGAACAGACCCTTAGGCTGCGGGAGTTTCCCTAGTCCAGGACTATTGATTTCTTCAAGGACCCATATATTATGCATGAACCATTATTCCTTAGGGGTTCATTCATTACGTCTTTCGCTGTCCGACTCACGTCAATACTAACATTCTTAGGTGCTCTCAGGTATAAATATACCTTCCCAAGCCCCTGTAAACCAGAGGAGACCTCGACTTCAGAGGAGCCCGTTTCCCGGCCTGACGCACTGAGAAGACGCTGTCATCCCTGCACGCAGAGAGTCCAGCTTCCAGTGATCTAACTTCCCTTGCGGGGTGTTGGAGTTCGAGTCTGGCAAAGAGATTCCTACCTCTCTCATTCTTCAGGTATGGAGCTGACAAGAACCTAGAGGGACTCTTGGCATACTAGGCATACTAGGCTTAACATACTCTTAGTATACCATAGTAAGGACTACTTCACCTACTTCATACCTCTCCCTACACCTAGGTTAGGTTAGGTACATTGGGGTAGAACTAGATTAGAAACGCATCGTATGAGTACTCGCATTTTTAGTCTGTGTTATTTATGTAAATGCATATATACTAAAAGATAATGCTATCGCAGTATTATTTATTTCTACTGCTCACACTGTACATTATTTATCTCGCATACTGTCTTGTGATCGTAACAGCACATTTTACTTACACCAGAAACAAGAATGTTCAATAAATCTTTTATTGAAACGCCCGTCTATTCTTTCTGTGTAACTTTGAGGAAAACTAAGCATGCACGATTGAGCTGAGTGAAATAGTTATCTATTGTTTCCACGACTCTGGGACACGTTCTGATTCTAAAGGGAAACAAAAGTGGTCATGTTTTGCGGCTGCCAGAAACTACTCCCTTCTTGTTGTCAAGGAGTTTCTAGTGGCCTCTGAGCTAGCTGGCACAAGTAATTAAGTTTAATATACTCGATAGGGACATACTGACCTTAGTCCTATGTCAAACCTATAGGATATATTATTCCAATGCGCAGAGCCTATTAGGGAAATAGGAGCTACACTACAGTAAAAGAAAGAAATAACCGCTGTTAATCTTGTCCATCTGTTCCAAGGTCATTGTCACCTATTGATGTGGAAGGGCTCAGTCTGCAAACCCCCAATCTGTGCAAAACTTTTGACATATGACCTGGAACCCCTCTGTGTCATCCTGCATTTTTAATGAACGTCCTAAAAGGAGACTAGTTTTTTATTTATTTAACCATTTTATCAGCTACTAAAGACAACAGTTTATTCATGATATCTATCTATCTATCTTTCTCTCTCTCGCTCTCTCTCTCTCTCTCTCTCTCTCTCTCTCTATATATATATATATATATATATATATATATATATATATATATATATACATACACACACATAGGTAGTTATAGATAAGGCCATATTTCCAGATGAAAATCATTTTTGACTTGCCTTTATCTTTGGCGCAGTTTGACGAATCTTCACAAAATATTCCCCCAAAAAATGTGCCAGTGAATCTTGTTGTGCGTTGAAACTTTCAGAGTGATCTATGAAGCGGGGGCTGAGAAAAAGGGGGTGTCGAAAATTGTGTTTCCCATGTTAATTCCCATAGGAGTTTTGAACATGACTACAGCCCAAACCGCTGGATGGAATTACACCGAATTTGGCAGAATGGTAGATTTGGTTACGCAGATCACAATTTCAGTTATGTGGTGTACATCCGTTCAGTAGTTGTTTAGAAATTGAAGGAAATCCAAATTTGTTTATCTATGATTGTGAAGCCTTCACGAATAGTGATAAGCTTGTGCAGAGATCTTCAGAGCTCTGGTTGGCTGCCAACACTTCAACTAGGAAGACCACACTAACACCCCATAGAACCTCTCATATACCCACTCAACCCCTCCCATATCCATTCACAGACCCATACCAGTACTCGCACAACAAATCACTCATCCATAGTGCCACTCACAAATCCACTGACTCTTTCTGTCACTCACACACCCACTATCTCACCTATAAAGCCACTCATGTACCCACCCACTCACTCACTAATACAGCCACTCACGCATCCAATCATACAGACATAAAGACACTTACACACCCACTCATACACCCTTACACCCACTCACACACCCACTCAATCACCTATACAAAAACTCACACAGGCACTCACTCACCCATACAGGTACTCACACACCCACTCACTCACACATACAGCCATTCACACTGCCACTCACTCACATATACAACTACTCACACACCCATTCACTTACCTATACAGCCACTGAAACAGGTACTCACTCACTCACACATACAAACACACACACCCACAGAACCACTTACATACTCATTCACACATTCATACAACCACTCACACACCCACTCACTCTCCAATACAGCCACTCACTCACCCATACAGCTACTCTCATATCCACTAACACATCCATACAGCTACTCATTCAATTTCCCATGTTAAGGTATTTGAGAGTTTTTGTAATTGTTTAAGAGTTTAGCAATTTATATACATTAGTAATCACCTTTCTTTGAGACCAAAGCTTTCAAGGCATACTACTATTGATGTTAATGAATAGGAAATAAACAGAAAAGTATGTTCCAGTGAAAGGGTGTATATCTCTGCCTGTACTTTTCCCTTTACACGGCCACTTGCTGGGTACCGAAAAACCCATCTGGACTTAGGGAAGCTGACCAACCCCAGACATTTGTGAACACTAAACACCAGGAATAGTCCTGGCTGGTGTGACTTGCGTGGATACCATCACTTATTCTTAGCCAGAATGCCCTACACAGATCAAACATTGGTTTAGAAATATAATTACCTCAATGTTCTGTGACCGAAAGTTCCAGAATTTGTATGAAACCACAAAACTCCCACAAGCTTCATCGATCCGTAGCACATTGTGAGGTCTTGGTAAAAAACGTTTTCTGCACTATTGTTCCCTGATGCACCGTGTCCTTTCTGACAGCACATTCGGAAGTTTTGTCAGTTGCAATCAAGCGGGGTCCACGCCTGGTAAGACACTACACCACTGTTTTCTTTGGGCAGCCTTTCAGCGAACTGTGAGAGATGGACATATATATTTTTTACTGAAATAGCGGTGTTGTAGTTCGGTGTTGGAATGAGACATAAGCTAATGTTAAGTCCAAAAAGCACTGAAATAGACCAGTTATAATTTGGTGAACTAAGTATAATTAGCGCCCCCATCATGCACTGCTTATGGTCCCACGTTGTTCCAGCATTATCGCAGATCCCAACTACGGAGCCCTTCAGACGCACGAGAGCATGTTCTAAATACGGAGAATGAAGTAATTTTGAAGTCCCGGCATCGATTTTCTGACACCGACTTGGTCCTTCGCTGTGGTTTCTTACTTGCTGACTTTAAAGATTTAGTGTATCTACCTACAGCGAATCAAGACAACCCTAGATGTGAAATTTTCATCAAATTACCTCCTGACTATTCTATCAGAACAAGAGGACCCTATACCCGACAGGCTCTTTTGTGAGCGTTGAATTCTCACTCACTAGCGAACTATTTCTCCAATCTGAGGCTCCATATTATCTCTAACAATTAACATTCTGAGCTATAACGAGGTTTCTGTTTTTTTGTACATGGCTTCCTGATGAAGGCACACAGCCGACACGCGCGTAGGATACAGATCTTTAAGGCCATGCCAGAAATGTTTGTTCTCTGAATATATTCATATGATCATTATGTGTATATGTTTGCGACATTAATTATATTTTGTTAAATAATTTTTCATACATTATTGAATGACTTTGTGCATATTATGCATTAGATTTTGTCAAAACAAGCATTTCCCTTTTGCCATCTGACCCCTTTTGAACCCAATGTAAATATACATACAGAGCACTATTTGTTTTGTTCGTGCATTTAGTTATAATTATTGATAAAATAACAATAAAAAATATTTTTGATATTACTGAATCAAGGGTGTATGTATATGTTTTTTATATTGTCTAGGTCACTAACTACCTCCATTGTTCCTAAATATTTTGATATTTACACATTGGTTATTCTCCCTGATTTAGGAATTTATGTCAGGGGTACCCTTTTCTTTACACACACTATGGTCCCACATATTACATCACTCATCACATGTTAAATGACATGGTGTCAAACCACTCCATAGTTACCACTAAACACTGGTCTGGTGTTGCCCAACGTATGCCAGGAGCAACATTTGTGGCAGCAGCAATGGTCCTTTAAGAGTTGGCCTCACCACTACTGTGGTGAGCTTGGCTCTTCAACCTTCCCCACCCTGGACAAGCTCCCGAAAGCCTGCAACACAACTATGCTAAACCTGTCACTCAGCTCGCATGTTCTGCAGTAGTTGTATCTGCGAGTTGCAATCCTTCCCTTAGTTTCAAATGAAATGCCACTCGCAGTTGAGCTGAGGCACTTAAGTCCACTTTAATAGGGTCCATTGTCTGCAGTTTTATGCTCCATGAGCAACCTCACCAATATGGTATCTGAAAAACATTGGTCTCCTCTATGCGCATGTGCAATATGTCCAGAAGCAATGAGGCTGTGCACACAACTGACACCAAACTTCCTTAGTCTGTGACTGTATTCTTTCCTTCTAGATTTGTCACCATTACTTTAGCACTGTTTCTCTCTTGCCTCCCCATTAATTATATTTATCTTAAGCGCTGCATGATTCCACATCACATTGATTGGAGAAGACCATATGGACTAACCATAAGAGAAATAATTGTATCCAGCTTTTTCTTTATTCAGCACTTAAAGTGGTCGGCAACAAGTATGCATACTTGAATGGCAATATAGAATTATGGATGCTGCAGGGACACCACCTTATAACAGAGTTAAAGGCTAACAAGCTGATCTCATATTTTTGTCTGCTTCTGTTTTCAATGTTTCAGTGACCAAATGTCACTGGCTTATAACAGAAAGTATGTGCGAGTAGTTAACCTGTGCATAATATATGTTAGAAGGAGTGTAACTCTGTGTTATATTTGTGCTCACAAGGTGCATCACAGCAGCAATCACAGACTTCTGTTTGTATAGTGGTGTCATCTTGAAATTCTTTGAAAAATACTTTTCCTTGTAGTGTTAAAGCTCTAGTCGAAACATTGAAGGTATGCACGATAATTGGAATCGTTGTGCAAAGTATGCAGTGCGTATTTTTAGAAATAATGGCTTGCCTTTATGCCTATGCAAAACATGTTTCCTATCTGTTCGGGAGTGTTCGGGAGCATCAAACCCACATTCTTATTTGTTTGTTAAATTTACAATCCATGAAATAATACAAACCAAAACATGCAGTTAAGCCCAGATCTGTTGGCTTTGCCAATGTTTGTTATAAGCAGGATACCAGAAGGCACTTCTGAAAAGTGATCTGTGAAGCAGAAAAGGCTGCAGTCTGGTGGGATTTAGCTCATCTGTTGAGAAAAGTGGAAGAAGCCACCAGACTACTCCTCAAATTGAAACTGATGAGCCTTGGAAAGAACCGTAAGGCAATAGAATCAAATAGACCATCATCAGCTAGGCAAGTTGAAAGGGGAACTAGAGTTTCAGCTGTCCATGAGAACTAAAATGCTTCTCAAACCCCAACAATATAGTTGTAAATATTGTACAGAGGGTAATTGACTGTAAGCAAAAATGAGATAAAATAGGATTTGATTTCAAAGCTCAAAAATATAGATGGTATAGCACTGTATAAAAGCTTTCAAATCCTGGATGAATTTGTACAATAGTTTGAAGGCCTGCATTCTAAGTAATCCCTGGAACCTAAGCTACAGTGTGAATATCTCACTACCCTTGCTCTTTTTTTTAATCGCCTATAAACAGAGGAACAATTGGATAGCCTTGTCAAATTGCTTGAAATTACTTTAGCCATTAATTCTTTCCACATGGTAAAGCCGTGCAGTGGGTGGCTACTTTAAGCCTCATATTTAGTGAACTTGAAGGAAGCTCTTTCATTGCACATGGCAATAGAATTTAACTTCTTTTTTATATATAGGGCGAACCACTAAAACAAGACCAGATTCCACCCCCGTTGTTTTCCGAACACCAGGAAGGGACACATAGATTTGTTCTTCTCTTTTTATTCACTTTCAATCAAAAGCAAAAATGTATGCTGGAGGTTTGACACTTAGGGGCTTATTACGATGTTGGGGCGGATACCGTCGCAGAAACGGGACTCCTGACTGCCTAATTACGATGGAAACGCACATTTCTCTCACATTTCCCTATGGGAGCATGTGCTACAGCCGTAAACCTGCTGTAGCACAAGCTCCCATAGGGAAATGGGAGGTTGTGTTCATCCCTGCACCGCGTGGCAGGCACCTCTGGGTGCCTGACACACGGTGCAGGGATCAACAAGTGGGCACCATAGGTGCCCCCCTAACGAGGGCCGCAAACAGAAGAGGGCCCTGCTAGGGGCCCCCAAGCTCGCTCTCCGACAGGCTTTCCATGTCGGAAAGACCGGCAAGGAAAGCCTGCCGGAAACCGAGCATCATAATCCGGAAGGTGTAAAACGCCGTCCATATTGATTACGGGCCGTCTCCGACTGGCCAACGGGCTACTTGAGCCCATCGGAATCCAGTGTGAATGACCGGCCCATTTCACTTCTGACCGCCTAAATTGTAATTAGGCGGTCGGATGGGAAACCGACGATCTCGGTCAGAAAGCCTCCATTCGGACGCTTTCCGACCGAGATCATAATCAGCCCCTAAGTTTTGAGGACATTATGCCTAACCTGTTCATGTTGATCAATCTGGCTTTATAAACGGTAGACATGACAATCATAATGTCATAATTTCTGGATCAAAAACAACAGTGTCTTCATGCTTTTATCTCTCACAAAGCTGAGATGATCCATTTGTAGTTTAAGTTACCGAAATCCCACATTTGTTTTAGGAAAGAGCTCCTATGAATAATTAGAAAGATCATAGACTGCCAATACTGTGGGATCAGCTTGTAGTATACAGTCTGGTCCACAGAAGGAGGACCATGGCTTTCTTCTATGTTCAAATGTTGAGCATTTGGTTTTTAATACTGATAGTGATCTGGTTTGTACTCGCCCAAGAGTGGATAAGCCTAGGTGCCCCATCAATATGTATTTGATGGATAAGTATTGGAGTACTGAAGCAATGGAATAGTTGACTTCCATTTTAAATGAAGAGCACCTAATATGTATTAATTAATGGTCTCCTTTTTTTCACTTCACCTTCATGGAAACGACAATGGTGTCCAAAAGAACTCTTCAATATTGTTTTCACTCTGCTGATTATTTCAAGTTGTTAAGAACTATATTTAGTGCATGTTGCATCTCTGTTATATATATGTCAAAAGCAAGCATAGAAATCAATGAACCCTTGACAAAACAGTTGATCTTATCTTCTTTCTGGACACAAAGTGGTGGTGGTTAGGATCCTTTGAGAAGGGAGTTGCATTTTAAAGTGAGAGGAGGAATCGTAAAATACAACATTATACCTGGCGCCTCTACGCCTTCTTTCATGTAAATACCACAACATGGCAAATTTAGGGTGAGGGCTTTACATTTCCCAAAAAAGTATGCAGTTAAAAGTGGTAATTTATTTATGTGGTGAGGATGTGTGTTGTTTCTTGCATTCATGCCAGTTTGGATCCAGACAGTAGCTGAATTCGAAAGTTGGGATAATCTTTGTCTATTTGGTCAAAGCCTTGTGATGTAATATGCTTCTGCAACTGCTATATAATATTGCATACTGCTTGAGGTGATTGGCCACAGACTGGGGGGAATTTCAGTTTCAATATGCTGTGCAACACCGTAGCCCATCAGTGAGTTTCTGTTTCCCAAATTCCAGTCAGTAGGACTTCTTAGCCTTCCCCATTTGTTACGTGATTAATTGAAGAAGGCTTTGACACACTCTCTCAATAGCTATAGGGTCGACAACATGCTATGTTTTCTTGAGGAATCTATTCTAGTGCAATATGTCATAACCCGTTTGATATAGAGAGTTGAGGAATGACATAGCTAGCATTAGTTCTGATTAATTGGCCCTGTGGTACAATTGGCATCGGAGTAATGTATTAATATATTAAAAATGTTCCTTATTCTAAACAGTTAATCACATGTAATATGAACTTGTGCCTTCATCAGTTTATATTGTAAATGGTTAGCTATGTTGTTTAAAATCAGTGGGGTCTATTTATTAAAGGTAAATTTACACGTGACTAATACATGTGCACATTTACTCTTATACTTTGTAGAAACATTACTACATGAGCCAAGTCACCATTTTCGAGTATAAAGTTACTACAAAGTGTAGCCTTACATGTTTCCACCCCCGATATCAGAAACCAAATTTACTAATGACAAGTTACTGTTAGTAACTTTCCACACGGCCGGAGATCTCCCTATCATAAAGAAAAGTTTATTAAATTTAAACAAATATAATTTGTTATGTTACTTATATATGTCAATTAATTTTATATATTTATTTTGAATATAGGACAAAATGAAAAACACCATAGCACTACTAACTTAATTATGAATTACATTTTTAATTTAATTCAAATTATTAATCAAAATTAAAATTAGTTTTTAAAAGATTTAAATAAAAAAGTACTAACATAAAATGTGTACATATAGTTATGTGTTATAAAGTACTAATTTACCTACAGAATTATTTAGAATTCATGTTATTATATTTTCACTTTATTTACAAAATTTAAAATGTATTACCGTTTTATAACATAATTTTTTTTGTTTATATATAATTTTTCAACCTTAAATTAAATTTGTATATATTTTTAAATAATAGAAATAAATAAATGTATTTTGACATGATTTCCTATGGAGTTCTATTTTAAGTCTGCCTCCATTATTTCCAGTGGGAGGCTGCTGCTGTACCAGTACTTTGGGTCTGAGCTACATTTTGGACTGATTTGAGTCCTTTTTGTCTGTACTGGCTGTAGAAGAGCAGCATGGATAGGGATGGGCTCAGCTTTTTATGGGTCGGTGTTTGTCTCTACCTAAACACTTCTTCCAACCTCCCTAAACCCTTTCCATTTTCCAGCCACTCTCGCTTGTCCCTTCCACATTTAATACTGAACCCTTGGCGTATATGTGCAAACATCTCTGCAGTCGGGGCAGAGATCTCCACCCAGAAAAGACAGGAGAAGTGTAGGTAGAGAAATCCACGTAGGTTAATGAATAGCATTTTGTAGTCCGTGAGTAATACTATTATAGTACTACTAAACATACTATCAAATGCAGTTTGTGAATAGGCAAGTGTTATTCCAAATAATTTGCTGCCAGCAGGCCTCAACACTCAAATCGGGTACGGGTCAAATATGGTTGTAACCTTTACTTTGTTCCAGTACTCCCCAAAAACAATTCAAAGAGACCTGAATATTCCCCAAAACATTGATGATACCCTTGTGACTTCATCAGTAAAAAAGTATTTGCTTTGTTTGATTTTGTGCAACTTAATTTCTCCAAAATTCTCAACAAATAAATGGATAATTGTTCACTGCTAGTGTTCTAGACACAAAATCTTTAATTTAGCTACACAACTTGAACCATTTTACCATTCATTTCAACCACCCTATAGGCTCTAAGCCTAAGAGTTAATAAAATCACTTGAGGCCTGCAGGAAATCAGTAAAGAATATGAAGATAAAAAATGTATCACCTGTGTTCTCTAACGAGTAACTACTCAATTGAATAAATGGCTTTCATTACTACATTAATAGAAAATCTCTACCAGTTATCAACATGCTAGTTATGGTAGAGCACAAATCGTTAGAACTGTAAAAACTGTGCACCTGGTACACAAAAGAAGTAAATGTTAGATGTGCTGAGGATATCTGGATACAACATCAATCACTTAAGAATTTTCTACAATTCTGTACAAGCAGAAACCTTTATGAACACTCAACAGTACCTGAATCAAATTACTTAACCAAACACCCTAACAGGTTCTTCCCCATAGCCATAGTAAAACATTGCTGAAACCTCCTCACAAAACTGACTACATTACCTTACAATGATACTGCCTTTTATGTCTAGCAACCAGAATTTTGAAATGCCTGTTATAAGAAATCTATATCATCCATAACTTTGTTGGTCTTCTGAAAATACCTGAAAACATATATGTTTAAGTCACAGGTGCTGAACAAGCGGGATCAAATGTAGGCTGCAGCTTCAAGGATCATTCCTACTAAATCTACCCATCTTAAGTGCCTCAACTTTTTATTTCTATTTCACTGTTGTCAAACTCTTTGTTTCACATAAACAACAGTCAGCACGATATAAATACAGTTATTGCTAAAATCAATAAATAGAACCAATGCTATAGCAAATAATCCTATTAACACTGTGTTCCCTTTCAAAACAAGACCTGATCAGACCAGTAAATAAAACAAGCTACACTTATCCTGCAGGCCACTTCTCTGCATTTATTTCCTTTTTCTGATAATTGAATATTAGAAGGGTTATAGAGGTGAACAGAGTATTTAGCAGTTGAAATATCTTTCAGTGTTTCAATTTGAACAAGCATTGGCACTGCCAATAAGTCTTATAATTGAAATGGTCTCTTGAGCTACTGATAAGTTTAGGCACTCAATACGTCATCATGCATGCACTCTGTCACTCATTCTAACACTCATATACCCATTCATCACCCACTTACTACCCTTGTCCGAGAGAACACAAGACTCCAGTCCTGCAGTCACTCCACTGGCTACCTATAGGTAGAAGAGCATTGTTCGAGGCACTCTGCATTTTCCACAGATCCACCCAAGGGAAACGACCACTACACCACAAGGTAAATTCAAGCAACAGAAACAAAACGGGACACTGTGGTCCAGGCTTGTACTATGGATCATCATACCACCATGCCATAAGAAATTTATAGGAGGCTCTGCTTTCTCAGTACAAGCCGCCAAGCTCTAGAACTCCCTACCAGCCAAGATTTGAAGCATTTAGGAGCATATACAGTTCAGAAGACAGTTGGAAATGTGGCTATTTTGAAGATAACGCCATCATCCCACAACCCTGAGATAGGACCCGGAAAGATAATCACACTTTCAAGTACAATCAACATATATGGACCTGCCCAACCAGCACACACTACTTTATATGTCTAGGTAAGTTAATAAGGGCTGACCTAAGGCTGGCTTGGGTATTATATAATAATGTCAATTCATATGTAACCTTTCTGGCCCACGTTAATACTTATAATATAACACTTCACAGTCTGAAGCCAATTGTAGCACATGCAGGCTTGATAATGCATCCCTTATACTGCTTAGTCATATTATTCTCACATAAGACATATCTGCTACCTCCTTGCCCATCAAGCATCCCATGAATCAGCCTTCACCAGCGGAACAAGCATGGGGTTACTGAAGAGATCTACCACATATGGTTGGCAAATTGGAGGACTCCAATCTGGTCCATCACTGATGGTCCCAACTATCTACATCCTATGGCTGCTTCTTTACATCTCCCAACGACATTCAGATATGGGCTCATAGTAACAAATTCCATCCCAGCAGATCTCCCACCACTTTTTTCCAACCATGTCTGTGCAAGACCATAAACCTTAAACAAAATATCAAGTTGGATAACCCAGTGCAGTAATCAACTAAGTAGACTAGGATCATAAAAAATACCACAAAGGGACCTGCAGAGCTGCTCAAAGCTACCAGCTTATTGAAAATCATCAACTGCTTGTCTATCTCTCACACCTCTTCATCTAGCATACTGATAAGCGCTGCATCCCAAAACATGATACCTCAGTGGGTATATACTTCCTATACAGGATCAAAAACAAAGACAACACTCGTCCAGCCACACACCCTACACTAAATAGTTTGCTGCCCATGAAGGCAGGTGCTTCAGTGTCTCACATTGGGGAAGTAAGCGCTCCGTAAATATTGCAATACAATACAACACGTTCACTCATTTTTGCATTTACACACTTACTTATCAACACTAAAACAGACACACAAACTCCCATAGGCATATGGAAGATAAATTAAAATAATAAAAGTTGAAAACAATATGCTGCAACCTAACCTTGGGGGTGTATGCCCCTAATTCAAAATAAAATGATACATAAAAGTGGATGGTCCTCTTGCAATGGTATTGTGCATAATGTATAATTGTTTTAAAGTTCCAACGTAGGTACCACATTTAGAAGTAACGTGTTCGCTATCTTGGAGCGGTAAAAACAATGATACACTATGCACAATGCCATTCCAAGGAGCCAATATGTAAATATAGGACCAGGCAGCCACCCTTGATTGATAAAGTGTTTAGTGCAACACTGTTGTATTAAACCAGGTGGCCAACATGATGCTTCTAAACATGGTGGCCATCTTGGAACTATAAACTAATGATTCACTGTGGACAATACCATCCAAAGATGGCTGTCCAATTTAGAAATAGTTGTTAAACTGTGAGATTACATGAAACAAAATACCAGTCTACTGCATTCAACACTGTACAGTAACATTCCAACCTTAAAGGCCTATTGCCTTTAATAAATGCATTTCACAGTGTATATATATCTGGTTTACTACCTTTGCCACATCTTTTCATAATAAACAGATCAGACGTATGGCATCTGACATAACATTTCCCAGTGAACCAAACAAGCCTATAGCCATCATTACTGACTTGTTGCCATATCAAAATGAGGTCTGTATTTCACATAAACTGGCAATCACCAATCATAAAATTACAAATCTATACAAAATTATAGTTGGCAAACAATAGACAGCCGTGGTGAAAGCGTCTTAAGAAGGATTGTCACATTGCAAATCTTCAACTCCATCTGTTTGTCAGAGGAGTTAATTAACACCAAAATCCTTGCTTACTACAATAAACATTGAGATTCCTTGTAACAAAATATCTGTTTAAAGCCTTTAACACAGTGTAATAACTATCCACCCTTAAGGATCTAATGGTGTTAACAAATGCTTTTCAAAATTATTTGGTCAGATACTGCCTTTGTCTTAACTTTCCATAATAAACATGTCTAAAGTACGGCACTGACATTAATTGTTCTAAAGAACCAACTAAGCCTACCGCGTTTACCATTAGCTTATCTACATAACCAACTCAAGACTACTGATTTCTGCATAAGCTTTCCCACAAGGCAGCACTCAGGCATATATTCAGAAGATGATATACATCTACGTAATGTTGTGGTTGCCTGAACAATATTCAACCAGCAGTACCCCCATGCCCCAAAATGGTTAAAAACAATAAGGTGCAAATCATCTACCTGCAGTTTTTGTCAGAGAGGGAATCCAGAAGGGGAAACCCAAACACTTGCCTACTACAATGATTTGTGAGGATCCATGCAACACAATATTTTTCTATGCTAACAATCCACACTTCAAATGAAATGAAATGAAATGAAATTATGATTTCTAAAGCGCACTACTACCCGCAGGTGTCTAGGCGCTGACTTCCAAGAAAAGGGTGGACCAGAGTGAAAGAAAAACACTAGACATCAGTGGGACACAAAAATGGAAAGGGATGCTAAGCTAATAGTTAAATAGCCAGGTTTCAAGAGCCTTACGACATGTGAACAGATTTTTTGAAGTTTTAAGTGTTCGCGACATCATATTCCAGAGTTTGGCAGTGGCCACAAGTCCTATTGGCTTTATTATTTTCAAAATAAATGAATCTGGCCTACTGAGTTTGTTTTGTAAATTTTCCTAATAAAGAGATTAGACCTATGGCCTCTGACATACGTTTTTTAACAAACAAATCAGACCTATAGCCTGCATCACTGGCTTGTCACCATAACCAAGTCAGGCCAACTGTATTCTGCATAAGGTTTTCCACAAGGCAACTATTGCTATATAGTCACAAAATTATAAACCTGTACAAAATTACTATTGGCAAAACAAATATGACCCTTACTAAAATGGCATAACAAGGATTCTCAAAGTGCAAATCCTCAACTCTTAGAGTTTGTCATAGTTGGTAACCAACACTGAGTCCCTGAAACAAAATATCGGTCTACAAGCTTTAGTACAGTGGAATAATATTCCATCCTTAAAGGCCTACTGATTTTTACGTATGCTTTTCACAATAAATAATTCAAGCCTACTGCCTTTGTCTTAAATTTTCATAATAAAGACCTCATGCCTATAGTCTTGACCAGTAGTTTGACACCATAACCACCTCAGTCTTGCTGCCTTGAGCATAAACTTTCCCACAAGGCAAAACATACAATACAAACAATATTTTTCAGCGAAATCACACAACTTCTACCCAATCAAAATCTTCACTCAGGAGAACCACCATTAGGGCTGAGCCAAAGCTCCTCTCTCAGTGGTCATAAGATTACAAATATGTACAAAATTACAGTTGGCAAAACAATTTACATCTCTTCCTAAATGGCATAACAAAGATTATCAAAGTACAAACATTCAACCCCAAAGGACTGTTGAGGAAACCAACACCAAAACTCCTGCTTACTATGGTAATCTGCAAAATTCCCTGTAACTGAATACCTGTCTACAGGCTTTAACACAGTGTAATGACAATCCACTCTTAAAGGGCTATTGGCTTTTACTTTATGATTTTCACAATAGGTCAGGCCTATTGCCTTTCTCCTAACTTTTCATGATAAATAGATCAGGGCTATAACCTTGGGGAGAGGAGTTGGCCTAACGGCTAGGGCGGTCGACCTCAAATCTGGGGAACCGGGTTCGAGTCTCGGCAATGACGCTGAACATCCTGTGATTCTGTGCAAATCACTTAATCTCCCCGTGCCTAACAAAACAAAAAAAAAAAAGAATGTGTCCTCATGTAATGCAACTGGTGCTATGTAAAGTGCTCTGATACCCGATTCGGGTCAAGTTCGCGCTATATAAAACTCGGTAAAAATAAAAAAAAACCTTGATTAATGACTTGTCACTGTAAACAACTCAGACCTGCTGTGCTGAGCATAAGCGTTCCCACGAGGCAAAACTGCAATGTATGTACGACTTTTTAGCAGAATGCTAAAATAAAGGGCTCTCTGTGGGGATAAATCAGCTAAATATTTGTTACCACGATACTATTATTGTATTGGACCCACTATGTTATATAGCTCGGAACAATATTTCATCATAATATCGCACCCCTCAACCCACATAATCATGAGTAAACTATCTCTAGAGTCCAAAGCAACATCTCCTCCTTGTTGTTGTATTGTATCATGCTGTGTCCACTTTTTCTCTTATTATGTGGTCCACCCTGCAGGTAGCGCTGCCACATTGCTTAGAGGCAAATCTGTATCCCAAACAATGGTTCTGTATCCTCCAGCACAATGTCCTTTGTTGATTTGTCCGTAGGTGACTGTGCTCCTGTACTTGAATGTCTAAGCTGTTGGTACTGGCCTCTTCAGGACTACAACAAGGTCACAAGTTCATCCATACGCTACAATAAGTGATAAATAATACCCAATCCATTTCAAACCATTTTCCAGCATAGGAAATACACAGCTCATGTTATCTAAAAACATCCTAATGGTGTATGAACTCGAACCAACAGTGAGTCTGGCCTATTACCACCACCAAGACGTATAGTGTCAATGTACCAACTGGTGGTCACGGACCCCCCTCGGTGTGTATCAGGCATCCATAGCATCCCAAACACCTAGTAGTGTACATGGAGTTATGAAGCGATCAAATTACAAAGGCGCTGTGTACAAACTAGGTGGGAGGTGACCATACAAATCCTCCTAATTGCACCCTTGTTTGTAAAAAAACATACTAGTCACAGAACCAACATGTGTCTACTTACAACTGTTCAAGAGGTCATACAAAGTAACTCTAAGTGCAAACGCCTTTGAACATCGAACCCTGCCATATGTAAAGAGAGTGATTGCACATTATCCTTATTGAGCTTTATCACATATACTGACCTCAGTCTTATCAAGCGCCCAACTCAGGTATGTTGTACTTACCATTCGAGAGTGGGAAACTGCTAGTAGCCTGACAATCAGGCTGTCTATCACCTGTCCCTACACGTACCGCAAAAATAGACTGCGTCCCCATGGTGTCTTGAAGGCCTCTGCTGAAAGACAAACTTTTCTGCGGCCCTCTGTGTCCGCAACAGAAAATAACTACCTGCTTTCAAGCAGAGAAGTATATATTAGAAGAAATTATTTCAGGAAAAATAAGTATTTTACAAATATTTTACAAACGTCAAGAGAGTCCTCCAAAATTAACATCAACCCGTCCAGACCCACCAGTTGGTGACATGACAACAGAGGGTGAATACCTTCTTGTAATCAGGGCCCCCATGGTACATCCTATTCAACATCCTCTATTCAAAATAGTAGGTCGGTGCAGCAAAATGCACCTAAAGCGCCAATTCAATCTTTCTTAAGTCATTTTTTACAGGTCATACCCCTCAATAGGGTCACATTTTAACTGTCTGTAATATCCTAAACTGAATGTTACATAGAGGCATCGCACAGAATGTGAGCATATGTGTATCAGCAGAGGGGGATTCCTCAACTGGTGCATCCTCCACACCTGTAATGACCCTGTAGGTGTCATTACAGGTGCACCACATGTCAGTTTACTAACAAATAAAAGGAAATAAACATCAATGGGATCAGTATCGTACAAAAACATTTTTCAAATTGTTACATGAGAAGTGTTGTGTATTCCATATCATGTCCTTGCGATAAATTATATATTGTACAGACGAGGCAACCAGTGAAAAGTAGGATTTTGCAAAACAGGTCCAAGATAAGATGTCGTACCAAAAAGGCACCATTGGTACAGTATTTTGGGACACGTAAGCATAATAAGAAGGAAACAAATGGTCTGTGATATGGGTAGGCGGGACAGATACAAGAGGTGGAGCAATGGGAAACATCCTACATAGAATGGAAGCCACATTTATTGAAAGATGTAAAACTATTACTAATGGTCTTAATGAGAATGACGAAATGTGTGTGATGATAACATGGTAATGGAGCTTGTTCCACTTTCGCAAACTTTGGGGTTGAGATGTACCTGTATGGCAGTGTGCAGTTGACTGTTTGCTGAGATGGATATGTCCATTGTGGGTTTTCAGTCTAAATGCACTAGCATTGATGTAGACAAGTGGAAGAAAAGCAGATAAATTCGGGTGTTACGATATTGTACCATTTTGTACCCATTAATAAAATGAGCAGCACTAGTTTGAAATCTCATTAGCATCAGACCTATTCAGAGAAAAATCTATACTTTTCTTAATTTTTTTCAGAAAAATATTTTGTTTCATTGTAACTAAGTTTTTTTAAAATATCTGGGCAGTGATGTATTTTCTTTTGTTTCAGTTTCTATGATGAAATGTTGGCACAGGGCATTTTGAAACCTCTGACTGCTCCAGTAGAAGGAATGGTGATGAAAGAAGTATCTGAGAATTTTGTGACTCCCAAGGGAATTTCTTCAATTGTGAAACATTACTTACAACAGTCAGGTAGCGTTGTGAACATACAATTTTGTGCTCTATGATGGCTGTTTAATATGCATAAGTAATATGTTCAAGAAACAAAAAAGCAGAACTGTTCCTTGTTGAATTAAAAATATTTTCTTCTTTCACTATTTTGGTTTCATGCTATCTTTTCTTTTAGGTGCATTTCCTCTGGCGTATTCTTGCCTTGAATGTCGTTATTGTATCACGTTATTTGTGTGCACTGATAAAAGTGCCAGTCGTGGTCGCTAACAATTTTTTTTCTCACTTTTTACTTTCTTGTATTGATGTTTTAATTTTCCTGTTTTTCACATCTTGAATTTCACTCTTCTACTGTGTGTTTTATTGTCCTTCATCATTAGTCCACGATTGAAAATCAAAAACATTCCTGAAGAAAAAAATACCCCTTACTGCTCCAAGTGAATAAAGTGGCAGAGCTAGGGGAGGTTTTGGGTTTGCCTCCACCCAAATAGTCTTTAGAAGTATTGATGGGTAATGGTGTATTTTACCGTACAGTTTTTCAAACACATTTGCTGGAAATACATAGGATTTAAATGTGGTTATGCAGTGAAACTAGTGATGTACCCCAATACTACCTGGCAGCCAAGACCTGGAACTCCCTCCCCACTCACCTTCGGCGAACCCAGGACCATCTCTCCTTCAGGAAGCAGCTCAAGACCTGGCTGTTCGAGCAGTAAGTTACCCCCTCCCCCAGCGCCTTGAGACCCTCCCGGGTGAGTAGCGCGCTCTATAAATGCCGTGATTGATTGATTGATTGATACTTTAGAGACGTATCCCCTTCTCAGGGGAAGTTCACTAGCAATTTGGGCTTGACCATTCCTTTTATAGTTGGACCAAATCTGGTTTGCGTATGGTTGGTCTCTTTTTGTAATGGAACACAACACACCTTAAGTATTTACTAGCCGTTCGGATTCGTTAACGCTTTTCTCTCCTTCACTTTTTGGCTTCCTTAGTATGTCATCCCCTGTGGTGAGGATAGGCCATTATGGCGGTCCTTTGCCTGCTGTGTCATAGGGACTCTAGCAGCATCTCATTGATGAGGCCCTCTGTGGTCTATGTTTGCTTATTTTCCCATTCTGAGGGGATGTGGCCTAGAAATCTGGGATGGACTTTTCCTGCTGGAGCAGGACAAATGCTGTATTGCATATCATTGTTCTCCTCTGCAGTAGTACAAATAAGCTACAAAACAATGGTATAGAATGAGTCCAGAGAACATGACAGTATTTGAGATTAGTTCAACTTTATCTATCCATCAATTAAAATACATGCGTGCATCACTTGCTATACTCGGGGTACTGATTATTAAGCAAAGTCCTTAAACACATTGAATCGTTTATTGCTTGCATAATTTTCATTTGAATCTGGGATCCAGTACAGTCTTAAATTCAGTACCTCAGCCTGGGAAATATTTTCATCTAAGCAGCTGAATTAACAGCAAATAATAGCTATGGTCCCCCTATATCCTTTGCTAGATATTTATGCAGTGCTCCTTTAAGTGTGATTCCGACTTCCCTTTCCTTTACCATTGTGTTTTCGTTTTGCTTTTTACAGCTCTGCAAACAAAGGGAGGAGTAAGGAGAATGAGGAAACTAATATTCTTTTTCTGTCACCTTCTATTTTTCACCTCTGCTTAAATTGTGTTTCTTAATTCTACAAAGCGTTACTACCCTTCCTTTATGTTCACTTCTTCTAGTTTCCTATCTGCTCTAAAATATTCACCATCGTTATTTTTTGTTTGTCACTATATACTTTTCTTCAACTTCTTTGTGTTTCCCCCCATGCTTCAAGTAGTGTCATACCCTTCCCTCACTTGAATAATTGTAATTTCTTGACGCTCACCTTTTATTGTATTGCCCACCAGAACACTTTCTAAGGTATTTGCTTAACCTTATTTGAATCATTGTTCCATCCAGCCTTCTATGATTATAGTTCATGTATTGCAGTTTTGAGTCCTCATTTTCTGAATACTAATGTCTGAAGGACCCCATATCATGTTTCACAGCCACATCCGAGTTTAAGTTATGTATCTCTATTATATTCCTTTAATTCAGTTAAAAGTCAAACTCTTTTGAAGATATGGTGAATAGAATCCTACACTCCCAGCTTGCACCTTTGTAGCCTCTCTACCACTTTTGGAGTGTCTGCCAACCCAATGACATCCAGTATAGCAGCGGGTCGTGTTCAATCAACTGCTCATTCGACCAATTCCACTTTCCGCTGCTGACCCTAGTGGAGCAGGTGCCTCCGATCGTAAGAGTGGATCCTAACGTATAATGTTATTTCCGTCAAAAACCTTTCAGACGGGCACTCGCGGGGTGTCAAAGAGCTGATTTACTCACCACTGCAATACAGATGTGTTTCTGCAAAAGCCTTGATCACTGTGTTAGCATGTTATAATGGCCTTTTCCCTTAAACAACCACAAGTTAAAATCATAAACCTAGAAAACGGAGCAATAGGTGGTACGGGACAAGGTTAATAATTATCTTCATTTAGACCTGTTATTTCAACTAGATATTTGGATAAAATTACTGAAGTAGAGCAGAAACCTCAATTTGGATTCATCGCTAACTACCCCGTGAGTGCAACACAAGTTTGTGGCATACTCAGAAAAAATGTGCACATATTGAGAGCAGACGGTGTTATAGGAGAGAATTTGAATACACACCCACAGGTAACTTACAAGAGAAGCTCGTCTTTGAAAGACTGTCTGGTAATTTTCTTACCCGGCATCTGTGCAGTGTGATGCTACACCAACAGGCTTTTTCCCCATGCATGAATTGCAAAGCGTGCAAATACAGTAGGACTGTAATTGAATATAAAGTGCTAGCCAAAGTGAAACAGGTCAGGATTAAACAACTGCTCAATTGCCATTCAGACTACACCGTTTACTATCTTATCTGTCCCTGCAACAAACAATACATCGGCAGCACAACACACCCCACTAAGAAACTAATCTTGGAGTATATGCGGGCCATACCCCGACAAGAGATGACATATCCTGCGGTGGGACACTTCCAGACATACCATGCCAGTAAGTCGAACCTCTTAAGGTTCTTTTCTATAGATCTCATACCCCAATGAAAGGGAAGGGGATAGGATCAAGACACTACGTAGACTAGAGTCAAGATACATTATCAGTCTGCACACCAAAATTCCAGAGGGTCTTAACAGTGATGAAGAATTAACTATAAATTTAGGCGAGTATAAGTGCAGGAAGTACACAACATCTTGCGGGGCTCGAGAGTATGGGCTGATAGAAAGGTGAAATAGCTAAACATTGTCTATTAGAGCTATTATTTGGAACATCCAGTACAGATATGTAGGCACAGGTTTCTTTCAATATTAGGGAGGCGCAGACCATGATTAGCCCATTAGCGCATAATTATGCTTGCTGTACCTTACAGAGGTGTTTACGTTCCCAATTTTGACTGGCCTCATAGGATCAAATGTGGCATAATCTTGGATGAATTATTGAGTAACATCAAATCTGAGCAGGTAATTCTAAAAGTACGGCGGAATCACAAAGAGTTGATGAATAGGATGGTATTGAATGATAGGATATGTGTATATATGCATTATTGATATCTCTAAGTGCCCCTTTCAATGGTATATACTCGTACTGTTGGTATTAATTTGATGAATTTCATATTTAGATGCTCATGATTTTCTTTCAATTCCAATCATTTTGATGATATTGTAATAAATTAAGCAATGAACTGCAGTGATTCTATCCAAATACATAGTGGAAACAGGAGCGTTGCCCCACTGCTTCAACTGCAAGCTGAATACAAAAAATAAAATGATAATAACGTTCGTTATTATCATTTTGTTTTCTGTATTCAGCTGGCAGCTGAAGCCAGGCGGGCAGGGCTGGGCTCCCCGTGTCACAGGGGGAGGAGTGGTGGCAGCACCTAAAGTGCGCATGATGGTTTGGCCAGCCATCTCCGGCCGGCCAAACTGTCATGCGCATTCTGCATGTTCTCCACCCAGGCTGCATTACAGCCTGCGTGGAGAACATGCACAGCCTGCCAGCCCCTGTCTGAGCACCGTACCACAGCGCTGAGACCAATCACAACGCTGCTGTAAGGCAGCATTGTGATTGGTCAGGGAATTCTGGGTGGCTGTGTTCTTCTCTTCTTGGTTCCTGCTGAAGAGAGGAGGGAGGAAGAAGAGGTGGCGGTCGGCGATATAGGTAAGTGCTTTATTTTTTTATTTCCCACCCCGCCCATATGTCGCCCCCCACCCCACCACACCTGTTCGGTAGCAGCCGATACTGAGTGGAAATAAGAAGTCAAAATGTCTGAGAAATATGAACTTTGTCCTGTACCACCTATTGCCCATTTTTCTATGTCAAGGAAGTACGTTTAAATTTTTATGATTTTAAGTTGTAGTTGTTTAACTGAAGAAGTAATTGCAACACACTAACCGTGATCAAGGTTTTTGGTAAAACGTGTCTGTTTACTGCAGTGGTGAATGGTCTAATGTAGCCATTTCGATTAGGGAAAGGAACACCCAATTAGCAAAATGTTGTTTTTCCAGAGGCATCCTATGTGGTGTTGTTGTGCTTTGTTGCAGTAAGTGAAGAATGTGTGCAAGTTTACCCCTATGGGAACCACCGCTCTACGGGCTCTCTACTCCGTGGATGACTGGACAGCAGCGGGTTATATGAAATGGGGAGATGTGATAGTGGAGGGTAAACTACTCATGTTCAAGGTTCTGATGGAGGTGGCGGCCTAAACCCGGGGCAGTTTCCAGTATATTGGTGTCTGTGATGTGGCTGGTAAAATGTGGGACACCGAGAGAGATTTAACATGGGTAACTTGGTCCACTGGAACTGATGCTGACCACCAGAAGCTTGCAACAAGCAATCTCAGTTTTTGTATGACGCACTGAGTCGAGATCCATTTGATCCATGCTCCCATGCCCTCAGAGACTGGTGGGCAGACAAATTGGCCATAGAGTTAACGGACTTTGTCTGGCAGAGATGTCTTGGTTCCCTTAAATTGATATCGCGGAATGCTTGATTCTGCTTCACGCAATTCAAATATCTGTACCATACATACCTTTCCCCGGCTAGAATAGACTAGATGTATCCTGCCACCCGCACACAATGTCCCTGATGCTGCCATTATACAGCAGACTTTCTTCATATGGTCTGGGCATGCCCAGTGATCTCTGATTACTGGCATTCGGTGACCTCTTGTATCTTCACTATTACGAATTCCATCCTACCTTGTGATCCCACTCAATGTCTTCTTAATGCAGGGGTAATAACCCAAAAAACGAAACAATTGATGTGCTTTCAGGGTTTGGCACTGGTCCTAGCAAAACGGTGTATAACTATGTGCTGGAAGACAACATCCGCCCCCTTAATTTCGGCATGGCAAGCGGATGTGGTTCGCTGGACTTCGGCAGAGCTGTCCATTAGGACTGATGCACATGCTAGGGATGGGAGATGTAACCTCATGGAGCGATGGGTGGATTACATTGACAAACTGAATGATCTGTTGTCCCCTAGTGATTGACATCTTGTGGTTTGAGAGGGCGTCCCGAGGGATGCCTGAACTTCTAGAAAATGTCACATTGCATGACTGTTGGTGTGGGACGTGGGTGGGGGTAGCATGCGGGGATGGTGATATTGGACTTAGCTGTTTTGTATGATTTGATGTTTGATTTCCCTTTTAGTTCCACATTGCCCTCTTAGGCATATGTGACATTGTCTTTTATATGATATTGTATATGCATATACTTACTCGCATGTTAGGATGTTTTCAAGTACCTATTAGCAGTACTGTGTTGCATATTTCATTGGATTTCATTTAATAACTGATATCAAGTTATTTCTGTGTCTGCAAGTTTTTGTTTTGAACAAACTCAATAAAATAATTTCCACAAAAAAAGGTGAAGAATATCTGCTGTAATACATACCTCTTGAAGAATTGCATCTCTTAAACATATCTTCATAGAATTGTGTACAATTTTCTGAAACCAGGTACGTTCTAATTTTCCAAGCTTCTCTGCAGTAGCTTAGTATTTGTCCTTATATTTTAAATCAAATTAAGATATATAACCATTAGATACACTGGCATCAAGCCCACAATCTCTGGGACAGTATGAAACTCCACTAATCTCGGCAAATTTTGATTTAAGGCTCGTTAATCTTTTCATTTGGGTTAATTTGATTAGCTAGAAAGGCCTAAAATTGTCTTTCGTGACTTCCGTATCTCTGATTTCATCTCTAAAACAACTCTTGGACATGGCTCTTCAGTCTGGGCTTGTCATCTCAGCACCTCTATATTTCTTCTTTCCATTTAATGTCCTTTCGCTGGCGTGTCTTCTAACAAGACAATTGTTAACTAGTGGTGTTCAAAGTTTTTATTTTATCTTTATTATGTGAGCGCAGTCTTCCAGCATTCCCTATTTTTGGCCATCCCACATTTCATGGACCATCCCGAATTCTCTTTCACAAGTGTAGGATGGTGCCAGGCACTGTGAGCATTTTGTATTTAAATGCATATCTTGCTTAGCTTTTTTGTGTTGCACTGGCAACTTGCAAGCATTTTGTAGGCGAATGCTTACCCTGATTAGATGTTTCCCCACAAGTACTCTGAAGCGTTATTGTATGAGCAAATTGCAAGACCTTGTATAGCTTTGTAGTCTGAAACTGTGATGTGCTGGTAACTTGTAGCATTTTTACGCAAATTCAAACCTAACTTTTCAACGTGAGTAACAATACAAATAACACACATACAAAATAATTGTAGAGGATACAATAATCATGCAAAGGTTAGTAAGAAAACAAGATTACAACTTTGCACTCCCCACTGTTGACTCACCTTAATCCACACTTGCTTCCTCTCTCTTTCTTGGATTTAGTTTATAATCTGATCTAATAATTGCACAACCTTAAAAAATAGCTGACAAAGTCATCAATATGTAATGGACTTGACGCCCTTGTCCTGATGAAGGCTTGTCCCAGTCATTTCCATACCAGAGATGGACCATCTGCATTTATAGCACTTTTTTATATGCATCAATTTAGAGTCAATATATTGAGAGAATTGTACTGAGCTGTTCTGCTTATGAGTAATAAAAGAACATGCTTTTAAAGACAAGTAGATATGTTTTGGGGAAAATGAAGCACTGGATTTTGAAATTTCGAACTAGAGACTGGGAATTTGGTTCTTTGGCAAGAGCAGCGAAGGTGATTTCTGCTGGTTAGATGACTGGCATTGTGGAAAACCTGTATCTCAAACTCTCCTGTACCTGCTGCGTTTGCCAGCTCCACCGTCTGGCATGTTGGGGATCACAGAGTGGGGCGGTGGTGAAATATAATGTGATTAATCTCTTCTTTGATCAATATGCTTGCATTTTCCTGGTGACTTTAGTTTCATTTACGGTTCGAAACTCCAGTATTTTTTTCACTTCTGAAGCAGGCGCTGCTATTTTCTATGAACATCACGTCACGCAAATTAACCTGAGAGAAGGAAAATGGGAAGTTTGTAGAAAGTCGGGATCCCCGGAAGAGTTCGATGCAATAATTCTCACAATACCCGTTCCACAAATTCTACAGCTCGGTGGGGATATTGTAAACTGTAAGTCTATGGCCTCGGCCTATTTTATTATTTAAGAAAGTGTATATCGCTGCTACAAACTCAAACCCTTTTCAGTGAAAGGGGACAGACTTTTTAATACCTTACAACAAAACGAACTCCCCTCCGAACAATTTTTGGTGGCTCTCACCTATTGCACTGTGTATTATAAAAAACACATGTGCCTGTGTAATTATACGAAAAATATATTGATAAAATGTGATTTAGAAGAATTTTGAAATTGTCATATTGATTGGATAAATATCATTAGATATTTTTCATATAATTGCAAATATGTTTTTGTAAGATACAGCCCAATAAGTGACAGTCGCAACGTATTGTTTTGTACTTTAATGGTCTGATTATCTCGTGGGGGGGGGGGTAGTTTTGTTGTACAGCGATGCAGATGCAAATACAGGGGTATGGCCATCATTGGCGTAGTCGGTGTAGGGATACTTGGATTTATTAATGTATTTATTTATTCATAATGTAAGATCGGTTAACACATGAATATATGAACTACGTGCAGAAATGTAAAACAAGCTTCATACAAACTTTAACCATGTTCTGCTAAACAAAATTCATGCACTCTCCTAAAATCACATTCACCAATCCAATTACCATAAAGCAGCATAGATGGAACTTTCCACTGGTTAACCATTCCCAGTACAGCACCGCGATGTGGGCACTGTAGCTCCTTCTGGGAATAAACGCGTACATCATGGGCGCTCGCAAACATTTTCCCAGGGGCCAAAAGTTTGGACTGTGAAGTGACCGAGGGCCACACTAATGCCAGCAGGGGTGGGAGGCCAGGGGAAAGGGGGGTGGGGGGGTGGCGGTATGGTAGGTGTAGGAAAGTGAAGAATATATATCTAGCGGCTGAATTGCACAATGGGAAACCAGAAAACCTGGGATTTATCCCAGCTTCCCCACTTAACCAATTTGTGTGATCCTAGGCAATTTTTCATGTCACGTTCCCACATTTTTCTTCAATATCACATATAAGAGGACCTCGAAAATGCATGAATTCGGGATGTGCGCTGTACAAAACCTTCTCCTGTGTTTGATTTAATAAACTATCATGCTTTTCATGTAATGGGTTCCGCCTCTCACCCCCCATTTGAGCACGTGCCTATGACCACTGAGTGGGACTGGTGTAGTGTAGGCGTGAGTGTCCCTAACGGTGGATTAAAAGTGCATCGAAAGGATATAACAAGCATCAAGGCATTCCGTGACCATATAGAGGCACAAGGACACAGCCTGAGTTTCTTTATAGGTGACTCTATAGGGTACTTAATTTCTCATAATCTGGTACCTTGTCTTCCCCAGCGCGTTGTCGACAACCCCTTTTCACGCTTGACCCTTTCAGCCCTGCCTGGATTATTTCCCAAGAGCATTTCCATGCAATTATTTGGTTGAAACGTGCACTGAAAGTGCAACAAAAAAAAATGTTGTTGGCTAAGAAGCCAGAGTTTACTGGAGGTGTCACAAATGACAGGGAAGACAGAACAACAGTAAACGCACACGTAAACCTGTTGCCCGAGAATAAAGATGCGCTGGTCCAAAAGTGAGTCAATGAAACTGCATCTAAAAAGACATTTTCCCTTTACTGTAATAAATGTAGAGTATCGTTTTGGTTAAGGATAAAGTCTTTGCCAACTGGTCCAATGCTGAACCATCACGTTTTTTTACCAGAACGATTAATTGCTGCATCTCCTGAAAAGAAGTGATGGTGCAGTACAATGGTAGTAGTTGCTTACTGCTGCTACTCACTATGCAGTGGCACCTCTGCGAGGCAGAGAGTTTTCCGTGATACAAAGCTGAGCTGTAGATGGCAAGGGAGAAGGTGCACAGATACTCGGAGACCATCTCTGTACTCTGGAAGTGCCTGTTGTTTGTATTATTTACCTGCTTCCGGCGCACAGCGAGTTTGTTTGTGCCATTTCTTTCACAGCTTCTGAAAGAAAACATGCCTCCCCCACCCCCAGTGCTGCTAAGAATGGTTAGCATTTTAATGTCACTACTGAAATGTAATATATTATTACTAGAGAGTAGTGATGCCATTTTATTACGGGCACATCCCTACATCATTCACAGTGGGTATAATAAAACAAAAAAAAGGTAGGACAATATTATGTGCTCTGCATTATTACATTGTTCTTTTTAACTCTGACCAAATTTGTAACTTGTGCACTGAAAGGCAGTTTACATGTGTGAAGCTGCAATTTGGATGATGTGTACAATAGAAGGGAACTATACTGTTCCTTTCTTCTTTAATTTTAGTATATTAGCATTGGAAGGGGGTACCCTTCTCTCTGACATTTGGCACTATCATAGTGAATATGAAAAATACATGGCTATTACTGGCGCTCGAATGAACATTTAGTGACGCCATATCTGAATACATTGTCTAATAATATTCATAAGATGTGGCTGTGGACTTTCAATTTCTTTCTTAAGCATAGGAGAGGTCTGCTCCTGATCTTTGAGGTTCCTGCATAATTATTGTCCTGTGATTCATTTTTCTCTTGTTTACATTGAATTGGGGATTTGTTTGTACTGGAAGGGGGAGCGTCCTTGCAGCTTTTGCCCAAATATATCTGCTCAATTGTGTCATCTGCTATATGCAGTGGCGAGGCTAGATATTAGGCCGCCCGTGGCGGCCCCTGCGTTTGCCGCCCACGGCGGCGTGATCGAAGAAGCGCAGGGGGTGTTCATGCGGCCGCGACGGGCGCAATTAAGACCAGAGGGGGGAGCGGCAGATTCTTGCGGCCGCGACAGCCGCAGGTAAGAGCGGAGGGAGGGCGGCTGCCGCCCCCAAAACCCGTGCCGCCTGGGGCGGTCCGCCCCCACCGCCCCCCTTAGCCACGCCACTGGCTACATGATTCTGCACAATACTGTTGGGTAATCAGGAGCTACATGTACCGCAAGTCACAGTGTTGTATTTTTTGTGTGTCGCCACACATGCATGGATCATTGGGCAACATCCTTGGAACTGGCCTGGTTGCAAAGGCTGGGTAGAAGCAATATGTATAAAATCTTTGTAGAGTATGAGATAAAAGAAATTAATACCGATATGGAGCCGAAATATTGTATATGAGTGGCAAAAGAGGGTGGGATACTGAAGAGGGAAAATGTATAAAAATCTATTGTCCCTACCTAGGTCATCTATGATTCAGGCAGTTAGAATAGAAACGGGCATGGTATCTTGGAAGGTAATGGCACGTATGGCATTTATAAGATTCTGGCAACGCCTGGGGAACGGGGAGGAGCAAAAAATAGCACAATGGTGCAAACATGAAATTTTGCAGAGTGATCTGAAATGGGCAGAGGGGGTCAGGAAAACGTTAGATACAGTATGTAGGACACTGGGAGTTAAACTGTACCCTCAGGACTTAGAAATCAATGTCGTAAGGCGAGAACTTAAGTTACTAGGGAAAGACATTTCTCAAGACCAGGATCGCCAGTACCTGAAGGGGATAAAATCTGTGAACTTCATGACAAAGTCACGGCATTCTGATCAACAGTTCCCGTACATAGATATATTACCCAATCGCTGTCTTAGAAATTAAGTATTAAGATTATGAATAAGAATTAATCCCTGCTATGCGAATGACGGGATAAAAGGGGCTATGATGGATTCTGAAGGGAAGTGTACCTGCAATCTAGGCACAAAATGCTATATTTTGCACATACTACTAGATTGTTTTAAGGTTCTTGCTGCACGGAAACTGTTTTTATGACCAATGTTTTTAAAATATGGTATTACAAGCAGTAGATTTGTTAACGGAAATGTACAATGTGGACATAGCATGTGCACCTGGAAGATTCATGCTTGAAGCTAAAAAGGTTTTTAAGAGTTTATGGAACTGGGAATTTTATGAATTATATTTTATGATAAAAATGAATTAGGTTAGGAAAATGAAATAACTAAGAATCTGGATTTATCATGGAATGGTATATTTAATATGTATAATAATAATAATATTAATAATATGTAATAATGACACTGTATTAGGAAAAGATTGAAATGCTTCTTCATGTTTAAGGGCCAAGGGGCTAAATAAACATTCTTTTTGATTGATTGAATCGAACCAATACACAACATTCCCAAATAGTTCTAGAGATCCTTAATTAAAATCATGGTCCAAATTGTTTTCTTTAGAAAGTGGTTCTCTTTTTTAAATAATTAAATGTATGTTAAGACAGTTAATGTTTTGCAATCAACACATATTTTGCTCCAGCAGACCTGCCTTTGAGTTTTGTCAAGGTTATCATATGTACGGTTACATCTTCGAAATAAAACACATTGATTTGTTCAATAATGCGTGATATTAATGTGGGTTCAATTGAAAAATGTCATTGTCTTAATGGGTCACCGTATTGACTCATAATGACACACAACACAAGCATAAATTAATTGCTCTTCTTTGACAATTCAACAATTTATCCTTAAGTAAAGGTCTCGAAGTACAACAACTAATTTAGGAATTTCATGTTTGTAATGGAGCCACCTTGAGATAAACCTAGAAGAGCCAAACCGAGCACTGCAACTGCTATGGTCCAATGCAGCCAGGAGCTCCTCCTTTGAGGGTTATCCTCTGCATCTTGTCTGTGTAGAAAGAATGGCTGATGATGAACATGCTAAAGGAAGTTAACGTGTTTGGGCGAATTCTAAGTTCATGTTTTTATTGCATTTGCTCACATGACAATTAGAAACCCTGAAAACAGAACAGTGTGACCTCTTTTCTAAAGCATATGCAACATATAAACAAAGCTTAGAAACTATCAGCATAAGGAAGTTTAGAGAAGAGAGATGGGGTTTATTGGCATTATGGCACCAGTACCTGGGAGTATGAGGGATACATAAGACATAGGACTTTGACAAAATAATTGTTTCTTCCATAAGTTCTGCTCACTGTCGCGAAATGAAAATGCATGTGGTTCCGGAATGAGAGGAACTCACAACTCATTTTACTGTGCAAGCAGCAAAAGATGTGGGTTGCACATAATTTCACTGGTGGTAAGTCAATGACGGACATTTTATTGGAGCTGTCTCCTTAACAGTTGCTTTGTGGTCTGCTACAATAACATCTAGAATGTGTACTCCTCAATGCAGGATATTCAGACAAGCATTCCTATAAAATTGCTCAATTTATTTAATTTCAAGAAATGTTTATTTTGTTCTTTCTTCAAATATGGAAAATTCCAAATCTCAATTCAATATTTTCTATATCTCAGGAGAGTAAGTGGTCATGACGCTGGGAAAAATCACACTGAGTGGTGGTGTGTGACACTGATTGAACCTTCTCTCCATTTACATCATCACTAGGTTTCTGGGGTGCGAACAACTTTTAATCTCCCTCATTCCCCCTTGAAAAACCTTTAGTGGCAAGATAATTAATTTCATCAAACCTGGAAGAAGAGCAATTGATTTACAACAATTCTTTGACTCTAATGGCATTTTGTTAATTTCCCTACATTTTGCCAGTTTTATGGACTCTCTAAAGGCTTTGGCCTCAAACCTCTTCCTTATTATTACCCAGTCTGTGACTTGATAAAGAGCAACCCTGTGCTTTTGCTGGCAGATCCAGCACAATAGATCTGATTATTGGTAGGAATGTCTAGCCATAGGGCAGGTATCACTGCCTATTTGGCTGACAATCTCACCCCCACTGGTTCTCGGAAAACTCACAGCCAAGACACCAATAGACTGGAGATGAAGAAATGTGAAAAAGAAAAAACAGCACTTATCCGCTCATGATCTGGAAAGGTATTCCTATACCCATTAGGACTGACCCAACACTGCTCCAATTAGGGAAGAGCTCAAGACACACCTCTTTAAAGAACACTACATCACTACAGTCCTCCTGTACTCCCAGAAGCCACCTCCCCTTTCAACAGCTCATTGGCTATCTATGACTTTGACACTGCACATCCCACTGCTGCGTTTCAGCTAGGTTTGCATTATACAAGTACCACATACATACATATATACATTCATCAGTAAAATCTTACATACCTTCTCTTATGGTCTAGTGGTAGCTAGAGAACTTGAAGTCTTGTTGAACATAAAGCTTGCCTTTAATTGAACAAAGTGAGCCAGCAAAACCAGCAATGATGCTGCTCTCTTCTTCTCTCAAGTAAAAGTTTTGAAAATGTGCGGCCAAATGTATGCAGCAAAAGTTTTCAAAGAAATGCACTAAAATAGAATAGGTTTGACAGGCAGTTCTAGAGACACCTGTAGATCAACCCATTACTTCACTGTCCTGAAATTATCATTATGGTAACAAAATACGGCCTTCTTGAAACAAGGAAACACTCAATACTTACTGAAGTCCATGATGTAGGCTAAGAAATGACAAACAAAATACGTGAAGGAGGAATATTCTTTTAGAGGTCTATTTCTTCTCACAAGTAGTATCACAATATCAATTCTAGGTGGAATAGAACAAGGTAGCATCTGGCTTCAGCCCTCTCAGTCATCCGATGGAACCGTCACTTGAAGAAGCCAAAAGATTGTTCCTTCGATGTAGAGTCCTCTTCCTAATTACTTCAAGGTATGTAGGCAGGGAATTAAGAAGGTGCTCCAGCTGAGCTGTTCCTATCACCTTTCATTGTTTCTACTTTTGTGCACGCCATGACCAGGCATCTGCTCCCATGTTAAACTCCCTTTGTGTTATCTGACTCTCCACCTGCCTTGTGCCCTAGACTTTGACCTATTTCTAATTCTTAATTTGTAGTTCCACCCTTCACCTTGATTATTAGGCATATCAATGCCCTTTCTCCTTGTAGCGCCACCCATTGACAAGTGTCACTTCTACCAGACGCGGCTCCAGGTTGTTCTGTGGGTTGCTTGGCACCCTATATCCTCTTGCTTGCACATCATGAGCCAATCACACCTTGGCTTCCTTCTCTTCTTGTGTGGGTGATATAGAGGGCCAGAGTAAACAAAGGCTGGGAGATCTGATCTACTAATGGCAAAGGGACTGTAGAGGGAGCCCTGTCACAGTCTACTTGGGTAAAGAAAGACAGATAGGTTCAGTAATACATCAATGATCATTCAGTCTCAAGTCCTTGCTGCAATGCAGTAGCGTGGACTCCTGAGCAGATCTGCCACTAACAGGGACATCAATGAGCGATTCCAATAATGTGCACAGGCCATTGTCGGCATGATTCCTACTTTTTGCGACTCAGTGCGGAATGGCCAGGTGCCCGTCTAATAATACACAAAAACCAACACTTGAAACAGAAACTCTACAAATCGTGCAAGTGAGTATTCAACCAAAAAAAGGTCTGGTAGGCGTTGTGAAGGGAGGTGATTTTTGTCTTTGTCAAAGTGGGAGGTTGTCCAAGTCTGCCGTGGCCCGTGCAGGTTAGTGCGGTGGGGCCGGGTGTGGGGGGGGCGATTTAGACAGACGACAACAAGGGAAAAGTAAATATTTATTTAATTTACCCTCATCATTGTCCGTCGGAATCCCCCCCCCCCCCCCCCCCAACCCGGCCCCACCGCCCCACTGCTCTTACCTTCACGGGCTGTGGCTGGTCCAAGTGGACTCCACTGTGCATTGATGTTTGGATGGAAGGTGTCCCCTTGGTGAATATTTTCAACTTCAGTAATATACACCCACAAATCAACTTGAAACAACACTGAAATAGCTGCCTGAAATATTATGAGAACGTACTAAATTTGTCGCCAATCGCCAGTCTTTCATTTCTTGAAATGCTCATTAAATGCACTAAATGTGACCCCAAATACCAGATTTATATTTTAAGTAAATAAATAAAGTGTGCCCCTAAACGTCAGTTAACATTTTTGGAAAATCCAGTCTATTTATCCCACAAATGTCAAATTTGAATCTTCAGTAAATCTTATAACCTTAATCTGTAGAATTGTCATGTAATATGTGAAAATGCACTATTGTCTCTAATTTTCATCTTGCCATGTTCTGAAAAATGTCCACCCCCAGTTTTTGACTCAAATCCCAGCTTTTCATTTATAGTAAATGAACTAATCTGTCCCCAACGAGCCAGCTCATGCTTTTAATTAAAAACGCTTTGGGCCTAATTTACTAGCTTTCCATCTTTAATAAATAAACCGACGTTCTCCCTAAAGTGCAGCACTACATTGTCTAAAAGTGCACTCTTTGTGACCCTCAAAATCCATTTTTCCTATTTAGTAAATAAATTAATTTTGTTCCCAAATCTCATCTTGTGATTTTGTGAAAAATACATTGTTGTTGTCAAACCTCAAAGTGTCTCATTGTCACAAACTAATTCCGAACCCAAATTCTAGCCTTTTGTTTCTAGAAAATGAAGTGATTTTGTATCGAGTTTCAGCTTCTCAAGTCTTGTATTCTTGGGTATCAATGGTGACGTGTCTTAGTTAGTCCCGGGGAGAAACGCTGCCATTTTTAGTATATACACGTTTCTTAAGTTGCCTTCTCTTTCGCAAGATGACTTTTGGCACACATTTACAATGCACGACTCGTTTCTCTGAAACTACATTGCTTACAAATTCCATTAAGTAAGAACATTTTCACGACACCTTGAACCTCACGTACTAGGCCTCAAAACACATTGTGCAAATGTCGTTAATTGTTTTCATCCATAAGGCGACACAGCTATAAACAAGGAGGCTTTTTGTTGTGAATAAACAAGCATTTCCGGGTTAGGGCAGAGGAGCACTTGCTGTTATTCTGAGGTCACTACATGTTGAAACCTCATCCCAGCTGCTTGCTGATCCCTCTGCGAGGAGGGATGTCCAATCTGTGACCAAGATGGGGACCTACATTTTTCCCCTTCAGGTAATGGGGGTTGTATCATCAAATGGGGGATTCTTGGCAGAACACCTACATACACCCTGGGTATCTAGGTTAGGGACTGCATAGTAGGATTACGATATATATACACCTATACCCAGTCGAAGGCGTCAACCAAAATTTGTCGGTCGTTCTATTGTCTGACTTTGTGCCACAGGAATATGCAGCGTTCACAAAATAAAATAGAAAATGGCAAAATACCTCTTGGAGACTGAGTATCTTTGATGTGCCGCTGCATTGGTGGTTCGGGAAAGAGAACTTTGTGGATATATATATATATATATATTGTTTTATCAAGATGGAGGAACTGTTCATCCTCCTCACTGTCCTTATATTGCTAATAACTTTCTTCTGCTATTGATCATTTCAGGACATATATTCTATGCAAGAATCACATTGGTTCAATAAATATTGACAATGCCCCTCTAGGTATTCCTTGTATATTTCTCTAATAGAAAGAGAGCTTGAGTGACTGAGCGAAAGGGTTCCATGATCCCAGGGGACAGGGGGGGTGGGGGTTTCAGGGTTGTCATGGTTTGTAGTCGCCAAATCATTTGCTACCAGTCTAGTTTTAGGGGTGCCTATGGTAGCAGTGTGAGCTAGCTGGTGTCTAGGACGACATATCCTGCGGGGGTGCACGGAATCAGTCTGGAACCATCCCTACGTTTATGTTGCCCAACAAACACGCAGTTCCTAATGGAAAGTGGAGAACTACAGGATGACAATGGCTTGTGTCAGGAATAGCTCCAGGGATCAATAGCTTCTCTGTATCCCGTAAAGGCTTCCGAATCCAAGGGTAAGACTCAAAACCTGTGCAAAGTCTCATTTTGCCCCTATACTGTCTCACACAGGCAAGTACCATCAACAAATGTTCATTCAGTCTTGCAGCCCATGGACTGTTAGTCTGTCTCTATATAGTACATGTGATGCCTTAGTATATGTCCACAAGCTGCCATCAGAGGCCAGAAACTGGTTCTGCTGCTCCAATTCAGCCTCACAGCCTCCATATAGACTGAATTTTCTCAAATATAGCTGAAATACCAAAGTCCTGCTGTCCTAGGTCGTGAAGAACCTCTGATGCCGAAATTCAGCCTCACGGCTCCACCATAACTTTATATGCCCTTGTAAAATTCCAGAGTCAAGTGCAAGAATTATTTCCAATGACAAGGCTTAGTTAAATATAGATCGCATATATAACTTCCAGGAGCATCTTCTGATGCCAGGTTCAGGCTGAGATCTCAGTGCCATCTTAGTATGCTAGTTTAATTTCAGTATGTCTCTGTAAAGCCCAGGTGCCACCACCACAGGCAAGAACAGCTTCTAGTGGCAAGGTCCAATCTCACAACCTTCATACAGTTTCATTATGTCCATGCACAATCCCTTATAGCCCTGCACAGTACTAAATATACAGCTGTTGCCATCTGATGTCATTAGTAATTACAGAACACCAGGAAGAACCTCACAATCCATGTACAGTCTCATCATGGCTCAGCAGAGTCACATAGGCGCTTGTTTGGTCTCATATGCACAAGTAGGCAGTCCAATATGCCAGGATCAGTTTCAGGCACTCCCTCACTCCTCAAGCCTGTTGACTCCTAAAACACACACACGCATGCATGTTGGCCCTCTTGCTTCCGCCCCCTGCTTCCCTACCTGACAGCAAAGGCAGGCAAATTCTTCAAAACCCAGGGTCCCACCTTTTGCTCATAGACCAGATGAGGGCACGGCTGTGGGACTGGATGTGGGATCTGGGCCTGGGAGTAGGAGCAATGGCTTTCTTGTTAAGTTCATGTGCAGCTCCGGGGTCCAGGATCTGTATTTTCTGAACGGGAGCTGCAGGTGCCTGCGTGATACAGGAGCAAGAGCTGAATGACGGCTTCTGCTCTTTCCAGAAAGACTGCTTCAGGATCGGCGATTACTGAAAGCAGGCAAGAGGCTGAGGTAATTTAACAGTGAATGGGAGGAGGATATTCAGCTCTCCAAGTGATGACAAAGTCTCTTCCTTGCTCTTCCTCCGACCTCTTTGAGACATTGTTAGAAATTGGGTTTCTGGTTGGCAGAGGTATGCACCCTGTCCAACTAGGAACCACAGTTCTAGTCAGGGTAAGTGTAGTACACACTAAAGGTTTACCTGTGCTCACCCTCTGGTAGCTTGGCACAGAGCAGTCATGCTAAACTGAAGAGGCAATGTGTAAAGTATTTGTGCACACAGGCACAGTAACACAGTGAAAACACCACAAAAGTACTCCACATCAGTTTAGTAAGATAGCCAATATTTATCTGAGTAAAACAAGACCAAAATTACAAAAATACAACATACACATCTCAAGTTATGAATTTTGCAAGATTAAAATCAAATGCAGTGCTTAGAAATCAATAGCTCCCATTGGAGCTATCTGGTTGTGCTTGACCGGGGCAAATCCAAAAGTTCAGTGTGACCATGATGGAGCGTGGGCCAGATACAGGAGTTACGCAGGCCCGCTGGCAGTACCTTGGATACCTCAATGCTCGGGAACGATGCATTGAAATATGAAGGTGATGCTTCGCTTTTGTAGCCGATGCGTCAGTTCGGAAGTCGGGCAAAGTCGTTGATGCATCGATGTAAAGAGTGCTGTGCATCTGTTTCGAGGCTTCGATGTTGAACCGCTGGACTGAAGGCGATTCATCGGTTGGAAGCCAGGCAGGGCCGGAAATGTGTCGGAGTCAGGGCAGTGCCCAACAGACATGGTGATACGGTGTCCAAAACTCCACAGCAGCAGTGATTCGGAGGCACGGCGTCAGAGCTGCGTTGTAAGTTGAGGTCGTTGTGTTGTGCACTCGGTGAGCGGTGTCCACGGCCTCAGTGCAGGCTGCAGCAATGCATCAATTTTGATGGGAATGTGTTGGTTCCGAACTACGCTTTGGGGTCAGTGCGTTGGCTTCTTGAGTTGCAGCACCAAACACTCTCTTCCAAGGGCCCAGGACTGGATTTGGCACCACTTGGCAGAGCAGGACTTCTCCCTCGCCGCCCGCCCTCCGGTTGTTCATGATACCTACCATTTGCAATGCAATAGGTCTCGCATTTACGCGAGTTTGAGCTATTGGCATTGGAAATGACAATGCCTTTTATTCAGGGCTTTAAGTGGGATGAAAAAACTGGGGGGGTCTCTCAAAGGGGCGTGGCCAGTGTAATTAAGGGCGTGGCTTAAAAACACGTAAGCTAAAAATCTGTGCTTAGCATAGCATGCCGCCCGACTTGTATGTTGCTGTTTCTGTCATTGCATCCAGATATATGATACAACAAGTAACATCATACCAACAACAAGGCAGGACTATTGGCTTTGTCAATGCTTGTTAGATGCATAAGATAAATAAGCAGCAACTATGGCTTGTATATAATATTGAAAAAGCTTTCACTTGAAGCCCTGTGACACCACGACAATGTTGCTGCTCCTGAGTTTCAAAAAGAGAAGAGAAATCCAGAGAGAAAATGACTCTCTTTAAAGGATTTCCCTTCCCCTACAATGCTGACCTGGCATGACGTCATGCCGTAACCTCCACTGGTAAGAAGTGAGCAGTGTGAGCACGAGCACATCGATGTGCCTGCTGTCACTGCGGTCCAGAAAAAAACGGACCGCCTGTGGCAGGGCACAAAACAGAGCCCGATAGGGGCCCGTTTCGAGGCCCCCTTTAAAAAACTGCCGGTGCTCAGACCCGGTGAGACCCGGCCCACTTAAAGCCCTGCTTTTATTTATGTTTTGGTTTTTAACACATAAATAAAGCGCAATGTCATTTACAATGCCGAAAGCTTAAACTCGTGCTGTAAATGCAAGACCTATTGCATTATAAATGCTTTTGTCCTGCTTGCGGTGGTTTCCTTGCAAGACACTAAAGAAGCCAGAGGGTGGCACTAAACGCAAAGAAAATTGTGTTCTGACAGCCGCACGTCGCCCTGCACTGTGTTCCTGCAGACCCCGAGCTCGCACCTGTTTCTTTGTATTTAATGTCCAGGCTGCAAATGCCTGACAGGCTGCTGCTCCAGTTGAGCTGCGCTGTGGCATATTTTCACAAACTTTGTGTCCTATGGATGAGTAGAAGTACCTTGTGTATTCTCAAGAGGTTGTAAGCGTCCAGCCGAGCCTTCCCTTGACTTTTTTTTCCTTTTGTTAAAGCGCGAACTCTGCCCGGGGGCGCTGGAGCGCTTTACATGACCATCAGTTACATTACACACGGTCAGTCACATTCATTTTTGAGGCACGAGGTTAAGCGATTTCCCACTGACCGCAGGATGTTGAGTCGACGTCGATCTAGGGGCGCGCTGTGCACTGTTGGCTAGCATATATGGCAACAGGCCCGATTCAGACGGTAGACTCCCGATTTTAAAAAGCAAAAAAATCACATTTTTTTTTAGTTGTCTCCGGCCTAAAACTGTCTCTGCAACAATACAGGCCAATGGAGGAAACTATATATCACCGATTTTTATTTCAAAATTCTCCCACTTTCCCGTTGTAAAATGTTGTTATATATGCGCTAGCGCACCAATAATGAATGACATTTCCCAAAAAATAATAGTTTTGCGATCGATTGGAGAAATCATAGGGATCAAGCAGAGCACGCGTCCCCTCAGGGCTCAGAGCGTCTGTAGTGCTAATGAGACGGTGTACTGACCAGCTGGCGGGATACATGAAGCATATATACCGGCGCCTTGAAGCTTATGCAAGGTGCAAGATGAAAAACATTCAGCAAGAGAAAGGTTAAAAGGCTTTGTCGTTAGGAGGATGCTTAAAAAAGAAATAAGCAGCGGAGAGACTAGAAATGGACAAAGGATGGAATACATTTTAGATTCTGAAAACAAGCTGACACCTGCCATTTATACTTGACGCAGTTCAGCAAGAAATATTAGGGCTGACTTTTTCACACCTTCCTGTGTTGGAGTTCAGGGTAAGCGGTAAAGTTGGCATCGATGGTATTCGCGCAGACGTAGACTTCTCTTCCAAGCAGGCGAAACTCTAGGCACCTCTTCTGTGAAAAGATTCTTAGGCCAGTTTTCTAGAACGCGAGCAGACCTGGGTGCAAGGAAGCGTCAGCAGCATACTGTCTAAATGATGTAAATCCTTTGTGCGACCGTGTTTTGGAAGTACGTTTAATTGACAAGGCATCTATTTCCAGGATACGATTGGTGGAAAATGGCACCACAAGTATATGTCTTCCAGTTGATGCTGTCTTCTTGTATTTTATAAAGCCCTTGTTAGTTTATTTATTATAGTATATTATAGAGAACTTTAAAATATTAACAAAATATAGAGCATTTGGTGTTCGATAATTCAGTTTAGCTAGTACATAATAAGGCCCGACTGCGCGGTTGTGCATGTGTAATACACAGATTGTACATTATCCTTTGATAAAATGAACAATATTGGAAATATTACAGTACAAACTAGGCCACTTTCACCCCAGCTACGCCCTCCCCTCCCCCCACTTATCTCAGCAGTTCCAGGCTTGTACTACCACTGCAGAGTGGTCACCCACAGCCCTTGCTTTTATCTGTAAATGGCTTGCCATTGGGTGTCTTGAAGAAATAACGTTTTATGGTTTTGAAATAAAAGTTGCGAGTATGCTGTTGACAATTGAAACATGGTGAACTTTATTCCATTGTGTTGTGCTTCTGCCATTATGGGTTTTTTGTTGCATCTTGTTTGCCAATAACAATGTGTTCTTTCTTGGCTGCTAGGGTTTCCTCTGCATGTGTTGTATTATTATATTTGGATCATTGGTGTACAGGGATTCAAAAACTCTGGACTTTAAACCTCCCCAGATTGCACCTCATCTAAAATCTCAATATTCCAATAAAAAAAAAACCGCGTACATGCTTGCCCTCTTACTCCAACTATACTTCAGTAAACAAACTATTTCGCTTTCTTACAAATCACAAACTGCCCTTATGACTAACCGTTCCTGCAGTACCTATCCTTTTTCTAATCTAGCTACTCACCTTCCCCTCCCATAAATAACAATTTCTCTTTCAGTGTAACCTCTCTTTGTTCTGTGTTGCATCTCTTTGATCTGTGTAACCCCTCTTTGTTCTGTGTAACTCCTCTTTGTTCTGTGTAACTCCTCTTTGTTCTGTGTAACTCCTCTTTGTTCTGTGTAACCCCTCTTTGTTCTGTGTAACCCCTCTTTGTTCTGTGTAACTCCTCTTTGTTCTGTGTAACTCCTCTTTGTTCTGTGTAACTCCTCTTTGTTCTGTGTAACCTCTCTTTGTTCTGTGTTGCATCTCTTTGATCTGTGTAACCCCTCTTTGTTCTGTGTAACCCCTCTTTGTTCTGTGAAACCCCTCTTTGTTTTGTGTAGCCCCTCTTTGTTCAGTGTAACCCCTCTTTGTTCTGTGTAACCCCTCTTTGTTCTGTGTAACCCCTCTTTGTTCTGTGTAACCCCTCTTTGTTCTGTGTAACCTCTCTTTGTTCTGTGTAACCCCTCTTTGTTCTGTGTAGCCCCTCTTTGTTCTGTGTAACCTCTTTGTTCTGTGTAACCTCTTTGTTCTGTGTAAGCCCTATTTGTTCTGTGTAACCCCTATTTGTTCTGTGTAACCTCTCTTTGTTCTGTGTAACCTCTCTTTGTTCTGTGTAACCCCTCTTTGTTCTGTGTAACCCCTCTTTGTTCTGTGTAACCTCTCTTTGTTCTGTGTAACCTCTCTTTGCAGTCTCACAATATCTAACCTCCTCTTCCGTATTTACTTATCTTATTTGTTCCACTTACATGAATTTACTCTAATAATTATTTATATACTTATAACCTCTGTTAACTTAATCCACCACAAGAAACTTGAAGAAATTCTTCAATTTCCATGGAGCAAAAGACTAACCCAATAACCAAGAAATGTGCAACAATAATTATTAACCACTGGATTAACTACTAGCTTTGGGTTATGAAGTAGTGCACTAGCCACCATAAAATAATTCTATGCCTCCTCAACAGTAGTAAGCACAATATAAATGCAATTACAGTCAGTAGCTCCTGGTGTTGTTGAAGACTAACGGGGTGGGGGGAAGGGGTCGGGGAGGACGGATGACAAATGACAAAATCAAAAAAATAAATAGAAAAAATAACTTACCTGCAGCCGGCCACGTCGTGCTCTGCTGCTCCTCTTCTCTGCAGGCACAGGCTCCCAGACTCCACTGCGACCAATCCTGATGCTGCTCTCATGCTGCTGAAAGCAGCATCAGGATTGGCCTGCGCATTCTGAACTTGCGCTCCCAGTGAGACTGGGAGCCTGTGCCTCCTGTCTCCAGCCCGGCAATGCAGCTCGGGTTGGAGACAGCTTCAGTGTGCATGACAGTTTGGCTGGCCTGAGCCAGCCAGCCAGCTAAACCGTCATGCACACTGATCACAGTGCACTTACCACTCCTCCTGCAGCCAGTCATCCCCATGGCCCCTCCCCCAAGGACTCAGCAGGAATGTTAAAATAAAACAATAATAAAAAGTGTTTATTATCGTTTTATTTTTCCTTTCCTGATGTTTTGAGGCAGCTTGCAGGGGGGGCGACGCTCCTTCGCCATGGCGGAGGAGCCGCCACTTAGTACAGTATACAATACAATACGTAGACCTGGCAGCAATAATGACAATACACTATTTAGTGTCTGAGGTTATGCTGGTGAAATGTGTGTGAACTGGGTGTCGTACATGTTATCTGGAATGTTGGGTGGGTGTTGAATAAGTGGACCGACAGTTGGTTTTAACCTCATAAGCGCTTCTTGTCATATTTGCTGTGCGTTCAAAGTCAGACAAATCTCAGGCTGTGTCTTCTGACAAACTGAGCCTTATTCTTTGACCACAGAGATTGTGTTTTCTTTCTCCGACTGCAAGGTGAGAGGATTTTGGAAAGTGAACTAAGTGTCAATCTGGCTAATGTGAAAAGAAAGGCTTCAGGATGAAATTTTGTTCTCACATACTAACACTTAAATACTTTTACATGAATTGTACAGCTATTTCAAAATATATCAGCAGTTAGGAAAGCACTAATGAAGCGTTTTTAAAATAATACTGACGTGTGATAGAAACAAAGATTTTATTAGGATCAAAACAAATCAAGACTCTGGGTGATGAGCAAATGACAAATTTTCGCAGAATCCCAATTTCCACACATTATCTTTTGCGCTCTGTATAGTTTTAGTGGTCAAATTCTACATCTACAAACTTAGTGGTCATTTCATAGACCATTATGGAGTAATATATTTGTGACAGTGCGCCCCAAATGGCCAACCTGCAACATACTACACCCTTACGACTTTACTGCTAAATGAGTATGGCTCATTTGCTACACTTGTTCTTTGACAATCAATGAGTTCAGTGACGTAATATCAGGACCACTGGAATTGTGTATTCTGTGGTTGCAGTGTTTTTCCGCATAGTTACAGATTTGCTGCATTTGCCACATAATCTATCATCTGCTGCATAATTTTCAGATTTTCACAAAAAAAATTCTTTCAAGCTCATACTGATCAAATGCTACCTAACATGCAGCAATATGTGTTGCTGATCACTAGAACGGCGTTCCTGAAGCTTGATTGGTCACCTATCAGTACCTTATAGCTGTATTTGAGTGTTAAAGTGGCAATAATGAGGTGAAACCTTTACTAGGACAGTGTTAACAAGTGTAAAAATGTCAAAATAATGAAGTAATACTGTCACAAAATGTGCCGCATTATGCTGCATAATTTGCCATTTTTTCCTGCACAATTTATTCAACTCTGCCACATAATTTGGTGCTCTCCTGCCACAAAATTCCAGTGGCCCTGTGTAACATTGATGGCAGCACCCTCACTGAAAGTTTTTCCAGTACCTATGTCTAACCTAGAAGAGATATGGCATGAAGGCACCCTGTTTGGCCTGCCGATTTTCAATAAACCTCTTTTGGCACACTCATTAGGTTGCAGTTGTTCTTCTCTTGGGAACACCACATCCATCTTATGACGAGTTGTCTGTGATCTGACAAGAACGTGTGTACTTCTACTTTTCCTCATCTGTTGGTTATGCCTGGTGGATCCTGACCAATAACTAACTGGGTTTCCTATCTTGATATCTTCACACCATGCCTGGCTTATGATTCTGTGGCTTCCCAGGCCCAGAATATGCAGCTGTCCACTGGCAGAAGCATTGTTTTCATCGCAGCCGATTATCCATGAGGCCTGTAGTAGAACGCATGGAGCCTTCCAGGATTTCTTCCTGCAGTTTGCCCAACACCGACCAGGCCCTTAAGCAAGGTTTGGCACCAAGGGTGATTAATGGCAGGCCATAACTGATCCATGTTATCTGAGCCAACATTCTGCAGTGGAACGCAGGGTGCATTGCAGGACTTATTCCTCTTTGCTAGTCCTCATTGAGGTTTTCCACAGTTGGCTGGGTAGCAGCCTTAGACTTGGCTGGAGCGCATGCGTGGCAGGTATTGATGAGCCATTAATACTCTTTAATTAACTGTAGCATCAAATTCTTGCAGGGAAAGACACAAACAGTGCACTCAAGCAACGAGGTTTAAAGACCTTGACTTTGAACAATGAACAATGCACTGCGTGCACGACAACATCATTATCAGTGATGCACACACGTTTTTTGTTCTCTTATCATTTCTCAAGTAAGGAGGATTTTTAAGACTCATTCTTTGTTTTGCCAACATGTTTTCCTTGTGTCGTGGTTGTTCATTTACTAGTTTTGAAGATGTTTTTCTACATTTTGTGCCTTTTTGCATTTGTCCTCTAAATAACTCTGGCTGATTCATCATTGCTGTTCTATGCTGGAATTATTTTAGGTCACAGAGCTGGATTTCCTTTAGCTATTTGTGACTGCATAGCAAGGAATACTCTTTGTGATAGAATATTTTTGGTATGATTCTATGGGTCATTTTTTTTCTTTAGTGTAATTTTATGTATCCGCCATGTCCTACTATTTTGCAATCCATAAGCTCACCTCCCCCATTTTTGGAATGTCCAGGATATTCACCAATCAGCTGGAGACATTGGTTTGATGCCTTTGAAAATTTGATGGGGTACTTAGACTCAGGCCACAGTGGAAGAAGTGTTGGCTTCTTCACTCATTGGGGCTTGAAGGGGGGGGGGGGCAATTAAGAGATATTTATCTGAGCTTATGCTAAATAATGCTAAAGAATGGGACGGATATCAAGAAGTGGTAAAGAAGTTAGAACCTCGTTTTGGTGTCATGCCCAGTTTGATAGTGTTACGTTTTTAAAGAGAGCTCAGTGTCCTGGAAAAAGCGTAGACTCTTATATCACTGCATTGCATCAACTTATTTGGAGAATACAGTGACCAGTTAGTAAGAGGCCAGTTTGTGAGTTACTATTCTGACAAAGTGATTCAACAGAAATGGCTGTCCATGGAGAATCCGTCATTTTATCCACTTTTCAAGGAGTATTAAAACGTTGCATATTTCTGGGACACCTCTGCTCTGCCCAACTGGCCCTCTCCACCGTCCCTCGGATCCGCAAGGCTTGGACTGGAGGAAGATCTTTCTCCTACCTCACCGCCAGATCCTGGAACCCCATGCCTCTTTACCTCAGGCTCTTCCCGTCATTGACACAATTCAGGAAGGATCTCAAGACCTCCCTCTTCGAATGAACCACAGCTCCCAATCAGACCTGACCCCCCCGTGCCATGAGACCCTCACAGGTGAGTAGCCGCGCTTAACAAGCACTGATTGATTGATTGATTGTTTGAGAGAGCTAGATGAGAGACACTCTGATACTGTTTGTGGGATCAATACCAACAATGACAAGCCGTTGATGGAGTTAGCAAATATGAACAATCCATTTTTCAGGAAAAGTAACATCTGTTTCTGGTGTAGTTTCCCATTGAGTTGATTGGTTTCTTTGAGGATGCTCTTGAGTTTAGAGGGAGACACATCCAAGTGAAGGTTTACATTGCGGTCAAGGGATTAAACATCTTATGTTGGTTTCACCAGTGTCTGTTGGGCATGGGTGTGAGACCTGAGGTGAAGGATCAAGTACTGGTTATTCGTGAAGAGGATTGGATTGAGAATTTGTTGAGTCGGATCCCTAGTATTTTTCAACTGGGTATAAGCACAGAATTAGAACCAAAGATGATGCTATTTCAGTTAAGCACAAGGTGTGGAGAATTCAGTTTGCTATCAGAAATGATCTGGAAAAAGAAACTAAATAGTTGTCTAAGTAGGTTATTATTAAAGATATTAAGTCATCCCTTTAGCTTACTCCTTCAGTTATGGTGCACAAACAGAGTGGAGAGCTAAGCTCTGTTAAAGCAATGTAAATCAGCATAATCCATAAGGATTATGTTGATTTACATAGGCTGCCTCTCACCATTGCCCAAATTATCAAGATTTTGGCTAGGCTGGGTGAAACTCAATGGTTTGCCAAATTAGATTTGGCCTCTGCTTATCACCAGGTAGAACTTGAACGGGATCCCCAACATTTTACCGTATTTGTTTCTGTGTTTGGGTAGTTTCAATATTGTTGGATGCCATTTGGGTCGAATTTGTTTTCTAGAGGACTATGGATCATATGCAAAAAAATATCTAAGGCATCATCGTATTTAATGATGATATTTTAATATGTTTTCCCACTTAGTTAGTATTTGATAGCATGTTGGAACAGGTTTTGACTATTCTTCAATCAAGAGTAGTTTTCTTTCAAAATGACAAATGTATGTTCTTGCAAACCGAGGTAGAGTACCTTAGACATGTTGTTTCGGAAGAGGGTACTTTACCACCTCCTTATTTGATTCAGGTCATCAAATATGCTGCTCCGTCTAACAACAAGGCTGGCTTGAAATCATTTTTAGATCTAAGCGTGTTCTTCTCATGGTTCATGCCTGAGTATGCTTCACACATGTGTTGTCTTACTAACATGTTGCAGAAAGATGTTCCAATCAATTGGAGTCAAGAAGGTGAGAGTGCATTTGAGTGGGTGAGTGAGGAGTTGGTGGGATTCAAAGCTTTAAAAACCTATGACCTGCCATTGCTTTGCTTTGTTACGGTTGATACCTGCAATGTTGGACTAGGTGCCATCTTGTTGCAAATACAGAAAAAATGACGTCAAAGTTTGTTATGGCTCACAATGTCTTAGGAAGCCTGAAATGCTCTATTCGGTGATCAAAAAAGATCTTTTGAATTGTTTATGGGCCATAGAAAAATTCCAAACTGATTTGTAGACAATGATGTTCAGTTTGTTAGCAGGAAGATGGAGTATTTACTTAGAACTGTCGATAGCAAGCATTTGAGAATTTCGCTCATCATCCTCAAACCAATGGTTCAGTTGAGTGGATGAATCAGGTGGTGGCTGAATGTATACAATGAACACATATCAACAAGAGTTATGTGTTGAGAGTGGTTAGACCCATGCTGTGGTTCTGTCAGACCACGCCACACACATCGATGGATTGGCACCTTTCCAACTTTTGAGGGGGAGGGAACCGGTGTCTAAACTTTGTCCAGCATAGATGAGAAAGTTGTTGGATCATGCTGGTGAACTTCCGGATTTGGATCATGTGGTAAGAGCTAATGTCGATGCTGCTCAGTCTAAGCAGAAATGTGACTTTGACAAGAGAAAAAGTATCGAAGTCCCATTCTTCCAAGTTGCTGATGTTATGCATTTCTAAAAAAACCGGCTACTTTGCAAAGGGGAGCTCTAAATTTGGGGATCCCATGGTAGTTGATAAAGTCTGCTGCAATGCTGTCAGAGTCAGTGGTCGTCACTGGCAGAAAATTAAGAGAGTGGTCAAAGTGGAAGAGTGTTCTAATAACAGGTCGCGTATGAAGGGGAGTATGCATTTGGCTGTAACTGCTGAGGTCTCTCAAACCTGCCATATTAAATATGGGAATTAGTTTTTTTGCTCTGATTCTTATGTGTTGTTGCTCGGTATTTCACCCCAACTCAGCAACTGAAGGTTCTGGGTAAGATACACTGCACCAACAGTGTTGCCCTGGGACTTGAAATCCAGTGGGGCTCACAACTGCAGTGTTTGACTGCATCGAGATACCTGGACCACGTGTTATGTGGATCCAAGAGCTGAATTAGAGTTGTGTGCTAATGAAACATCTCCGATTTGTGGTGGTGGAACAACATCCTCATTTAGAGGATTCTCTGCCTGTGGCGACAGTACCAGTAGGGATGCTTCCACCACGGGAATAGTACTGGGCATCACCCAGACAGCACTACTGCTTTTAAGGTGCATCGGTGTCTCCCTCTGTCCGTTGTCTTTGCATATCAGAGAGGCACTCTGTAAAACGAAAATGTTTAGGAGCCATCCATCAAGTTTTGTGGGAGGCATTGTTTTGTGTTACAACAATGTGTGAAATAATTAAAACTCTGCTTGGCCAATAATACCGAGTACTCTTCGAGCCTGTTTAGGGATTGCATTTATTTCGTGATCTACTACAGAACAGTTTAATTTGATAATTGTATAATTTTTAAGTCACTGCATTAGATATGGTTACTGTTGTTTTCCAAGCTGTTTTCCTGCAGACAACATGCTATGACTGTGCCGCAAGTCTGCGGCTTATTGAGCCTGCTGTACATGACTTCTTTTTTTCTTTTATGAGGTCTTTAAAAATGACAAAAGCTTTCCTCAGACCATATCTTGGCATGCTTACGTTTAAGCAATTATCTTAGGAATTACAGTCATACTTCCTTAACCAGCAATTTTCGCATTACTCACTGAAGGGTACTATTCACAGGCCCTTCTACAGCAGCCTATCACTTCCTTCTAGAAAACGTTTGCTCTCCACTAAACTATGTTCACAAAAATTGACAATTGCACTACCAATAGTGAGCGTTTGTGCTTGGGGGCGCTCTTGCGCTATCAACTGTAAAGACCGTGTTGCCGTTTTAGTCCATTGCCTTGAAATCTTGGCAAGCACTCAAAGTCTGTGCTAGTAAAGTTAAGATAAGAAACATGCCTGTAGAGCGGAAGTTGGGCTCAGAGTCTCAGCCCTGTGTGTACTGTGGTAATTAATAACTACATTCTGTGGCAGGCCCTTCTGATTGCTGCTTCAGATTTTATTTTTGTAGCACTTTCGTATGGATATGCGTAGAGCCCACGTAACAGAACAAATAAAATAAGATATTAATTTACGTTATCTTTTCTTTCCGAAAGTATAAAAATTCCGGGATCCTCTAAGGACTTCTATACTAAAAGATCTATATCGATATAGGGTTTGTCTAACAGAAGTACGACATAATTAACTGTCAGTCATTGTCGGTACCATAATGTTACAGATTACATGAAACACTTGGATATACATGGCCCCCCGAGGACCAGCGCCTATTTGGAAGGAATAAAAGCGCTCTTTAGAGCCCGGGATATAAAAGAATGTCCGAATGGGTGTGGAGTGGTGCGCGAGTATTTGTGAGTGGCAGAGGGAGTGTTGAGGATTCATTGGTGCGAGAAAGGAGTTTATTGTTGTAGTCTGCAGGTGCAGGGGCAAGGGGCCCACTGAACCCCTGATTATTGCTGTATTTTACTACCTAAGAAGTGGACACGGGGCATAATTTCCTTCTGTATACTAGAGCCCTGGACAGCCTTGCTGTCAGCTAGTGCGAAAAGTTCAAAGATTCATTCGGTTTGAGGTTTGTCGGATTTTTCACTTTAAAAAAAAACAAAACATTTTTAATGGAAAGCTCCAGGCTGCAGCTTGTTAGAACTGAATGACAATAGTCACTACAACTATCAGGCTCTAAAGACAGGCTTAGTGTTGAAGTATTGGTAGTCGTATAGAGTAAAGAAAACGTTTAGTAAAACAGTGCACTTGATTGATAGGAGAAAGACAGGGACAGCACTTGTTAGTCCGGATCACTCTTCGAACGATACCTTAGGAGGAGGGCCTTACGAGCTAGAGGGAAGTGTGAGAGGGCAGGTGGAGCCGGGGGATGTGCAGTGGCTGCTTGGGCCTACAGTGAAAGATGGCTGCACAGTAGAGGACTTTTCTGGAGTCAGTGGCTAACGTATTACAGAACTAGTACAAACAAGCATTGACATAGCCAATAGGTCTCGCCTTTGGGACCTTATAAGTGTTTAGCTAGATATATTGACTTTGCCAATGTCTTTAAGCTATGCTGAGAGAAGTGTGACTGCTGTGCAGCATGCTGAGAAGTTATAATAAAAAAGTGTCAGAAGCATTTTTGTTATCTTTGTCCGGAGTTACACCTCACAGTCCTGGCCGTGGTATCTGGCTGTGCCAATGAAATCGGTCCTGAAAGCTCTGTGTCCCCCACGCCCCCGACAAATTGGTCTTTCACTACCTGCTTCAAATCAATATCCGGGCTTGACTCACGTGCAGTGCTCTAAAGCACACTGAAGGCGGCACTAAGCACTTTATGAAACTCCCGAAATAAATAAATAGGCAAAAAATGATATGTTATAATTCTGTGAGAGCATAACAAACTTAACAAACTTAACATGATTTATAATGCTTCATACATTTCTCATATTTCTGAACAAAATAATTATTTTATTTTGCACACTATCCATCAAATATGCATCATATGGGCAAAGTCCATGATAATCAGACTGAACTCGTGTCACTCTGCTGAAAGAATGTTTGCGGCTGCACAGAATTCCGAGGTATTGCTTGAAATGTCAGCACAGAGTGCATAAAATATATGATTTCACAGGTGACTGCCGATGTAAAGAATGCTTATGTGCTTGATGCACTGCCTGAATTTTAAACGGTGTGTGAATTAAAGGTAGTTCTTATTTCCACTGATACCGTAATTGAAATCAGCCCAGCGGTTAGCGCGAGGTTGCAAGGCGCGCGGCCAGTTTATTAGCATATTTTATATGCAGATGCACTGGTCGCGAAATCAGTGTATTAAAAAAGCAAATAGGAAATGATACAGAATTTCTGTCAACGCTCAATAGCTCTCGCTTGTACCGAGTAAAAAAAGATACAGGAAGCATCTCCAAGTGGTGACTGAGATGTGAGGCTACTGGGTAAGGAAATATATGTACACTGTCACAGTGAGTACCCATGACAGACCGAAGTCATACTGACCCGATAAGAAGCATCAAGTATTCTCTGACTATAATACACTCTTCTGCATTGCCGACGTAAGCCTGAAGTTCCTCAACAGTATCATTTTGTATCACCGGTGGGTCATACTTACATCTCCAACGTATTTCTGTTCTCATTTTTCCTGTTTTGCTTTGGCCAAGACATTTGTAAACCATTTGCTAATTTACTTTCAACTAGACAACAGATAAGAATTTGTAGCCACGGCATCCATGGGTAAAGCTGAGAAATCATCATGTAAAGTATCAAGTGGTGGCATCTATGGCTTTTGACTTCGCAAGACCGATACACACTGCTGAACAGAACTTCCATGTCAAGGGATTTCCCGGCGTGATTTACCACTGACCTGGATGAGGGGCTTTACTCAGCGGTGGCAGAATGAGGGAGTACACAATCTGAAAAGTGGGTGATGCCCCTGACCGTCTCTATAAAGTAGGCGATGCACATCACCTTCTTCCTGTGGGTTGGCATAATCTTGTGCAGAGGAAGGCATTTCGGTTGAAGGTGTTGGAATAGTGGGAGTTTACATTTGTGACTGTCTATGGACTAACTATGTAAATTTTCAAAAATGTCCTACTTTTTTTTAATTGCGGGAGAAAAAGTATGCAAAAAAAATGTTTTGTGGGGAAAAATAGTGAATTGGTCGTTATTTGACTTTTTCCATCAAAGTATTTTGTTGAAAAAAAACATAGTTATGTGAAAAGAGGAGTATTTTACCAGAGCCTTAATTAAAAGCGAAATTCATAATTTCGCATTTTTAATGAAATTGCAACATTACGAAGTTAATCTTGTAAGCAAAAGAAATTATGGCCTGACTTGAGTTACTGCAGTACATCTGGCTAATTTCCTTAGGTGCATTTTTAGTAATGTTAGATATGTAGCAAAGTAACGTTAGATATGTAGCACAGTAATTGGCAGAGATCAACAAGCCACAAACTTGTTTAGGAGGAGACGGTTGACAAGAGAGGGCGAGGGTGAGACAGGCAGGGGAGAGAGAGTAGAGAAATGTAAACAAGCGCGCGCGGCCACGCTAATTAGAAACAGATGGCCCCTGCGCGCCGCTGCTCGCTCCCGCAAGGTGGATGCCGCCACACGCACAAGTGTTAGGAAAGTGCAGACCGATTCCAAAAGGTCATCTCCTAGAGCAGCGCTGCGCTAGGCTCGACCTAAAAATGAGCATAATGGTGGAACACTCTGGCCGCTGTTCGTTGGCGCTTTGCTACAGAGGTTTGAGTGAACGGAAGGACAGTAGGTAAATGGCCATCTCTGCCAATGCATGATACTATACAGAGTTGTTCAGTATATTGAGCTGCGGGGACAATGGTGCAAATAGCAGAGGTCATAGTGCCACCTAGCTGGGAGAATTGGAAATCGGTAGTTTTCTTTCTTCAGAAGACACAGGAGGACTAAGGTACGACTTGTGAGGGAATATAGGTCAGTTCTGTCTTAGATAATTGTAATGTTTCGTTTCATTTTGTACTCTAGGGCAAAGTATTTGGTGTAAGATATTGTTCAGTTTCTTCTGCATGAAGTCATATTGGCACTCAGGAAAGTGGATAATATGTCTAACTTGAAGTTAATATTTTAGAAATTGTACTTTCTCTCTTGATTAGAAACTGAGGCGCTTTTTTGTGTTGTTTCATTTTATTCAGCTGATATTTGTGGATATTGCAAGATGGTGTTGGGCATTCCAGAGAAGGGCATAGCCGAGGGTACTCATGTGGTTAGACAGCGTCTACCCACTCATTTCACAGGGTGGACGCAAGAGGTTGGGCCCCACAGAAATATGCTAAACTTGTCCCTGTAATTTTCAGACATCGGGGCACAGTCAGCAACGCTTGCACATTGTCTGCTTTGATTGGGAGCAGCAAGGTGCAGGCAGAAGGCTTATCGGATTCCTACTGGGCCCATAACAAAGCCGGGTATGCACAGACGTGGGTCCCGGGCTCACTGTGCCACTGGAGTCAAGCTAGTCTGGCTGATGAGGGGTGGTGCCCCGAAACCGGTCCGAGGATGCTTGTTTCCGGTCCAGGGAAGACCTGGCTTGGCAGTTCGGGCTGGACTGTTCCCATGAGGAACAGGGTCAAGACTGATTTGCATATGGCTGAGTCTGAACTGGGGTGGCATGGTGAGGAAAAGAACGATGAATTTAACCCAAATCTCTTGACTGGGGTGAATGTTTGATTTGCTCTGCATTCCGTCCATCATCTGTGTGTCTTTTGCGTTCTCGCCCTAAGTGCACCGGGTATGTCCAGATGTGGGTCCCGGGCTCACTGTGCCACTGGATTCAAGCAAGCCTGGCTGATTAGGGGTGATGCCCCGAAACCGGTCCGAGGATGCTTGTTCCCGGTCCAGGGAAGACCTGGCTTGGCGGGACTGTTCCCATGAGGCACAAGGTCAAGACTCATCTGCATATAGCTGGGTCAAAACTGGGGTGGCGTAGTGAGCAAAAGAATGATGGATTTAACCCAGATTTCTTGACTGGTGGTGAATGTTTTATTTGCTCTGCATTCCGTCCATCATTGCTTTCGGGCACATAACAAAGGCCGAAGTTAAGGGGCCATCAGGTCTCATTTTGTTGGAGAATCCTGGCTGGGAGCTACCTGGATCCTCACACCTAAATGCAATGGAGGGGAAACAAAGGCACACAGCTTATCACTTCACAGGTACTTTAGAGGCATGCTTTTGGCTGTGTACAGTCCCTGTACATACAAGATATGCATGCACTGTAAGAATGTCAGATGTGTTGCTCTGTCCCAGTATTTACACAAATAGCAATTTAAATACCACTATTTCGTTTTATTTCTTTTATGGTGCTGTAGCTCTACTCATCCCAATGCAGGGTGTCAGAGTGCTTTACATCACACATTATACATTGAAATAATCAATGTACAGGATGTGTTACGCAAGATAGTGAGGGTTACAAGGTATAGGAGCCACGTCCTTCGTAGCTCACTGTGCTATATTAGAAGGATTGCAATTCCAAAACTGCACGCAACAAAAGTATTTCTGTGTTAAAAGCAGTAACCCATTTCATTTACCCATTTACATAAAATAAAAATCTGTCATCTGCATGTTACATGATGTGCTTTGCAGGAGACATATTAACCCTCTATGCTATTTTGATTCAAAACTGGGACTAGACAAAACACAGACCTCTCCAGCAAATAATTATCTTGCCATTATTATTATTATTCCCTGAGATTTGCTCGGCGCAGCAGATGCCTTAACCCCATAAGATATTTTAAAATGCAGAACTTGCAACCAGTTAAGCAAAACAGATTTACTGCCAAGTTTCTCCTTTTTGCCAATTTCTTTATGGCAGGGTTTTAAAAAATAAATGTATAAGATGAGGCCCAGATTTTGCGTCGGGGTTGCGTCACTTTTTTGGCACAACCCTGACGCAAAATCTAATTGGTTAAATATTGTAATGCGCTCAAATATACTTATGGTAGACTTGCTAAACTTGTGTGAGGTCTTAAGAACGGATATAATTTCTTGTGATGTCACTTCTTGTGAGGTCATGGGTTGTGATGCCACTTCTTGTGATGTCACGAGCGATGTCATGCGCCGTGATGTCTCACGCCATGATGTCACTTGCATACTGCGTAACTTGGTTAGTCCCCCAACTTCTTTTTTAGGACTTGTGCCCTTTTCCATAGTGGGCATGAATGTGTGCTCTGAGCTGTTGGAGCCTCACTAACTCAAGAGAGGAATATATATATATATCCTGTTATTATAGGATTCGCACTTTAACTCACAGTTGGGTAATATAAAGAACTATTACAATGTTTCTATCAACAAATATAGCATTAGAAATGTTAGTTTTTTAAAAATTGTATTTACAAATCTCTAAAATGTATATCTACTGGTGGCATAAGGAATACTTTGTCTTGTGTGTTTTTGATCCATTTGACTGTTTAATGGTGTACATAAAGCTATTAAACTGATTATTAAAGCTAAAATAGTTGAAAAGTTGATGGCAAAGTACAGAACACTTAACGATTCTAAATGCAAGAGGTGAGACAGAAGGATCTAAAACACACACTGAAATACCGGGGTCAAAAAGAAGGCTGTTTTGGTAATCAACATATTGCACTGCCATGCAATGTTCCTGACAAGTGTGGAAAAAAGTTTTCTTTTTAGGACGAAAACCCCCACCCACGAAAAGGTGGCATGCTTCATCATATGGTTCATTTTGGTGTCTCAGTTTTATGTCTCGGGTGAGAGTACCCACTGGTCTTAAATCGCCCCTGGCCTCCTTTTTAGGTCTCGCGCCTAGCGTTGCAGTGCGTAGCACTGCTCGCGCAGCGCGAGACCTCTAGAAAGGGCTTCTGAAAACGACCTACACGCTCGTGCGTGTGGTTTTGTTTTCAGAAGCCCACATTGGCTGGTGCGTCCGTTTTTTTTACGGGGACGGCACGCGATTGGTCAAAGGCGGGCGCATGTCCCGCCTTTGCCGCGCCCATTCCCGACGGTGGCCAGAACACGCATCAGCGCGCGTTCGTCTGCTGCCGCTGCCGCGCTCCCTCCCCCGCTCCTCTGTGGTGCGCGCGCACCACTGGTTTCACGTTCGGCTCCTCTGTGGTGCGCGCGCACCGTTTCTATTCCGTGCTTGTTTATACTTGTTCTTGTATTTTTGCTGCCTTCCTGCTGCTGCGGCACAGACAAGGATGCACGCTTCACACTTTATGACTTGGGGACTCTTGCTAACGGCGCTGCTGTGTTTGGAATCAGAGGGAAGTCACTGCCCCAGTCCCAGCGAAGGGTAAGCTCGTGTGCTGTGTGTGATCGTGTGCACATGCTCGTCTCATGTAACGCTGGGCTATAGTGAATCGGAGTGGTAGCAGGAGACCTCACCTGAGTTCAAATCGCGGCGTCCCCGCTCGATCACAATAGTGTGATCTTGGGCGAGGCAGAACAATTGAAAAGTTTGAATTGATTTAGGGGGGAGGTTATAGTGATCCGTGGCAGCCGCTCTTGACCTAATGGCGGAGCCAAGTCACGAGACTATCTCTTTACCGCACAGATGGTCTGCTGTGCTCGGGACTCTGGTTTGCCATTATTTCAGTTTAGGACTTGGAATCCAGTCGGTGCTTTGAATTGCATATGGCTTCAGCTGGAAGCCTTACTTTGAATAGCCAGATCGGATTCCAGCTATTCACTGTTGTGACTTTATCTAGTAGAAGCGCTTCCTTTCCCTTTGTTCTGCCCCCTCGCCCGGATCGTAAGGGACCTGGGCGCCATGAGCGGTAGTTAAAAACCAATTTTCCTGCTTCACTAGCAATGCTGTGCCTACACCAGCCTTCGTATTCCCTCTCAGCGCAGCACTCAGCATGCCAGTGTAGAGAGGGAAATTAACTTTCAGTGGCAAGCGGCTCTCAGAGAAGGATGCCGACTACTCCATTCCAAGGCTGCAAGGGAAAAAGTGTGGTTCATGTACTAAAATTAGTCCACATTTGTCAGCAAAGGTACCATTGGACTAGGGCATGTGAAGTCTTAATATGAAAAAAATTACTTCTCTCATAAAACACGTGCGTTGCCAGGCCGTGCTCGGAAATAGAACAGAGTGGGTTCCTAAAGGTACTGTGTTAAAATGCAGACTCTTATGCGGGTAATTTTGAAAACAACATTTTGTTTATTCATATAATGAAATAAAAAATCACTTTAGCAGCTCCCTCATGAAATACACACCCTTCCATCAAAATGAACATGCGTGTCGCTCCTGAAAACAGAGAGCAACATTAAAATCAGCTTCAATAAAAGCAAGGTTAGCAAGCACTAAGGGAAGGGTGGCTACAGGAGGCCTTCCCACTCGCCCAGTCTGTGTCTTTCAGGCTCATTTTCCATCGGGGACACGGGAAGAAAGAAGATGTGTCTAATGAAATGCCTTTTCTGGCTTCTACTGGCCACGCGCTTTGTGTAGGGCGTGTCTCACTGACAGCTGACAAAAATCCACTTTAAAGTTTGAGTGTACCCCTTCTTCACACCACCTTCATAATAATTTAGCATTTGCAACAGCAACTTCCCAGGCACGAACAAAAAAAAAGAAAGCTTGCAAACATGTATTTTTAAAAACGCAGTGATTTTTTTAATTGAACTTTGGATACTACTCGTGCAGGGCCAATTTTCACAGCAAACAACAAACAGAATGAGCAGACGCCTTTTATTGTAAATAAGGGAGCCCTTGCAGCACTCGTGGCATCTTGTGGTGATGCACCTCGAGGCGCTTAGCTAGACCCAGCCAGAGCTAGAAAGAGTGACACTGCGTGGCAGGTGCTGAACCCATTCAGCTATCTTGTTTGTGCACCCTGGTTAGTGTTGCAGTAGGACCCTGTACAAAGGTGACACCCAAGAGAGGGTTGTCTCAGGTCAGACACTGGCCACATTATGAACAAGAAGCAGAGCCGACCCTCGGTTCTACTGAGGGTCGTAGCAAACCCTGCACTAGAGGTGACATGCAGACATCTCTCTGTGCATCTTAACCTGCACACATTTCTGTACCCCACCTGCACCTGAGCACCTTTCTGAACCCCTTCTGTGTGTGCCACAAACACCTGCGTGTTAATTTGGTATTACAAAGCAGTTTCAAGTGACACCGAAGCGACAGGTTGGCGCTATGTAGAAAACCATCACACATTATGTTTTCGAAAGGATCTGCATGCTTCCTTTTTAGTTTCCTTGTTATTGTATGCAAAAAGGACGATGTAACAGTTCAAATGATAGTAACACAGTTGCAGTGACACTCATTGAGTTTTACTGCATTTTTGTCTGACTCAACAAGCATTCGCAAAGCCAGTATACCTCGCCTTTGAGACTGTTGGTTCTGCCATTGATTTTCTTTTCCTTTTATTTTAACGAGTAGCGTTTGAGATGCACAGTGAGCAATCTGCATTTTATTGTGTCTGCTGGGTAGGGTATCAAGCTTTTAGGGAAGTGAATGATCTAAACAAGTCAGTACGTGCAAGGCCCTGGCGGTCTGCAACTATCAGCGGCTGTACACAGTCATGGTCGTACATTAAACAGAGGGGCGGTTTCCACTCACTGGAGATCTGTGGCGCATTATCCTGCTGAGACTAAAATACCAAATACATCACCAGTGCGCACCTACACACAGATGAGACTTTTTATCTGAGGGAAATGACGTGTTACTGGCATGGGCCATCTTGGTGAGGTACCGTTTCTGTGATACCGGGCTGAGTGACCATTGATGTTCGGGGGTGACAGGGTGTGGAAGCATGTTTATTGAAAGTCAGCAGGGGTGCCTTTCTGACCTCTTCGACACAGACATGACCTCATAGCTTCAGTATCCTGAAATAAAATAGGTTACTTTCCATAGTAGTCATAGGTGGAAGCAGGGCTTTAAGTGTGTCGGGTCCTACCGGTGCTCAGCACCAGCAGTTCTAAAAAGCAGTTGCTGAGAAGGGTTCCCCAGAATACACCCCACTGTGTTAGTGCTGTAACAGAGCTAGACTAATTCTGCTGCTGAGGACGTTTGAGATCCTCAATGGCTGTGACCGAAAGTGTTCTAAAGGTATTCAAATTGCAAGGGGGCCCCGTGGTCCACCTGACAGACGCTTCTATTTCCGGTTACCCTGAAACCTTTCCTCCCACCTACCACTAGGGTGAACTACTCGATAGGTGGCACACTACTATAAACCTTTACCTTGGTGAGAGTGAAGGTACATTAGGTGGAAATTGGAACTGGGGCATCTAAGCAGACTACAGTTCCATCTAGAGAAGTCCTGCCCACATTATGTGCAACCAATAGCATAGGGGCACGGGCAGGTTTATTACAGACATGTCAATTGAGTCAAGTGCTTCCCGTTTGAAAGCATGTCATATTAAAAATGTTGTGCATTTGTCCTAAAGCCATCAATGAGAATGGCCTTGCATTATACTAAATTTGACCATTCCTTACCATCTTTCTGGAGGTCTACGCTCTGCATCAGCAAACTTGAAACTTGAAGCATCAGCTGGACTATTAGTTCTTCATAATATTCGTAAATGCAGAGGTGTAGGTAGGTCTTTTTCTTAAGCAACGGCCAGGCCATAAAACTCTTCCCTTTTTTGTTGAATCTTACTTCAGGTTACAAGTCTGTCACTAAATCTTTTTCTAAATTTCTTTTTGTTGATTAATAGACATGCTTTACTCTTTTTCTCTACTGTTTTTGGTGGGCTTCGTGGGATGGTAACCATGAAGGCATTAGTGTGCTTTGTAAAATATAAAAAATAAACAAGCATTTGCAATGCAAAGCTGGCAGCAAGTGCACCTCTTTCACTGCCAACCTTGCTTCTCGTAAGCAAGGACTACAAGTACAAAGTGTGTTTACGCACCGGCTGCTGGTTTTCAAAACACATAAATAAATGGCATTGTCATTTAGAATCCCAATAGCTCAAACTCTCACAAATGCGAGACCTATTGCATTGCAAATGCTTGTTGTGTCTTGACATGAAAGGATCAGCATTGAATGTTTTAAGGAAACCCTATAGGGATCTTTGTTGTCAAAACTCAGTGAGTTGAGAGTCATGGGAGAGTATGTTTGCAGTCATACTTGTGCAGTTTTTAGTCAAATACACATATTAAAAATTGGCAATGGTATAGCAGGATAAGGTCTAAGGATTTGTCATTCGTTATTGTGTTAAGCATTGCACGTAAGCAAACCAGTTAATATATTTTTGATTACTTTCGAGAATATCATGTATAGAGTGGTAGGGTTCAGTGATTTCAGATTTACTGAGGGGAAGGGACAAGTAAGAGCTGATAAGGCAGAGTTAAGAGAAGTGCCATTTTGAATGTTAGTTAATTTAATGTGTGAAGGAGGAATATGTATTCTGTCAATAATCATCATAAATGGGTCCGTAAAGGACGTAAATAATCAATTGCAGTCTAACTAGCACACTGCATGATGGAGTAGAAGTATGACTATTTGGTAGGGGAACTGAGGCACTCAGTGGCGTTCGTCTGCATCCACTTGCATTAGCTCGCTTGCTGATAGGCTTGGGGTTAGGAGAGAGAGCTGCTTGGCCTGCGTCCGCAAAGGTGATTGGCTGTAAAGCTCAACAGTATCTTTACCAAGCCTTGCTGGTAGCAGGGCTGCAGCGTCTCCCTCCGCCTCTAGGTCCTGGTGCACAATTGATGAGGGTAGGGTGCGAATAGGTCCTGGTGCACAATTGATGAGGGTAGGGTGCGGTGGCTGTTATGTGGCATGGCACTAATCACTATAGGGAGAGAAATCCAAGGGTGTGAGAGGAAAGAGAAAGACAAAAAGATTAGAAACATTAAATGTGGAGAGTGGAACATTCAGTAAATAAAAGACTTACTTTATGGTATCATTTCTAGCCATTGTTTTATTGAGAGAACACACACTTTTGATCATGAGTCTTTTACTTCAGAGAAATCGGAAGAAAATATATTAAAGTGATGTGAAAGTATGATGTCAGGCAAAGGATAAAATTGTTTTCCATCATGGTTGAGCACTTTAGGTGCATCCAAGTATGTGGCATATAAGCCATCTCTGTCTACGATGCTTACAAAATGCCAATTGTGTGAAAGGGCATTCTGAGGTAGGATGCTTTCGATCAAAAGCATGTAATTTGGATACCACAACATAGGAAAGAAGTGCTAGGCGCAGGGTCAAGACTGATTTGCATATGGCTGGGTCCAAACTGGAATGGCGAGCAAAAAAACGATGGATTTAGGCCCAGATCTCTGTACTGGGGTGAATGTATGACATTGTTCTGCATTCTGTCCATCAATTGTTCTTTTTGCATTTGTCACCCCGAGTGGGACGGGTATGCCCAGACGTGGGTCCCGTGCTCTCCATGCCACTGGAGTCAAGCTATCTTGGCTGATGAGGGCTGAAAGCCCGAAACCGGTCCTAGGATGCTTGTTTCCAGTCCAGGGAGGACCTGGCCTGGCAGTTCGGGCTGGACTGTTCCCATTGGGGCGCAGGGTCAAGACTGATTTGCATATGGCTGGGTCCAAACTGGAATGGCATGGTGAGCAAAAAAACGATGGATTTAGACCCAGATCTCTGTACTGGGGTGAATGTATGACATTGTTCTGCATTCTGTCCATCAATTGTTCTTTTTGCATTCAGTGTTTTTTTGGGCGGCTATTTATTTTAATCTGACAGTTTTGATTTTTGGATACCGACATAAGCTTCAGTACTCCATATTCACTGACTAGACCTGTTGCCTCTGATATCTCCTACACTGTTTTAGAGAACCCATGCTCTCCAGCCATACTGAGTAGCCTTTTTGGAATCTGTACACTCAGTGCTCATATTAGATGTGAGTTCACTGGTCAAATAAATGAATATGCAATCTGCAAAGCAGTTCCACAATTGTCGAAATACATTTCATGTCACAGTAGGCCATATATCCTATTATGTGCCAACTTGTTGGTGTCATCAGTCAGTTGTGTGATTTGTGGTCGCTCTCTGTGGCAGGTTTACTAGGTCCAAGAGTGGATGGAGTCATTTCTGACTGTGCTCTGACATTCCCTCTTTTCAGATTGGCTGCCAAGGGCGGGAATGGGGTATAGATCTACGCGATGGATGGTATTGCACCTTCCCCCTTTTTCCGCCACGCTGCTATTCCACATCTTCCTTCCCTCTTGTTGACTTTCTCCTTCATAGTGAGCCTTCTCCCTAACTGTGTGACTGCTCTTAACCGGCTAATGCATAACCGTCATTGCCCTTGTAATCATTCAGAGGATTACCAATTAGTTTTTTTTTTTAACAGAATATAAAGATGTAAGCTGAATACGTGCTCTGTTTGATGAAAAATTACTGTGAGGAAGTACCAGTGTCTTTAGCCTGAAACAGCCTTTTGGTGAGTTTAGTAAAATATCGACTCTGTACAGTACTTGTATTTAGATTCAATTTATGTGAATTTTACATCATCAGAACTTGCTCAGAAGCAGTTGTAATTAATTGGAGCAGTGTGGCAAAATACTTTGCTGGTGGGACAACGAGCATTGTTGTGAATATTTTCCGTCAATTTTCAGCACCTTCTGGTTCAGCATGCATCATGGCATCATTATAACTGTACAGTTCGCAAACCCTGGGAGGCGCAGAGTGCTGGACCAATGGAAGATGAATCTAATATTATATTGGTTCACTGATATCTCTCCCTCCTTCATGCTCCATTGCACGGCCAGAGTCACTGGTTTGGCATATTGAGCTGACCGAGCACTGAGCAGTGTGTATCAGTCATGGAAGTCCCTCTCACACTCCTCTTCACATGGTGCTTCACCACCGCCCCCATCCCTCTTCGTACCAATTCCCCAGAAATGGACGCATTCATTTTTGAAGGTGGTCACTTTGCACCACTCTTCCTTGGGAGATATTTCTGATCTGAACCGTAGATGCATGGTGTTGAATGGGACATTGCAGAATGTTTGGGCCAGCCTCCTGCCTCCTCATCTCATGCATGTCTAGTTACCTCCTGTGATTTGTTTTATTGGCTTCAGAATACCCTCCCATTAGGTACAGGCATTTCACAACTTGAGTACGGCTCACTGTGGCAGTGTGAGATGAGACTTTAACATTACATTATAACCTCGTACCAGGCACAAAGACATCTTGAAGACCCACAGCACTGTCAACATGACATTCATACATCATGTATTTCACTTGACACAATTTGGCAATCCAGTCAACATTAATATGATGTTCTTCATACACTTCTGATAAAATTTGCAGCAATGGACCAATCTATAACCAAAGGCCACAAACAGAAGGGCATTGGGTCAAAGAAGGTAAACACATCATGACCTTTTTGAGCTTGTCAGAACATCAATGTGTTCCTTGCCCTATGTCCACTCCTTCAACAAATGATATTTGGGCACCTATCTCTGTTCAGTAGGAGTAAATTTGCAAGCAAACCCAAAATGGCTTGGGCACTTAGAAGCCAATGATATTCTGTGGAAGGGGCATGTTCACCATTAAATATAGCGTCTTCACCTGAATGTACTTCCAATGGATCATATGCCTAAATCCCCCAAAGGTCACATCTTCCTTGTCTAACTTTGCTTTCCTATTGGCCTCACATCTGCATGCTCTATCATTGATCCTAGGGACACCAGGATGTCATCTGTATATTGAATTAATATCTTCACTTAGATGTGTAGTTTTCTAAATCTTTTCTTGGGACATGACCTTCAATTATAAAATGCAGTACTCCTAATGAAAAACAAAAAGATGCATACAGTGTTTTTCGAAGGGGAACTGACTACAAATATCTAACACACAGTGTGCTGACCAATGGGGAAATCTTTTCAAACTGTTCCAGAATGACAACCACCAAAAATATTGCTGGGGTAAGACTCACTTCTTATCTCTGTAGTCATACATGCAAACAAACCTGATTCAGACGGAATACTGCAGATTTTTTAGGTTGAGCCTAGCGACAGCGCGCATGCGCTACTCGCTCTGCGAGACTGCTGTAATAGAGTATGGGAGAGAAGCAGCGCCCACTCTCCTCCCATATTTTTCATTGGCTTGTGTCATTGTCTTTCGTAAATGCTGCCTTCATATTCGTTAATAGGCTTGTTAGTCCCTTCTTAGCACGGCCTTGTCTTCATTTGTAACCTCCCATGGCTACTGGCCCCTTTAAATAACAGGCCCCGTGTAACAACCGAAGTAGTCTGTAAGCACTATTTACTTTATTGGGTTTCTCTCACTGCAGGCTGGACATGCGCTGCTTCCTCTGAAACCGCTTGTGTTTTTTTAAGCAGCACCGTAACACGGGCGCCCACTTTCAATCACTTTAACCCGGCATTATCTTGTGTCTGTTTCAAACCCCCCCACCCAAGTAAAATGGATTTAGAAATGATTCGCGAATTAAGTCATGTGAATTCCAGGTAGCACATAATCGTGTGCTAATGGGCTGAAGCTGACAACAGCACATCTGTGTTACATGTCATCTGCACTAAGCCACCTGACGAGTTGTTTTCAAAAGCCTGTTTTATTAACACCACCACCACCAATACCACCACCACCAGTACTACCACCACCAATAACATCACCAATACCACCACCACCACCAATACCACCACCACCACCAATACCACCACCACCAATACCACCACCAACACCACCACCACCAATACCACCAATACCACCACCACCACCACCACAACCACCAATACCACCACCACCAATACCACCACCACCATCAATACCACTAACACCAATACCACCACCACCAATACCACCACCAATACCATCACCACCACCAATACCACCACCAATACCACCACTAATACCACAACCACCACCATCAATACCACCACCTCCACCACCACCAATGCCACCACCAATACCACCACCAACACCACCAATACCACCACCACCATCAATACCACCTCCACCAATACCACCTCCACCACCACCAATACAAGCACCACCAACACCACCACCATCAATACCACCACCAATACCACCACCACCAATACCACAACCATCAACACCACCACCAATACCACCACCATTACCACCAATACCACCACCACCAATACCACCACCACCAATACCACCACCAGTACCAATACCACCACCAATACCACCAATACCAATACCACCACCACCAATACCACCACCACCAATACCACCACCACCAATACCACTACCACCACCAATACCACCACCAATACCACCACCACCACCAATACCACCACCAATACCAATACCACCACCAATACCACCACCACCAATACCAGTACCACCACCAATACCAATACCACCACCAATACCAATACCACCACCACCAATAACACAAGCACCAATGCCACCACCACCAGCACCAATACCACCACCACCAATACCACCAACACCAATACCACCAATACCAGGACCACCAATACCACCACCAGCAATGCCACCAATACCACCACCACCAATACCACCACCTCAGTACCTCTCGTTCACTAGTAATAGCAGGGGCACTGTACGTGGCCAGAGCTGCAGCCGAGACCATCCCTCCCTCCCTCCATGCCTGCCATAAAGCACAGCCCACCCTGCACCAGGAGGTGAAGCCAGGGCCCTACTACAGCTGGATTGTTTTTTATTAGGCCAAAGATAGCAATGACAATACGCAATGCCACACTGCACACTCAAATCACGGAGAGGGCAGGAAATAGCCCCCCCTCTCTTCCTCCTGAGCCATGACACGACAGTGTAATCACAGAGCGAAAGGTGTTGGAGCGCTTTGTTAGTGTTTACAGTTCGGATCATATGTAACTCTCACTTCACACTTTGTGTCTGTGTAATTTACAACACTTGCACATCTTCTTCACTGCACTATTTGTCACTACTTTGAAGACGTCGCAGGCCGGTCTCTCCCTCTGATATTTACAATCTAACAAGCGGTCGAGAAGGCCCTTTATTGCAATGCAATAGGTCTTGCATTAAACCAGTTGTTTTCCTGGTTTTCTGCCTACCTGCCCTGGAGGAGGGGCCGCGATGTAGCAGGAAAGGCTCTGGAGCGCCATAAAAACCACTGAGGCGTCCCGCAGCCTCTCTAGCCAGCACCAGGTGTTTTCCTGGGTTTCCGCCTACCGGCCCTGGAGGAGGGGCCGCGACGTAGCAGGAAAAGCGCCAGAGCGCCATAAAAACCACCGAGGTATTCCTCAGCGCAGGAGCCTCTCTAGCCAGCACCAGTTGTTTTCCTGGTTTTCTGCCTACCGGCCCGGGAGGAGGGGCCGCGACGTAGCAGGAAAAGCGCTGGCGCGCCATAAAAACCACAGAGGCGTCCCGCAGCGTGGGACGCGCACGGGGTGTGCCTGGGCGAAGCCCAGGCCAAGACGGGCCCATCTTAGCCCGTCATAGCCTGGAAGAGGCTAGGCTGGGCCACCCCCCTTATCTTTGATGCCCGGATTTAGGAGGCTTTCGAACCTGTGAGTTGGGCTCCTCTTGCTTTGCTGTTTGCTGCCCAGGAGAGATCGTAGGGGCAGACCACACGCCATAGAAGGAATTGCGGCAGAGGCCGCACATTGATACCATCTCGCTTGCACCTGGAGGCGCTTAATAAGGCAGTTGGGCCCCCATCTGCACACGTCGGCGCCCGGAGGAGGCCGGGCCTACCCCCTTTGAAGTCTGGTTTGAGTCATCCAGTACTGCACTGCTTGTGGACTACGCTCAGAACAGTGAACAGAGGTATATCTTCTTTTTAAGTCTTATTTTGTACCTCATTGAGAATGGGTAAACGTAAGGCGCCTGGCGTAGGTATTTAATCTCATACTACTACTGCGATCAACACCATGCTGGCTAAAGCAGTGGGGGCGATCTCAGATGAAATCGTACTAGTTGAACGTGGACTTTCTATGGATTCGGTGCACTGTCATAAACATTGTGCATCTGATGCAGCCCCAATCCCCTCCAGCCCAACCTGTCCCGCACTACCATGCACACATAGTTCTCCCTTAACAACTAACGGTTGCCCTCACCCTGACCCTGTGTTGCATACTGGCCCTTCATGTTTACACTTCTCCAAAATTTCTGACATTAACCAACCAGTCAAAAAAAGGAGGAAACCAGCTGGGGCTACCAAAGGGGCTAGTACAGTGGTTACATCTAAAAAAAAAAGCCACAGAGAAGCCGAGAACAGAACTCAATCTCACACTGTCTCAAACCCCATACCGTGACTCAGACAACTCAGACAGAGGATTTCATACCAGATGACGCACAAAGCACTTTGATCTAAAAAATTAGCTCACTGTTTGACCAAAAACTTTGCCAATTTTCAAGCGGCTAGAATCAATTGAGAAATATCTAGCTAATCAATGTGACCTAAACAATGCAACCAAGGACAGGCCCACTGGACACTCTAATTTATTTTCAGCTCCAACCTACCCGGCCCAACTGCAGATAAGGCCGACCAGTGGTATTGAATTAATAAACAACCCCCAAAGGAACACTTCTTCTAATGAGGAAACATTACCCAGAAGGAACCTGGCTCCACAAACAGCTGTCCCTACCATCTTCAATTCTGCCAGAGAGACACTACCTTTGAGACCAAATTGTTTTGATCCTTCCGGAGAAGTCAATGAACTGTCCGCCCCCATGAAAAACTCATTGAGCCTCCCTCCAGCTGCTTGTCCATACGTCCTGATATTGGCTGGTGTACCGCCATTGAAAACGGGTTCAGTTGAGACTTGGACACAGTTAAAAAAACAAAACTGTACACTGCTTGAATAAATATAAGCAGTTTGAGCTTGAGAATGCGGGGGAAATTATCATGATAAGGAGAGTTGGATGGGTGGGACAGGGGCGCAAGGAGATTCCAGGAGACTGTACTGTGGTAAATTTTAGAGCTCCAATTTATGTACATAATCTTCTAAAATATGGAGAATCATTGTTACACACTAATTTGCAAATTGTGTTACGTCCCCTCTGCTATTTTTACAAGCCAGTAATTTTACCAACTATCCATAATCTCCCTAATAGGGCAGTGCCTTTACTGAATTGTAATAATAGATTCGAAATTCTTAGCACATTGGAAGACATAGAATGACTCCCAGTTGCTCCCGTCCCTGTATATCTCTTGCCAAATGTTGCAAAGAAATCCATCCATATTCCTACTGCGCTGTCTTTTCCAGACAACAGGCTGCGCATTATGAGTTGGAATGTTGCAGGAATTCGTTCCAAGATATCTGTGCCAGAATGGCTCTCTTTTATTAAAAAATATGATATAATCATGCTACAGGAGACGTGGGAGGTGGTACCCACTATATTAGATGGGTACCAGTGCTATAATATTCCTGCCACTAGTTCCTGCTCTGGTCGTGCATCAGGTGGATTGTCAGTATGGCTGAATATTGCCCTGGGCGGTCACGTGTAGGTCTTGGAGACTGCCAGTACCAGCTTCCAAGTGCTTTGCTGGAAAACCCATTTTAACATTTATTTGGTTAATTTTAATAATAACGATTTTAATAATGTACCCAATCTGATATTTCTAGAATTAAGTAGTTTTCTCACCAAGCTATCTGATAAAACTGTTATTCGGGGCCAGGGATTACACCATTGCCTTGCTGGTGATTTTAATGCACTCCTCCCAAACAATAGAAATATGATGGGGAATATACAGGGGGGGTTAGACCACAGAAGCAAGGAGTTGGGGTCAATAGTGGAATCCCACGACCTACTAGATATCATGGCAACTGAAGGGAAAGACGTCATTATTCCTCCAACCTATAAAGGCAGAGGGTCCCCGTCTACGATTGATTTTATATTTATCACCCGGAGCCTAGAACAAACCTTGCTTTACGGGTCAGCTGTTGAATCCACCTTTAGTGACCACAACCCACTTGAGGCTGTTTTTCTAATGACCCCAAGAAAAGTATACAAACAGCAGATAGGGGCTTGCAATCCTCAACCCACAACGGATAATCTAAAACTGGTCTGGAGAATGCGCGACCGAGCACAAACTTTAGAGAAAGTTGTGAAAGAGAATAGAAGATCAGTGGAGGCCTGTCTATCTGAAGAGAACAGTGCTATTAATATAGTGGGTGCCTTTAAAGAACTTTGTATAGGCATAAAAAATACCCTTCGCAGACCAATATGCCCATCTAATAAGTTACATGGCTGGTTTGACCATGACTGTACAGCAGCCAATCTAGAACTAAGGATGGCCCTAGGGAAGAAGCCCAGAAATAAGGTACTAATCACTGCCCTGAGGAAACATTATAAGACTGTTACGGCTAGGCGCTGGCAGCAGGTTCTCACAGACCAATGGGAGACATTAGCACTAGCAGCTAATACAAAGGACATCAAGAACTTCTGGGCCACAGTTTCTGGTATGAGACGTAAAAATCTGACAGTCTCCCCAATCTCATGCCATATTACTAGTGAATCTTGGGAAGATCATTTTAGCAAGGTCTATGTTTCCCCCCTAACGTAGATAGTTTTACTATAGATAATAGTAAGCTAATAGATGTTAGAATTACGATACAGGAGGTAGAAGAGGCCCTAGCACAAAGTATGGGTGGTAAAGCGCCGGGTCCCGATGGAGTACCAATTGATCTATTTCAACTGAAAACCAAACTTTGGGCTCCTCTTTTAACGAATGTGTTTAGCAAACTACCTTATACAGACATACCGGATTCTTGGCGCACCTCCATTATTGTCCCTATATTTAAAAAAGGCAACAGAGAAGACCCCAGTTGTTACAGACCAATATCGTTAATTGACACAACTGTAAAAGTTCTGGGGCAGGTTATTTACAACAGGATCCAGGAGTGGGCCCAAATAAAGTCGATTTTATATCCTGCCCATTATGGATTTAGAAGTAAGGTAGGGACAATTGAGCAATGTGCCAATATTGAACCTAATAATAGGCAAGTACACAGTCGTTAAGCGCATGCCTTTATACATGGCATTTATGGATCCAAGCGCCGCTTTCGACTGTGTGAATCGGTCGAAATGTTGGCACATGTTGATACTTAAGGGCCTGAAGCCCCCCTTGTTCACTTTCTCGCCTTTCTTCATTGGGGTATGAAAGCCAAAGTTAGAATAAATAATAACAGGAATGTAACCAAGGGTATTAAGATTGGCAGGGGAGTTCGACAGGGGTGTGTGTTAGCCCTGCTCCTGTTAATACTATACATCAACGATCTCTACCCATCCATGTCTTCCATAACCAGTGATGTTCCATCTGTCAAAGGAAAACCCCTTCCTACACTTTTATATGCGGAGGACGCAGTTTTAATGGCTCAGACCCCTAGGGCATTACGCCTTCTAGTGACAGCATTAATTGATTTTATGTCTAATCTTGATCTCCAAACAATTTTTAAAAAATGTCATATTATGGCATGTGGGCCGCATTGTATTCAATTGTCTTCCATGCAAGTAGGAAATAGCTCCTTAACAAGTGTTAAGAGCTTCCCATATTTAGGAGTTATGTTTTCGTCTTCTGGAGCTTGGTCACCTAACATCGCACACCGTAGAATGTTATTTTCAAAGGCAATTGGATCATTGCTCTCCCTTCCTCAACCCGGTGGTGGGGGACAGTTGAAAGCAATGTTACAAATATATAAGTCCCAATGTGTCCCAATTGCCACCTATGGTTCCGCCATTTGGGGAGATGCAAATTGCGTAACCATACAATCAGAGGAAAACAGGTTCTGCACGCGCCTGTTGGGTGTACCACTCTCTTCCCCCCACGTCATCTGCCATAAAGAGTTAAATCTGTTATACATATCAGATTTTGTTAGAGTGAGGCCACTGTTACTTTGGTTATCCATTTGGAGTAATGACCAGGCACTGCTCACAAGAGATATAATAAATGACTGCATCTCCTGTGATAACGGCCTTCGAATTCCATGGTTGGCATATATTAAATCGGAATTCGGGAAAATCAGTATGGAGTGAGCTTTTACAATGAGTGATGTATGCCCTATCTTTAACAAAAAGGAAGTAGCCTCAGCTTTTTATAACCTAGCACGTGAAAATCGTCTTAATAGCGTAATAGGCACTCCACCCTGGAAGACTTAGAGAATGCCAACAGGCCTCGCCGAACACGACCCACGGCCAGTTCTCCTGCCTCAACTGCCGCCAGACCCTCACCGCCACCCCGGCCTCCAACACCGCCGACGCCAGCACCGGCGACACCCTAAAATGCATCCTCCTCAACGTACCCTCCGTACACAAACACGCCATGGAAATCTGGAACCTACTCGACTCTCTTTCGCCCGACATCGCCTTCTTCACAGAGACCTGGACCAACGCATCCTCCGCCCCCGACATCAGCACCGCCATCCCAGACGGATACAAGATCCAGAGGAAAGACCGCCCCAACCACCCAGGAGGGGGCTTCGCCATCACCCACAAGAGCACCCTCTGCCTCACCACCTCCAGCGAAACCTTCCCCTCCGCCGAACACCTGCACTTCCAGATCCAGACCACCCCCAAAGCCACACTCCGAGGAACCCTCGTCTACAGACCCCCGGCCCCCGAACACCCTTCGCCACCACCATCACCGACTTCATCGCACCCCACGCCATCGCCTCAACAAACTACATACTCATTGGAGACCTGAACTTCCACCTCGACAACCCCAGCGACCCCAACTCCACTATCCTTCGTGACAACCTCGCCAGCATCGGACTTAAACAACTCGTCAACACACCGACTCACAGAGCAGGACACACCCTCGACCCCATCTTCGCGGCAGGAAACAGCGTCCAATTCAGCCACACAACGCAGCCGCTATGGACCGACCACCACTGCGTACACTTCGCCATTAACAAACCCAAGGCACCAAAACCAGCCCCACGCCCACCATGAAGGAACTGGGGCAAGATTACCGACGAGCAACTTAACTCCACCCTCACCCGAGACAACCACACCTGGGCACCCGACGCAAACGGTGCAAACGACGCAGCCAGAGAACTCCACACCTGGATCTCCAACTGCGCAGACGAGCTCGCCCCGCTACGCAACCCCGACAGACAACGCCCCAGGAAAGCTGCCTGGTTCACAACCGCTCTCCAAGAAGCCAGACGCACCTGCAGACGCCTGGAGAAGAACTGGAGAAACAACAAGACAACCGAACACCACACCACCTACAAGGACGCCCTGACGGACTACCACAACCAGATCAGAGCCACCAAGAGGAACTTCATCCACAACAAAATCCTGGCCAACTCCACCAACTCCAAGGAACTTTTCAGTGTCATTCAAGAATTCACCAACCCACGCAGCGAAGCCACAGACATCACCCCATCCCAAGACCTCTGCGACAAGCTTGGAACCTATTTCCACCTCAAGATCAAAAACCTCTACGACAACTTCATCGACCATCCACCAGGCGCCACAGACGGCCCCCGCCCCCCAGAAACACCAGCCAGCCCACCATCTCCAACTGGACACCGATCACGGCCGAAGACACCGCCTCGACCATGAAAAGCATCCACTCGGGTGCCCCCACCGATCCCTGCCCCCCTCACATCTACCACAGAGCCGTGGCCGCCATTACACCCGAACTACAACGCACCATCAACACCACCTTCAAAACAGGCACCTTCCCAGACGACTGGAAGCGCGCAGAAGTCAGACCCCTGCTCAAGAAGCCCACAGCTGACCCCACCGACCTCAGGAACTATCGGCCCATCTCGCTCCTCCCCTTCGCAGCCAAAGTTGCAGAGAAAACAGTCAACAAGAAACTGACACGATTCATTGAAGAGAACGCCATCCTCGACCCGTCCCAATCCGGATTCCGAAGCAACCACAGCACAGAGACCGCCCTACTCGCCGCCACAGATGACATCCGCACCCTCCTGGACCAAGGCCACTCCGCAGCCCTCATCCTACTCGACTTATCAGCGGCCTTCGACACCGTCTCCCATCGCACACTAGTCGCCAGACTACACGACGCAGGCATACAAGGAACAGCCCTGGACTGGATCCGATCATTCCTCACCGGAAGAAGCCAGAGGATCAGACTCCCACCCTTCCTCTCCGACCCCACGAAAATCACCTGCGGAGTCCCACAGGGTTCATCACTGAGCCCCACCCTCTTCAACATTTACATGGCCCCCCTCGCAGCCATCGTCCGACAACACGGCCTCAACATCGTATCCTACGCCGACGACACCCATCTCATCCTCTCCCTCACCAAAGACCCCACCACTGCCAAACTCAACTTCCAGAAAGGAATGCAAGACGTCGCAGTCTGGATGACCAACAGCTGCCTGAAGCTCAACGCCGAGAAGACAGAAGTCCTCATCCTCGGTACCACCCCTTCTGCATGGGACAGCACCTGGTGGCCGACCGCCCTCGGAAGCCCACCTACCCCCTCAGACCACGCCAAGAACCTCGGCATCGTACTCGACTCATCACTCACCATGAACCGACAGGTCAACGCCGTCACCTCCAGCTGCTTCAACACCCTGTGCATCCTCCGCAAGACCTTCAAGTGGATCCCCCTGAGTCAAGGAAGACAGTCACCCACGCACTCATCACCAGCAGACTGGACTATGGAAACGCACTCTACGCCGGCATCAACAAGTCCCTACTCCGCAAACTCTAGACAGTACAGAACACCGCCGCCAGACTCGTCCTCGGCATCCCCCGACACGAGCACATCAGCCAACACCTACGAAGTCTCCACTGGCTCCCCGGGGAGAAAAGAGTCACTTTCAAAATCCTCACTCACGCCTACAAATGCCTACACAACAACGGACCCAAATACCTCAAAGACAGAATCAACTTCCACGTACCGAAAAGAAACCTCCGATCTTCCAACCTCGCACTGGCCGAAACCCCGCGCATCCACAGAGCCAGAGCAGGCGGAAGATCCTTCTCTCACATTGCAGCCAAGACCTGGTACGAGCTACCGGTAGACATCAGACGCGCCCCCTCCCTGAACACCTTCAGGAAGACCCTCAAAGACCTGGCTCTTCGGCTAAACAGATCTGCACCCCCCCCCTCAGCGCCTTGAGACCCTCACGGGTGAGTAGCGCGCTTACAATTCCCTGATTGATTGATTGATAGGGAAACCATTGATAACTGTATATTTGTCCCAGAGTACCTCCGTGCTACCACCCGTTTATTTAGAACAGTCTTGTTGGAGATGGGAGCGTTCCCTGCTATTTAGGTTTTGTGCTGATACGGTTAAATATTTATTGTGTTTTCCTTCTGGGTACCAACCGAATCTTGCTGCTATTCCTTGCCCGTGTAATAATAAGTCAGGCCAAACCATGATACATTTTTTATTGTTTTGTAAATTTTATGAATTGTATACAAGGTTATTCTTGCTTCCACTTTTTAAAAGGAGATATCGCGATATTAGACAGAGTGGAGCAATGTTCTCATCAATTTTCCAACTGTCTGATACTGAAACATGTTTACATGTAGGCTCATTTTTAAGACACGCTGTGAGGGCACGTGGCACTTTACTATTATAACAACCTGCTGCTACTTTATGCTTTTAATCCTTGTTTTTAACTTATAGTGCTATGTATAGACATATTTTATCTGATTTATAATAATACGACAATGTAACTGTGTTGAGGTAATGGTGATTGTTTTATATGCATGTACTTTTATGGAAGGGTAAACTTTCTGAATAAAGAAATTGAACTGAACTGAAATGGCTTTAATTTAGCTTTCTCTCACCTATAAATTGTCCCCACTCCATGTAAGACAATCGACCAAATAAATCTCCCGATTATTTTGTTTCATAATCTACCTCTTTCCAGATGATGGCATGAATGATGTCACCCATCAGTCCTCATGCTTTTGGACTGACTCTGCTAAGCTCTCAGCTTCCTGGGAACCATCTTTTTCAGTTCGAGGCACATCAGACTACAGAATTGTCAGGAAGGTCCTGCTACCTGAAAACAATATTTTAGCAGGATTTTGTGCTCGGCTACAGGAAGCACTTGTTAAACACGCCTGTGCTGCCGTGTTACACTGGGTTTTCAGATTCCAATTTCTAGTACAAGAAACAAATGTTAAAGTTTGTGCAGGTGAACGCTTGTTAATGTGTGTATGTGCACACTTCTGTCAACTCTGGGCACTCTATCAGCTGTGTTTAAATCAAGGCCACTCTAAGGTTTGACTTGCATATAGGATACCTCTGTTAACCTCTTGTTCGGCAGCATCTGTAGCTATTTCTATTTCGTTTTCCAAGCTACTATGGTAACATGCTTTAACCAAGGGGCTTGGATGACTTAGACTGTGCAGAGTATTACTTTTTGTATAACCGCAACTGGTCTCTTCAAGCCAGGTTGAGTCCACTGCTTGTCAAGTTATGCTTTTTTCGGTTGAAAGAGCAGGAACACTGAGGATTATGAAACCAGGATAAATACAAAATGCAGGGCGTCAAACAAGGGCTGATCTGTCTCATCGCACTCATACCACCCATCTGGGCATACCACTGCACCTTTTCTCTCAATATGATGTCTGGATATGCATCATACCTTTAACAAATGACCTAATTCCAAAAGAGGTTGTAATTCCCAGAATGGGAAGTCTCTGTCTATGTATTGCAGAGAGTTGCACCCATTAATATGGCACACATAAGTTTCAGGTGTGGAAGAAATGTATGATTTATATAACTTTCCTGCAGTATGTCAGTTTTCTCTAACCCTACCTGTGTAGAAAGTCTGCATTGCAGAGATAATGCACACGCAGGATTAGGGAACTGGTGAAATAAAAAATAAATAAAAAGAATAATAATTAATGGAAAACGTGCTTCCAGAAATCTTCCCACCTCCATCCTTGCTCTTGTGGAAATGAGTACAGTGGTGCCCTTTTCCACACTCTCGGTACACGGGTGTATGGAATTCTTTACAAAACGTTTTTTTGTGAGATTATTCTCCTATGAAAAGTGTGTTTTTATTCTCCCCCCTTCCCCCCAGAAATCTATATTTAACCAGTTTTCTTCCCCTTCACAATGTTTAACCAAAAAAGTCATGGAGTCGAGTAGGCAAACCATTTGCGCAGTTACACACCCCTAATGTTTTACCACTATTCAATGAGGAGCCTCTTGCAAAAGAAAACTGTCTGAATGGCAATGGTTTGCATCGCACTGTGACTCCCTCACTCTTTGCAGGGATATGGATTCTCCAATCACTTACAGTGCAAAGTGACTGTTTGCAAAAGGTTTCAAGCCACCAGCCTAAAATATATTGATTGGGAAGGAATAATTTTGCAAGTCATTGAGAAAATTTGGGACTGGTGATATAAGGGCCTGCATACAACACCAGACCTGCAGTTTGTTTGCAGTTTCCCTGTGTTGCGACCCTTGCCCTTTCAAGAAAAAAGGTGTCATTATGTAATAAATAGTGGCACGCTGTGGATTTCAGACTGGGAGTGCCTAGAGTGGTGTTTGGGACAATTGTTGCCTTCTTCCAATGTCCAGAGCAAAGTGTAAGCTGCCAAACATTGACAGCCTACGCTTTGGGAATGGTTGTCACCTGCCCTGCCATTCTTATGTTATGTTTTGCAGATTTGTAGAGCGCACTATCACCTGAGAAGGTATCCTGGCACTGACTAGGTGTGTGTCTAGTCACAGGTAGGGCCTAGTGGGACTACTTGAAAAGCCAGGTCTTCCACTTCTTGCGGAATTCAAGAAGTGAGGAAGAGGCTCTTATGTGTAGAGGCAGGTCGTTCCATGCTTCAGGCGCTATGTAGGAGAATGTTCGACTGCCAGGTCTGGTTTTCCGTATACATGGAATTAGTGCAAGTAGAAGCAGTGGTGTCTGGAAGGTTTGTGAAAGCTCATGCGATTGGTGAAGTAGGCTGGGCCAATGTTATGTAGTGCCTTGAAAGTGTAGGTGAGGAGTTTGAATTGTGCTCGTTTTTGAATGGGGAGCAAGTGGAGCTCCGTCAGGTGTGGTGAGATACGAGTGCGGTGGCTGAGAGGAATTGCATTCTTTTACCTGCCGAAAGGATCACAAAGAATTTGTGCACACCATTGTGAATGAAAAGAGAGAAGAAAGCGCCTTTCCTTGTGACTCGCTATCGATCCCAATGTGTGTATACTAATTCTGAATAGTAACACAAATTGCTAAGTATTTTTGAAGATTGCAATTTTGGACTCACTTTTGAAAAGTGAGTTTTACTGGCTTTGTGAATGCCAAGTCTTTAGTGCATGAAGCTCACGACCCACTACATATTTCTGCGAGTTTCACTGTGCAGGCAGAATAGACGCTGCACTATGACAGCAGTAACGATGAATGCACGCTCTGTTCCGGGTGAAGATTTCACACACAACAGACTCCCTTCAAGCAGAATTCAAACACAGCCGATCTGTGTTCTTGTAAACTCTTCAAGTGATGAGCACATTTTCAAGCTAAGCCCCGCTTTAGAGGCTTTACTTTAAGATTCGTATAATTTTGCTGACTGAAATTGCCGAGGCTCATCCCTCCCTTCGGGGATTTGCAGAGCACAGGATGGAATCCTATCCCTCTCACGTTGCAAAGGCGACTTCCGCTCAGTCTTCGGTGATCCCGCGGCAATCCAGTTAATTCGAATATATCCCTGGATAACACTGCCACGCTTCTGCAAATGATTTATCACATTCCTCATCCTCTCAAAAGCAGATAACCACGTGCTCCCCTGCGGTTTCACAGCCTCGCACTTTGGAGGTGCACAATTGCCGTATAAGCAGTGACGGCTAATGTGTGACCTCTTGTTTCCCTCATATCCTGCCGTCTCTTCACGTGATGCTCTTTAAGAACCAGTAACGCAGGATAATTATGCAGTGCGGAATCCGCGCTCCCATAGTCCCTTTCGGCCTCCCTGCAGAAAGGAATGACCTCACCTTTTTCTCAATCTCTTTAATGCCTGCTCTCTAAAATGGCCTGTTTACTTTAATGTCCTCCTGGAGAGTAGTAGATATTCCACACGCTATTTTAAGTATTTACGGGATAACCACGTTAGTGTGAAGCCTTTATTTTCTCTTGAATACAGACTTCATTTTTGTAAACCATTTAATGATTTTTTTTATTTACTTATAACTAAACTAAACCAAACCAAAGCAGAGCAGATACAGAAGCGTGGCTGCTACTTTGTATTTAATTTTATTTAGTGTTGTATTTAATTTTCATTTTATTTAGTGTTGATCATCTTTGATGTGCTGTGCATAGTTCTTCTGCCAGACTAGCTCGGTAAACTAGAAAAAGGCCCATGATGTTTGTACTGCGAATTGGTCGAAATACCACATTACCAGTGCTTAAAAAACCTTTTAAAATTAAAAAATTCAATATTGGAATAGCCATTTTGAGAAATGTAATGTTAATGTGGTGGTTTCGAATGAGATCACTTTACTTCATAGTCCATCCATCTCCTCTAGAGATGTGTGTTTGTGAGAACTTGAGCAGTGACGCACCAGCCTCAGTGACGTATAGGCTTTTGCTCTACCTGAAGCAATGTATTTAACATTTCCAACTAAAAAGCCCAAAAACATCACCCTTGCAGCACTTAACGTGTGTAATAGATGGAGCAATGCATATTTGGTTTCACAAGATTGAGACACAGAATCAGACTCATATAAACAATAGGAAATCTGCTCTTGTTAGGTACCTATTTACGACTTTTTCCCACAAACATTGCCTATAATATGCCTAGAAAGTTGCACCATCACAGGCATCGAGGTGTTCTACAGGAAATGTCATTTGAAATGTGTATCAGTTGTTATTTCTGAATTCCTAGCGCCTCTGTACAATTGCATATTTAGGGCCTCATTACGATGTCAGTCGGAAAGCATTCCGACCGACTCCTTGTTGGAATCGTTTCCGAATGACTCAGGTCCGACCGACCGATTAAGATGTTGCCGAACACCGTTCGGTCCGACTCCTATTGACTTCAATGGGAGCCTGTGTTCTGACCGACAGCACAGGCTCCCATTGAAAAAAGGGGTGGTTGCGGAAAACATTGCACCCTGTGGCGGGCACCCCACGGTGCCTGCCACACTGTACATGGTTGGAAAGAGGGGTCCCATTGGTACCCCCATGGGCCCCAACTGGAGGCGTCAGGGTGAAGGGGGCCTGCTACGAGACCCCAAAATCTGTTTCCGACAGCCTTTTCTTGTCGGACAGACTGATTCGGAAAGGCTTTCAGAATCCAACATTGTAATACGTTGGTCGGAATCGCGGTCCATAGACCTTTACGATTCGGCTCCGACCGACTCGGAGTCTCCGAATGCCGGTCAGAACAGAGTCGTAAAGACCGAACAGTTACAATCTATCGTAATCGGTCAGTCGGAAATTTTTCTGAGTGGGTCGGAAACATGGGTTCCGAAACGGGTTAGGAAATTCCGAATGCCATTCGGAGCCTTTCCGACCGACACCATAATGGGGCCCTAAGTGTCTTAGTGTGCTTTTTTCCCCTCTGAGTAGAAAACATTTTCCCCATGCAGGGCAACTTTCTTTACAACCCCATAAGTTTCGGATTGTTCAGCTCCCTTTTCCACCCTGTTAGTTATTTTGAGGTTGGGAAAGGTTTCGAGAAGAGTTTGTGAACGTCCACAAACTCACAAAGTGATCCACCGCGTCCTTACACCCTGCATGGGGATTACCATTGTGTAATTTTACCCAGTTATGGTGTACAATTGCACGGTAGTGAATGGATGTATCCCTGTCTTGTATTTTTTTGTTGATCCCGGCAGGTGTAAATGGAGCCATCTGTGGCAACAAACTGTGGGCTACAGACGAAAATGGCTTTGTAAATCAGTACCCCCACTGGTTAACCTTTAGTAAAAAAAAAATGTTCTCCTGTTAAAATCACAAGTTGCAGAACGACGAAAAGTGAAGTACCTTGGTTTCTGCGTATATTTTATAAGAATGGGCAGGTCCAGCAGTACATAGAGTGTTGTGGTTGTTTCAGATGTAAGGTATGGAAGAATGTGGCCTTACGGTCAGAGCTGCCGACTTTTGAGCTGGGGAACCAAGCTCGAGCCTCTGCGTCGGCTCAGCATCCTGTGATTCTGGGCAAATCACTTAATCTCGCCATGCCTACCAAAATGAATGTGTCCTCGTGTAACGTAACTGGTGCTCATGTAAAGCGCTCCAATACCATTGGGTCGAGTTTGCGATATATAAAACTGTAAGAATAAAAGTATTGGGCGCAAAGAAAAGAAAATTGATGGCTAAGGAGCTTTTTGCCATTTTGGGCATGGACGATCATGGGACTGGCAGACTTATGGGACCTAATTCCGACAAACTTTGTGGGAGGCGCGGTGGCATCAAGATACTGAATACATTAATAAAGTAGCAACCGTCTGAGAACCCGTTTTAACAAAATTGTAATGTTTGGTTTTAACAGGTAAATGACAACTTGCTTCTATAATATAAACACCAATGGCATAGTTTCACCAAAATCATTGTGTAGCAGAAGTGACACCACAAGTCCTTCAACATAACCCAAAGTGACATCAAGCAATCTATGACCCCAAAGGCAGTTATTGTCTAAAATGTTATGTTATTGAGTTTTTATAACGCGCGCAGCTACTCCTGTACTAAATGAGTAAAACAGATTGAAACACTCAACTGCTAAAACTGGCTAAAGCTACAAGCCTTCTTACTTTTGCAAGATATGTTTTCGATTGGCAGGATCACAGGTTGGCCAAGCACTGGGGTTTCAAAGCGCCACAAAGGAGGAGTGGACACTGGCGTACCTGTAGTAGCACCTACCTGTTGACGCACTTTGACTCATGGGACTCCTTATATTGCGTGCTTAGTCTCGGATAGTTCCCAATAGGCTCTCCCTAGATAGACTTCATGGAGGCCCATTTCTGACCAAGCATGAAAGGTCCCTCTTCAGTGGCGACTCGCTCGGAATGGGGGTGGTGGGGCCGGGGGGCTTAAAAAAAAATATTAAAAAATTGAACTTACCTTGTCCGCCGCAGAAGCACTCAGGCTTCCGGGCTCTCCCAGCCAATCATCACGCTGCAGGAGCAGCATCGTGATTAGTCTGAGCATCCTGTTTGGACGCTCAGGCAGTGCCTGGTAAGGCTGGGCATGTTCTCCACTGGGCTGTGCAACACAGCCCAATGGAGAACATGCCAAGTGCGCATGACGGTTTGGCCGGTCCTAGAGGGCCGGTCAAACTGTCATGTGCATTTAGAGGAGTTCAAACCACTCCTCCCCTGCTCTGGCTTTACGGAGCCAGCCCCGCCGCGACTCCTGCATAGAAAAAGAAAATGAAAATAACGTCATGTTATTATCATTTCTTTTCCTTTTTTGCACTGCTGAAATTGCAGTGGGGCGACGATCCTCCACCTTAGCGGAGGAGCCGCCACTGTCCCTCTTGCTTCTTTCATCGTATGTACTTGATTGAAGAAGCCTTTCCCTTTATACGAGCTGAACCTCAGAGACTATCATGGTTCTAGTAATTTAAAACGTTGTCTTCCCATTTCATATTTCTAAACAGGTTTGTTTCATTATATTTAATTCTGCAATTCTAGCTCATTAAAGTGAGGATTCAAAGAGAAAAAGAGCGCCACTGAACTTTGTATGTATAGTCCGAATACTACAGGTTAGTTTTGATTCACTTAGCACTAACACATTTTCATTGCTGTGGTCTCACATGTTACACTCACTGAACTATAGAGTGCACAGTGTACATTCTAGACTAGAGATCCTTAACATTTTGACTTCTTTGGCCCCTACTAAGTCATTATTGGAACCCGGGCACCCCCGGCCTTAAAAATTCCTATAATTTGGATCTCAAAACAATACACAAGAACATAAAAATAAGTTGCACCAAAGAAATGCTCAAATATTGAAATATTGTGTTCAATTCACAATTGGATAAAGAAAACGTTTTCCAATTTTCAATGTTGCTTTCTTATTGGTATATACTTTGTCAATTTTAATTGATTAATTGTATATTATTTAATTTCGAAAGAAACACTCACGAACCCCTCGAGTAGGCCTGGTGGACTCTCAGGGGTCCTCGGACCACAGGTTAGGAACTACTGTGCTAGACGCCGAATGCAGGATGACATGCAAAAGGTACTCTGCAGTTCAAGCATGCAGAAGTATTCTAGAATACCAGAAAATAGTTATAGTGTTTTAAAATGGACACTGCACTAAGGATGCTTGTGGATCCATGTGTTCAGATTAATGTATCCACAATGAATTTGAGGTTTCTGTTGCATATACAGATTTATGAAGTGAAGGTCGGTTGCTGTTTATTCATTTAATTTTTAAATATAATCTGTAGAATGCTTACACTCAATATATTGAGTTGGATGCAGTCGTTCCACTGAACTGTAAATCAGCTGAAGTCCTCACCCTCAGGATGCTATAAGTGAAGTGGAGGCACTTTCAGGGAATGCCCAAACTGTATTAGTTTCACAGTGAGGTTTGTGGTGGTTATAGAGCAGCACTCTCAGACTTTCTATCCTTACAGGTGTTTGAGAGTGTTTGCTACTCTTTTTTTTGTACTGAGCAGTGGCATGTTATGTTGAAAGAAGTAATCTACCATCAAGACCACATCACATGCTTGTTGCACAAAAGGTGCATGCATGCAGGCATAGCGACACTGCACTGAGAGCCCACTCAAAAGTAGGAATGAATTGATGGGTGGATGGTCTGTATTTATTTTGCAGCCTGTAGAGTGAAACTCTCTCTCTAGCAGCTAATGTGAAATATTACTAAATCTAGGCTTCTCTAGGTATAGGTTTAGAAGAGGGCGTTGACCAGCTGCTGAAATATAAGATTGTCCTTCTGAAGATGAAGGTTTAGGGTTAACACATTCCACAGTTGAGACCCTTTTGTGAACTGAAAGCCTCCTTAAGTGGCCTGGACATAGCAAAGTGTGACCAGGTGTAAGAGCTGATCATATAGAACAAGGTGATGGTCTGAATTATGCTGAGCCCAATATCCTGGAGGCACTTACGTTCTACGTTCAACAAATAACAACAGAATCAAGTCTATTACTAAGTCTCTCTAGCATTGAACCTACTGAATCAGAAATAATGTTGTCAGTCAAGGGACGGGGTATTGGTCGAACCAGCAAACTTGATAAATTCCAAATTGACATTGAATGTACTGATTTAGAGAGGTGTTTGATTTGAAAGACTTTTTTGTCAAGTTGCCTTAACTCAGGAATCCAGACTATTTACTTTATCTAGCTGTCATCATAACAGGACTTTTCCTCCCCGAATGAATAAACGGCACTTCAGTACATACATTTAAGAGACTAATGGATAGTGACACTAAACAAAAGAGACTTATATACAGAATTTGGCTAATGAGATAATCTCAATGAAGAAATTAGCGGCAAATGAATCCCTTGTGACTATCCAAGGCTCAAAAACGACCCCCCCACCCCCACCCCTACCAATCCCGCTGGGACCTAATCCTCGGGTAACCGGTTGGGACTAAAGCTTGGGCCAGCTTTGCGGAATATCCCCAAAAAACTACACAGCATACCCCAGCGAGAATCCACCTATAAAATAATGTACCAGTGGTATCTTACACCAACTCGCCTCCACAAAATGTACCCGAACACCTCAGCACTTTGTTGGAGATGTAGTCAAGCCAAGGGAACTTCCTTACTTGTCTGATGGAAATGTGCTCTCATCCAGACATATTGGAAAGATATTCTAAGGCAAATTAGGAGCACTTTGGGATACCTCATCCGAGGACACCCTCTCACCACTCTCCTTGACATTTTGCCCACCACTATGAAGGGTGTAACAAAACAGGGCAGGGCACTCCTCTTTCATGTGATAGGGGAGCCAGGCAACTCATTGCACTCAGCTGGAAAAAAAAAGGAGCCACCATCTGCGATACACTGTTTTTACAAAATGTGAGAGGTGCTCTCCATAAAAAAGACCACTCATGCACTCACCCACACTGAGGAGCACTTTACCAAAGAGTGAAAACCAATAGATTACATGGAGCGCTTGAAATTTTGCAGCTTCCAACCTCACAGGCTTTAAGCTCTGCAGCTTTTTTACAAAGTGTTAGGATCGCCCTTCATAGCTCACCTCAGAGCCCCCCCATGGTGGGTTCCCCTCATCCTCGGAGTTGACAGAGGGACCCCAAAACATTTTCCTCTTCTAAATCACCTGCATCCCTCGGGTTAAAGACCTCGCATGACTCCAGGGGCCACCCCTTCCCTCTTCTCCCCCTTTCCCCACTCTCGGGAGATCTTTCCTAACCCCCTCATTCAAACCCAATTACTGGCATTGATCCACAGTGCTCCACAGCCAGGGGCCCCACTGGTTACATAAGGGTACCTTTCCCGCACCTTTTACCCAGCACAGTACGAGCCAAATGTTTATGTGTCCTGGCTGGTAGACGCAACATTGCTGTTGCCTGCCTTCGCAGACGACGATCCCTGTAACACCTCGCAGATTACGTCAATTGAGCACAGATGATCTTCCGTACTGCTTACGGCCAATGCTGGGGCAGCCCATGCGCCATCCAAGGCCTGGGCGTCAGTGGAGGAGCCGGTATCCATTCCAACAGGAGCCAAGACTTCCTGTGGAGGCTCTAAGAATGCCGCCATCAACAAAGGAATACGCTGGGGACACTGCAGAACATGGGCCGTTATCTGGTCCAGTAGTGCATCAACGTCCGGTGGCGCAACTGATGGAAGTGTCAGACAGAGATCCAACAAGCATTCTTCTCCGCAGAACAGGCATCGGAGAACAGGTAAGATGCAGTCCATCCAGACTGGTCTAAATGACAAAAACCAAGAGGCGCTTAGTTCTCGTAGGCGAGGTGTGCCCAGATGTTGTACCATGCGATCAGGGTATTTACGTTCCAGGAGTGCTTTTTTCATCTCCTTGGTGACTGGGACGTCCATTGCGTAGCAGAAAAATCACAATCAGGATACCTGCTATTAGAAACAGGATCAGCTGAAGTCCCCCAAAAATGCTTCCGAATACGGAGTGAATAAAGTTTGGTATAACTCCGAGGACTGTCTGAAAGGTGCTTAACAGTCCCAAACCTATGGTCTTAAATAGGTGGATTATACCCGTCGTATCAGACATGTTAAAGATACGATTTACCATTTTTGTGAAATGGAAGGGGCAGTTCGTATGTATGAGTGCCTGTATCTCAGCCGAGGACCTTGCGATCTGGAGATCAAAAGTCTCCCGGGCGGAGGTTAAGGGCACTGTTTTCTGTAGAAGCATGGCTTTCATTCTGCTCAGAGTATCAAACCGTATAAGGGAAACATTTAGTGAAGGCCATAACGGTGCCTCCCTGACTGCAAGTGTCGGTGGAAACAATACTTGCATACAGCAATTAACCCTGGAGCTCACGGTTACTAGATATGCAATGCCCGGAAGCATGCCACAACAACCTTGATCGTTCAGCATCAAGTAACTCCCATTCGAAAGTAGCTTGAATACCAGAGTAATCAATGAGGCTGGGGTACCCCTCTAGTGGCAGGATAGGTTTGCTACCGAACCACTGCAGGCCCCATGCAACATAATATCCTGGCACATGAGGGATCCACTCAAAGCGCTCCCGCAGTTTTTACCGCTTAGAAACACTTCGATCCCCACTCCTGCATCGAAATCTGTACGGTAATTCCCAAGATTCCTTGATAAATTCCCTACCCATTTCTTCATATCTGCCTGCCTGTTGTTGTTCTAGACAGTACTGAAACTGGAAAGTTGGGACCGGTAATGGTATATGGCCATTGATCAATCATTCTGTTGACAGTGATTCTGCCACAGTAAAGGGTAATCTGTCCAGTTTTTCAATACGCAGCATTGTATATTTTGCTCCCCGCTGTGCCATTTTCATTTGTTTTTCCGTTAGATTGTATGCAGAAAATAGTGACGTACTGTTGATAAAACGCCAAGGCACATTTCAGCCACACAACGCAGCCGCCATGGACCGACCACCACTGCGTACACTTCGCCATCAACAAACCCAAGGCACCCAAACCAGCCCCACGCCCACCACGAAGGAACTGGAGCAAGGTTACCGACGAGCAACTTAACTCCACCCTGAACCGAGACAACCACACCTGGGCACCCAACGCAAACAGCGCAAATGTCGCAGCCAGAGAACTCCACACCTGGATCTCCAACTGCGCAGATGAGCTCGCCCCGCTACGCAACCCCGACAGACAACGCCCCAGAAAAGCCGCCTGGTTCACAACCGCTCTCCAAGAAGCCAGACCCACCTGCAGACGCCTGGAGAAGAACTGGAGAAACACCAAGACAACCGAAAACCACACCACCTACAAGGACGCCATGACGGACTACCACAACCAGATCAGAGCCACCAAAAGGAACTTCATCCACAACAAAAATCCTGGTCAACTCCACCAACTCCAAGGAACTTTTCAGTGTCATTCAAGAATTCACCAACCCACGCAGCGAAGCCACAGACATCACCCCATCCCAAGACCTCTGCGACAAGCTTGGAACCTATTTCCACCTCAAGATCAAAAACCTCTACGACAACTTCATCGACCATCCACCAGGCGCCACAGACGGCCCCCCGCCCCCAGAAACACCAGCCAGCCCACCATCTCCAACTGGACACCGATCACGGCTGAAGACACCGCCTCGACCATGAAAAGCATCCACTCGGGGCCCCCACCCGACCCCTGCCCCCCTCACATCTACCACAGAGCCGTGGCCGCCATCGCACCCGAACTACAACGCACCATCAACACCACCTTCAAAACAGGCACCTTCCCAGACAACTGGAAGCGCGCAGAAGTCAGACCCCTGCTCAAGAAGCCACAGCTGACCCCACCGACCTCAAGAACTATCGGCCCATCTCGCTCCTCCCCTTCGCAGCCAAAGTTGCAGAGAAAACAGTCAACAGGAAACTGATACGATTCATTGAAGAAAACGCCGTCCTCGACCCGTCCCAATCCGGATTCCGAAGCAACCACAGCACAGAGACCGCCCTACTCGCCGCCACAGACGACATCCGCACCCTCCTGGACCAAGGCCACTCTGCAGCCCTCATCCTACTCGACCTATCAGCGGCCTTCGACACCGTCTCCCATCGCACACTAGTCGCCAGACTACACGACGCAGGCATACAAGGAACAGCCCTGGACTGGATCCGATCATTCCTCACCGGAAGAAGCCAAAGGATCAGACTCCCACCCTTCCTCTCCGACCCCACGAAAATCGCCTGCGGAGTCCCACAGGGTTCATCACTGAGCCCCACCCTCTTCAACATTTACATGGCCCCCTCGCAGCCATCGTCCGACAACACAGCCTCAACATCGTATCCTACGCCGACGACACCCAGCTCATCCTCTCCCTCACCAAAGACCCCACCACTGCCAAACTCAACTTCCAGAAAGGAATGCAAGACGTCGCAGTCTGGATGACCAACAGCTGCCTGAAGCTCAACGCCAAGAAGACAGAAGTCCTCGTCCTCGGTACCACCCCTTCTGCATGGGACACCACCTGGTGGCTGACCGCCCTCGGAAGCCCACCTACCCCCTCAGACCACACCAAGAACCTCGGCATCGTACTCGACTCATCACTCTCCATGAACCGACAGGTCAACGCCGTCACCTCCAGCTGCTTCAACACCCTCCGCATCCTCCGCAAGACCTTCAAGTGGATCCCCCTGAGTCAAGGAAGACAGTCACCCACGCACTCATCACCAGCAGACTGGACTATGGAAACGCACTCTACGCCGGCATCAACAAGTCCCTACTCCGCAAACTCCAGACAGTACAGAACACCGCCGCCAGACTCGTCCTCGGCATCCCCCGACACGAACACATCAGCCAACACCTACGAAGTCTCCACTGGCTCCCCATGGAGAAAAGAGTCACTTTCAAAATCCTCACTCACGCCTACAAATGCCTACACAACAACGGACCCAAATACCTCAACGACAGAATCAACTTCCACGTACCCAAAAGAAACCTCCGATCTTCCAACCTCGCACTGGCCGAAACCCCGCGCATCCACAGAGCCAGAGCAGGCGGAAGATCCTTCTCTCACGAGCTACCGGCAGACATCAGACGCGCCCCCTCCCTGAACACCTTCAGGAAGACCCTCAAGACCTGGCTCTTCGGCTAAACAGATCTGCGGACCCCCCCCCTCAGCGCCTTGAGACCCTCATGGGTGAGTAGCGCGCTTACAATTCCCTGATTGATTGATTGAACCTGCGCGCAATGATTGCAGCGTCCACCTTAATAGCTTAATAGAATGTAATTGTGACTGTCCGTGCTGTAGTATGGACAAATCTTGTTCTAGTACATCAATAGCAGAAGATACAATGTTGCCCAGTGAATAGATCCTGGATGTTAACGTAGTCATACCATTGTCAACTACGGCTAACGCCTTTTCTAAATTGATCCTATCTATTTCTCGTAGTCTCTCCGCTGCTTCTTGCTGGGAGATTTTCCAAATTTCATTATAGACAGCATAATAGAAACGTTTTTGACGTGGCTTTCTGGGACCTAATAAAAATCCTGTAGGTCCACATCTTCTGTAAGTAAGGATAAGTGTTGTTTCACCTGTGTTAGTGTTGAGGTTCTTAGCCAATCGAGGCATAACTTCCCAACACTGTATGATGTCACCATCCCCGGATGTTCTCTTTGTACATAGCGTGGGTCTGGCCTACGGATCTTGAACCCTTCGGTTGTACCCCTGAATCTTTCTTGACATGCATTAGTGTCTGTGGGCCAAACCAACCATCCCTTCCAACTGGGGTCTGACCTATTGTATTGTAAAATGTCATCTAATGTAGCCCCTTTCAATGATGTAAAATTACCCTCGGCCTGTGATGGTGTTGGAACTCGAGGTGTATTTAAATCCTTGTTCTTGGCTATTCCAAGGCAGGAAGTCTGTTGCACAGTCTCATTTAGAAATATCATCTGCTGAGGAATGAGGCATGCTCTAAATAGCGCTTCTGTTCCCTGGACTTTCCAGTCTCTAGAACCCCAGACTGATTTTAAGTCTACAGTGTCTTTCCATAAGTCGAAACTCCGTTCAGACAGTTGGGTAATAAAGGAAGCAGAGTAAATCTGTTTTGTGTTAGTCAACATATTTTTCTGTGCAGTTATAGGTGCAACCTTATAGTAATATGAGGTCGGGTCTGAAATATGAAACCCTGAAAAATATGAACATTTTTGTGCAAAAGTTTTCGAACTGCTTTTCGGCGGTGTTGGGCAATGTTCCCATTGGTGATATGTGAAAACATTTCTAGGGTTACTGGATTTGTGTAGAAAATGATGACCATAATGTTGATAACAATACATTGTGTTAAAGTCTGATGTGTCTTCTAACATTTCATTGCTAGAAAATGCAGCAGATTGTTCTAAATCAGACAACATATTATTCACAGTTTCAAAATCCCAATCATCGGAAAATGTACTGGAGATAATGATATCATTCAAGGAAATTTTAAATAAATGTGGTATTTTTAAAAGTTCAGCCGGGCCAAATATATCATAATCAACCTTGTCCCATACTATACCATCAGGTACAGGAACTGCTGTAATGTTCACTGATGACAAGTCTCTTTGTTCACGATGTGATGAAAAATGAGGTTTTAGGAGTAAGTTCACTTTTGATGCTGCAGAGTTTTGGCGAAGGAAAGTCCCATTAATAAGTAAGCAGAAGACAGTTACTAAGCCTAACCAGAAGAGAAAGAAAAGTATCCCAGTGCTTATCCAAAGTTCTATCCAAGGTGTCACCAGGTAAGTCTTTTTTTTTTAAATGTAGAAGTCTTTGATTTGTTGTTTTCGAGATATTGGGGCTGGCGTTGTTTCAGGTTCACTTGGATCCAATGAAAAAGTATCAAAGTCGATGAAATAGCCAGATGCAGCTCAATCTATTTTAGGTAGCTCAGCAGGTTTTGTTGAACTTGTAGATGGTGCTTTTTGAGGCATATTTATGTAGACATCTATGTTAGGTCGAATTGAAATTTGTCTATCTTCTTGATTTTTTATTCTTTGTTCAAGTGGAACGAGTTCCATGGCATTGTTGCTTAGTCCATCATTCCGTATGGGCGGCTCTTCAAACGTGATGAGCCTTTCTGTTTGAACTTCCTGTATGGTAGCGAGAGGAGGGCGTCGGCTACCCAGGAGCCCACTAGGCCTACTATTCAGTATCGGCCACATAGTGTGGTTTGATTAGGTCAATGGAGACCAATCTTTTCTCCTTTTTCCCGGCAAGAGGGGGCAGAAGTACAGTTCTTGTTCCTTCAACGACCAGGACAGGTACAGGCTTTCTGTACGATGGCCCAAATTCTTTTTTGGCCACTATCTTTTCTCTGACCATATCCCCAATTTTAGGAATCCAGACAGCTCTTGCCATGACTGACTTGACTTTCTCAGTGGCGGTCCTCTTTACCTGCATATTGCTTTGCAGGGCTCTGGATTCGTTCAGATCCTGTAAGACAGCCAAACGTTTATTGATGTCAAAAGGTTTTTCTTCCGCCACTGTGCCTTTACAATCTAGATCAGGTACCCACATTCTTGTTCCATATAGGATCTCATAAGGAGTGAAACCCACTAGAGAACTTCTTGGCATGTTGTTTAAGGCCCTCTGAACCCCATATAAGTGATTGACTCAACTACCACCCGCGCCTAATACTTTTGCTGTTAAAGATTGCTTTAAGTCCCGGTTTTTCCTTTCCACAACCGAATTTCCCTCGGGATGGTACGGAGAGGAGTAACGCAATCCTACACCCAAACCTCCCATGGCTTCCTTGTAAGCCCTAGAGCTAAACGGGGCCACGGTCAGAATGTAATGTGCAAACTGCGTATGTCCCTATAAAGACTCGCAAATCTTTGATAACAGTTCGAGCGTCAGCCGAGTGCTGGGGCCATACCCATAGGAATCTCGAGCAGGAATCCACTGCAGCCATGATATACTTGTAAGCCCCATCAGATTGTAAGGGGCCGTAGTGGTCCAAATAGAAACACGTGAGTGGTCTGTCTGATATTAGCAATGGTGTCTGCGCTGGACGTGTTATGGTGGAGCCCTTCATCTGTTGACAGATGTCACACTTTAAGACATAATCTTTGGTCTGCTTCGTTAACCCTGGCCACCAATAGCATTGTTTCAGTAAAGAAACTGTCACCGTAACTCCTGCGTGTGCAGAACCCAGACCCTTGTGTGCAGCTAATATTAAGCCTAATCTGCGATCCATGTTTGGTATTACTCTATCCCCCACTCCAGGAATCTGAGCAAATGGAACGTTGTTTGCATCTAACTTGTAGGAGTACTTGAGTGGAAAACCTTTCGGAATTGCCTTATTGTCTTTGCGTGAAGCAATGACAGCTACCATTATCTGTCCGTCTATTCTTGTTTTTGAACGAGTGATTGCAGCTACGGACGCAGTTCGTACTGCCCCCTTTGTGGCTTCATCAGCCAATGAATTCACTTCAAGGTGAACACCATCACGTTGATAACTCAGCGTGTGTATCACATGAGCTCTTAATAGTTCGTTTTTCAACTCAGCAACCTGTTCCCATAGCATTTTGTGCTTAATTGTGCCACCTTTTGAGTCTTTGAATCAATTTTGTCCCCATTAGTGAAGATATTCATTGTATGACTGGACACAGTAAAAGGAATCGCACACAATTAGTGTGGGGAATTCTCGATCTGTATTAATCAGTGCCAGTAAAAAAGCTTTTAGTTCTGCAAGCTGAGCCGTGCAGTCTCTTAGAGACTGAGTCTTTGTACAGCTCGGATGGAACTTGCCATCCTGCATCCGACCTTTAACAATCGCATATGCGGCGCTATATTGTTGTTTACTTCCTATGGCCCATTGAGCAGATCCGTCAGTGTAAATTATGAATTCATACTGATCTAGAGGCAGTATTTCATTCGGGACAGGATATTCTTGTTCATATTACAGTAATGCTTGTGTTTTCAGATTTGGATCATATCTGTATTCCACATCAGTTGCAGTGAGAGAATTAGCCCATTGTATCCATCTCGGATGTAAGGATTTAGCATTTGGAACGCTCGCCTTTGTAGCAGCCTCTAAGGCCGGTACCGGGGTTACGACAATTATTCATTTCTCCTGAGCCAGTGCTCTTTCTCTCACCACAGCAGTCTGTACTGCTGTCAGAATTTTTTCTGTGGATGCAAAACGCATCTCAGCGTTTGTGTACAAGTGTGATTTGTAAGCTATTGGTACTGTTTCTCCTTCATTATATGTGAGGTATGTGTACCCAGATTGACCCGCAACTATACGGATCACCAGATTGCGGATATTTACGCGTGTCTGTAAGTGTTTGGATGCTATCATGTCTGCTTGTAGGGAACGAAGGATTTCTGTATGTTCCTGTGTCCATTGCCTAACTGAAAAATCAGGTCTTATGAGGTCGTAGAAAGGTTTAACCCTTTCTGCGTAATCCAAAATGTATGTTCTACCAAAATTCAGGAATCCCAGTATGGATTGTAAATTTTTCAATGATTTTGGAGGTTGGAGCAGCGCACACTTTTCTAAAAAGTTGGCTCCCAAGCTTTTCCCTTCACTTGAAAGCTCATATCCCAAAAATAGGATGCTGAGGTGGGCTATTTTTGATCTTTTGAAGTTAAATTTGTAGCCCTCAGAGGCGAATCCCAAAATTATGGTGCCCACCCTCGTCAAGTGTTCCTCCAGGTCATCATCCATCAGATAAATATCATCAACATAGGACAATGCCTCTTCATCCAAATTTTGAAGTAACTCAGTTACCCTGACGGAAAACAACCCTGGGCTATTTTTATATCCCTGGGCAAGTCGACAAAATTGACGCTGGTATCCTAGCACTGAGAATGCTGTCAAGTATCTGCTTTCAGGCGCTATATTCTGGCAGAAAGATCCATTTGAGATATCTAATGTTGTTTTGTATTTTTTTCCGCACAATGTTATTCATTAATGCGGCACTGTGTGCGTTTTGTACTGCAAATGTTTTTGTGCATGAATTTAGATGTCTGTAATCTAAAACTAGACGATATGTATTGTCAGGTTTCATTACCGGAAACAAAGGATTATTCATTGAGGAGGTGCAAGTTTCAATCACCCCCTGGTATTCAAGTTGATCTAAGATCTCCCTTACCTGTTTTTTAGCTTCTTGCTTTATGGGATACTGCCTCTGTGGAGTTGGAGTAGATTTTAATGGTATCACGTGGTGGGTTGACTCTTCATCCCATCCAACATGGTTTCGATATAGTGCCGGAGCAAGGGCTACTGCCCACTCCCGTGCATATGCATGTTTTAAGTATTGGGGAACGAGGTTGGCATAATTACCGTTTTCCCTTTTGGGCAATCCATAACAATAGCAGGCGGCCAATCTTTTTCACCTAATAAAATGTCATAGCCAAAAGTTAGGTTCTCCCAAAAGAGACCTTTTATTTTCCTGGGTTTTGTTCCCCTCCATCCGGAGTGTTATCTCATGTAACCTATGTGGGACGCTTACCCTAGTATCAGGTGTTTCCACTGTGATATGTTCACTCATCCCCGCTGTCACCAGAAATTCCATCAGGTTCTAGCGAGCTATTGTTACTTCTGCTGCGCTGTCTAGCATCGTCAGAGCCCATTCCCCGTTCAGTAGTTGAGTCCTCAGAGTTCTGGGCATGTCTAACTTTGAGACCTGCTACTTTCTTCTTCTTGAATTGAGGTTTTGATTTAGGCTTTTCTTCTTTTTTGGAAGCGTAGTCTGAAGTGGGTTGTGTGTCTCTGGACTTTGTACGCTCTTCTTGTCTGTGTTCTGACCGTCCTTCCTTCTCTGAGTGTTTCGATGAACCCTGAAAGGAACGAGTGGAACGTGTATCAGTGTCCTGATACCTGTCAGGTTTCCTAATGTTGCCCCTGTTCCTAAGGTTATACCTCCTTTCGGAGGGCTCCTGCTGAGGAGACCTACCTCTGGACTGAGATCTATTGTCTTTATTCTTTTGTTGTTTGTTATTATCCCATTTCTTCTTCGAAGAAGCAGGTGCTTGCTTAAAGGTATCCTTCTCAGGACTACCCATCAGTTGAGGTTTTATTGCTCTACCCCCCAAACTGTCTCTGCCTAATTCTGCATAAGCAGTTTCAATTATTTTAGGTAATTCATGTTCCTGCTGTAGAGGAGTGAACTCCCTTAGGCGTTGGCGGACTGCCACTGATGCTACCTCCCCTTTAATATTTGCTAATATTATAGCTGATACCTGGGCAAAGTTACCTAGTAACTTCATCCCTAAGTTCAGAGCAGGTTCTGCTCCATACTCGTTCTGTATTTGTCTTAATACATCTGGTATTACTGCTAGTGACGGGATACCATGAGTTCTGGTATATATGGCAGCGAAAACTGTACCCCTAGAGGTACAATCTTCTATCTGAGATGTTATCCCCATGGGCAAGCAAATTGTTAACATTCTATGTTTGTCATGTGGGCTGGTGTTTGGAAACACCGCCTCTAGTTGTGTTATTTTTTGAGCCACCCAAAATGGCATCTGTTTGCGTTTACTGGGCATTTTACCCATCACTGCGTGTAATGTTTGTGGTGTAATTTTAGTTGTTGATGTTCGAGTCTGACCTGTTGGTGTAGCCGTTACTGGCTGAACTGTTAGTGTCCTCATCACAAACTGTGTCATGTTTCTGTAAAGTCTTATTAGCTCTTTGTGAAGTGTAAGTAAGTGTCCTGCTGGCATTGTTTCAATGTCAGGGTGTGGTGTGTAGGCCGCTAGTACCGGCCATGTTGCTCCATCTCTTCTAAGCGGACCGAGTCTTACTCTATTTCTTGTATGGGGGAGGGCGCCTTTAAACCAGTATAAATGCTCCTGGTAAGTGAGCGGAATTTCAATGTCCTCGTATGGACAATATTCCATTGGTTTGTCATCTTCTAAGTAGTAATGAAATGTTTTGTTTGCGCATTTGCCTGTGGGAATCTAACCCATGATTAGAATACCTCTGTTCTATATGATTCATGTGCCTCAATCACGAAGGTTACTTGCCCACCCCTAGCTGTTAAGCCGTATGTTGCTAGTTTTATGGTGATGGCATTTCTAACATTCTCTGAAATGTGAATTGCATCTGCATCTTCTTCTTCGCCTGAGAGGTTTAGCTCAAGCACAGCGTTATCCTGCTGTTCAGTCATTGTTTTTAGTAAGAAGAGTTTGCAAGGGAACTGAGATAAGGTGTTATGCACAAATAGGAACAATGTGTCCTTCAAGCTTGATTAACCAAGAGCCAATACATAGGATTTTGCCTACTCAGCTGCGGCAGATTTTTTTACCCTCCCACTCCAGACATCTCTGGGGAAATGTGAGTAGGGGTCTCTGAGAATAGCACGACTGAACTACTCAGATTTGACTGTTAAATAAGTACCCAACAAACATTGGCGGCGCCATGTCGTGTAGTTCCTATAAAACCTATACAGGATCTGCGCGTTTGGACAACATACACTGTAGGATTGGTGTCAGACTGATTCTAGACACCCCCACCGGGTTTGTTGGCCTGTGTACCAGCTTCCTCACAGTGCCACTAGAAACTCCTCTTACTAAGGAGAGAATAGTTCTTGGCAACTATCGAACACGACAACCCTGATCCCTCAGGACCGTGGAAACAGTGTACTACTTTTCACTCAGTCACTCGTGCTCACTTAGTCTCAGAGAGTTACACAGAATAAACGGTAGGGACGTTTTTCAATAAGTATTTATTGAACGTCGTTATTCGAGTGTAAAATAGGTATGCTGAAACAACCATTACACAGTAACAGATATAAATGATTAGAAGCACTAAGAAAGTAAAAGGATGGTAGATTTCTACCATCTTGCTATAATCATAAATACAGGCAAGTATATAAAATACATAACAATAAAATGCGTACTCCTACGATGCTACCCTAACTAGATGTACCCAAGTGTACCTAGCATGTATGTAGGTGTTAAGCAAAGAATCCCTCTAGGATAAAGTCAACCCCATTACCTGAAGTGAGAGACTGTGGGACCCCGTCTTGGTTTCGAGTTGGACACCCCGCAAGGGATGTTAGACCACTGCGAGCTGGAGTATCTGCATGCAGGAACCTCGGCGTCTAACGTCAGTGTGTGTGTCGGCAGGGAAATCCTGATCTCCTCTTCTGTCTCAGCAAGATATGATGTTTTTATACCCAAAGGTCTCCCCAGGGGTTCTACCTTGCTGTGCCACTTGTCGGACTTAGGATGACGTCAGGAATGAACTTTATACATAGATATTATACAGGGGATGGTAGTCATGCTGAGTTTCCAAGAATCCTCATGCATAATGTATGAGGCTTTTACCAGGGAAAATCCAGCATTCTGTGTGCAGTGTCGTATCTAGGTAAAAGGTCAGTCCCTAAGAACCGTTATGTATGTAATGTAGGGAGGAATATAGGCTAAGGGTTAGGATGTTTACCTGAGCCTATATTGGGATACCTATATGGAATATAACACTACCTCCTCTCCTCTCAACTTCTCCTCCCTCCTTCTCTCTTTCTTTCCTTCGTAATTACTGTTAAAATTATTTATACTGTTTGCAGTGGCAGCACTTCACGCCAAGCTGGCACCGCCAGGTGAGCTTTCTAGCTGTGGGTTTACAGTTCCCTGTCGTACTGTTGTGGAAGTTTATTTATTCTCTCCTTCCATGTAGAGTATGCATTCTCCCCTTTTTTGTTGAAAATCCAATAAAGAAATTTCTACAAAAAAAAATCTCTTATGATCAAACCAGTCAACCAAGTTTGTTTAATTGTCCCATTAAATTACTGTGATTATAGAACTGAGCTTAATAAATAATATAATGTCACTGTCTGATGCCAACAATTGTCTGAAAGCCCTACTAATAGGTTGAACAGGAAATTATTAGTAACTTAACTATTAGTACTAATGTCTTGGTAACTTTAAATTTTGATTCTTCAGGTATATTCGTAACATTCAATAGGACCGGGTTATATAGGTGTATTCTGGTACAGGAGGCATAGTCACACTCCACTGTTATGGTTAGCCACACATTTATTATACAATTATATGCAAAGGTATTAGATAATGTATTTGAAATGTAAGCATTTGTATGATATTCAGGGCAAATAATAGATGTACAATAACTTACCAACCTCTCCAATTAAAGGGAAACAGTAGCAATAAATGATACACACATCATTAGGCTTCTCACAGCCACTAGGTATAACAACAATTTTAATAAGATTTAAACAAAATGTTTTTGTTCATACTAGCACATTTTGGCTGCCAAACGTCATCCTTGGGAAGAAAAGCAGTGGTTTCCACATTTTTATTTGTAAAATAGGATATATTTTACCGAATGTTATAGTGCAGGGTAAACCTATCTTGATTTATTGGATAAAATGTGGATTTTCCAAGTTATTTTAATGATGGAAAGCTTTAAGTGTATGAAAAACAGGGAGGCAATCATGATGTAATTCTTGCTCTTTTATTAAAAAATTGCCAAACAAATTAAGATGAAAATATTTATTTTGAAAAAAGGCTACATATCCCATGTGGCATAGATCTAAAGACCACCATATAACACTATAACATAAGGTACAGTTATAATTGTATTGAGTGTAAATCACCTTTGTTATTCAATCTGTCCTCTTTCTTGATAACAAAATCATAAATTATAGTCTGTGCCAGAATGGAGACATGAAGATGACGGAGCAAAACACAAGAAGTAATTTAGTAACCATCCATTCTTTCTCTTGAGATATATCTTCAGGTGTATTGAGGAAATGCTGGTGTGGACGCTCAAAGAAACAGTATAGAAAGTAAACAGTATATGCAAATGAAATTGGGTGGCAAAAATTGGCGTAGAAACTCAAATAAATTTTTTAAAGCAGAATAGTGAAGATAACTCCCAAACAGTATACACAAATGAAAACAGGTAGCAAAAGTAAGGAAACACAATATATTTAAATTTCAGATTTAGCAGTGGGATAATACTTGCTGTAGTGTCTTTAATAAAATTAGGTCTTTCATTCAATAGAATAACTTGCAATATCAGCACATCATCTTATACTTATTTAAAGCAAACAAATAAAGACATAGAAGCATGAGGTATAAGTTTGTGATGCACAGTTCAAAAGACCAATCGGCTGCTCTGAAACAAAAGCTTTTGATGTCTTAGATCTACTGGAGGATAGGGCACCAAAAGAGTATGCATCAATACAAGCCAGAACCATAGCCATTTGACCCACCTAGTGAGTGTGGGAGAGTAGATTAGTAAATTAGTTTTTATGAAAGAAATAAGTAATTGAAGGGTGGAGGATCTGAGAGAGCTGGTACGTAGCTCATATTCATTCAGACGGCAAACAACAAGTTTTGGACATTCTTGAAAGTAAGTATACTAAAGACTGGAGGAAAAAGTTTTTGTTCTTCTGGAAATAAAGATAAAATAACTCCATGGGAGGAAAATTATTTAGCAATAATGTTAAAACCCTGGCATCAAAAATGATTTTGAATGAGGTTAAACATAGCTGAATGGTCAGTTTAGCAGATAATATTTCAATGGAAGAGATTAATTATCATTCCTGGCTTCAAACATTTGTAACACCAAATTCACATCCCACAACGCTTTGTATTTAGCAGAAGGAAGTACAATCAACATAATTCTTCTGAGTAGTCCACAGATAAGAGGATGTTCCCTGATTTTCCATTAAATAATCAGTGTTGAAGAGAAATGTTCGATGTACGCCTGTTCCCTGTTCTGTAATTCTTCCTCTGCTAAAAAAGTTAAGAAATTTGCAATGTGTGATGCACTGGCAAATCAGTGTGTGACCCTACATGCCAGCAAGACAAAACTGAGATGTACATTTTCTTGGTACCCATAGCCGCTGGGTTGCTGATGCATGAGATAAAGCCTGATGAAAGGCCTGGGTCTCAATGCCATTAGATATAGTTTCCCAGACTTGCTCTGACTGTGACACTGACAATTCTAGGAATAGAGTTATTGCCTTGCTGTATTGAAATCTTTCGCAGGCATCTGGAAATTAGGAAGAATGGAGGAAAAGTTAAGCGAAGACATGATGTCCATGGATAGAGAAAAGCACCTGAAACAGAGTGAATTCATCTGATCTTCATCTGTAAATCTCTAAATTAGAAAATTGAGACAAGATGCAAAGGGCACAATGGAAAGAACCCTCACAAGTTCTATAGTGATTGAAATACTGGCCGTATAACTCCCATGTGCTTGGGTCATTGAAGTGATGAGAGTGCCAACTGGCGATTAAATTATGAACTCCCGGACTGCACTCTGCTTTTATTGAAACAAGATGGCAGGGACAGAATTCATAAAACTGTTTTGCATGTTCTGCCAGAATGTTTGATTTTGTTCCGTCTAAATGGTTGATATATTTTACTGCAGAAAGGTTGTACATTCTGGGATGAACCAAATAACAAGGGTGCTTCTTTGTGAATGTTTGGGCAGCAAAGGAGCAAGAAAGCAGCTGTAAATAGTTGTTATACAGAAACAACTCCCTCTTTAACCATGGTCTGCCAGTTAAACATTGGCTGAACTGAGCACTCCACCCTGACAAATTGGCGTTGGGCATTATTTGTAGATCTGGGACAGAATTAAAGTTGCTTTCCATTCCATGCATGAATATGTTTCAACCATCAGAAACCTTCCTCTTTTGCTTCTCAGTCTAACAGAATTATGTCTGAGTAGGGCAGACTTTTCTGTAAGTGATAGATTTGGATTCTCTGAAGGACCCGATAGTGAAGAGGGTACAGAAAAATTGCTTCAGTGGAAAAGGATAAAATACCAACTTTTCAGCTCAAGTTCTTCTGGGGATTTCGAGACTTGATTCCGCCTCCAAGGCCCTGACCCACCTGCACTGGCTGCCAGTTGCTAAGCGTATTCATTTCAAAGCCTTATGCGTAGCTTTTAAATCCCTGCATGGACTAGGTCTGCTGCAAATGTCACACTATTTGAAGCCTTATACCCCAGCTACACCACTTAGGCCAGCGGACTGCGGTAACTTTGTCACCCGCAGATTGCGTAAAGTCAAATGGAGGGGGCAAAAGATTCACTTATACCACAACTAGACATTGGAATTCCCTACCAACAACTCTAAAAAAAGAAATTAATTTGTTGAACTTCAGAAAGGGTCTGAAGACTTGGCTATTTAGAAAGTGAGTCCAAGCTAATCTTATATAAATTCCATCGTTCTGAAGGTAGCGCCTAAACTCCTCCGGGTATATGTAGCGCTCTATGAAAGCCTCATTTCATTTCATTTCATTAAATGTCTCAATGTAGTGTTGGTAGGAGGTCAGAAAAAGTGAAAATTATTTTCTTTTATGAGAAAAAGTTTGAATTTGATAACTGAAATTGAAGCGGAGGTATTTATCTGGAAACCCAGCAATCCCAGCGGTTAGACGGGAGTCAGAAGAAATTTTTCCTGATTGATGACAAACCCTAAACTCTCTATCAGATTTATAGATAATTAAAGCTGAAACAGAAAATTAAGTTTTTCTTGGCCAATGATGAAGATATCGTCCAAATAGAGGGAAACAGCCTTTACAACGCGGGCAGAGCCATGCGTGCCGTTTCCCCGCAAGCGCAACCACGCTTGCCTTAACCACGCATATGCCTTAACCACGCATATGCATGGTGAAGGCAGTGCACGATCTAGATGTCCGGATGGGCAAGAACAGGAACAGGAAGCGTCGGGACAGAAAGCTGACGCAGACGCTCAGGGAAGGGGGGGTCGGAGTAGTTTTAGGGATGGGGCGTTTTTGGGCTCGGGGGGGGGGTTGGGTTGTTTATAATAGCAGGGGCCAGGGTTTTAGGGCTCAGGACTGGGGGCTCGGGTAGTTTTAGGCTTTGGTGATGGGGTAGTTTTTAGGACTCGGGTTGTTTATAGGACAGGGGCCAGGGCATTAGGGCTCAGGGCACAGGGGGGTCGGGGTAGTTTTACGTTTTTGCTGTAGGGTAGTTTTTAGTGCTCAGGAGGGGGCAGGTTGTTTATAAGTCACAGGCGAGGGTTTTAGGGCTCAGGGCGGAGGGGCTGGGGGGTGATCTTTACCAATCATGCCTTTACCACGAAATTGCGCCGAACCACGGCCTGTGTGTTTGCTGCTTTCATTCCGGCCAGGCTCGGGACGCAGGAAAGATGACGAGGAGAAACGCGGTGATGAGGTAAGTTTTTATTTTTATACACCCACCCCCCCGCCATGCCACTCCCTATCCATGCCAGCCACCACTGGAAATAGCAGCATTAGCATTTTTATTGAAACATATATCTCTTTGAATCAACTTGATATTTTTCTGACAGATCAATTGGGATGTTAGATGTATTTGCACTCTCAGCATATTCAAAAATTTGAATTATCGGACCCATAGTCTCGAGAAATTTATCTTGGCATTGTGCCAAAGCTCTCTGAATGCACTTTTTACGGTCTTTGCCAAATTTACTGACCTAAACCTCACCAAATTTGGATCTAAAATAGGAGTAAGCAAAACCTTGTCAGGCACCGTCGTATGTTGACATTCCACATTGAGCCTGTTATTTATCGTTTCTCTGAAGCAGTTCCGATATGAAGTTACACTCAGCAATATGAATTGCAGGGCACCATTCTGAAGACATGGGGTGTACAATTAAAGGAGGTTCAAACAGAGGATCCCCCATAGGGTCTAACATTTCTAATTGATCATTCCTATTAGAAATCTCTTTGGGAAATTTAGATGACTTCTTAATTTGTTTCTATTGGGACCAAACCAATTAAATAAGGGCCATCTGCCACATCTGAATCTGTCTCATGAGCATAGTAAATTATGCAGGTGTACTTTGAAAACCTTTTGTTCATGGTCAATGTCTAAATCAAACTTGTTCATAGACATATTTTCTCATTAGCTGACATTGTAAATGGATAAAAGTAATCTGCAGGCTTGGAGAGAACACTAAACAATAGTATTAGTCAAGCACCACTGATTGTCAACAAAATTGGACCAACCGGCAAAACGTAAGAGAAATAAACATGGACATACCCATTAGGGCCTAGCAACGCCCTTCCATCAGACTGCCAAATGAATTGTCTGAGGAGAAGAAAGTGTGAATGCCTAACTCATTCTGGACAGGAAGTAATGGGGGCCAGTGCAGCAAAAAAGAAAGCAATCAGACAGTAAGTACTGACGGAACTGAGCCCAAATGTTAACTTCCGTGTATGGAAGAAACTCGGTGTTGTGCATAACAAATATAATTTAAAAAAAGCACAAATGGTACTTAACTGGCTGCCGTTTGGCAACAAGAAAGAGGATTGCGTTACAAAGAGGATTTACACCCAAGGCACTTATAACTGTCATCTGTGTTATTTCCTCATATGGTAGTCTTTAGCTCTAGGTCTCATAAGATATTTAGTTTTGTTTTTCAAAGAAAAAAGTTTCATGTTAATTTGTTTGACTGATGTTAAACACAAGAACAAGGACAGAATGGTATGAGCCTCCAGTCTAGCAATAAAATCTTTCCCTTTCATTCCATATTGGCAGCGATAGTTGTTACAACTGCTAAGTTTTTGAATAGTCAATACTTTCAAAGGTCACCTTCAAAATATCTTTTCTGGTAATAAGCAAAAGTGAATATGTTGTGTACTGATTAGCATGCTTTTGTGATTTGGTTTTTACTTTCAAGATAACAAGAGAATTGAAAGTCCACATGTGGAAACACCAAAGTAAAATAAAAATAGAAAATGGTACAGAAAGAAAATTCGTTAGTATACAGCATTTCGTGGTGGGAAAATGGAATGTAGGCAGAGAGCAAAAGGTCAGGATAACAGAAGACTCACGAGATAACAGTCTCTAACCATTATAAGCCATCTTACCATATGAGCAATCCCACCTAGTAAACAGGAGAGGGCATCTGAGTCTCTCTCTCCGTCATTGAGGTTAAGTGTCCGAAGAACACTACTTGTATTCCCATTCGGCAACCAAATATAAAATCATACCTTAAGAATATATTTCCGCATCATCTTTATAATGCCTCTATTCCACTTTAAAGTTTAACCTGAGGTGTTGAGTCCAAAGCATGCACTCTAATCTGCATAAATAAAGGTAGCCCAATGGCATTTCGTTGGTAGGCAGGTAAGCATTCCTTAAATTTGTATTTCAAAACTTAAAGAAATATAAGAATAATAAAATATCAGACTGGACCATGTTAAGTTTAGGAGACACAAACATCAAGATTTTGCTCACATAGAAATCTGTATTTAATTTGACAGAAGTCTAGATTCATCTTTGTTACTAAGTCCTTTTCAATCCATGTTCTGTAACATTTTGTTTTCCTCTCCAAACTACGTAGGCAGTTTAGAACCAATGGACTTAGATTCCTCTTGGTAAATATGGCAGGACTGCTCTGCCAATATGGGGTGGCTGGCTGATCTGTGCAAGCACCACTGCTTTAAGCAAAGGGCTCTGAATATAATTCTTTAATCAATTGGGATCTAGTGTGTAATGTGCCTTACTTCATTGACTTGGTTTTTTATGACCTTCAGAAATGGTTCAAAGTTTTTGGAAAGAGCTAGGTAGATGTAATTCACATAACTGTGAGAGGAGTTATTTGCTCCCTCAAGCACGTCATTGTAAGCTCCATTTTACTTATCTAGCTCCTTATAGCTCCACCTGACCTTGTAAATTTGGAAGAAATTCCTTTTATCAAAAGTATGGACCTTGGTGCGAGTGACATATTCCTGTTGTGAGAGGCTGGCCTGGTATATGATGTCCACTAATGTAAGTGGGCGCCCTGCACCAGTCCAGACAACCCTTATGGTGATTTAAGAGGTCTTAGACAGCCTTAGAAAGCTCTCTAAGTGGTAGCTGTGGAGAGCAGCCTTCAGGCTTAGTCCAGAAGGAGTGTAAAGCAGCTTGTTTGAGCAGAATGCCATCTTATATGTATAGATTAAGTGAAAAAGAACCACACAAGGTATTTATAAAAATATGTATTTATTATATAATACTCTCTAACACATACAAATATCTCCTACCCGGAGATATGCACAATGCACAAAAAACTTTGCATAGAAATCACGTAAATAGCACAAAATACACAGTGGACCCCAGGGGGGGGGACCAAATCATATACTAAGAAAGTGGTATAAGAACCACGACTCGTGTCAAGACAATGTCCAGAGGACGTAGAAGTGCTCGGGACCCAAAGAACCACCCAAGGTGAGAGTCTAGGAGCCCCACGGTGATAGTGTGCAGTGTGAGAACACGACCGCGTTCTCCATACAAATCAACGTGTAAGTCGCTATTTCAATTTTGAAGATTAAGGACCCTTCCGAGTGGACCCTGAAGAAACCCAGTGGAAGACAGAAGGTTGGAAAGTCACCCCACCCGTGGATACCCTAATACCTACGTTACCTACATCAGGGAAGCCGGGAGCATAGGTGTGAAGTGGTGTCAGAAACCGCTGTCGAACCCAATGGAGGACTTCGGGAAAGTGCAGCTGCTGGAGAAGCAGAAAGTGTCCAGTGGAATCCGAAGGTGGATTAAAGCTGAGAGGTACCTGCAAGCAGAGGAGACAGAGGTTATGTCACTCAGGAGTGACCCAGAGACCTGGAAGACGTATGCTCACCGATGTCGGGTGTTGCAGGAGAGTTGACGGTGACCTTGACTCTGCAGCTGTGAGGACCAGGCGACGCTGAGGAAGACCAGGATGTCGAGAATTGAGGGTCGGTGTCCGTCGGGAGCTCCAACCAGCCTTGGCAACTGCCAACAACGTAGAAGTCGAAGAAGGTGCAATGTCGGGACCAGCAAGGTCCAGGGGACTCACCAAAAGAAGGGGAGTCAGGGCAGGCCCTGAGCAATCAGGGGAGCCCTAAAGAAACAAAGGACCCACAGGCCGGAGGCACTGGAGTCGCAAGAGGACCTCGAGCAGCTCACCAAAAGATGCATACCACGATGCAAGCAATGCAGTGTGGCTGAAGATTCTGGTCACTGGAGATTCTTGAGGTAGGGGCTACTTGGAGCCCGAAGATCTTGGTTGAAGGAAGCCAACAAGCCTTTGCAACAGCAAGTCAACGCGGGGCACAGGGGTGAGGTTCATGCGGCTCCCACGAGGGATACTGGCCTCAATCTTGGTGAGAGGGCAGGGCAGGCCTCGAGAGTTGTGGCGAACCACCACCTGTGTTGTTGAACTTTTCGGAGTCTATAGGAGCTCAGGATCAGCAGACCGGTCAGCTTTGTTGCGGTGCCTGCAGATGAGGGGAAGTGACTCCTTCACTTCAAGGGAGATTCCTTTAGGTGTCTTGGATGCCCACAGGCCTTGGAAGGTTCCTATATGGTGCAGAGGCACAGACAATGCAGCAGACTGAAAGGGGGATGAAGTCGAGCCTAAACGAAGTCCAGCAAAGTCCAGAGTGCCCAGACTGTCGAAGTTGAAGTGGTGTCTGAATTGAATCGTGTCCCACGACGAATCTAGGGACCTACACCCAGGTAAGCCCTTAAGTACCCTAAGAAAGGGTTGGGACGATTCAGTGGACTCTCCCAGGGGAGGGTTTGGACATGGGGGGAGGTTACTCCCATGTCCTTTGTCCAGTTTCGCGCCAGAGCGGGAACCAACGGCTCCCAGAGCTGATTTGAACAGGACTATGCAAGGGGACACTAAATGTGCCCCTCATGCAGACAGAGTGGCACTGGCAAGTGCAACCACCCGGCCCCAATACACTAAATCCTGTCTGGGAGGTGGTCACACCTACCTGTGACAGATACCTATTGTTCTGCCTTCCCCTGCTCGAGCTTGGCTCAGCAGCAGGAGGGCAGAATCGTGTCTCTGGTCGGCAGCAGCCATGTTGTGCTGTCCTGGTCTAGAAGACTGGTACCGGGACAACTGAGAGCCTAACGAGGCCCGTTCCAGTGCTTGGAATCATACCTCCCACTCCGTTTACGGTTTGGGGGTATGATTCCAACATGTTTGATACCAAACATGATAGGATTCGTTGCAGCCGATTTCGAGATGGTCATCGCGTAGTTACGTGGTGCCCCTCTATATAGTATATGGCTGCTTCACTTACAACCCGGGAGAATGGACTCCGTAGGCTGTAGGGGTGTCCTGCTCATGCAGGGGTGCCCTCACACTTAGAACCAAGCACCCTGCCTGCAGGATTGATAAGGCCTGCTATAGGGGTGACTTATAGGTTTTAAGTGCAGGAAACCTATATCTTTCGTAAGTGGTGCACGCACCATCTTGCACAGGCTGCAATGGCAGGCCTGTAGGTATAGTTTGAATGGTCTCCCATGGGTGGCATAATACATGCTTCAGCCTATGGAGACCCCTGGGGTACCTATGCCCTGGGTACCTTAGTACCATATACTAGGGACTAATAAGGGTACCCCAGTATCCAATCTGGGATGTACCTAAGTACTGAACATAACAATTTAAGGGAGAAAGCAGAGAGACTGGGGTCCTGATTAGCAGGGTCCCAGTCAGACTAGTCAAAAACAGCTTAGCACCAGGCAAAATGTGGGGGTAACCATAAAAGCAGATCCTACTTTCCTACATCTGTCCTTTATAATCTTAAGATTTTTAACCTAATGGCTATATATAAAGGTGTTATCAAAGAAGAAAGGACCATCAAGGGGAAGTGATTTAGGCATTTTTAATGAACCTGTACAGTTAAAAGAAGATGATTTCTTTGACATTGAATTGGAAGAAGCTGATATTCTTCCAACTAAGGATATGCAGAAGACAGGTGTTGAGAATATTCAAAAGACAATCGGACAAGAGTTCATGTGTGTATATATCAATCAATCAATCAAATTTTATTGATATAGACCTCGTCAGAGATCCACAATATAAAAAATACCATATATACATAAAATATTGTTAGTCATAGTTTAAACATTTATAGAACAGCAGTAAAAAAGTATTTAAAAATTTTAATATTTTATAGCATACAAATTCATCCGGGAGAGCTCTTATGAACTCAAACAGATCTATGGTTCTAGAGATATTTTACATAGTACAGATAGGTTTTATAAAACAGCTGCGTGCTGCAACCAGAAGTTTGTTGAGACAAACAAATAATACGTGTGCCAAGTCTTGGGTTCCTCCACTACAAAAATCACAGAGGCCAGATTTATCAAATGTGCCACCCCAGTTTTTAGTTAGGTCTTTTAGTGGTAGTGTCCTCAGTCTTAACATCAAAATGCAACGCCTGGCCTTATGATCTAATGAAAAACGCAAATATTTGGGACTGACTTTATATTCCACTGCTGCTAAAAAAGGCTTATAATAAGATAGCTGTAGGCAATGACGCTTATCTACATCAAAGCTCAATCTCGGGCTAGATTTTTTCAGGAAGAACTTCAAAAGTGCTGGAGACCAGGATTGGAGGAGTTTTATAGAACATTGGAAAAACTCCAGAGCAGTCGCTAAGTTCTCTTTAAAGGTATTTTTCCCTGAATCAGCCCTAAAAGTTTCCTGACATACGAGCGCTCTCAGTGAGCCTGCTGGTGCATGTAATTGGTTATAGGCCCATCTGATAAGATTTGCCAAGGTTCTTGTGAATGCGCTAACTACCTCTAGTTCTAGCCGGAGTACTTGTACAGGTATGGCTTGGCTTGTAGAAGTGATCGTTTGCAGGAGTTTCCCTTCTTTGAGATTTAAACTCCATTTTTTTGTAGGAATGTACTCAAGCCCATAGATTAGTATAGGGGTGATCTTTGTGCGATAAATTTCCAGGAGGGCAAGAAAATGTCACCTCCCTGAGGATTGATAAAACCTTTTTATTGCACTAAGGTGGGCTACCACTTTTAATTCAGTCCGTTGGAAATGCGAAGCAGTTCCAAGCGACTGAGAGAATACTCTCCCTAGATATGTATAAGTAGATACTACTTCAACTGGTATTCCTCCTAATTTCCAGGCGAAGGATTTAAAATGTTACCTTCCCCTAAACGTTAATATTTTCATTTTTGAAATATTTATTTAAAAAAAAAAATTCTGTATAATTAAAAAGTGCCTCAATGTTGCGCTGAAGGCCAATAGGGGTAAGGTCAAAAATGACCATGCCGTCAGCGTACATTTAAAGATGGATTTTTTGAGTTGCTATTTGTGGTGGGAAATTGTTTACCTCCTGGAAGCAGTCCGGGAGTTCACGTTTTTCCCCTGCCGCTGCTGCCCCCACAGCCCCTCTCCCCCCAGCACGACCAGCTCCCTGCTCGCCTCCCAGCTGTCCAGCCCTCTCCGACCCCTACTTAATGGCTGCCGCTGCGGGGACAAGCGAGCAAGACCACTGAGTCTTTGTCAGTGAAATTGCTCTCCCACCCTCGCAGCTCCACCATTGAGTGAGGCCTCCCCCAGCCCCTGCACTCTCTAGTGTGAGTGTCCGAGGCCCTCCTCCACCCGCAGGTTCACCTGCACTTCATCCCTGGTGGTCCAGTGGACCTCTGTCTCCCGCTTTCCGCTCCGTTTTTTCACTCGTTTTCACTTGTTTTATCACTCGTTTTCACCCTCTTTCCTAATCTATTTTTCTGCACTTTTCTGCTTTCTGCTTGTTTTCTCTTTTTCCCTTTATCCCTGGTGGTCCAGTGGACCTCTGTCTCCCGCTTTCCGCTCCGTTTTTTTCACTCGTTTTGTCACTTGTTTTTACCCTCTTTCCTAGTCTATTTTTCTGCACTTTTCTGCTTGTTTTCTCTTTTTCCCTTTATTCCTACTTTTCCTCCTTTCCCGCCTGTTTTTCCCCCGCCGCTGCTGCCCCTGCGGCCCCTCTTCCCCAGCACGACCAGCACGACCAATCCAGCTCCCCTCCCCGCTCCCGCCTCCCAGCTGTCCAGCCCTCCCCGACCCCTACTTAATGGTGGCCGCGCCGCTGGCACGCCAAAGGCGCGCCAACGGCAAGCCCGTCCGCGACCCGACCGCGACCAGCGCCAGGAACCCCGGACCTCCGCCCCGCCAACGCTACGACCCAGCAGCACTCCACACACTCAACCCAGGCCGCAACAACAACTGCAAGCTAGCATCACCAGCCGACACCCACGGACCCTTCAGCTGTCACCGCTGCCGGCACACCTGCAGCACCGCCAAGAACACGGATCCAGCACAACCCGCCCACAAGAACACAACCTGCAATGCATCCTCCTCAACGTCCGATCCCTCCACAAACACGCCACTGAAATCTGGGACCTCCTCGACAGTACCACACTGGACGTAGCGTTCTTCACTGAAACCTGGACCAACACCACCTTGGGACCGGACATCGCCATCACCCAAGGATACAAGATCTCCAGGAAGGACCGCCCCACCCGCCCGGGAGGAGGAATCGCCATCGTCCACAAATCCACCCTCCGCCTGAGCAAACTCCCCGACGAGCCCACCTTCACTTCAAGCTACTGGCCAGCCCCACCGCCACCCTCCGAGGAGCCCTCATCTACCGACCCCCTGGACCCCGCGGACCCTTCGCCAACTCCATCACGGACATCATCGCCCCGCAGGCCATCGCATCCACCAACTACACCCTGCTGGGAGACCTCAACTTCCACCTCGACAACCAACTGGACCCCAACACCACATCCCTCCTGGACAACCTCTACAACATTGAACTCCGCCAGATCTTGACCGAGCCCACGCACTCAGCAGGACACACCCTCGACCCCCTCTTCACTACAGGAAACTCCATCACCTTCAGCCACACCACCGAACTCCCATGGACCGACCATCGTTGCGTCCACTTCACCTTCAGAACACCCACCATCCACAGACACCAGCACCTGCTCCCACGTAGAAACTGGACCAAAATCACCGACGACCAGCTCACCTCCTCACTCAACAACTCCACCCCAACCATCGCGGAAAACGACGACCCCAACACCGCAGCCCGAACCCTGCATCGATGGATCTCGGACAGCGCCAACACCATAGCCCCCCTCAAGAAAAACAACAATACCCGAGCCAAGAAAGCCAGATGGTTTACCACCAAACTTCGAGAGTCCAGACGCACTTGCCGCCGCCTCGAAAAGGCCTGGAGGAACACCAGATCCACAGAAGCCCACAACAACTTCAAAGCCGCCACCAACTCCCACCACCAACTCATCAGAGAAACGAGGAAAAAAGCGATTGAAGACAGAATCTCCACCCACGCGCACAACAGCAAGGAACTCTTCAACATCATCAAGGAGTTCGCCCAACCCACCAGCGAGTCTACTGACATTCCTCCCTCACAAGACCTCTGTGACAAACTCAGCACCTTTTTCCACCACAAAATCAAGAGCATCTACGACAACTTCGACGAAGACAACCAACACACTGAACCCTCACCAACCACCCCCGACACCCGGAAACCAGCGATTGACAACTGGACAGCCCTTACCACTGAAGACACACTGAAGACAATGAAGTCAATCCACTCGGGGGCCCCCACGGACCCCTGCCCCCACCACATCTTCAACAGAGCCGCCGACACCATCCCACCCATGCTCCGCCACACCATCAACCGCTCCCTGGCGACCGCCTCGTTCCCCGACGACTGGAAACACGCTGAGGTCAACCCCCTCCTGAAGAAACCCTCAGCGGACCCCACCGACCTCAAAAACTACAGACCCATCTCCCTGCTCCCGTTCCCAGCGAAAGTCATCGAGAAAGCCATCAACAGCCAACTCGCCACATTCATCGAAGAACACAACATCCTCGACTCCTCCCAATCCGGCTTCAGAAAAAACCACAGTACGGAAACCGCCCTCCTCGCCGCAACAGACGATATCCGCACCCTACTGGACAAAGGAGAAACAGTAGCCCTCATCCTCCTCGACCTCTCAGCGGCGTTCGACACAGTCTCTCACTGCACCCTAATACGCAGACTCTACGACGCAGGACTCCAGGACAAGGCCCTCGACTGGATCCGCTTCTTCCTCTTTGGCAGAACGCAGCGGGTCAGACTTCCCCCTTTCCTCTCGGACCCTACACCTACCGAGTCCCCCAGGGCTCCTCCCTCAGCCCGACGCTCTTCAACGTCTACATGGCTCCACTCGCCCCATCGTCAGAACCTACGGACTCAACATTGTGTCATACGCAGACGACACCCAACTCATCCTCTCCCTATCCAACGAACCCAACACCGCCAGACACAACTTTCGAGAAGGCATGGAAGCCGTCGCCAAATGGATGAAAAACAGCTGCCTACAACTAAACACCAACAAAACAGAAGTACTCATCATGGGCCCAAACCCCGACGCCTGGAGTGACACCTGGTGGCCCCCCGCCCTCGGAAACCCGCCAACCCCCACGGACTACGCATGCAACCTGGGAATCATCCTGGACTCCGAGCTCAAAATGGACCGCCAGATCAACTCCTTCTCATCTTACTGCTTCCACGCCCTCTGCCTCCTTCGTAAGACCTTCAAATGGATCCCCCTCGAACACAGAAAGACCGTCACTCACGGCCTGGTCACCAGCAGACTCGACTACGGCAACGCACTCTACGCTGGAATAAACAAAAACCTCACCCGCAAGCTACAGAACATCCAGAACACCGCCGCAAGACTGGGCCACAACCTGCCAAAACACTGCCACATCTCCCAGCACCTGCGCACACTCCACTGGCTCCCCGCCGAGGCGAGAGTCACCTTCAAGATACTCACCCACGCACACAAGGCCCTCCACGGCACCGGACCAGCATACCTGAACAGCCGACTCAAATTCCACACACCCCAAAGGACCCTACAATCAGCCCAGCTCTCCCACGCCGTGGTCCCCCACACCAGAAAGACCAGATCGGGAGGCCGCTCCTTCTCCTTCCTCGCGGCCAAAGCATGGAACGCCCTCGCGCCACCTCAGACAGACAACATCGCTCCCCATCTTCTCAAGAAACCTCAAAACCTGGCTCTTCGACAGACCCTCTCCTTGATGGAATGGAACCTGCACCTACCCCTAGCGCCTTGAGACCCTTACGGGTGAGTAGTCGCGCTTCAAACCCCTGATTGATTGATGTGGCCCAGTCATTCAGATGGTCCAGTACACTAGCCGCAAAGATCTTCCCTCTGGCATCCAGGAGGGCGATTTGACAATAATTGCTTGGAGAAAGACGGGAACCTTTTTTCAAGAGAGGGACCACGAGAACTTGGGATATGGCCAGTTTGGTAGCAGTACGTAAAGAAGGGGGTCAGAAATCTACTCCATCCATCAATATTTTCTTTTAGAACCTTTGTGGGGATCCTATCTGGTCCCATTGCTGCTGTAGCTCTCGCTTTCCTTATATAAAAGGCAATTTGCTTTTCTGTAGGCGACATTTTCTGCTGGTCGAACTCGCTGCAGGGATTAACCATATAGAGGTGTGCTTTGCCAGAGATCGTCAGGTTAGTTCCATACAATTTAGAAAGATAGTCTACTCATTCCTCTTATGGAACTGGTATCGCTGTTGGAGGTATTTTATTTCCACTAGCTTTTGCAATTATATCCCAGAAGGCCTTGATGTTTTTCTGCCGCACTGCTTCTGAAGGTCCACTTAGCTCCTATCCATTTTTGCTCTGTTGTCTTTAATGCAGAGCCTTTTCCGTTTATTCTTTAGGATGGAAATTTCAGTCTTCCTAGTCGGTGAGTGTTTAATAAATTGGAGTCTGATTAACTTATTTAACTTACTAGAGGGAGTAGTTCACTATAGAGTCTTTCTTCCTAGGAGGTCTTTTTTTGGTGAGGGAAGACTTCCTCTGCAGGGTATTAAATACCGCTGTAAGAGTACTTCCAAAGTGGAGAACTGGATTAATTTGGTCGCACAGTTGGACCTCTGTTATTCTGTTAATTTCTTGCTTAACCTCAGATTCTCACTGTTCCAATTGCTTTTGTTGGATTGATACCTCTTCCTTTCCATATGATAGAGACCATGAAGATACTGGCTGTAAAGTAAAATCTATTTCGAGGCAAAGTATTGCATGATCACTGCTTTGGATGAATTGTGTGGAGAAATGGTGGAACTTGTTGTATAAGTCATAACTGCTAATAACATAGTCCAGTAAGGATAATCCAGTTGGACCTTTCCGTGTATAAGACCCTGGCACATCTCCTTCCGTTCTCCCATTCAAGATCATTCCATTGATTCCATTGATTTGTTCCAATAGCATTTTCCCTCTCTTATCTGCCCTTATAGGGACTGGAAAGACAGAAGTTGGAATATAGCAAGATTCCTCAAGCTCAGAATTCCTGAATGTGTTTAGGAGGGCTTTGGAGATTTTTGCATTGAAATCGTCCATTTAGAGCACTTGTACGTTGTTGCTAGAGCCTATTATAGTTTCAATTTGATCAAATATATTTATAAGCACTATATTATGTTCAAGACCGGGAGGGATATAAATGTTAAATAAAAATAGTGGTTTAACGCAAGCATTATTGTCCAAGTACTTTAGCTTGTGGCACTGCACATTGGGGCCAGTGAGATGGATTATTTAAAAATCCCACCTCAGCTCTTCTGATAGCAGGATGACCAGACCTCCCTTTGCATGCCCTTGTCTTGACCTTATGGCCGGAATATTAAAGATAAAATAGTTTTCCAGATCAAAATTGTCCACAATTTATGTATCCTGGAGGCATACTATTGAGGGATGATTATTCAAGAGACGTACTTCTCCTCAGCCATCTAATAAGGTTTGTGTGCTAGCTGCCATTGACAACCGTGAGATTACTCACTTTTTACACACTGAGTATGGGGACCTGTTAAATGACTTACTTTTTAAATATAATTTGTGTTTCTGCAATGAATTAACCAATCCCCCAGTCGAAGTTAACAGTACTTTTAATGGTAGGGGTCAGAACAGCGTTATAAATATTTTGCTGTTTCCTTTACGTTATTCTGTGTTGGTTTTAGATTTTTTTATTTGCGATATTGCAATTAGCGATCACTTTCCTCAAAGTGTCGCTTTAAATATTAACCTACTCTCACAACAGGGGCCACACAATGTGTGTCAACTATGGAGAACATTGATATCTCCCGGCGTAATGGGTATGCTTTAAGATGGTCTCTGGTAGATCCAAATACTTTTTTAGAACAATTAATCTCTAAACAGAAGGAGGCCTTTGATATTTGTCTAGATGAGTCTGCAGACACATATAAAGTTATTAAGGCCTTTGAGCAAATAAAAAAATGTATTAGCGAAGGGCTTACCGCTAATTGGAATATAGCCGGACCAATGAATTGCAGTTGGTTCGACACTGTTTGGCCTTAGGAAAGCCTAAAGCGAGCCTTAGGTAAACAACGAATGTCTACCCAGGAAGTTCAGGAGTGTAGACACACCTATAGACTCGCTATCAAACATCGTGAAAAGGTCTTGAAGGAGGAGACTTGGAATCAATTACTTGAGGTTAGCCTGACAAAAGATAATATTACTTTCTGGCGTATTATCAACTCTCCCTTTTACAACACAGCTGAAACCCCTCGGAAGCTGAATGGCTTAATCACTTTACTAATCTCTATTCAACCCAGGAGGCTACTATCATGGCCCTTCCCACTACCACTCCCACGAGTATTTCTGCTACTACTTCCCCTCATCTGATCAGACTTACCCTGACTTTTCTTTAGATGAGGTAGTCACGGCTCTAAAGGCGAGTAAAGGCGTTAAAGCACCGGGCCCTGATGGGATTCCTATTGACCTGTTTGAATCCAATATTAACCTCTGGGGTCCCCTTCTAACTCTACTCTTTAGAGCCTGTCGGAGTGAAGGTTTCTTACGTACATGGCCTGAGTCCCTTATAGTTCCCATATTTAAGAAAGGAGACTGCAATAGCCCAGCACAATGAAGACCTATTTCCTTGCTGGACTCCCTAATTAAAGTGGCTGGACATATACTCCTAGGTAGATTGCAGGATTTCGCAGAGTCCAATAGTCTTATTTCGGATCTGCAGTACGGGTTCCGCCCAGGTGTGGGGACCACAGAACAGGCCATCAATCTTAATCTATTAATAGGGAAATATGTGCGCATTAAAGGAGGATGTTTGTTTTTAGCATTCGTAGACTTAACTTCTGCGTTTGATTATGTGGTGCACAACAAATTATGGTCAATCATGGTCAGTATGGGAGTAGATTATACTATTGTCAACTTCCTTAGAGACTTGTACGAATTGGGTCGGGGCAGAGTAAGATACGGCCTAAAAGACGAATGTACCCAGTCATTCCCTATAGAAAGAGGAGTTCACCAAGGTTGCTTACTCGCCCCATTTTTGTTTAACCTTTATTTTAATAGTTTAGGCAGTACCCTTGTAAATAAGTGCACCGACTTAGCCCAAGTGGGGCAGCGTCCGATACCGGCACTTCTATACGCTGACAACGCAGTTTTAATGCCTCATACCCCACTTGGACTACAGCGTGTTCTTGATGAATTTGCCCAGTTCATGCAGAATCTGGGTTTGAAAATTAGCATCAGTTAAAAACCTTTGTTATGAAACTAGGAAAAAGGTCCACAAATTGCCGAGACATTTTTATAGAAGGCTCAAAGATTTAGTTTTCACCTACATTTTCTTACTTTGGTATTTTATTCAACAAAGATGGGAGTTGGTCCAGTGCGATTAAGTCAAGGAGGCTTCAATTTGTCAAAAGCACTACGGCCTTGCTAGATTTTGCCAGGAAGTTGAGCATAAAACACCCACGGGTAATGATGACAATCTATAAGGCCAAATGTAGACCGACTGCCACGTACAGGTCTGAGTTTTGGGGATGTGCGAATGCTAATTTACTACAGCTTGCAGAAAATGCATTTCTAAGGAATCTCCTTGCCCTTCCGAAAAGTTGTTCTACCTACGTGTGTCACTCTGAATTGGGAGTTCCTTATTTAGCAGATGTGATCAAGATTCAGCCAGTTTTGCTCTGGCATAAGATCTGGTCCTCAGAACACACAGGGCTCAACCGCTCTATTATAGAGGTCTGTCGTAGATCTACATCCGCATTTAAAATCCCCTGGCTCAAATTTGTGTGGAACTTCTTGGTTGACATTGGCCACCCTGAGTTTTTTGACCATCCGGAGCTTTTGACCAGCATCTAAAGGAAAGCTCTTAAATTAAAATGTTTATCCCTATTAGAGGACTTGAGGCTATCTACTGAGATTATGAAACCTTCGGTTGGGAAGAACCAGTTAATTCTGACCAGTCATGACATGCAACCCTATCCAGCTAATGTATATAATCCACACCATAGATTTATGCTGACTCGGTTCCGGCTGGACATCTTTCATCATTTAACGAGCTTCCCTATCATTAATAACTGGGCGCCTGATCCTGTGCCATGCCCATGTGACAATGTCTCTAAGCAGAGTACTATTCACATTCTCCTTTTCTGTTCATTTTATACAGAGCTGAGAAAATGTTTTATTAAGCCCCTGCTAAAACAACTTGGATTTGTGCAATGTCGCCCAGGTTTTATATATTTGCAATCGGTTCCGAGCCTGTATACATGTGTTGTATTGTCACAATATTTATTGGCTGTTATAATACGTAGGAAGCAGTTGTAGAAATTGTACTGTCTTTAAGGGGATGTTTCTGCTTGCTTTTATTCAGGCGTTTTTATTCTTCATTTTAATGATTTCTTTTAATTGTTTTTTAATTCAGATACTGTTTTGTATCTTTTATGATTTACCATGTGTTTCGAATAAAGCTTTCTTGATTTATTGATTGATTGATTGAGACAGGATAGTTTTTTGGGGGCTAGTCCAGCTATGTTTCATGAAATTATCATTGGACTATTGCTAAAAAGGAACCTTAGCTATCTTATCATGTTTATTTCCATTCAGATTGCTTGGTAGCCACGACCATACATTATCATTTTGGGTGTTTATTATATTGTTTTCATTATGGTTCCATATTCGTCTGTCTCCATCCTCTAGGCTTTTTGTTAGTTTTTCCGGCGATCCTGAATTAGGCTTTTTTGGGGGAAATATTGTTTTGGTAGCTTGATGATTGACCTTGAATTTCCCCATATATGATCTGAATAAGGCTCTCGGGGGTGGCTGGGGGGGGGTGTTTCTTACACCTATTACATCAAACCCATTTTTATGCAACTTTTCACTTTCCTTAAAGATTATGCCTGGAATCACATTGGACCAGAATTCAACTCGCGCGGAGGTTGTATCGAGATTGGCAGGAAATGAGACCAACTTTATTTCTGAGGATGTGAGTGACTGTAATGAAGGTAGACTATGTAGCAGCTTTAAAATCTTCTGGCGGTTCAAAGGTTCTTGAGTTGTAGCAAAGAGGTCAATTATCTCAATTATGCTAAAAGGGTTCTGAGGCTCATCTTGATCTATCAGCTCTATGTTTGTATCGTCTTCTCTTGTGGGCTTGGTTGAACGATGGTAGCTCTTAACTGAGTTAGTGCTTTTAAACTCTAATGCCAGAGGATTTAATTCCAGTCGAGGGTCTTGGTTGGAGAATAGGAGTCTTAGGTCTCAATCATGAGTATTCACTAAGATAGATGATTCTTCAGCAGCCTTGATATTTTCATCTTTTGGTTCAATTATAACAGAACGGTCAAATTCTGCAAAACTTAATTTGCAAGATTTTTTCTTTGCAATTCTTCGATTACCCCTGCTATTTCTCTTAGTATTCATTGGTTTCATATCTGTAGAGGAGCTCTTTGATGGACTTACCTTTTGTTTAGGCTCCTCATCCTGTCCCTTCATTATTGATGGATCCATTTTAGTTAGATCTAGTTTCGGAGACTTATTTTAAGATTAAAATTTGAATAGCTTGGTAAGGTTTTTTCGACTAATTTTTCGGTTATTGTTGTTGGTTGGTCTTCTTTTTCTATTGTTTCCTTGAATAATTTCCGTAGGGAGTACACTATCTCTGCCTTTCCCTTTTTATTTCTCTTTTTATCCCCTCCAAAGGGGTTTTTGACTTGAATATCTACTGATGTAATTCTGTTCGGGATTTCTATTTTCTCTAAGCCTTGAAATTTTAGTTGGTCTGGTGCCTCCCTTATTCCAGACTTAGGGGCCGATTCCGATCTCGGCCGGTAGGGCACCGAATCGGATTCGGCTTAACCGGATCCGATTCGGAGCCCTAGTTCCCGACCGAGTCGTACGTGCGTCCGGGCGAGCGAGTACGATGCGTGCGCTCGCGAAATCTCTGACCTCTCGCAATGGAGACGTTTCCCGGCTGGGTAAGTACGATGCGCACCTCGACCGCTCCGACCGACTCGCGCAGCCCGGCTCCAAGGAGCTGTCGGAGCCGCACTTTGGGGGTCCGTGTCGGACCCCCATGGAGGCGTAGGCGTGCGAGTCGCACACAGGGGGGACACATGGGTCCCCCCTACACGTGCATGTACGGTGCGACCCGCATCGACGCGAACACGCTGTAGGGGGCGCCCTTGTTCGCGTCGTGCCCATTGAGTCAATGGGAGCCCATGTACGCGTCGTACGACTGGCTCCCATTGACTTCAATGGGAGTCCGACCGAATCAAGCCCGATAGCATACGTGCGCATCGTACTCATTCGGTCGGACTGCTAGGGTCCGATTCGGTCGGAAATCTCTCCGGGTCCGGCTCGGTCGGAGAGATTTCTGGCCCGAATCGGAATCGGCCCCTTAGTCTGGGGACTTCCGCCTGGAGGATGTATTTGGAAGTCTACTAGATACTGTAATACTGTTGATTGCATTTCCAAAAGATGGTCTATGTTTGTCATTGATTTTTCAAGCAAAGAAAGAATAGATTCTAATATCTTTTGGAGGATAAATAATGCGTCAGATAATATTTCTTGAGTGTTCATGTGTGTATATAGATACGTTTCATTCTCATACAATTTGATATGGAGTGGTAATGTGGGAAAAGAATGTGTAAAGATAGGTATTAAGTAGTACCAGGGACTGATGGATCTCTGAGTTTCCCTGAACTGCATCTTCAAGCAGATAGGAAAAACATGTTCATTTTTACAGTCTGCTTTCTTTCAAAGAAAGCAAAACTCAACCCATTAAGGACCTCTGAAGGTAAAATGGTCACAAAGTCCAATCTGCCAAGTTGTAGATTGTGGTGCCCAGAATCTGAAGCAATGCTGATATACAGGAGGTCTGAACCACTAATCATTCATGGGTCAACTCTTCCTAAACTTTGGTTGCAGACAGAACTGCCACTTCTGTGCTATGTTCAGACAGAAAACCTGAAAAAAAGGCATGGCAAAGTGGTGAAAAGAAGTAACTTGTACCAGAAACTTTAAATCCGCAATCTTTTCTAAAACCGTACTCATGAGTGGTAAAATGGCAATGAGGTAGACGTTTCCAAGAACGTGAGCTTACAAATGAGGATCTCTGTAGCAATGTTTTATTAGTAGATCTAGGAAAAATTAAGGATGGTCTTTCCCACAGTAATTTGTAAGTGAATTCTGCTACAGGAGTTCTGAGAGCGTAGGCCAGTCTTTAGAGTATAAGAATCCAGGCAATCATGAGGTCAAACTGGAACTTGATGTTGAACTTTAGGAGACAATTTATGAATTCTTTACTGGGATAAGGGATGATGAACTTCTAAATTGAAGCTGGGTTGTGCGGTGACACCAAGAAAGTGGCACATTTGAGAGGCCTCTAGGTTTAGCAAGCACCTCAGTGGCTACCATTTTGTTTTCTATTTTGGATATATATTTTGGATATAAAATAATTGGCAACTCTGTTGCTTGAATCATGGTTGGGCTTATGGTCCCATAAAATTTGGAGGAATAAGGTAGGTTATCATGGTTTAAAAGACAACTTCTTAGTAATTATGTGCACAATTCATAAACATTTTTGTAGTATGTTAAGTAGTACTACAGTAGTATTCCCTACTTATTGCAAAATGCAATTCATAAACCTACGTGTGGAAATCTCTGACTCCGCCATGAGTTCAGATCTCTTTCCATTGGTCTACATTTTAGTAGTAAATGTGGAAGGTATGGGGTAGTGGCTTGAAAATAGGAAATACTTACACCTAAATGGGATAGGTTTAGGGTGGGGTAAGAAGGGGTTCAGGGAGGGAAATAAAAAAAAAAAAACACTCACCCACTTATAAAGTACTGGAGTCAAAAAGGTCCCAAAACAGACATAAATTGTACACTAGCCCAGCCTTAGAGTAATTCCAGTACCACACATAACTACTCACAGGTGCTGCAACATCCTCCAATAGAAAACAAATGGAGGAAGGGACTTAAAATAACACCTCAATGGAAATAATACTAAAATAAATAAAATTATTTTAGTTTTTAAAATAAATATATAAATGTTGTTTATTTTGGAAAAACAATATAATTAATAAGCAATTAGTATGTTATTTCTATATTATTAACTTATTTTTACATTAAAACTATAATCAAATTTAGCATTTTGTTAATTATCATCTAAAATTCTTTCTATACATATATAAGTGGAGAGGTGTGGTGCAGCGGCCAGGGCAGCTGACTTCGGAGCACAGGGTTCACGGTTCGATCCCCGGCTCCGGCGGCAGCTCAGCTCAGCACCATGTGACTCTGGGCAATAGCTCACTTAATTTCCACTACGGCCCCCAGCGCCTTGACACCCGTAAGGGTGAGTAGCTGCGCTATATAAAAACGGACTTACTTACATTTTTTTTATAATCAATTTTATTGCATATTAAATAAAAATAAAATTGAATGTAGTTTTTTTTTATTATTCTTACAGATATTTTTAAATTAAATAGATGTATTTTAAATAAGTAATTATTTAATACACATTTAAGTTAATGTGCTGTAACATTTTGTTTAATTACTTCTAAATTGAAAATAAATTTATAAAATGAATTCACACTAATAGTTTAAAATAAAATAATTCTAATATTTTTGTAAAGTTTAATACACTTTAATATGTTTTCCAATACTGTACTATAGGGAAATCTCTACGCCGGTGCCGGTGACCTCTGCATATGCTTAAAAATTAAGAGTAGTAACTTTACACTTGTAGATTCTTTTCTAGGAGGCTCCACCAAGGGGTGGAGACTTGCAAGTCTACACCTCGAGTAACTTTACACTTTGAAATTGTGAATAGCAAAAAAGTGTATTATTACTCCTAGGTGCAGGAGTGGATTTACACGAGTACATCTATACATGCAAATTTACGTGTGTGAACCGGGCCCATTATGTGCAGAACTAGTCCAGTTAGAAAGGAAAAGGCTCTATTGTTGTTTATTTTTTATGATATATGTTTAAATGGACTTGTAGGCTCGTTTGTTGAGGTTGTTATGCTTCTTCTGTTATTTGACTTCAAAGTGCTTCCTGTGGAAGTTGGTAGCTTTGAATGACACTGCAAATGTGCCTTCACTGTTTGATAGTGTATTGGGTGCCTTTAATTGAGCTTCACAGTTGATGACTTTGCTAATTTATTAATTGAAGTTATCTCTAGTTTCGTGGAGAATGTAGAAAGAATGAGAAACTTAACAAAGTATCTAGGAATAGACTCAACATGTCACTGGTAATCAAGAATTTAGGTCCAAGATGGGAATCCTTTAATCAAAACCCATGGTTGTTTGAAAGTAGGTTATTCATTTCGGAAGTGGGCACTTCCAACTTAATAAACACCCCCTTTTGAGGTCTCACCAAAGTTCTCAGTGGAACTCTGCTCAATATCTGATAGCTGTGGCACAACCAGCCGGTAATTCCTTAGGCAAATGCATGCTAGGCTGAAGAAGTACCAGCAATTTTAAAGTCTGGTGAATAACTAATTAAAATTTCCAAACCAGTATAGAAATTTTGAAAAATACATTATAAGCAAAAAGACAACAAAATGATCAAATTCAGATTAGAGGAACTGAGATATTAGCTTTTTAAAGTTTTAAGGCAACAGGTGCTTAGAAAAAGTACAGTGCTTATCAATAGTACACGTTTGCAGTTGACTAGGACCTAGACATTATTACAGACTGACGTGATGGAGTGGAAGTCATCCAACTAAGCATATCACATCTGTCAAAGATTTTACCTACGGACAAGGTCTTCATTTTGGAACTGAAAGCCTTCCAACAGGCTAGGGTTAAAACCTGAAGCCAGCGAGAATCCCTCAAAGTCATAGATGTCATTATGGAGCTCCCACTGAAAATGTAGGTTTTGTTGTAAAAAGTTCTGAGTGCTACAAAGTGGGATTTCATAGCCACCAAGGTTGCTTCGTTGATGGGATAGATAGCTTACCTCATCCCGTTCAAGGATTTATGGATTGATTCACTTTTTTCATTCTCAAAGTTCATCAGCTGGGCAAGGCTGTTAGCTGCAGCAGTCCGGGCTCCACAAGGCTTGCTACCTTTACCATGAGGTACAGCTGAACCAGTTTTTAACTCGACATACAGCTTTAAGCAGGAGAAACCTCGTTTATTTCCTCCTGACGAGGGTGCAGCCTCCCTAGGTTAGTTTCAGCACCTTATGCCAGTCCTCTGGAGGTGGGAAAAAGTTACTAAATTCCACTTTCCTCCAACTGCTTGGAAGTTGCCTCCTGGTCACATCTGCAACACTCCGGTCCAAATGGAAGACTTCTAAACATCAGGTCGCTCTCCAGCCAGGGCTACTGCATGGGGTCCGGTATACATTAGTCAGCTAGCCATTCTTGTAGTTTGGAGTCCTTCTGCATTTTGTGATCTTAGAGCAGGCAAAACAGGAGGTCAATCACTTGACCTTTGGGGAGCAGTTCCAGGCCCTGGGTACCAGTAGACATCAAGAGTTTTTTTGGCTTATTCCAGCAGCCAGGCAGTATCTTTGTTACATCTCAGAACAAGACTTGCCGAAGGTGGCATGTTTCCCTTGCTTAGCATCATAAAAGAAGGCAGTGTGTCTTTGATTAGTGCGTCCAGCATGTGGTGGGAGGTTTCCGCTTGCTCCACCTGACCAGTGTTGGTGCCTCTTAGGTCACAGCGACCCACAGGGTGTTCTGCAGGTGTTGTAGAGCATTCTGTGCATGAGGTGATTGGCGGAGTTTGAAGGAATGAGGGATGTCAAACATCAGGTTATTCTTCTTTAGCTGGTCATTTTAGGGAAACACCATTCTCCTGGAAAGAGTAGGTATTGGTGGTTGCCTATTCAGTGTTTGTTGCCTAAATTACTTAACCCAATACGGTGTCAGCCTTTTTTTCTAGTGCTATAATATCCAGTCTAGCTCATATATAAAGAGGCTTGAGCTAAAGAAGGATGTGTTGCAGTGCTTTTTTTTACCCAGATTTTTCATTTTGTTCCTTGCTTTTGCACTGCCTTAGAGTGACTCAGATAATATAAAATTATAGTTTTATTCTACATGGTATCAGCACTTTCCCTGCCATGTGTCTGCAGTGCTTTTATGCAGTCTAGCCAGAGCACAATTGTGCTCCTTGCAGCCATATATGTTTATCTTATACGTGGGTGGTGTAAATACACTGCAGTCTACATATCACATTTACACTGGTACAATTTCTGCACCAAATTACAGTGGCCTTACCAGAGAGTTAAACCTACCAGGTGGTGGAATCAATGCAACTGTACAGTACAGTTTTAAGTGTGGAGCACTAAATAGCAGTGTAACAGTGCAGAGTCATAATACCAGAAAAACTAGGGAACGGAATCAGGCAAAATGCCCAAGGTGACCAATAAGAAAAGGCGACTTTTCTATAGTGGTATTACACAGATCCCTGGTATATATCTGGCCTAAAGAGTGACTACCTTTATGGGTTAGTTCTAGGAGTGGGGAGAGGGAGAGAGGTGTGAACAGGCAGGCATGGTTCAACCTCTAACATTCCGATGGGTTCCTGTTGATGAGAAAAAAAACATTAAAGTCCCTCAGGATGAAACATGCAAGAGTGCCGCCTAGGTAGCTATCCATTAGGTCACTTGGGTGGAAGCGTTTGAAGGATATGTGAGGCCTTGTCAGGCAATAAGAGAGAATAAATGGTAGGCTTTTTATTTTATGTATGTCTGAGGAATTTTGGAGGGTAATATGTTAGTCATAGTGGTCTGTGTTGTGCGGGGACTACGTACCTATGGGCAGTATTAAGGTCCCAGACATCAAAAAAGTCAGCCTAGCTAACAGGCGTCTTCTGTCGCAAATTCAAATGCCAGAATGGGATATGCTTGGCTAGCAGCACAAGTCATGGGCTATCTTGCAGACAAGCTGTGTCTCTGCAGGGGCGGTGTGTCCATTGGGGCGTTGGGGCGTTGCCCCACTAAGCCTCATGGACCGACCCGACCGTCCGTCAAGGCGTCAATGATGTGATGTCACCACCAACTTCACTTGAATAATCGCTGCCGCTGCGGCTATTCGAATCGCATCGCAACTTACTATTCTAAATCTAACATGAGTCAGCGCTGATTCCGCTGAAGGGGTGGGCCCGGTGGGGGCGGGGCTGCGGCAGTAACTCTCACTGTGTGTCAACTTAGTTCAAGTCAACAACTTGGTCACGTGGTGTTGATTGGTGAAGTCAAGTCAAGTCACGGTCAGTCCCCTGCGCATGTCTATTTTTGGGCTGGTCATTTTTATGACCAGCCCGAACATGCGCACACAGTGACGCTTGAAGGCTTCCTACTAACTTTAGCAGAGCTGAGGGAGGGACCTGAGGGAGGGTGCGCTTCATACAGCAGCAGCACCCCCGTCCCCGTCTCATATGGGCGAGGAGTAACCATGCCCCCCTAGCCAATCCTGGCACTTTGGCGCGGTTGGCGCCGCTATTGCAGGGCCAGGATTGGCTGAGGCACCGCGCAGCGCAGCAGTCTGTCACGTGAGTAAGTCACGTCACCGCGCCACACACGCCAACACCACACACACCACCACAGCAGACCTCGTGGTGACTCGTGACGGTGTTCCAGTTCCACCACCAGACAGTGCGTGCTTAGTAATAGTAGGTGCTGTTGTTTGTGGCAGACAGTGGCTCGCGCACAACGGTTTGATTGGTACTCCAGTCCGACTCCGAGATCCATCATCTGACTGAGTCCTGAGTCCCCTGGCTGATCTGATCGTCAACTCTTTACTTCACTACTTGGAGCAAATTAAAGTAAGAAAGAGTCCGGCGCCGGCGGGGGCCCCACATTTGCAAAGTTGGGGAATGTAAATGTTTCAAACTTAGTTTCACCGCCGGCGTCCTCCAACCAACAACACCTGCATACCATACCATACGGCATACGCGCACACACAGGGCCCAGGGGGAACTCTCAGTCTCTCGTCAGTCGTCGTCACTCACTAATCACTATTACTGGAGTGGATTTTCTTGTTTAGTGTTGGTGATGGTGACCGTGGCACCGACACCGACACTAAACAAGAAAATCAGTCCTGTGCACCGACGCGACGCGTATGATGCCTGTGACTGTCACGGTGTCACCTGTCTAAAAATGGAGTCATTAATTAATGTTATCATTGTATGTTGTCACAGAGTTGTCTGTCTTACTCTTATGGACAGCCGAGCCGAAGGCCTTTTTGAAAAACGCCGGCGTAGCGGGGTAGTCCGTGTTTTGCCGCCTGCCTGCGGCCTGACTTCACTATTATGTATTGTGGTCGCGTGTGACGCACGTCGCACGACGGTTTGATTGGTACTCTCCGACTCCGAGATCCATCATCTCCTGAGTCTGGCTGGCTGATCTGATCGTCAACTCTTTTACTTCACTTGGAGCAGGAGAGGCCTGGTAAAAGAAATTAAAGTAAGAAAGAGTCCGGCGCCGGCGGGGGCCCCACATTTGCAAAGTGGGGAATGTAATGTTTCAAACTTTCACCGCCGGCGTCCTCCAACCAACACATACCCTGGGCCTGCCATACGCTCACACAGGGCCCAGGGGGAACTCTCTCGTCACTCATTTTCTCATGCTCCACGTCGTGCAGTGATTGCCGTGGAATGTGCTAGACTTTTTAATAGCATTTTGGATGTTTATGATCGAGTTTTACAAAACAGGGTGAATGAATATTACTTTTCACGCACGCTACAGGTAATGAGGTACTCAGAAATGCATTGTATCTCGAAGTCTGTTATGAAGCTCTGTGGTTATACTGAATAAGCAGCTACCTATGTTATATGACATCTCTTTATTAATGTAATAACTGCACTTTCACAATTGCTTTATTAACCTTCCTGCTTTCTCAAATTTGCTTGAAAATGCACCATTTTTCCGCTTTTTTTCAAAATTTTCTCGGGGGGAGAACCGCCCCAAACCCCCCTTAGGTTGTTCGGGCTCGCTCGCTACGCTCGCTCGCTACGATGCACTATGCCAATAATTTTACGCCTCACCACTTTCAAATGTCACCAGCCGCCCCTGTGTCTCTGGCAGCTCGACATGCACGTAACTCCTCTTCACAAAGTGCTGGAAGTATAAAGTGGAAAAGGGATGAACCTGGACACAGAATTCTTCACCTATGTCTCACGATTCCACAATGGAGTGACTCCTGGATTTGAAGTTAGTAACCCACGGCTCCATCTGCTTGGATGCATTTGCTTTTTAAATAAAATCCCGGCACTAAATCATAATTCTCTGAAAAAGGTTATCTGAGATTGTCAGTTTAGCTCAGGGTCGAGTTTCCATTTACCTCAAGAGCAATACAATATTCAGGGGAACTCCACTGGTGACGTGTGTGCTCCGTCACTCTGATTTTTCACATCTGGCGAGAGTTATTAATTAGCAAATACCAGAATTGTCTTAGTGCAGGCCTGTGTGGCGACGAGACCAATCTTTGGCTAGGTGCATGCATGAACCCTGTCCTGGGCTAAAGGGCTGTCTGCAGGGAGGCACACACGTCCAGCTTCATTAGCATTCATGAGCTGCCATCTGTGTGTGTCTTCCTGTGCATAGCAGGGAAAGGAGGGCATTCAAAGTGGCTGTTCTTTGCGAGATAATCTTTACAGTTTTTCCCATTTGATCTTAACGTATTTGGAGGAATAATACATTTCTATACATTTCCTATAGAGTAATGCCATTCGTTTTTCATGACACCGTTTTTTTCCCTGCTTTTGCATGGGTTCATTTTGTTTTTATGGTTGTGAAGTGGTACTGCTGCACATTTGTTTACTGTGAAAACGTGGATGTCATTAGACCGACAGAATATCTGGAGTTTCAGGAGTTAAAATACAGAGACTGTAGCACCATTGATTTTTATAACAATTGAAATCATTTGTTGATGTGGAACATTCCAGAGTCTGTCTTAACGGTGCTGTTCTGCTGGTAATTCCAGCCTGCGCGCCTCTATGAGGTGCAGGGATCCGCAGGATCGGGGACAAAACAATAAAATATGAAACTGTCCATGAAAATCGGGGGTAAAGGGCACCCATATTTGTGAGAATTGCATCTTGCTATGCCTGCTGGGACACCACACGTACTGTGCTGTCTGACCTGTCACGAACATCTAAAATATTTGTTGTTTTCGGCAGTATTTTTGCTGCTCCCTCAGGTAAAGTGAGTATGACACACAAGGAATTGCACTGGTTGCAAGTGAGATGGGAGCACAAATGTATAGAGCACTAGCTCCTTGGCCCATTGATCATGTGAAACATCTAGCTCACTTGACCACAAGTTTTCGCGACCATTTTGAGACTGTTTGGTCATCGTGGCCTCATCTCCTCCAGCACCTCCTAAAGGAATGGCACATATCTTTTTGACACTACAAAATGACGTTTTGAAAGTGCCTAGTGCCAGACTCCCCTTGCACTTCGATGTTCAAGGTTTAATGGCATGTTTTACTCTTATTGTGTATTGAGCAATGTGTGTAAAATGGGTGGGCACTTATTTGAGGTTCATCAAATAAAATTAAATGCTCTTTCTCACAAAGGTCTAATTTCCCTATGCCTCTCCGCTCTCTCGGGTACCTTCTGAGAGCTTCAAAAACAAGCATTGGCAAAGCCAATAGGTCTTGCCAGTGTCCGAGTTATTGGTCTTGTCAATGTGAATGCCTTTTAGCCATGTTGTCTAGCAGCACATCTGCCGACATTGCCGAACAACCACACGTGCACACACACACCTAGTACTCACACGCACAGAAAATGAACAGAGACTACACGTGTGCCAAGTGATAGCAGCCGTGCACACATGCTCCAATCAGCATATCAGCTATACATTAAAAGGCCATTAAAGGGCAGAACACCACCACTCACTAGAAAGAAACAGGACTACAATGGGGGCTTAAAGCAGTGACGGGGTCAGAGGAGGGGGTGGTTTGTGGACGGGTAAAGCACTGAGTGGTGCGAGGGAGCAAGCAGAGACAGGAGGGAGTAGGTGGGGGAAACAGAAAGCAGCAACTAAGGGAAAGGCAGTGATGGGGGAGGGGAAGGGGATGATCTGTGGGTGGGGCAGGTGGGAGGAGTCGGAGCTGGTAACAGCACGAGCACTGTGTAGAGTGCTGAAAAAAAAAGAAAAAAGTAGGTCCTAAAATGGTCTTAAAAACTGGAGGAGTCGATGTTTACAAGCACTTGGTCTATGCTCTGGGGGATGGCTAAACAAAAGAAGAGACATGACCATGCATGCCAGGGACAAATGGTGACAAGGAATATGAGACAGACGATCGAGCGTGCAAATGCAAAGACTGTGGCGGGCTCAAGCCCACAGATTAACCACATGTCTCTTCGAGACAGCACAGGCGGGGTCTAGCTGAGACCTAACAAGCAGAGAAGTGTACAATTTGTGCAAAGGGCACAAAGTTGATTAATTCTTTACATTTCCTAAAACTTCATAATTTCTGTCCATGCACTATTATAAACATTGTAGTGTTTCAACTCTTTTTTTTTATTTTGGTTCTTAAAACTAAAGAACCGTAACTGTTAATCATTTGAGCATGTATGAATGCCAGGCTTCTTTCTCCTAAAAATTGAATTGTAGACAAACATACAAAGTGTTTTCAAAAGTGCTAGTTGTTTAAAATATTTGTGTCACCCTTCTTCCTTTCAGTGTAGGACTTAAAAAGTGTGGAACTAAAATGTGGATTCTTTTGTAAATAATGCAAAATAATCAAATATACATTATCTTGTTTTGATTAACCAGTACTTTAAGTCATAGATTTATCTTATCTACCCAGGTATTAGATAATTTTTTCAATCCCTTTTGGTAATTGGCCCTAAAGAATTCTTTGCATGATGCCAAAATCTGCCCCTGATACCTTAATTGGCTATTGGCCATTCTTGGAAATATTGGTAAGTAAATATATTCACACCATCTGTGTAAATAGCTTGTTGGCTTAGTGAGAAGAATAGCTTCCATATCTATTTATTAATCCACCAACCTATTGTCTTGTATTATCAACTCAGCGAATGGTTCAATAAAAGTGGCAAATAGAACAGTGCCCATCCATATGTTTGCGTTCACAGTTCACATGCAGCTTCACCCCCTAACCTTAAAGATGTGAGAATCACAATTCCAAACAACTGGCCTCATTGTTAAGCAGCCATGAAGACAGCAGGCAATAAAGCAGTGAGACTACAATCTGCTCCGCTTTCAAAGGCCTCACGTGCAGGCAGTTGACCCCTCCATTGTCTTCTTTACTTTTACAAAATCTCAGGACAGGCACTTACATTTCATTTCTTTGCAAAGAGAAGGGACTGATTGATGTTCCCTCTCATGAGCCACAAGGATGGGGAGATGCTCTCTTGCACAACAACTCTTACTCTAGCCAATGTATTTCACAAAGGGAATTGTGAACCCACAAGAGTGGCTCTCGTGTGAATGAGGTACAAATGCTTTACCTTGAGAACAAGAAAAAGGAGGATTTAAGTTCAAACACCAAGGAGGTCTGCATCCTTGACTTGATGTTGTATTGTCCTGTTTTTCTTTGGTGTTGCCTGTTTTAGTCTTACTGTAGCTGTAGGCCTCTGTAGTATAGACTGGTCATGTCAAACAGGAGCAAAAACCAGTAAGCAACATGCAGAAGAGCTCGATACTTTGCAAGTTTTAAATCTTGGCTTTAAACCATGGCTGATTGACTTCGTCAGCCATCCTTTGAGATCTGTGCTACTAGGACATAGAGTGCTTGTTTCGGTTGTGGTTGAGGAGAAGGGGGAAGAGTTGCTGGAAAATGGTTGACTGCAAAATACACCTGCTTCCACGCAAAGGATCCAGCGTAAGTCTCCCACCTCGCGTCTCCCAAAGTCAGCCAAACATTTTCATTGCTAATACGGTTGTGAACTTTGTCATGAGTAATTTCAGAATCGTTTTTGTCGAAATTATACTATTAAAGATACCTTGATAGCTTTGAAGCTTCCACCTCAAGTTGCCAGTAAGTTAAAAAATATCTAAAGAAATGATATCCATTGCTTACTGTGTTAACAGACAGGATAGCTAGGCCATTATTTCCTTTGGTAGGACTTATTCTATTTTCTAAATAAAAAGTGGAGAGGTGAAAACAAATAATTTTTCAATTCAACTCTCTAGAAACAGCTAGAAACAACACTTTGTTCCTCCTCTTTTGGGAAACAAATGGAGAAAAGAGGAATTGTTTGCCACTTCACTGATGTCAGTGGTGATATTATTTCTGGCAGCAGTCATGTGGTTGATGCTGTACTTTATAATGTCAACAATGAAGTTCTCAGAATTGCATCGGGGAGTTTTGGTTGTGTAGCTCACCAGCATTATTGAAAATACATTTTTAAGTAATGGATCATAACCATAACATCCCTTGAGCTGATGTTTTTTGGGGAAGTGTCTCTATGTGTACTCTGGTCAGGCATCACGTTAAAACTATGATGGAAGGTTTTTAGGTCATCCATTTGTGATCCATTAGAAGCAAAATCATTTAAATATTCCCACTTCTGCCATATGATGTCAATTGTTAGAGAACTAGTAATATCATTGCCGGATTAACCTAGTTACTGAAAACGAAACACCAATATTCCATTCTCCCAAACAATGTTGTCAAGTGATGCTCCCTAATGTGCTTTGCTTACCTTTATCCAGGTTTTTTTCCTATGTAAGTTAAGCTAAGTGATCCAAATATAACATAGATCACAAATTTACTGTGTGAGGTCTGTGTCTATAATATGAAAGGAGTCTTAAATGAAACACTTCAGTCATTTCCTGGATGAGTTCTAAACTTGAGTTCTAACTTGGTTACTGATGGCTCTGAGCATATTGCAAGTCGACCCCCTCACTATTACCTTATGTTGCAGAATAGCTCAGTGAATTAGACACCTGCTGCCTACCTCTGTTTGATCAGCAGATCAGGAGTTTGCAACAAGTCCAACTCAGCCTACCATAATTCTAAAGACGTTAAATAAAAAAAATATTACATTGGGTAATAGAAGACCTTGGTATTGAAATGACACAGATATCTGCATTAAGCGTTATATAAAAAGATGCTATTATAATGATGGAGAGAATTTGCTACCTTTTCTTATTCTTATGATGACGTATGCCATCTTTGCTCACATGGGCCATAACCCTTTATTATTACATTATCTACTTTGTTAATTTTTAGGAAAGAGAGTAATCGCAGTTGGAGTTTGTTTACAGAGTTTTATCGTTTTAGTTATTTTACCAAGTAGTACCTTTGGTTGTCCACAATGACGCGGGCCGGCACTTCCCTGGGTTAAGGCAACAGCACTAGGGTCCACCTAATATTGATGCCAGATAACAAAAAAGGCTTGAAAGGGTCCTGTCTCTATAGTTGGATTGCTTCATAGTTCTACCTTACAAGTTGAGAGGCGCAACAGGACAGCCCCTCTCAGCCGTTGCATGTTTCCAGTGTTTGGGTCAGCACGCATTACAGCCATTGGGAGTCAGAGATGTCCGTCATGACGGAGTTTTCCTCTTTACCTGAAATCAGCCATTTCATTGTCAGAGTAGTTATATGAATCTCCATACATGAGCACAGCAAAAGTGTCCATCTGCAGCCACCGTCATTACGATCTCAACACGAGCTCTCTCTCCATGGATCTGTAGTGTGAGGAACAGGAGGTGGGGTGTCAGACACCGCCACAGCCCCTGTACAGAGATGGTGCCTGGAGCAGCATTTATGGGACTCTGACGAGTATAGGTTCTGTATCACCTGGGCTAACATCACGACTATGCATGGTTGCCCACTTTCGTGGTTGCGGGCCACGTTGACAGAAGAGCTTACCTCACTTCCGGCATATTCTAATCTGCACCGAGGGGTCAATACCGGATTACCAAATAGGCAAAGTAGGCACTGGCCTATGAGTCCCACTCCGTTTAGCGGACCCGCGACAACGCATCAAAATTGGTAAAATTAAAAATGTATTAGGAGATAATTTGCAGGGGGGGGGCGAAATTTCGACTGCCTAGGAGCCTCCACAGGGTTTAATCCGGCACTGCGAGGGGTGGAAGTCTGGAAAAATTTAGGCCAGCAAGGCTTGACAATGGGATGGCAGCAGGGACATCTTAAGGATTTTGGGGGCCCTGGGCCAAACACATTTTCGGGGCCCCTGTTCAGAACAGTTTTGAATTTATGATCCAATTTCAGGTCTTTTATGCCCTCTTTGGCCAGGTCGCTGACCGTGCACAGGCCCACTCGCCTAAATTCGAAATGTGTTTACATCGAATATTCGGGGGTATAGTGATGTTTGTTTTCAATTTGTAACGCAGCAGCAGCTCACTAATATTACTACAAATAATCTCTGTGACACCCTCCCATTTCTCATATGTGCTGTCCTGTTTTGCTCTAAAAGAAACTTTTTTTATGGCTGTTGGATGAAACATAAACACAGCATTTCTCTGCAAAATGTCTGCAATAAACTCTCATACATCCCCCATATTAAAAACTAAATTAAAGGAAAATGGTATTTAAAACAATCTGTTTAAGAATTATACAAGGTCATCAGGGCAAGACTCTCTGCAGAACAGAGCTGGCTCTATCGGGGGCCCCCTGAAATGCTGGGGCCCTGGACCAGAGCAGACTTTGCCCATGCCTTCAAACGTCTCTGCATGGCAGACGATGTGGTTCCCTGTGAGATGCCCACATACCGAGGGCGTGGCCTGCAGAGACGTTTGCAAGTCACCGTGCACTCTTCTCGGGAGGATAGCTGTGTCTGTGATTTTCAGACTTCGGTGGCATGAAAGGGCCATATACACCGGCAAACACGGCTTATCCATTGTTGATAAGGAATTCTGGCACTTCTCAGGAGGAAGATACCGCCGTGAGGCAGAGCTCTGCACTTTCTATTTTTAATCCCGAGCTAGCGATGGTTCTGTTTGCCCGATGGACGTGACAGTACCATCTGTCCAACAGTGATTTCCTGTCGCTGCACGCTTGGTTACCTGTGCAGTGATGCACGCGGAAGCATGTTATAATGCATATTCTTAAACATTATTCATTAGACATGCACAGCCCAGATATATGACTCAGAAGCTCGCCGGGGGCACAGCATGTAACTTTATTGCAGCCTGTTAAAGGCAAGACTCCCGTGGCCACTTTAAAACATGTTCATTTAAAAAAACCGAGGGGAGGGAAAACTTTCACCCCAGACGGGAACCGAAACTAAACATATACTTTCCAACTATTGTTCTCTGCTAAGAGGGCATTTGATGCGGAAGGAAGGAGGCGGCTGGGGGTGCCAGGCTGTTCACCTCCGCAGCATTCTTTGCCAGTAGTTTGACAAGTCTTACATCATCATTGCTGATTTCAGAAGTTAGTGTTTGCAGGTGCGAGATATGGTATGTTTTGGCATCTGAGAGCTGTCGAGAAGGGATGGGGGTGTTAGCTGTGGTCTCTCTGTCAATGAAATGAGAGAGCATGAAGGAGATAGACTGAGGGCCGTGAGGCATTGAGACATTTGTGACACTGAAAGCAAAGCATCCCTCTTAGAGGATAGGATTGACAGTGTGGAGTGTGGTGACTCACAGCAAGGAAGGCTACTGTTCTGCATTGGTAAGTAACCATAAACAGGGTCGGACTGGTAAATTGGGCAATCAGGCAGTGCTCTATGGGCTAGTGCTTTTTAGCTTTCTGGGGCCTGTTTAATGGTCTGGTGGGCTTTTAATTTACCTGATATTACCAAACATTGACTGCAGCAAGCACAAATGCATACCGTCTCCCATACTACGCAAAACCCTTATACAGTGTACAAGTTCAAAACTGCCCTGATTGGCAAATGTGAGCGGCTTTTTTAACGATCTCATTAGCTAATGGGGGCCACTTTTATTTTGGTGCCTGAGGCTATTTTCTGTACCAGTCCGATCCAGCATATGAACTACCCAATGAAGCTCATAGAGCAGTGGCGTAACGAAAATTGAGGGGCCCCCCCTACAAGGTACGTGGAGGGGCCCCCTCCAGACTCTATCAGGAGCTCTCTGGCCGAAGTGCTGTGCTGAGGGGGCCCCCTGGAGCTTGGGGGCCCCCCTGCACCGCGGGGTCTGCGGGGGCCTGTGTTACGCCCCTGTCATAGAGTATGAATCGATGAAGAGGAAGGTCACTGCTCACAGGGATGAATGGACTGGTGAGTGAGTGCGAGTAGAGAGCAGCCTCCTACCACCAAAGGCAATGCAACCTAAGCACATTGATCTCAGCCATAAATAAACTCACCCATCAAGTTACCTGTTCAGCCAGCCTTGCACGCACTCATTCATCACCCTTGTATTCAAAGGTACTGGTTTAAAAAGTATTGTGGGCATCTAGCCTGCCCTGATAACTCAGCTTCTGATTGCAGAACACTTCTAGTAGAGATGAGGTGTACCTGAGTGGAGATGATCATCGATTGATCAGCCCTGAAGGAACTTAACAGTTGTGTCATTGGACAAAGGTGGTGCCGTGACCCTGGAAGAGGGGAAGAAGATGCTACATATCCCTCCATGGAATTCTGACCATTTACAATTAAAGCCAGTGGATCCAGTCCCTTGCACACAAGACCATACAACTCCAGGAGTAAGTTCCTCATGTAAATGAATGTAGCATTTACCATGTTTGATCGACAATGTGAGACACAACTCCAGGAGTGAGGCCTGAGTTTCCAGTAGATGTTGCAAACCCCACCTCACTCAACACCCGCTCCCCTACAAATCCTGGAAGAGGAGATTTCCAGTTCGGATGGCTAGGGTAGGAGGTTATACTTTTTCTAATGGTTTCAGAACAGATGAATGTATGTAAATATCAATACTGGAAAGCTCTTGTTTATGAGTAGCTGGTTAAATCCCTTTTCGTGTAGGTTAAGTTCTGTATTCTAAATGTATCACCCACATGCTGCAGCACCAGCTGGTGTAGGAGGTGGATGTGTTACCACTATAAAAGCCTAAAAAAGCATAGTCTTAGTCCTGATTTATTGCGAAAGAAGGCACAGTGACGAAAGGGTGGAGCTCAATTTGAGCCAGTGGTTGCAGGTGGTCCAACCGGCACTGATTTTTGGGGGGGCGGGACTTATTTTTCATCGACATACCAATACTCACAAGAGAGAGGGAGGAGGGACACCGGGAGATTCAAATTGGTCCATTGCACATCCTCCTGGTCTCAACATGCATACAGCAACAGATGAGACGTTCCACAAATAAGCCTCTGCCTAACAGTTAGAGATCAAGGCTAAAATATGTCCAGTAGTTGCTATCTTAGTGTCCACCTAGGGCATACCAAATAAGAATACTTAACCCTCGCCTGCCTAGGTGGCATGCTTCATCATCGGGTCTGGCTCCTACGCTAGACAGCCTAGGAACTGGAACCAAGGATGAAGCATGCCACCTAGGTGGGTGAGGGTTAAGTATTCTTATTTGGGATGCTCTAGTTGGACACTAAGGGCCTAATTACAACTTTCGGCGGTGGGGGAGCAGGTGGTATGCCACCACCGTGCTCCTGCACCACCGAAAGTCACCACCGCCCGATTACACGTTTAAAGTCCATGCCGTGCAGGAGCTGGGGTGCATGCACACAGGGAAGCACAGCATGTGCCCCCCTGCATGCATCCCCATACGGAGGAGGCACAGGGGCCTTGTAGGCCCCCTTTGTTTCCTCTCCGCTACAGTGTTCATGGAGTAGGAACCTCAATGACGCCACGAGCGGAGATGAAACGTGTAATATGCTTGGCGGATCCGCAGCGGTCCTGCCAAGCATATTGTGGCCTCAAGACCGCTGCGCCACTGCCAAGGAACGGTGGTTTCCTGGCGGCTGCTGTGGTCCCATGGCGGTCCGACCGACCTAGTTGTAATAGGGCTGTCGGAGTGCCGGTGTGGCGGTGGCTGGACTGCCACTGCTGCGCCCCCGCAAGTCTGGCGGTCCTCGGACCGCCAAACTTGTAATCAGGCCCTAAGATGGCATTTACTGGACATATGTTAGCCTTGACCACTTACTGTTACGCAGAGGCTTATTGGTGGAATGTCGCATCTGTTGCTGTATCTATACATCTTTTTCATCATCAGCTTTTATCACAGAACAAGGGAGAGAGAAATGCAATAAAGACAGAAAAGGCTGAAGAGAAAGACGGCAAAGCAGTGAAATAAGGGTAAAATCAGGGATGAAAACAAACCTGTGAAAGTGAGATAAAGGGGCAACATTTATGGTAGTGGATGAAGAGCCATGGGGTACAATCAAGACTAAACAGACTTTGTATTCGGAACATTCGGTGGTGGTGGACTTCTGAGAAAAGCTTTGGACCCAAACATGAATTATATTAGAAATTAGGCACTTCTAAAGGGCGCTTGTGCCAGCATGTGGTCTGGTCTCCATAGAAGTTAATTCAAGACTTCTCACTTACACAAATTCACTCACATACAAATTCACCCTGTACTTGACACCAAGGTCTTGTAGAAGTGATATTAAAACCAGGATGACAGTATGGCAAACACCCGGCTTTCCCTCACTGCTAAGGCAAACAAGCATTTGCAATGCAATAGGTCTCGCATTTGCTAGAATTTGACCAATTGGTATTGTAAATGACAATGCCATTTATTTATGCGTTTAAAAAACACCTGCAATAATAAAAGGCATTGTCATTTACAATACCAATAGGTCAAAGCGAGACCCATTGCATTGCAAATGCTTGTTTGCTACGCCACTGCCTGTTGCTTCAATATGTTCTAGTTGACGTGATTTGCTGCTGCCAATACTAAAACCACCTAAACAAATTGTTTTTTTGCTAAAAATGATTTGCTTTGCCAAGAAGAACACGTTTTGCAGAACTCGTTTGTTCCCGTGTTTAGCCATAGGAATGTGGCCCGCGCAACCCTGCACCGGAAGTGTCCGTTTTAACAATGGCCCTGAAAAACAAAAATGCAAACTGCAATCTGAGTCAGTGGGCTTTGAAAGGCAGAAAGATGAGTGTGAAAAGCTGTGCCTCTGATGTAGGCTTGTGAGAGGCTTGTTTCAACACGTCACACGGCAAGGAGTATGGGGGAAACTGATGTCTGCTCAGACCTAAACTCTGCCGCCTGATCCAAGGGGGTCTGGAGGGAACGAAAAACAAAAATACTCTGCTATTGGGGCGACGCCGGCTGTGCACATGCACAGAGGTACACACCAATGGGACACATATGACGCTGCTTGCATTAAAACCAGCAAACACGAGGTGAAGGGTGGTCATCTCAGATTGCATTGCAAGTGGTGGCGCCAGAGCCGTGGCTTCCACAGGTGCAGCAGGAGCAGTGGCACCGGGGCCCACTGAACGCTGATCATTGCTGTACTGCACACTTCATACAGAGGCCATGGGGCCCACGCCACACAGGTAACGACACGGCCTGATATAATGTGACGGTTTACATGTTAAGATTAAGAAACAGCAGGCTTGACAATGACCAGTATCACCCAGGTCACACTGCACTTCAGTAGCCTTTCTGTTTTCCACTTTTGAATTATACAGCCCGCAAAATGCTTCACACACACAGACACGCATGCGTGACCATCGATACATCATCTACTGAACAGCTTATGTTTTTTTTCCAATGTAATTTTCTAACATTCCTTTCTCGTGGACGACTGAAGTACAGTATCAGGATGAACACAGCCTGATGACTGAGTGCAAGGGTTACACAAGCCTTAACTTGTTACAGACTGAACAGAGGCGCCTGCAGACTGAGGCCCAGGAGAAACCTACACCCACAAAAAAATGAACAATTGATGGACGGCAACACCTTCAACTCCCTTACCTGTCCAAACAGCCACCCCACCAGGACCCCAAACGCACAGAAACACAACAGCTAAGAAAAATGAGTCAACACGTTTGAATGAAATATGAAGGTTTGTCTCTCTTTGACACAGCTGAAGTATTGGGGATTATGAACACGGGGCTATGTGTACCCAGCAAAAACCACAAACAGACAAAACACACACACACACAAGGGTAGCCACGCTAATCAAAAGGAAATAAGACATTAAAGCAACAGACCCCAAAAGACATCAATATTCAGGTTCAAACTGGCAGTACTGTAGATGCCAAACCCCTCTGCCAGAGTTGGATGCCACAAAAACCACCCCTATCTGCAGTGCTTTAAATTGAAACATACACGTAATAGTACCCTCTGTTTAGAGTACCTGTTTGCTCTTCAGAAGTGCAGGTGCTCATCCATTGAGAAGTGGTACTCTCCCCTTCAAATGAAAGAAGTGCAGGTGCTCAGTACCAGACAGCACCTGCCCATTTAAAGCACTGGTCCCTGGTCGGCTTGAGTAGCACCAAGCAAACACTCACGGCGCAGGGCTGTGTGGGACAGACACTTGCAGTCTACAATTCGGATTCACCCAAAATGTTTTTTCGTGTAGAAACGTGCAAAGGGTGTATAAAAAGTTGCATTAGGTTAAAAAGGTGTGCAAAAGAAGCATATCACCAAAAATTAATTGACTTTCAGCACTTTTCGGTCAGCTGTCTGCTACCAACATTTTGCCTCCTTTGCCTATTTTCACTCGTGTAACGCCAAATTTGGAGATTAGCTGGATAAGTGATTTTTGTATTTATTATTTTCAAAAACAATCGACGTAATTTCTCAAATATCGGTGGCCATGAATAACTAGATTTTTTGCCAATAAATCGTTTAAAGAAGGAGCTATACCGATTCTAACCCCTGCATCAGGTTGACACGCGGTGACGGTGGTCAGTGTGCCGATTTGGAAAGATGAAAGGCTGAGGTGGCCCTTATTGGAACTCTTGGCCGATTAATTACCTCTTCAGTATTACCAAATATGTCACAATTAAGGTGAATACTTGCCCTCGGACCGTTCTAACCGTGTCCACGTTTGTCAGGAGGGCAGCCGGCGCGGTGGGAGCAAAGCGGTTTGCCAAGATCACACGGTGAGGACAGGTAGCGCCGGGAGCCTGGATTGGAGGGCTCCAAAGTTTGGAGGGAGAGGTGGCTCTTAAAAACAGAATATGAAGTTCACTGCTTTCCTGTTGCCATTTTAGACACAGCGTGTAGCCGTGTACCCAGGAACGCACCCCTGCAGGAGGTTGAAATCTCTCCCATTGTGGGTGGATTTTTTCTCTAAAACCCAAAAAGATCTTCTGTTTTTGACCGTAAAAGTAGGCATCGACAAAACAGAGGGCTAAAATTTATATCATGACATCCCCAAACTTCGAGGTTATCAATTTCATTGCCTCTATTTTTTAAAATCATATTTCTGTGTTTGATGTTTTACTTGGACGATGGAAACTGCAATAGGATGCAAAATGTGCTCCCCGATTAGCAGATGTCCTGCCTGGGCCCCTCGTTGGCAGAGAGAAACATTTCACGGGTCTGGACTGTAACACACAGACAGGCAAACACACACACATGCACACAGATACACAGACACACATGGGCACACATACATAGATACAAACAAACATACACACACACAGATGCACAGACACACATGGGCACACACACACTTGCACACATACGCACACATGCACGCACACACATGCAGGTACGCACCAGTACCTGTCACGAGATCAGCTGCTGGTTTTCATATGCGGGCGGGTCTTGCACAAATGACACACTTGCTTCTTGTGCACTCCATGACAAACAGTGAAGGCTCATGTTGCTGTTCACTGAAACCTCGAAGGATTGCATTACCGGTCATTCTCCTGCAAACAGTGACGAGAGGCGCTTTGTTTGGCGCTACACAGCACCACATGATCACACTGGAAGGACACTCTTCGGTTGCTTTATATTCTCATCTGAAAGTAAAACCAGGCTGCAACCCTTGCCTCTGAGCCATGCACCCCAGGGCCTCTGTGCACACCGCAGCGAGTGCAGTTGTGCTTGGCCTGTGCCTCTTTAAGAGCTCGGCGAGGGCAGTGCTGCGCTGGAAGCAAGGAGGATTCACCTCCAGGTCTGGTAGAGCAGCTGTTTGTAAGTGTCTCCCCGTGCTTACGTTAGAAGTCCATGGGAATCCCTGGTCTTCGGGAAAAGCGGAAGGTACACGCTGGCTTCATTACTTTCTTACACCACAAAAAGGTTATGGTGACTAGAGGAGAGAAAGTGTAAAAGCAAAAAACACACATACGAACACTGTGAGTCCAACTGCCAGACAAACCAGCGCGGTCCCGAAAGTGAAAGAGGACCGCGCTGCAGCCGGAGCATGGGGATCTCTTGTCTTTATGTGGCCATGTGTTTAAACACATGGCCCCATAAAGATAAGAAAGTGCTTCACGACAGCCGTGAAGCAGGCGACCCAGTCCGGATCGCAAGCCAAAGGGCGGCAACCAAAAACCCTCATTTCCAATGGCAGGCCACCGTTTAGCATAAACGGTGACGCCGGCCAATGGGAATGAGGGGCGGGGCTTCAAGCCCTTTTCTAAAACTTCTCACTAGCAATAAATCTCGCCGAGCGAGTTGCGCATGTGCGCAGCAACGCTAGGCGAGACCTAAAAAAGAAATGGCAATTTTAGAAACAAAACCAAATTAAACTAAAGTAAAAATAACACTAAAAACACACTGCGCCACAACAAATAACAAAACGCCAACACATGTTACTTTCTATCAAGTTATGCAAAATGGCGTGCTGCAACCTTTAACTTTTTGCAAAAGCAATACACGGACATTTTGATTTAACAGAATATTACATTTGGAACACTAGATTACACTTTTGCTTCTTAGCTCTAACAGGAGTGCTCATCTCCTTGTAAGGCTGCAGCTCCATCTATGTAATCGACAAGAAAGCATGTGTTGTATTATATTTTCATAGGAAGGCATTTCTATTCATTTTGGCAGTAACCTAATTTGCAAAAGACTGTATTATTTTAGCACCAGTGAAGCTGTTTTATAGAACTCACGCATTGCCTTGGAAACAGTATTCCATGTAATTGATTAATCATTTTAGAACACTATAAATATGTCTAAATATTCTGTTGCATTGTACAAAATGTTCATATTGTATTAATTGCTGTCCGTCCTGCAAATCTGTTGAAAAAGTACATCTAAGAGCTTGTCTTTTGCACCTGAGAGAATGTTTGCAGAGCTACAGAAGTCAAGAATCTTCTCAGCATGCACAATGTTTCTTTTTCACGGAGGCAGTGTTATTTTCTTTATACTCATATTTAAACATCCTTTTTTGGAGTAGAATATCCCCCACCAAAAGAGGCACAGAATGAGCGTACAGAGATAAAACATCACGTCAGGCTACCCCACTAAAGATGAAATGATGTTAAAACGCGATTAAAGCACTCAAAATCAAAGGAAGCCTTGATAGCACTGAGTATCTCAGGCATTAATTTAATGTAGAATTGAAAAATAATGAACAGAATGGTTTTTTTTAAATACAAAGACGCAGGCCTGACCACACATATTTGCTGGAATCCATTGTTGTCTAATTGAGAATCATATGCTACATTTCCTGAAGTAATTGGAAAATAAGTGAAGTTCTTCTGTTAAGGGACCAGTTGTTTAGTTTGCTGTTTGAACACAGATACCGTGAAGGCCAATGTATCCCTGATTGGGATTTTAATAAACCTCATGAACCTCACTTTCTACACCTTGAAAATCAGTATTTCTGTTGTGGAGGGTGAATTTCTGACCCCTCCTGTGAACATTATTAGAACACTGTTTTACAGAGAGCTCCATTGAAGACATTACTGTTGCAGAGGGCAAATAATGGCTGCTATAGCCCTGTTCCAAAATTAGTACATTCATTGGAATGTTGAGAGTAGAGCAGCCAATCCGATTTCTAGGAATGGAGACAACAACTGACCATTGGAGCGAATGGACAAGGGGTGGTGACAGTGAATGCGTAGTCATGTGCTAGTGCACCCCTTCTGAGGTCTCTCTGTTGGTCATTTACTCTAGGAGCTATACTAGTGCTACCTATGTAACACCAGTGATCATTAAAAGGACCGGTCCCATTTCAACTTTGGCACTGTGAAGTTCATAACTGAAGATGGCGATTCACTCAGAAATGTTTCTGAAGTTAAGTTGACCTAAATTCTTGAAAACTCCAAAATACATATAAACATCTATGCAGTAATATTGACACCAGGAAGATACAGTAAACTTACATACTGCCTCAACTTTGGCTATGCTATGCTGTTCATTAAATACAAGACTGAGAAAATATCACTGGTGGCAAATGTGCTCTGTGCTGTCACAAGTAAACCACTGCCCACTCTCTTTGGGTGTAAAAATGCGTTATGAGTATGTACGGTTAACAGGAAATTGAAATGCATAGGTCGAGGAGTCTGCTTGAACCACCATTACATAATTCTCTCCTTTCCCCTTTGTATTGAATTGCTTATATGTGCATAATAATTTAAGATAAACATGTTATGGGTATAGATATTCAAGCAGCTTGACTTTTATCTGGAATGGTGCATTAACTATTTTTTACGAGTTATATTAGTTGACTCAAGAGACCTAATTATGATTGGGCCGGGCTGCGATGGGATATATAACGCACCCAGTAAATATGGACACGGTACTGTGAATTATTTACCAGGTGCAGAAAATATCAACTAACCTGAGTTTTCAGTTCAGTAATGGACAATAACATTTAGCATTTGCAGCTGTTTGAAGCAGCTGGTCTGCCTGTCACTGTTGAGGCGGTAATCCAGCCTGCTTTTGAATGGGAACTTTGATGCCCCCCCTACAGATGTCTGCAGTGGCTGACTTCACCTGTCTGCAGCTGGATGTCTGGGGCCCCCATGGGATCCCCATTTCTCCCTTTTTATGGTCACCCTCAGGGGTCACACTGACTCTTTGCCACCTCTTTGTGGTGCACAGTCAGTTACAGATTCTTTGTCTCTATGTCTGTAATACAGCACGGACACAGAGGCAAAGTGTTTCCTCATTTGCATTCCTGTGCAAATTAGGGACCCCCTTAAGATTGCACCAGCGCTTCATGTGCAATGGTTTTCTTGAGCCTCGTCTGGGTCTCCATGGACCATTGTAAGAAAGTAATCATTTATTTGATTAAATTATTATAATTGTTACCAAAAGGAGCGTGCCGTAAAAAGCACATAAAATCTTGTTTGTATGCCTGCTAGTCTTATTAAAAATGAAAAATATTATATCATAGGTTCCAATAAAATATTAGCAGTCAGTGGTGTAGCTAGACCTTTGGCCGCACGGTGCGGCCTAGGCGTTTGCCGCCCGCGGCGGCATGTAAGAGCGGGGGGGTGCTGACGGATTCCCACGACGGCCCGGTTGCTGGCGATTTCCGCGTGGCTAATACCCTGCGACGGCCGCAGCTGCGAGAGGAGGAGGCCGCTGCCCCCAAAACTCGTGTCGCCCGGGGTGGTCCGCCTCCCCCTTGCTATGCCACTGCTAGCAGTGCGTAAAACTTGGTGAAAATATCTTTTGTATATCCACTATACTTCTTTGGGCAGTAAATCAGGTCGCATAGTGTCTTCTATTAGATGCCATGGGAGTTGTGTGTGGTCGTGAGTGAAGCCACTTCTAAAAGTGCATCGTGCTGTTATGGAGGCAAACAGGTATTGGTGCAAAGCTCAAGTTTAGAATTTAAATTGTTACAAAAGGAGTGGCGCGGGCTATACAACACGAGTACAATTTTATTTTTGTGCCCACTATTCTTATTATAACTTCAAACATAACATGGATAACAATTAAATATTAGTGGTACATAAAACTCAGTCGAAGTATCTTTCGTATATCCGCTATTCTTGTAAAGTCTTTGGGCAATGGTTCGTATAGCCCAGTTTGTTCTAGTTAGCACCCCGTGGGTTGTGTGTGGTCACGGTTAGGGCCACATCTGAAAAGTGTATTGTGCAGATTGTAGAGCAAACAGTTATTAGTGCAAAGGTCAAGCTTTGCATTTCGATTTTCAACCTTGGAGTTACTTCAAACTTGTAGTATGTGTGCTGCGCTGTGATTTTGTGGAGGTTGGGCTCTGGCCAGTTAGCAGACTTTGGGTGAAGGCCATGAATTTGCCAACTCAGCCGGGATTTCCAAGCAATAAAGTATTTTTTTTGCTTGCCTGAAGGTACGCGGTCCGTGAGTTAGAAATACTGGCTTTAATAAGATGCGCCTTGCCTTTAAAAGAGCCGGGCAAGTGCAAATTAAATGCTCTAGAGTATCTTCTCTTGTGCGGAATAGTCTGCACAGGCCGCCATTGGCGAGTGACTTCCAGCTTCCGTTTAGTTCTTTGATTGGGAGAACCTTAAATCTTGCGTGGTGGGTGTTCTTGAGCGTTATCTTCCTTAAAGCACTGTTCAGGTATGGCTGGAAGAGGTATTCCGTACACGAGTTTAGTGTGAGCTTGATGTTACATTTAGAGTCTTCTATGATTTTGATATCTTCCTGCCTGGATAGAAGCCTTACTTGTTTTTTCAATGTGCTTTTTAGTCTCTGGGTGGACTGGGGTGTTTTTCCAGTTATCCCTGGCTGGGTTTAGTTTTGTGCATGCCTCAATCAAGTAGTCTGAGCAGGTGTTCTTTCCCGCTCTGAATAAGTCCTTCAGGACCTCTTTCATAGTTTTGGGTCCGGGGCAAGTGCTCTGTGGTAGTACCAGACAATAGCGACCATATTCTTGAGAGATTGTTTGCTCAAGCTGAACTCTAAGTGCACTAGGGAGTTTCGGGCGTACGAAGGTACTCGAAAGATGTGCTTATGGGCTTGGCATTGCACCTTCTCCATGGCAGCCACCAAAGCCACAGGGAAAGCTAGTTGGCCACAACAGATGATTGGTAGTAGTTTAGATCTTATTGCCCTCCGTATTACTTTGGTTGATGGGCTGTGCCACAGGTCACTGCCTTTCCCTTTTCTTCCATATGGCTGATGTGCAATTTTGACTTTCTGTGGGCTACAAACCATATGCCCAATTAGTTGTCGTCAAGAGTGCTCCTTATTTTCAGGTTTCCTAGTCTCCATTGCAGCTTGAGCTTGTTAGAGTATGGGTGAAATATGACAACCTTTGTCTTAGTTCACTTCACTACCAGTTTGTTCTTAATATTATACTCATTTAGAGCATCCAGGTCCTTCTGCATTTCCGTCTTGGTGTGGTCCATTAGGAGCATATCGTCTGCGTACTGCATTAAAATAAGCGTGCCTGGCAGATTTTAGGCACAAAGCATATTTGCAGATTTTAGAGATTGACCTAGGTTGGCAGTGTACAGGTTAAAGAGCATGTGCTCAAGAACATATCCTTCTTTTAGGCCTTGATCTGTATAAACTTTGCTGGTTGCCATATTTTACGTAAGGTCAATTCTCACCCATGTTTGAAAATAAAGTGCAATAATTGTATCTAGCAATTTTTGGGGAATTCCCCAGCCGTGTAATTTATTCCAATGAATATGCCAGTCCAAACCATCGAATGCTGTGGTGTAATCGACGAAGCATGCACCTAGTGACCGGATTCTTAGGCTGTTTAGCTTGCTCTGCCAAATCTGCTAGAGACAAAATGTTGGTGGTGGAGGCCCCTTTTTTGAACCCTGATTGATAGAATAGCAGGATGCCCTTTTCTCTGACCCAGATTTCCAAATCTTGTAGTAATGTGCTAGCCTAATGGCATTCCTCAGGATCCTCTTACTCTGTATCACGTCATTATTATATCACTGTTGGAAATGGCTCTCCTTTATGTGGTCCCCTTGTTGCCTGGCGGGTGTTTTTTCTTACAGTAATTGCTGTAAGGCTATTGCTGTTTTAGGCTAGTGTGAGAAAATGTGAGCTCCAGAGCAATTGTTGGTCTCCTGTGCCCATTTAGATTTCCAGGCAGCTAGGCTCATTGTATTTAGTTTGTGCCATTTCACTGTTCTTAGGATTTGTGAATTTCTTCACTAGTGGTTGAGTGCAAGAAGTTTAGTTTATGGGTGCTGAGTGATAGATAGTGTGGTGGTTAGTGGAACGGTGGTCACTGGTCTGCTGCTGTTTAATTGAGAAATCCAGTAGTTGGTCTGAAAGGACTTTGTTCAGGAACACATAGTCCAACATTGAGACATTGTTGAAGGTCTTGGGCCTTTTTACCTTAGTGTGTCCATCCTGGGCAGATTTCATTTGGTAAGTTTTAAGAAGTGTATTTAATATGCTACCTGTAGGGTTGATTGTGCAGTTCCCATCAGAGCCTATATTGCGAGACTTAAAATCCCTGATATGAATATCTCGTGAGAGGGGTAAGTGTAGATGAGTTCTTCTAGGGTATCCACAAGGTCTCCCATTTTCTCTAGCCTTGGGGTATCTTTGCAATTAAAATACACGTTTATCAGCAATATAGGTAAATTGTGCTCGTTGAGCTTTAGGCCTTGGGCCAGATCTGTAGTTAGTTTAATTTTTACAATTGTTATAACTAATGCCAATTTTACGTAGATGGAGAGGCCTCCGGAGGGTCTGAAGAAGAGGTTGGTCTTCTAAGCTGGTTGATGGACTTCCGCAAAGCCAGGTATTAGTAGCGGGGACATGGACCAAGTTTCTTGCAAGCATAACGGATCACCTCTCTGTAGGAATGCTAACACCTCCCTGTTGTTTAGGGTGTTCTTGACCCCAAATACGTTCCATGATATAACTGAGAGATGCCTCACTGTGGGTGCATTAGCGTGAAGTTCCACCCTGTTTAGTCTCAGGGGGCTAGGAATGAGTCGAGTTCCTCCCTGCCAAGTTGGTAGTTAACCAGCCCCAGTCACTTACTTGATGTGAGTCTGGCATGCCTTCGATGAGTATGCGTTCTTCAGTTGGCCTTTTTGGGTTGAAAAAACACCAGATTTTTAAGTTGGGCAAATTATTATTGGTGAGTGCAAATGATGTCCCTCTTAACCTGCACCTCTCTTGGTGTTGGGCTGGCCATGTGCTGGGTTTTCCATCAATATATATGGTACCTTTCTTGTTGGGGGGGGCTGGACTAAGATATCCTAATTGGCAAATTGATCCTTCTCCGCTAGTATCTTCTGGGCTTGTTCACAATGTTTCTAAGTGACTACTGTGGACTCTTTTGATGTGTGACAGCTTAGTGTCCTGAACTTGACTCGTAACTAGTCGTCAGATGTATATTGTGCCAAAACTGGAATATTTCAGGATATGCCAAATATTTGACCTGTTTAGGGTATCCATATTCCCACGCGATGTGTACTCTGTTATAAAGACCGTTGCGTCTATGATGTCACTTGGCGCTGTTGGACCTTTGTTCCTGGCCTGGGCTGATCCGTTTAAGGTGAATGGATCCGAGAGAGTGACAGGGGAGATATCCACCCTTGTAAAGTTATTTGGGGTAATCTGTGTCCTGGCCTCTATGATTTCTGAGGTACTTGGTCTAATGCGATGCCTTTTCGGGCTTGATGAGGGGGCAACACCCCATCTCAGTGTCTCCTTGATGGGTGTAGATACCTCATCATGATTAGTCTCTGTCCGCTAGGCCTTGATAGCAAGAATTGTATTTTGAAAAATTGGAAGAAACTTCTGATCTGTGTTTGAGATTGGTTGGGTCCTGGGTTTAATGTCCACCTTCATTGCTTCTGGGGCCCGTGCGGGTGAGGTTGAATGTCTGTGGAATCCTATTGAGAGCCGATGTTGCTGATTCTTAAACATTTTTGAGTGCTTTTTCAGGCACTTTTTTTGCTCTTCGAGATAACGGTTTATTGATGTCTTGGGCTACAATAGGGATGTTCATGGGCTTTGCATAATGGTGGTTTGGGTGACTGGAGCATGTGTTATGATTTTCTGCTTCAGGGGGATCAGAGCGTGTTGTTCTGATGGAGTTGGTACTGTTATTTCCCTTAGCAGCTTCAGGTGTCGACCGGTGTGTCTTGTGATTTGTTACTGCTCCCTTGTTGGCTGGCCAGCAGGTCCGAGTTGGGGATGTTAAGGGGTGCCCGGATATTCTTAAAGTAAGTGACCAGCAAGCAGAACACTTCCGGTAATGAACTAAGTTTCTTAACACTTGGCAGACATTGACTAGTGTTACCTTGTGAGCCAAACTTTGCATCTAGCCTGTTTATTTTCGTTGCCATCTCTGCGATTGCCATGGCAATAGGCTTCAGTGTCCATTTGCAGCTCCAGCTTGTGTGATTGCCATGTGAGTGTGTTGATCGCATCAGCCAGAGTTGAGTTGATTGATGCTAGGAGTGCATCATAATGACGCCAACTGACTTGGGGGTGGAGTTTAATGTTACTTCATGATTGTTCTTTGACCCTTACTTTACTGTTGCCCCTTTCTTTTTGGTTGTGACAGATTTGTTTGATTAAATCTGACTTTAAGGTCAGATCCTCTGTAAATGTGTCACTCCATCCAATCAAATTCAGAAATCAAGGGTATTCCAGGGTGACGGAAGTTCCCCCACAGCTTTCCAATGAACTTGCACCCTTACTGTGCTTGCCCCTTTGTTGTAAGGGAATGGAATTATGAAGGTAGGTTAGTACAGTCGTGGGAGCTTTGGGGCAATTTCCTGTGTAACGCCCACTAGGGTGTTGTCGGGTGGGATAGGCTTTGACGTAGAAGATAGCTCAATAAGTTCACTTGCTGAGAATTGCTCCATAGGACTAGAGTTGGCATGTAGTTTGGGTGATGTCTGCAACCTTTCATGCAGTTCTGTACTGCACTCATGCTGGACTGAGGTTGGATCAGCCAGTACACAGAAGGTGGTATATGTTTGTTTCTCTGATCTTTCCTCTGAATTTTCCTTTTTTAAGCTTGTCACTCTGGTGAAGTATTTACTTATTGTGATTGGTGCTGACCCTGGCCCGAATCCTAAGTTTTTGTGAGTTCTGGAGGTCGTGATCTTCCTTGTTCACTACTGATCTCATGATGGGGCTTCTGTTGTGCCTTACTCTACTTTTGGTCATGTGAGAAGCCCGCCTCAAATTAAACACCCTGTGTGATAGCTTCCAGCTCTCTTGAAAGATGCTGCTTCTCTTATAATCAATAGGGATGCATTTCCAAACCGCCTAGGTTTTGTTGCTTCTCATGCAATTGCTGGCTGAAGTTAGGTCATGTGCCATTTGTGTTAAGACCGTGTGGCTTGATTTACATTGGTTTTGGCCTTAAGTTCCTTGCTTCTATTTGTTTTGTTAGCCCTTATTACTTTAGATGAATTGCTACTTTATCCAGAGGGTCTCTCATGATAATGTCGAGTGCTGAGGGGCCAGAGGAGGGCAGCGTGCCACTGGCCAACAGGAGCCAACACTGGCCTAAGATCTCACCTCCGCATCACCTCCCTAATGCCCCTTTTCCTCACGTGATGAACCCTGATAAAGCCAGGCACTCTGTGCGAGACGACTTTTCACCTCTCACCAAGCTTGCGGTACTCTCGCAGTGCTCTCAAGATGCGCATGCAGTCTGGTTTGGATCAGCTCCCCCCACGCTTTGTTCTGCGTCAAATTTGGGGTGGAAGACAGGAATAGACTCAAGAGGGAGATAAGGGGACGGGGCCTCAACCAGGCCTCTCTGTGGTTCTTTTCTGGGGTCTTCTTCTGTTTATCCGATGACTGCCGGATCCACCAAGGCCGCCACAATACTTTGTGCCCTCAGGGGGGTCAGCTGAGGCTAGTGGAATTTGTGGGCATGTGAGCGGGAGCTGAGCGGTGCAGTGCTCAGTGAGAATTCACCCCCACCATGCCAGCCACCTCTGCCTGATCAGTTAAGGACGCCTGCTCTCCAAGGTCGTTGTAAGGAGCCAGCGGCAGTCGATGGAAGTACGGTATGGGCGGTACATGGTGCGCTTGCAGGGGCAGAAGCTCACCCGACCCCCAAGCCGCACCCAAACCTAGTTGGGCCGCTTCTGCGGGGCAGGGCTCAACCTTGCTGTGGCAGGGTCTAGGTCTGGTGCTCACCTTGCGTGCACGGTACCCCCTTCACAGTTTCGGCCGGACATACTGGTCAGCCATGCCTTGCCCCACGCTCCTGCTTTCCGGTCCAGTGGGCTTCAAGCCCACCTGAGGATCTTGCGGAGAGCAGAGTGCAGCCTGCGACCTCTGCGCATCACGTCTCATCTTCCCAGAAGTTCTTCACAATGTTCCAGATGCCTGAGACAGCAGTATCCGCGTCCTCATCTACAGAGTATTCAGAGTATGCTCTGGTCCAGGAACCAGAGCAAAGTGACAAAAAGGCAGATATTCTTCTGCCTAACCTGCCTTATCTGAAAGAGACTATTAGTTATAGACTCCTTACCTTAGAATTACCCCCAGGTGTCAGACTGGATCAGGAGAATTTTTTCTCAGCAGTACCCCTGCACGTCGGTAGGTGGCGTCAGTCAACTCCGTGTTCGTCGTCGGGATCGCCGTGGTGACGTCGCGGTATCTACTTAGACGCCGCCCCTGCGTGCTGACGTCAGTTCTTTCTTTTTCCGAGCCAGTCTGCGCAGATCCGTAGAGAGCAGTACCCTTAGTCATTTTTTGACTAGCTCTTTTTAGACTTTTGTCTACATCTTTTTTGAGTCTTCCGCATCCTGGTGCACGTAGGGATGTCCCTCCTCGAACCGGCTTCAAACCCTGTGACTCCTGTCACAAGTTGATGTCTGTCACGGACCCGCAAGTCGTGTGCCTCTGATGCCTGGAGCGTGACCATGACCTGAGGTCGTGCTCCGACTGTCGGGCCATGAACCCGAAGTCTTTGCGGGAGCAGTCCCGAAAGCTTCTGGAGGCCCGGCAGTCGGCTCCGCGCCGCTCGAGGTCCCCGTCGAGAGGGAGGTCGCTAGACCTGTAGCGGAGTCATCACCACCATTCATCTTCGAAGTCTTTGTCATTGGGTAAGTCGAAGCACAAGAAGAAGGCGAAGAAGCACCGTTGCTCTTTGCCTTCTCCCCGTCCGTCGGCCGACGGGACGCGGAATGTCTTCGTCCTTCAGGTCTGCCCGCGGAACCTGCTGGGACAGCTACGAGCTTCCCTCCCTTCCCGGGAGCTGGAGCATCCCCTGCAGCTTCATGCCTTTTACAAAGCCCTCCACTCCATCTTTGGGCAGCCCGACTCCGCCGGCGCACCTTTGTGCCCCGCGGACTCGGCTGGGGGCTCTAGGCCTTCGATGCCAGAGGCTCCGGCCTTGGCGCTGCAGGGCCCCCAGGGATCCAGGCCTGGATCCGGATCGGCGCCTGTCGACCTCACGACACCTCCCCCAGCGGCGATTCCTCTGACGACGCCTCCGCCACCTCCGATGCCGACTGTGTCCCCGGCCGGCGTCGACCCCGGCCTCCCCTTCGATGTAGACACAGAGCCGGACCGACGCCTGTACCGGCGCCGGGGGGGACTTTTGTACCACTGTTCTGCCCTGGCGTTCCTTTTCGCCATGAGTGGCAGCCAGGGGAGGATGAGGAGGACTGGGAGGGGTCTGTTGACCCTCTGGCAGACCAGCTAGAAGAGCCGGACTGGAGAGAGGAGTTGGGTGACGCCAGTGGTCTGGATACATCCCCAGACCCTGGTATGCTTTCTCCCCCTACCGTGGCCACGGAGGAGGGTGCTTCCTATGCTGTGGTTTTGCGTAGGGCGGCTGAGGCCTTGGGCCTTGAGCTTCCTACTGTGGCAGTCAGGACTAACCTCCTGACTGAGGTGCTTCAGCCGGCAGTGGCCTCTTCGGAGCCCGTGCTGCCGTTCTATGAGGCCCTCACAGACATCCTTCTGAACACCTGGTTCAAGCCCAGCACAGGGGCTCCTGTGGATAGGATGATTGCCCAATGCCACTGCCCGGCTCCGGGCGACCCACTTTCCCTCTCCCAACACCATACCCCTGAGAGCTTGGTAGTCCAAGCCTCAACCTCAAAAGGCGCGTTCCCTACTGCTCCCCCAGATAGGGAATCCAAGAAGCTGGACCATCTTGGGAAGATGTTTTCTTCCGCCAGCTTAGGTCTGAGGTCGGTGAACACCGCATGTCTCTTGGGCCGCTACACCCACTCTGTGTGGGACACGGTTGCACAGGTGCTGCCTGTTAGAAATGGGGGTCTCTTGTTGGCAAAGGCTTGCACCTCTGTCCAAGTAGGAACCCTTCCTTCTAGTCAGGATAAGGGAGTTACACTCCTAACATAACCCCTGCTCACCCCCTTGGTAGCTTGGCACGAGCAGTTAGGCTTATCTTAGAGGCAGTGTGTAAAGCATTTGCACATTACCAACAGTAACACAGTGTACGCACTACAAAAGGACACCACACCAGTTTAGTAAAATATCCAATATTTTTATATACTTTAGACAAGACCAAAAATGATAAAAATCCACAATACAATACTTAGAAATCTTCAGTTATCAAAATAAACCTGAAAAACAGTTCCTTGAAGTTGATAGTTCCGTCTGGGGCTATCACGGTGTCGTGAACAAACAAATCCAAACAGTTTTGGCTGACCGCGGCGTCGCGGGCCAGCTACGGTGTCGGGAAGACCCGCAAAACAGTACCTTTAGAAATGCAGGGCGTCGGCGACCTCTCGTTGAGCTCCGTAAGAACGGCATCCGCAGGCGTTGGTTCCAGAGGTGTCGGGCCCTTGAAGTCACCCAAGTTGCAGATCGAACTCCTCGCGGTTGAAGTCAGGAGCGCTGGCGTCGGCAGGCGTCGGGTGCTGCGGTGCGAAGTGCAGCGGTGCGGCGTGCGGTGCCCTCAGGTCGCGTGCAAGCAGCAGCTCGGTGGCGGCGTCAGTTGGCGTCGCCGGTGAGACCAGGGTCACGGTGCGAAGTGCTGCGGTGCTCGTCGCGGTGCTGGCAGGTCACGGTGCAAGCAGCGTCGTCGTCGTTGCTGAAGCACTGTCGCCAGCTGACGAACTGGAGTCAACGGCATCGGTAGGCCAAGGCTGTGGTGCGGGATGAGGGCGGTGCGTTGTGTAACCTTATGAGCAGTGCCCTCAAACCACGGTGCAAGCAGCAGCGTCGATTTCGGCGTGGAGCGGCGTCGTTGGGGATACCAAGGCGGCATCGTGAAGCGAGGCGGTGCGGAGTGCGGTGCCCGCAGGTCGCGTGCGAGCAGCGGCTCGATGGTGGCATCAGCAGGCGTCGTCGGTGAGACCAGGATCGCGTTGCTGCGGTGCCTTCAGGACACGGAGTCGGCAGCGGCGTCGTAGACGGCGTCGGGATTCTTTTTCTTCTGTTGCAGCACAAAACACACAGTTCCCAGTGCTGAGGACAGAAGAACTTGAAGTCTTTGCTGTTCCTGAGACTTCTTGAACAGGGGGCAAGCTCTACCTCAAGCCCTTGGAGATACTCAAAGAAAGAAGTTGCAGAAAGTTCAGTCCAGTCCTTTCAGCAGCAGCAGAGCGACTGTCACCAGTTGTTGGGACAGTTTGCCCCACTGTTCTCTCTGACCCCAGGTGTTACTCACTGGTGTACCCATGACGTGGACACTGGTCACAGCCCTCCTGTAAAACACAAGATTTACAGGTTGACTGACCGGGTCAGGGTCAGCATCAAATAGGAGGTCTCTAAGATGTTGGCGTTAGGGGTGATCGAGCCCTCCAACAGTCCTTGGGCCAGCCCGTTGGTCTTGGTCCCAAAGGCTGCTGCACCAGGTGCCACTCCAGAACTGCGGTTTTGTGTGGACTAACGTGGGCTCAATGCCGTCACCAGGACTGACGCGCACCCCATCCCCAGAGCTGATGAGCTCATTCATCGGTTGGGAGCTGCCAGGTTCCTCAGTACGTTTGATTTGACGTCTGGGTACTGGCAGATTGCCTTAACCGGTGTGGAAAAGGAGAGGTCAGCATTCTCAACCCCAGAAGGACATTACCAGTTCCGGGTGATGCCCTTTGGGTTGAAGAATGCCCTTGCCACCTTTCAGAAGTTGGTCAACCAGGTGTTGGCTTGACTGGAGGATTTCAGTGATGCATACCTGGATGACATTGCAGTGTTCAGTTCCAGCTGGGAAGAACACTTGCTGCACCTCAGGGAAGTGTTGAGGGCTCTGCAGAGGGCAGGCCTCATGATCAAGGCCAGTAAGTGCCAGATCGGGCAGGGTTCTGTGGTGTACTTGGGACACCAGGTAGCAAGTGGCCAGGTGGCGCCCCTACAGCCCAAGATTGACACCATTCTGGCTTGGGAACCCCCCAAGAGCCAGACAGAGGTGAGAGCCTTTTTAGGTCTCACCGGTTACTACAGGAGGTTTTTTAAGGGCTATGGCACCATTGTTGCCCCCTTAACAGAGCTGACTTCCATGAAGCAGCCCAAGAAGGTGATCTGGACTGAGTCCTGCCAGAAGGCTTTTGATGCCCTGAAGGCCGCCATGTGCACGGCGCCCGTGCTCAAGGCACCCGACTTCTCCAAGGAATTTGTCGTGCAGACCAACGCTTCAGAGCATGGTGTGGGAGCGGTGCTCTCACAACTGAACGAAGAGGGCCTAGACCAGCCTGTAGTCTTCCTTAGCCGGAGACTACTCCCCAGGGAACAGAGGTGGAGTGCCATAGAAAGGGAAGCTTTTGCTGTGGTCTGGGCACTGAAGAAGCTGAGACCCTACCTGTTTGGGACTCACTTCCGGGTTCAGACAGACTACAGGCCCCTCAGATGGTTGATGCAAATTAGGGGTGAGAATCCAAAACTGCTGAGGTGGTCCATCTCCCTACAGGGAATGGACTTTACGGTGGAACACCGCCCTGGCACAGAACACGCCAACGCAGATGGTCTGTCCAGGTTCTTCCGCCTTAGTGAAGAGAACTCCCAGGAGGTTGGGTAGTTCTCCCTACTTTCAGCTGGAGGGGACATGTGTTAGACTTGGCATCTTTTGGCGTGTTTCCCCTGAGTTTTTGCTTTCTGACCTCCCGGTTTTGGCTCCGTTTTTGCTGGTTTAGTGCCTCTGCGCACTTTCTCACTGCTGATCAGTGTTAAAGTGCAAGTGCTCCTGTTGTAAATTGTATTATGGATTGGTGTTTCCATGATTGGCATGTTTGATTTACTTGTCAGTCCCTAGTAAAGTGCACTGAGTGTGCCAGGCCTGTAAATCAAATGCTGTTAGTGGGCTGCAGCACTGGATTGTGCCACCCACACAAACAGCTTGTAAATGTAACTCTGGCCTGCCAATGCAGAGCCTGTGGGCAGTCTGGGACTGCCATGTCGACTTGGCAAGTGTACCCACTTGCCAGGCCCTTACCTTCCCTTGTCTTGCATGTCAGTCACCCCAAGGTAGGCCCAAGGTACCCCTGGGGGCAGGGTGCAGTGTATGTGAAAGGTAGGACATGTCCTGGTGTGTGTGGCATGTCCTGATAGTGAAAGACTGCCAATTTCGTTTTTCACTATTGCAAGGCTACCTGTTCCCATAGGACAGGATAGGAAGTTTGTTTATAACATCTTATAAACATAACTGGCCCTAGGAACAAGGTAGAAAAATTAAGTTTAGTATGCATGAACTCAGAATCTAAAGTTGCATCTTTTAGTAAAGGTGATTTTTACATTCTGTGTTTGAAAATACCACTTTTAGAAAGTAGGTATTTTCTTGCCTAACCATCCAGTGTGCCTCTGCTAGGTTTGTGTATTGCATGTCTCGCTTTTGGATGACAGGGGCTGGAGAGGGGCAGCGGCTCCAGAAGACTGATGGGTCAGGGCTGGGCTGAATAGACCTGGGTTGCATTTAGAGTAGTGGGAGGAGATTTCCTTGCACCTGAATGGGCCTGGTCTGCCTTGCACAATGCCGCCTCCACCCCCTGCCAGGAAGCTGCACCAGTGAGGACAGAACTGGTTTTGGCTGGGTACAGACACTCTCCGCGGTCAGCCAGAACTGTTTGGATTTGTTTGTTCACGACACCGTGATAGCCCCAGACGGAACTATCAACTTCAAGGAACTGTTTTTCAGGTTTATTTTGATAACTGAAGATTTCTAAGTATTGTATTGTGGATTTTTATCATTTTTGGTCTTGTCTAAAGTATATAAAAATATTGGATATTTTACTAAACTGGAGGAAGCAAGCAATTTCGCCCAATGGGTGAACTCCAAGGACGAGCACCTCAGGTTCACATACACCATAAGTAAGGACCATGCAGTGTTTTTAGACCTGGACATCTCTCTTACCAGTGAGGGAATCTCGACGAAAGTACACAACAAGACCACGGATAAGAACAGTTTACTCCTCTTTGAGAGCTATCATCCGAGAGCCCTGAGGCAAAACCTCCCGGTGGGCCAGTTCCTTCGAGTCCGAAGAAACTTCTCGAACACTGAAACCTTTGAAGCACAAGCGGAACAACTGGAGGCAAAACTTTTGGATCGTCATTATCCAAAGAGGATGGTGAGAAAGGCAAGAAAAAGAGCAAGAAACAACAACAGGGAGTCACTGTTAGAGGATGTCACCAAAGAGGATACCAAGAGACTGGTGTGTGCCACCACGTACACCCCTGTCTCCAACACAGTCCAGAAGATCATTAGAAAGAACTGGAACATCTTGAACAGCGTCGGAAAAGAATGGGAAGCACCCCTGTTTGCCTTCAGGAGAAACAGAAGCCTACGTGACGAACTAGTACACTCCAAAATGATATCCCATGAAATAGAGGAACAACAAACACTTTGGAACCACCAACGACCAGTGGGCCACTATTCTTGTGGAGGGTGCACGGTTTGCAATCTCACGACCAACACAAAGGAGGTAAACATAGGCACCAACTACCCCTGGCACTTCGAGAATTCAGTAACTGCAACACGGAGAATGTCGTGTACCTCCTGACTTGCCCGTGTAATCTTAAGTATGTGGGCATGACCACAAGGAAGATAAAGGTCCGCATCAATGAGCACCGGAGCACCATCAGGTGCAAAAAAAACAATACTAAATTGACACGTCATTTCCTTGAGAAAAATCACAAGGACACAGACCTCAAGTGGGTAGTGCTGGAGGTTATGAAGAAACGCAAATATGATCTAACAAAAGCCCTACACATTAGGGAGCAACGATGGGTCTACCGCCTACGATCGTGGGAAAGTGGGCTCAACGATGAAATCCCATGGCTGCAAATGGGACGTTAATTTATCTTTTTATGACATCATGCTCTGTGGAGATTTTCTCCTATCTTTTTCTCCTATATCTCTTAGCATCTTCGATGCATTCTGCGTACATATTTGGTATACTGCGCTGTTCCAACACTAAGTCAGTGTGGCTCCTGCCACTCGGTCGCTTTTATCTATAGGTTTTCCCTAAAAGGATCGATTGTAAATCCTCAGTTATTGGCAATTTGGTCATTACTCTTCTATTGAGCAATCCGCGTTCTTAATATCAGTATTTTATAGTCATTATACATCCTCCCTTTGTCCCCAATATGCACTATTCATCCGGCCTCCCAGGTAACTAAGGTTCCAATCTGACAACATTGATTGCAATGTTGCTTTGAAACCCATGTTTATGGATTAGGAATCTGGTACTCAGGCAATTGTGCCAGTACCCGTTTTGCTTCTTTCCCCTTATTAGCGACCTGCTTATTATTCATATGATCTAGCGGTTTTCTGGTTAACAGGTGTTTTAAAAAAAAAAAAAGATTCATACCTGCCATCACTTGGCCGATTTTCGGCAATAAATTTGAGGATTAAACATCACGCTCTGATTGTACACCGTGTTCTCATGGCACTTATTTGTTTCCCTTTATGAATAGTCCGCTTGCACGTGTGTAGATACCATTTGTAGAGGTATTTTAGAAGAGTGACATTTTCCTTTTGGGGCATTCTTCCATCGCGTCTCTTAATCTTAGACGCATGCGCTCACCCAGGCAGAATATTACACTCACTGAGCACGCGCAGAGAGCGCGGCCATTTTTAGATCAGGCGGTCCTCCGCCCAATAAACAGTGCGCTGTGGGACACCGGAACTCGCGTAATTGGCTGCACCTTTCTTGTGTTCTGCTCATTTCCACTGATTAACCAATTAAGGGGGCACTATATAACCAGGAGCCTCGGTTCCTTCATTTCACCATCGGGGAGGACCGGGAGCAGTCATCTAGGAGAATCGTGGGAAACTGTCCTTGATGCAGTAAGAGGTTGCATGGGTGTATGACTGGCTGCTTCTCACAGTGAAGCTTTTCACTCTTTCAGTATGTCTGGAATCTGAGAGAACGGAACACTGTTTGATCGCATTCAATGACGCATATTGCGGTGTTTGTGCTTTTCCTTTTCAGGGTTTGACTACAGGGGTTTCCTCTCCCTTCCTCCCATGGGGCAAGTAGTTTGATTGCATAGGGTAAGATCAGTGAGATTTTATCTCACATTATCACTCATGATGTGTGCACGCATAGAGTGTCACATGTCACGCAATTAGCCACTCACTATTAGCTGAACCAGTGCATGTATTGTTTTCAGTGTGACCTAAGTATGTCGTTACGTACTCTTTGGTTTTTTTATTACAGGCTTGAATTTAGAAGCCATCATTTACAGTGGAGAGTGACATAGGTCACACCCGCACAGTGGTATCTTCTAACCACCAGTTGGTAAGAACGGAGCCCCATTTTTATGTTAAGGTCCTGATGAATGCCTTGGACCCTCCTGGGCCACCATGGCAGACACATGTTGACTATTCTTATTACGGTTAGGGGACAATCAATTCCCCATATACCGTCCACTTATTTTAATATCATATAGTTACCATACTCATTAAAAATCACAATTTGATAACTATAATGATTTTTAACCTCACTCACTTTTTTTGTTTTATGGGCCCCCACTTAGTTTAGAAGTGCATCCCTGTCATCAGGTGTATGCCCGCCCTCTATCAAACTAAGGTTTTAGAGGGCGAGGACTGGTCAATGATGAAGCATGACACCCGGTGGTGTGTGAGACCAGTCCGTCACATTTTGTGAGATGCTTTCACTCACAATTCGGTTTTAAAACCAACAGTGGTCACTATACTAGGAGCAGCTCTTGTTGTGGTTAAACAGTGTCTGTACCCCGCCAAAACCAGTTCTGTCCTCACTGGTGCAGCTTCCTGGCAAGGGGTGGAGATGGCATTGTGCAAGGAAGACCAGGCCCATTCAGGTGCAAGGAAATCTCCTCCCACTAATCTAAATGCAACCCAGGGCTATTCAGCCCAGCCCTGACCCATCAGACTTCTGGAGCCGCTGCCCCTCTCCAGCCCCTGTCATCCAAAAGCCAGACATGCAATACACAAACCTAGCAGAGGCACACTGGATGGTTAGGCAAGAAAATACCTACTTTCTAAAAGTGGTATTTTCAAACACAGATATGTAAAAATCACCTTCACTAAAAGATGCATCTTTAGATTCTGAGTTCAGGCATAGTAAACTTTATTTTTCTACCTTGTTCCTAGGGCCAGTTACGTTTATAAGATGTTATAAACAAACTTCCCATCCTGTCATGGGAGCAGGTAGCCTTGCAATAGTGAAAAACGAAATTGGCAGTAATTCACTATCAGGACATGCCACACATACACCAGGACATGTCCTACCTTTCACATACACTGCACCCTGCCCCCAGGGGTACCTTGGACCTACCTTAGGGGTACCCCTGACATGCAAGAAAAGGGAAGGTAAGGGCCTGGCAAGTGGGTACACTTGCCAAGTCGACATGGCAGTCCCAGACTGCCCACAGGCTCTGCAATGGCAGGCCAGAGTTACATTTACAAGCTGTTTGTGTGGGTGGCACAATCCAGTACTGCAGCCCACTAACAGCATTTGATTTACAGGCCCTGGCACACTCAGTGCACTTTACTAGGGACTGACAAGTAAATCAAACATGTCAATCATGGACACACCAATCCATAATACAATTTACAACAGGAGCACTTGCACTTTAACACTGATCAGCAGTGAGAAAATGCGCAGAGGCACTAAACCAGCAAAAACAGAGCCAAAACCTGGGAGGTCAGAAAGCAAAAACTCAGTGGAAACATGCCAAAAGATGCCAAGTCTAACACTGCCACAGTGCCCGGAGGCAGCCCGGGCCGTACTCTCCCATGCGGTTGCTGAGGGTAGAGACGCAGCAAAGTTCGCCATCCGCTGTGGGCTGGATACAGCCAACTCGCTGGGTAGAACGATTTCTACGTCAGTAGCCCTGAGGCCCTACGCCTGACTGAGGTCCACTGGCTTCTCCGGGGATGTCCAATCAACCCTTTTGGACATGCCCTATGATGGCTGTCGCCTGTTTGGCGACAAGGCGGACAACGCGCTCGTGCGCTTCAAGGACTCTAGAGCTACGGCCAGATCCTTGGGCCTCACTACCACCTCTCGCCCTGTTCAGTCTGCCTTTCGCCCCTTTCGTGGCAATGGAAGGGGTGCCCCACCACGTTCCACCCAGGGCCACAGGCCAGCGCAAGCTACTCAGCCTCTGCGCGGCCAGGGACGTGGAACCCAGTGCCGTGGGTCTGGGAGCCAGCGGGCGGGCCAGTCTATCAGTGCCCCCTCTGCAGCAGCCTCCAAACCTTCCTGTCTGACCTTTCAGGGCCACCAGTTGCCAGTGGGCGGCAGGATCCACCATCACCTTCCCCACTGGCACAACATCACGTCGGACAGGTGGGTTTTGCAGATAGTCCGAAGGAGCTGCTCCCTCCCCTTCGAGACTACCCCTCTCTCCATGCCACCAACACTCCATCGCATGTCGGGGGATCATTTGACCCTTCTCCGTCAGGAAGTTACGGCTCTCTTGGCCAAGGGAGCTATTGAGCGCGTCCCTGTCCAAGAAGTAGGTTGTGGTTGCTACTCCCATTACTTTCTGGTACCCAAGAAGGACAAAGGCCTGCGTCCTATCTTAGACCTCAGGGACGTCAACCGCTTCCTCCGGAAGGAGAAGTTCAAAATGCTCACCTTGGCTCAGGTCTTGTCTGCCCTCGACCCTGGAGACTGGATGGTAGCGTTGGACTTGCAGGACGCGTATTTTCACATCCCCGTCTTGCCTGCCCACCTGCGTTACCTACAGTTCACGGTTAGCCACAAGCATTTTCAGTTTACGGTGCTCCCCTTTGGCCTTACCAGTGTCCCTCGGGTGTTCACGAAAGTGATGGCGGTGGTCACAGCTCATCTGCGTAGATCAGGTGTTCCAGTCTTCCCCTATCTCGACGACTGGCTGTTGAAGGCGAGCTCGCCCCAGGCTGTCGTCGCCCACCTCCAGACTACGGCAGACCTCCTGCATTCACTGGGGTTCACTATCAATGTGCCGAAGTCGTACCTGAACCCTTCTCAGAAGCTCCTTTTCATCGGAGCAGTTCTGGACACAGCACAATTTCGGGCCTATCCTCCCGAGCAGCGAGTCCGGGATATTCGGGCTTTGATTACCGATGTTCCAGCCTCTGTCCCGGATTTCGGTGAGAATGACCCTGAGACTGCTGTTGGATCATGCCAGGTGGCAGATGCAGACTCTGCAGTGGGACCTGAAGTTCCAGTGGGCACCACATCAGGGCAATCTTACCGATGTCGTCCAGATCTCGGAGGAGACTGCGCGTCAGTTGCAATGGTGGCTCACGAACCAGGATTGGTTCAACGGCAGATCTCTCTCCCTTCCCCAACCAGAGTTCACAGTGGTGACAGATGCGTCACTCCTGGGATGGTGCGGCCACATGGGAGAGGTGGAGATCAGAGGCCTCTGGTCTCCAGCGGAGTCCGGGCTCCACATCAACCTTCTGGAGCTCAGGGCGATTCGTCTAGCACTGAAGGCATTCCTTCCTTCTGTCAAAGGAAGAGTAGTGCTGGTGTTCGCAGACAACACTTCTGCCATGTGGTACTGCAACAAACAGGGCGGGGTGGGGTCGTGGACCGTATGTCAAGAGGCCCTTTGCCTCTGGAAGTGGCTGGAACATCAGGGCATGTCCCTGGTGGTTCAACACCAGGCAGGTTCCCTGAACACCAGGGCGGACGAACTCAGCCGCCGGTGCATGATGGATCATGAATGGCGTCTTCACTCGGAGGTGGTGCAAGGTCTCTATAACCTGGGGGGAGAGCCTTGGTTAGATCTATTCACCACCGAAGAGAACGCGCAATGTCAGCAGTTTTGCGCGTTGGAGTTTCCAAGGCGGCACTCGCTAGGCGACGCTTTTCATCGCGATTGGAGCTGCGGTCTTCTATACGCTTTCCCACCTATACCACTTCTGCCCAGTGCTGAAGAAGATCAGGCACGACTGGGCCAAAGTCATCTTATGGCTCTGGACTGGGCACGAAGAGTCTGGTATCCCGAGCTCTTGAACATGGCCATCGATCCTCCGATTAGACTGTCCCTTCGGGAGGATTTACTGTTGCAGCAGCAGGGGACAGTCCTCCACCCGAACCTGTCCAGCCTCAACCTCCTTGCGTGGAGATTGAGCGGCGACAGTTGACACCCTTTGACCTTCCTCCTGAAGTCTGTAATGTTATCTTGGCAGCCAGGCGTCCCCCTACTAAAACAGTATATGCCTGTAGATGGAACAAATTTGTGGCATGATGCGCAGCAAAGGCTGTGGATCCCCTTTCTGCCCCCCTTTCTGAGGTTCTCCTCTTCCTACTTTCTTTAGCCCAGCAGGGCTCTGCTCTGGGCACCCTTAGAGGCTATCTTTCGGCCATTTCAGCCTTTCTTCGCCTTCCTGCTCCGCCTTCTCTTTTCAAGTCCCCTATTGTAAATCGTTTTCTTAAGGGCATTACTCACCTTTTTCCTCCTATTCCTTTCGTAATGGCCCAGTGGGACTTGACTTACCTTATGTGCGCTCCTTTCGAGCCACTACATAATTGTCCTCTCAGACTGCTGACTCTTAAAAACTGCCTTTCTGGTTGCCATCACCTCTGCTCGCAGGGTGAGTGAGCTTCAGCCTCTATCTTCCAAGCCTCCTTGCCTTGCTGTCCATCAGGACAAGGTTATCCTCCGAACCAGGACTTCTTTTCTACCCAAAGTGGTTACCTCTTTCCACATAGGACAGACCATCACTTTGCCCACCTTCTTCCAGCCCCCGCATCCTTCCAAGGAGGAGGAAAGACTCCACTGTATGGATCCAAAACGTGCGTTATCATTCTATCTGTATCGCACAAAACAATTCCGGGTGGACGATCAACTCTTTTTTGGCTCTGTGAGCGCCAAGAAAGTTGGGGCTGTGCAAAAATGGACCACCTCTCGATGGGTCGTTCTTTGCATTAAAATCTGTTATTCCTTGGCGAAAAAGGAACCTCCGGTAGGGCTGCATGCCCATTCCACCAGGGCAACGTCAGCCACTACTGCTTTGGGACGTGGAGTCCCCCTCAGTGACATCTGCCAGGCAGCTACGTGGGCATCACTGCACACGTTCACTAAACATTATTGCCTGGATAGTCAGGTCCGGAAAGACGGCTTCTTTTGCCGTTCGGTTCTCCAGGATTTTCTGGTGTGAACTTAGTTCGCAGACCCACCTCCGGGGTTGGTATTGCTGGGGTATCTATTCTAAGGTAAGGAATCTATAACTAATAGTCTCTTTTAGATGAACAAGTTACTTAACTTTGGTAACGATATATCTGTAAGATCGACGCAGGGCTCCCGCAGCGCGGGAAGCCCGTTTTGCTGTTCTGTTCCTGCTGCAGCTGAATCCGGCGGCCAGGGAGGACCACAAAAACCAGCCTGCCTAGCGGCTGGTCTACTGCCACTATCACCTTCCCGCGCCAGGATGTGCTTTAAAATCGTAGCAGGACTCCCGCAGCGCGGGAAGCCCGTTTTGCTGTTCTGTATGGATTTGGATTTTTTATTGAGCGCATATTTCCCCCGAAGGTCTCGAAGCGCTAGCCTGCCGCAGGAAACGTGGAGGGAAGAAGGGGAATGACTGAGGATGGGACAGCCTCAGAACAGCCAGGTTTTAAGAGACTTGCGAAACTTTCTGTGGTCAGTCTCAGTGCGGAGATGAAGAGGGAGAGCGTTCCACAGGGTGGGGGCAAGGCAACAGAAAGATCTTCCGCCATTCCTAACCGTGCGGATCTTGGGGGGGATGAGAAGATGTTTTTTGGCGGATCGGAGAGTTCTGGAAGGGTGATACCTTTTCAGTTTATTAACAAGGTAATAAGGGCCATGGCCATTAAGGGTTTTGTGAACTAAACAGTTGATCTTGAATGTTATACGTTTTCTAACGGGGAGTCTGTTCCTGCTGCTGCTGCAGCTGAATCCGGCGGCCAGGGAGGACCACGAAAACCAGCCTGCCTAGCAGCTGGACTACTGCCACCATCACCTTCCCGCGCCAGGAGGCGCTTTAAAATCGGCGCAGGGCTCCCACAGCGCCCGTCTGCGCCCGTCCGGTCAGGGCTGGGCTGGGCTTACTCTCTTGGTCCACCACTCCGGGCCACAGCTTGGTCTGTGTGAAAGCCTTCACCAACGTCTGCCAATCAGAGGGGTTGTTCCAGGACTCCAGGATCACTTGTGAGTACCCTTTTCACTTGGCTAGTTACCCTGGGTACCCGTGTGGAATTTGAGGAAACTTGAACAAACTATTGTTATCCCCTTTGCTGCCCCTTTTGGGTCTATTGGGTAATTGGACTCTTTGTCACCGGGCCCTGTTTGACTCAGCGTAATGGGAAAAAGGAAGGCTCAGCCAGTGACTACTAAGGGACAGCCGTGCCGCACCATTGACACATTTCTGGCAAAGGCCGTGGGTGCTATCAATAAGGAGATAGATCGGGCGGAGAGGCGGCTTTCAGTAGACATAGGATGTTCGGGACTAGGTCTTTCACCTACTCTGCCATTGATCCCCAAAGCCCTGCCCGTTCCTCCCCCAGCTCCAATTCTTTTGTCCTCAAATTTGGTACCTGTCGAGTCATCCCCTCCCGAGCCTTCAGCCCCGACGCTTGAGCCTTCCCTTCCCCCGCCCACCTCACCCATCGATTCAGCGAGCTCCCCTGTTCCTGAACGGAAACGGAAGGCCAAGAGGACCATGGAAGCTCCTGTGATCACACGTCAGGGACAGGCGAATGCTGCAACTGGGCTTCTCGCGGAGGAATTGTTGATCCACCTGGCACCAGCTCTACATAATATCACAGTGACTCTTACGGACCTTTTATCTCCGCTTCTGAATAGATTGAATAAGCTGGAGCTAGCTTCCATGGATTGGGCTAGCAAAATGGATATTCTTTTGACTTCAGTGGCCAAGCACCCACCTCATCAACTGTCCGAGTGCCCCTCATTACCTGATACCATGCCCCTCGCTAATCCCCTGAGTGGCAGTGGTGCTCCGCACGCTAATGCTCCCTTAAAGCCCAAGGGAGCTATGGTCCAGCATACAGTGCTAGGGACTGGTGGATCTTGCACTGTGGGAGACGGTGCACCCCGCGCTGCTCGGTCTAACCAGGCCCTAGGCCTTGCAGACGCCCCTTATGTAGGGGTGCATCTACCCAAGGATTCCCAGCTCCCAGTGATTGATCTTCCCCCAGCATGCGCTCCCTACTCTGTGGTCCTGTCAGGGGTGCCCGGCCTACCTGCTCACAAAGAGGAATCTACGGTCCAACTGATTAACAAAGCCTCCCATTGGTTGGCCCTGCACTCTGAGTATTCTGTCAGGGACCATAATGATATCTTGATGGCGTGGAGGGTGGCGTGGATAGGCCCATCAAGGAAAACTTTTGAGGGAGACTGCATCATTATCTCGGTACGATACCCAGAGTTAGCATGGAAAATTCTCTCTGGAGCATCCAAATCATTTTCCCCAACCTCATGCATTAAACTACTCCAGCTGGGCTTTTTTTTATAGACCTCCGCTGGGCAACCCAGGGGAGGGACCTCCCACAAGGGGTAGGCTTAATGAAGGAGGCATGGGGCAGCTGTTGCCACTTTCAAACTTTTATGCCCCCCTTGCAGATCTGAATGAGCTGGATTGACTTCAGGAGGCTGAGGAGACACACGTCTATTCACTCCAACAACATGGCCCTTTGAGACAGAGTGTAGAGGAAGCTAGCCCCCCACTAACATCGAGTCCAAATGAGATTTTATCAGCCTCCCTCCCTTACGTGCTTCCCGTGATTAACCACACGCCCCAGGTGAGGCCTCACGCGCCTCTTTCTCCATTACCCCCTCCTGGTAACATCAACCATTTTCCTGGTAGAGAATTAAGTCTTATCTCCTGGAACATGGCAGGTCTGTCTTCCAAGTTTACCGATGATAGATGGCTACTGTATGTTAGGTCATATAAAATCATATGCTTACAGGAAACCTGGGAGTCTAATAATAATATTTTTATGGACGGGTATAAGACTATCTTCTGCCCAGCGTCAAACTCAATCATGGGACGAGCTAGTTGGGGCCTCATTATATTTGTGGATCTAGAATTATGCAAAGATTTAAAGATTTTAAAGTGGGATTCTCAGGTATTCCAGGGTATAGAATTGTATATGGGGAGAGCACTTACACTTGTTATTATCAATTTTTATAATGTCAAGAGGGGGAGGGCGGGTCTTCAATCTCAACCCCTTAAATCGTGCCCTAGACTCCATTAAGGAGGAGGGTTGTGGGCACATGAACCTTATTTTAGTGGGTGATTTCAATTGTCATTTGTGCCCATGCTTTGTGAAGAATCAGTCGACTGTTCAGCATTGCCTGTTTTTAGACGGCCTCCACATGGAACACACCACGGAAGGGAAGGTGTTAAACAACCTTTTACTTACCCATAACCTGGTATACACCCTAGACCATTGGTACCCCAGGCCTACTTCTCAATTGCCCCTGACCTATAAAGGAAAGGGTTCTGCAACTATCATAGACTATATATTCGTGACAGCACCTTTGGGAGTGGTACCCGGTTAATTTAATATAGAGCACATTGCTTTTAGCGATCACAACCCACTGACACTTGTGCTGACAGGGCTGGGCCACTCTCCAACAGGTCCCCGAAAGCTCCAGGCACCTCTAACCCCCACTGATCAGGGTAGGCGCCTTCGATGGGCGAGCATAGATGTAAAGGCCTTTAACCATAGCCTTTTTTTTTCATGCCAGAAAGAGATAGGTGCATGTCTGGGTCTTCACACACCGAGCGGGGAAATTTTAAGCTTGTTCTCTTCCATCGCCCAGATAGTTTCTGCCTTTTAACCACACAGGCAGCGGGGCGTGTCCCGGCTTCCCCCTCATGGTTTGATCACAAGCGTTCGCAGGCTTTAAGGAGGCTAAAAGCAGCCTGGAAACAGGTGCCACGGGAGAAAGATAAAGTTTCATCGTGCCGATGCCTTTATAAAGAGACGCTGAAAGAGCGCAGGCTCCAACTCCAAAAGGGGGATTGGGAGGACTTAACCAAAGCGGGCAAATTGAGGCATTCAACCTTATTTAGGAAAATCATTAATAGCCCCTGCTTCGCAGAATCGGTCAATCCGACCGTGTGCCACCACATCACGCCAGATCAGTGGGTGTCTCATTATGAAAAAGTTTATAATGTAGGTTGTCAGGGCGAGCAATGCGTAGGCATACCTCCCTGTCTGGCGGTTTCCCCTATTAGTTTTTCTCTGGAGGAGGTATCCTCAAGCATCGAGTTGTTGGCATTAAACAAGGCCCCGGGCCCTGATGGTATACCCCGGACCTTTTCCGCGATAACATCGAGGTTTGGGTGCCTATACTGACCCCAGTCTTAAATGTGGCGGCCTCGAAGGGGACGTTGCCCTCCTGGTCCACCGCTATTATAGTACCAATTTTTAAAAAAGGAGATAAGGATAACCCGCAATCTTACCGTCCAGTCTCTCTCATTGATGCTGTAGTCGAGGTTTTGGGTCGAGTACTTCTATCCAGATTGTCTTTGTGGGCCACAGATAAACAGATTCTGTCGGTTGTCTAATATGGCTTCCGGGAAAGTTTGTCAACCATGGACCAATGTCTCAACCTTCATCTCCTGATATCTAAATACACAGTGGCCCAACCGGGCGCTCTGTATTTAGCTTTCATGGACCTTACGTCCGCTTTTGACCGGGCAAACCGGACTAAGTTGTGGGACATATTAACCTCTTTGGGTGTAGATCCTTGTATTGTCCACCTACTTATATCACTCCATGCCCACACGACGGCGGCAGTGAGATTTTCCCATGAGGGAGACCTTTACAATCACTTTAACTGTAAACGGGGAGTGCGCCAAGGCTGTATTCTAGCTCCTTTTTTATTCTCGGTTTATATTAACGGCCTCGAGGCTGCCCTTTTGGCACTCCAGTCAGACTCCCCTAGAGTAGGTAGGAGAGCTTTGCCAGGACTATTTTATGCCGACGACGTGGTGCTCATGGCCTGTATGGGCCGGGGCCTGCAGATTTTAATAGATGGTTTTATGGCATTTATGGACAGGCTGGACCTGTCTGTCAATTTTACTAAGTCCTATGTTTTAGTGGCGGGTCCCCGGGGGCTCCGGGCGAAACGTTTTAAAGCTGGTAACCATACCCTTGGTAAGGTCCCGGCTTTTCCCTATCTGGGTGTGTTATTTGATGATAAATTACAGTGGGAAGCCCTCTTAGAAGGGAAGCTGAGCGAGCTGAATAAATCCTTGGGAGCCATCACTAGCTTTGCAAGTAGATTGGGTTCATGGGCCCCGGAGGTCATCTTAAAACTGTATAAGTTTAAAGGTATCTCTAGAGTTTTATACGGCAGTGAAATCTGGGGGTATGTGGCCCCACATAGGTTACAGGTGGCAGAAAATAAGTTCTTGCGCCGGATCCTACGAGTACCCCAAGGCACGTCAGCCTGGTCTGTGCATGGAGAGCTAGGGGTTGGTTACCTGGCGGATCAAGTGGCAATCAAACCTTTAGTGTGCTGGATAAAGAAATGAACAGGGGAACGCAAGGGTTTAAACCGCTTGATCCTATCGGATTGTCTGGCATTGGAACATGGCAATAAAATCCCTTGGATACGATACGTAAAGGAGTCTTTCCAGGCGATAGGAGGCCAGACATTTTCTTTGCACATGACACTTTAAGTTTCGGGGATGTTAAAATCATAAAAGACCTACATCATACATTTTTTACTGTGAATCGTGAAAACACTGTGCTTAGTAAACCCTCAGTGAGGGCCTATGTAATGTTAAAATCGGTTCCGGGTATCGAACCATACCTCTTGGTCCTAGCTAGTGCTCATGACAGATTCTTAATCACACGTTTCAGATTCAATCAGCTTCATCATTTTTCAGCATCCCCAGCTGGATTTTTTTTCCGTCAGACCAACGAGGTCCCTGTGGCTGCGATCTTCGATCTCCTCAGGACACGTTACATTTTGTACTATTGTGTCAATTTTTTTCATTGCCCAGAAAATGTTTTCTCCTGCCCTTGTTAAAAAGTCTGAAGTTTAGGCAGGCTAAAGTGGCACTCTTGCACTTACAGCTGTTACCTAACCCCTTTACACTCTGTGCAGTGATAATTTTTTTGCGGGCCGCTTACAGATCTAGGCTATCTAGAATTGACTGAATTTGTGCAGCCTGCATTGGTAAAGTTCTTTTAGCGCGTGGGTGTGTACATTCCTGTCCCCCAGAGTTTTATCAATTTGCATTGTTTTAAAATGTTATGATGTTTTAGCTGCATGAAATGCTTTCTTACATATTATGTGGTGTATTTTCTTTTTATTGCGCGAATGTATGACTGTATCTTTAATGGATGCGTTTTCACCCGAATAAAGAAAGATATATATATATATATTTTTTCTTTCTCATTCTTGAAATAAACACATTGTTTCACTAACAATAACATTGGCTTTCTTTTCAGCATACAATTGATGCTCCTCTCACTAAAAACCATTCTCCAACACCAATTGCCATTCGTGCTAGTTTTTTGTTTCTGGTACATAGATCCCTATATTTTATACCACTCTTTTCATTGTATTTGATGGTATGTAATTTTTTATGCTCTTTCTCTGTAAAGTGTCCCTAAGCCTGGTCTAACTTTGTCCCCTCTACATAAAATTGATACAAATAATTAAACTGGTATAATTATTGCAATGTATTAGAATATACCTTGTTGCATTCTTTCTAGTGCTTGCAATAAAGCATTGGAAACACAAGGCCCACGCTCACTTTATACATTGTCTACAAAAGCCCAATAATGCATGCTTCTACTCCAGAGTTTTGAATATCTGTTGTTAAAGATCATGCATGCTCTTTCCTGTCGTATTTAAGTGGCATTTGAGTAAATAACTTTGTGTTGGGGACAGTAAGCAAGCCATAATTCAGAGCTCTGTAAATTAGGCTGTTTTTCTGTTCATTGGAAGCAGAGGGATTTTCTCTGTCCATAAATATGTAATTATGTTTCATATCTTATCGCAGAAGCTGACTGCTGGCTCATAGCTAACGTGCATAATTATAATTTAAGGTCCCTTAGGCCTTAGCAGCCATGGGCCTGGCATTGCTTTCCCCTGCTGAGTCCGCAGGCCATAATTCAGCAGATTTATTATAATCAGGCCGAATAATTATATGAGAGGGAATTGCATTCAATTCCCATGTGTTGACATATTCAGCATTTCTGCCTGCGGCAGAGTTAGAAGGCAATTATTATGTCTTTATTGTAGGTATGAAGCTGTTGATATACCGTGAATAAAAGGCATGCATTCAAATAAGTACATTTAAGTGGAGAAAGGAGAAGTAAAGTGTAGGAGAGTAGGATCTGCCTCTTATGTTGCCCCCACTTTTTTTCTGATGTTTACACTGGTTCCTGGCTATAGTCTGGCTGGGTTCCTGCTAATCAGGGCCCCAGCCTCTCTGTTCTCTCTAAACGACTTGGAGTGCACTCTAGGTGCACTAGTGATTGGATACTGTGGTACCTTATGAGTCCCTAGTATATGGTACCTTAGGTACCAAGGGCATAGGTACTTCACAGGCCTACCAGGGGCTGAAGCATGTATTATGCCACCCCTGGGAAGCAGGCTAAATCTGACACCACAGGCCTGCTACTGCAGCCTGGGTGAGGTGGTGCTAGCACTCCTCACTGAGATATAGGTTCCCTATATCTCTCCTGCACACACATATAAACCTATCAGTCACCCCAAAGGCAGGCCCTATCAATCCTGAGGGCAGGGTGCTTGGCTTCTATGTGAGGGGGTGCCTCTGCCTGAGCAGGGCCCCTCTGCAGCTCTCAGAGTCCATTCTCTGGTGCTGTTTGTGGATGCGGTTAAACCATATACTTTTAAGTGCATTATATCCTCGCGGTAAAATGCTAACTTTGGAATGGCTGCATCGAAACATGTCGTGTTTGGTGTCAAACATCTTGGAATACTACCCCCCCGCCAGTCGTGGCGGCGGGGGTAGCATTCCACCCTTCTAGAGGGATAGACATGTACCTACTGTGGAAACGCGGTAGAATCCGGCAGAGCCATGGCATCACAAAATGGATGCCACCAGTCACAGACACTGGGCTGCCCTCCTGCTGATGACCAACACTCGCAGTGGAGGAAGCCCAACAATAGATATCCTGTCCCAAGGGGTGTGACCACCTTCCAGACAGGGTTTAGTGTATTGGGGCTGGGTGGGTGCACTCTTAGAGTGCTTTGAAGTCCTGCACTGGGGGAGCAGAAGGCTCCTCTGTGCATATGCCAGTTCAAACCGGCTCAGGGGCTACCTGCCCCTGCTCTGGCGCGAAACTGGACAAAGGGAAGTGGGTGTAGCCACCCACTCCCCTGACCCTCCCATAGGTAGGGTCATAGAGCTAGTCCCTCCCTTTCTTTTAGTATAAGAGGGGAACCTGTGCATTGCACCCTAGATTTCCCTGGACGACGCTCTGAAGAAGAATCCCGGACCTTCGACGTTCCACTACCTTTGGAAGACTGAAGAATCTCCCTTGGAGTCAAGGAGTGACTCCCCTGCTTGGCAGGCACCAAAAACTACAAACGACAGTCGCAAACTACGCCGCTCCCGCCGGAGTCCGAAGTCCCTGCAGCCCAAGAAGTGGATTTCCTGTCTTCTCAAAGGCCATTGTGAGTCCCCAGCGAAGCTGAGGCCAGTGGACCCCAAGAGTAACGAGGAACCGCGACCCCTGGGTACCGTGCACTATTGTCGAGTGCAAACCCTCCACAACGTTCCACGAACTTGTGCTTTGGACCACGTGTGGTCCCAGCCTCCAGCAAAAATCCCTCCTAAGATCAGAGGCCTACCACGTCCCGAGTGACCGTGGGCCCCTGTGAGCGAATCCTCCCAAGGCGTCTTCGCGATCCCTTGCCAGCCGGCTTGTGGGTCCCCAGAAGACTTTCTAAAGAAACCAAAGGGCTCCCCTGGTTGCTCCAGGCCTGCCCTGACTTACCCTCACTGGGTGAGTCCCACAGACCTTGCTGGTCTGCGCCATTGTCTCTTCACACTTTCCCCGAGACTTGCTGTTACCAAGGCTTGTTGGCTCCGATCGAGTCGCTGACACCGCAGTAAGCTGCAGACATCGTGGGACACGCCGAATCCAGCTCCTGGTCGTCGTCGACGCCTCCTGGACCTCGTGGCTGAAGAGTCAAGGCAACCGCGAACGACCTGAATCTTGCGACGACGGTGGGCATCCATCTTCCTTGCCCCGAGTCACTGCCAAGTGACTTTGAACACTGTCCCCTCTGCTTTCAGGTCTTCCATCTTCCGAATCCAGGCTTGGATTCCTCCGGACACTTCTCCAGTCGCCGCAAGCAGCAAGTCTTCACTGGCTCCAATTGAAAACGACGCCGCGACCCGACACCAAAGAACACCTATGCACCCGGCTCCCCTGGGTGAGGTAACTTCAGCACTACAGTGCTCCTGTGGGTGTGGGCCCTAGAACTACTTACCCTGTAAGTGACTTGCTTGTAGCTTCCCTTGAAGTGTCCTAAAACTCTCACTTTCTAAGTGCGACAATTGCGCTGACTCGTGCAGGGTTCGCGTCTGTGTTAGACACACCGCGTCCATCTCCTTTGCAACACTATCTAGAACTCTATCCTTCGACTCGTACTGAGTCCGATCGGTGTTCGCCTCGAACACACAAAGGGCCTGTAGCACTGAGATCTCCATTGCACTGACTCGCACTAGGTTCGCGTCTGTGTTAGACACAGCGCGTCCATCTCCCTTGCAACTCTATCTATAACCGCGTCCTTCGACTCGTACAAGGACCGATCGGTGTTTTCGCCTCGAACACGCAAGGGACCTTTAACATTGATATCCCAATCGCGTCTGAGTGCATAGACTCGCACAGGACTCGCACCGGTGCCAGGTCACCGCGTCCGTCCCCTGTGGGTCTCCTACAACTACCTGGGGTGGTTCTTGGGGGTCCCTCGATTCTAGATGCCCTAGACCTAGGTCTAGCTAACTAAGATTGTGATATTCGATTGTGCTAAACTTATTTTGATAACATTTGACTTGTACATATGTTCCTGACCTCTAATCTCATAAAGAGATTAGTAGAGAGTGTTTATTAATAAATACATATATATTTGATATATATACCTGTGTGGTGTCTTTTCATTTGGTGATTCAAGAGATTGTGTGGTAAAACAAGCTGCTTTACATTCCTTCAAGACTTAGCCTGAAGGCTGCTCTCCACAGCTACCACTAGGATAGCTTTCTATAAAGGTTGTCTTAAACCTATCTACCATAAGAGTCGAATTGTTCTGGTGCAAGGTGTCCACTTTAATTAGTGAACAGCATATACCAGGCCAACTTCTCACATAAAGTGGTACTCCTTCTATGTTAGGACCCTGATGAGGGGGCTCCTTCAAAAGATCTGTCTTCAGCTTCTTTCTGATCATCTGGAATGAAGGGCCAAGACTTATGTGTGGAGGAATGTCTGGGTACCTCCATGCTTCTATGTTCACTATATATATTTTTTTGCATTCATTGTCGCTCAGACTAGTGTTATCCTTGTTGATTTGTGTTGTCCCAGTAGTGGCAGTTTTTCATTCATTCATAAAAACTTTATTTCGGCAATCAAATGCCATAAAAGCATCAATAAAAACAAACAATAAAATGCAGTAAGTTCATATTATATACACAATTTAAAAAGATAATATAAAAATTAGATGCAATGCTGACCAATAATCCAATTACTAAAGTTAATGTAGCACCTCAAACAACCCAAGATGTAACCAGAAGAATACAAGATTATGGTCACTCATACAGTTCCTGCACTTTCATTCTGCTGGGCCGTTCTTTTAAGAATGGCCCTTCGGGTGCACCACATATTAAATAAGAACCGTGAGATAGAGTAGACAATAGGCATTTGTGTATTCGATTTAAATATCCTGTAGACTTCAATGCATCGTCTTGACCCCAGGTTTCTGCAAAGTTGGATTAGCCAGCGTGTTCTGGCCTTTCCATAACCCTTGCAGAAAAATAGAACATGCAATACCATTTCATCGGGGTAGTTACAGGCCGGGCAACCCCCGTTTGAAGCCCCCTCCCACTTACGAGTAAAGGCGCGTAACGGGAGGACTCCGTGTCTGAACTGGACATAAAGTTTTTGGGCGAGAAGTGGCTGGATATCATCCAGCACCAGTTCTAGACTATACCTATTTTTCACTGCCAAAAATTCCTCCGTCAAACGGCCGGCGGTATTTCTTCTTTCAAGCTTGTTGAGCTTTTGCTCTCTGAAGCTCTCTATCAGGGTCTTTCTTGCTGTTGTTTGGGACGAATATTCCGCATTATACCATAAAATGCCCCTACCCAAGCCCTCACAGATGTTCTTAATGTTGGACAACCAAGGTATCCTCCCTGAACCTCGCATACCCATTATGTCAGTTATTTCATCCCTATAGGCAGCTAACTCCGGAGTACTCCAAAGGCGACGCCAAAAGAGAAGGGGCCTGAGGGCCGCCTCTTCCGCTATGGGTCTGACCCCTAGATCCAAGCGGAGTGGTGTTAATGGAGTACTGGTGGGTAGGCCCAAAAGCTGTCTAATATAAGAATTCTCTGTTCGCATTAACATGCCCAATGACCCCAAAGTTCAGCTCCATAGAGGGCAGCGGACCTGGCCTGTGCCTTGTAGATTTCCATCACTGGGCTAAGTGTTTTTTCGGGGCAACTCCTATATAATTTCAAAATACCCCCCGTTATTTGGGTAAGTTTCAGCCCTGCTTTATTTATTTGTGCACCCCAATCCATTTTCTCGGTCAGCGTCAATCCCAGATATTCAAAGATGGTTACTCTTTCAAGGGGTCTGCCGTCCAAGCAAGGATTGGGGCGGGTGGAGTTGCCTACATTAAAGGCCATGTACTTGGTTTTTGCAGGTTAATTTCCAGGCCCTGCTGTTTGCAGAAGTCGCTAAAGTTGTCGAGAGTCCTCTGAATTCCCATCGGGGATTTTGCGAGGAGAAGCGTATCATCCGCAAACATCAGGGCCGGGATCTTGCGCTGCGCCAACCTGGGGGCATCGATGTTCTTTCCGGCGCTCAAAAAGTCTATTAGGCCATTAATGTAGAGGGAGAAAAGTGTGGGAGCCAGGACGCAGCCCTGACGAACCCCGCTCTCCACGGGCAAAGGGGCTGAGAGTTCGCCATTCTTTCCATATCTAATACGAGCGTAGTTACCCTCATGAAGACGTTTTAACTGCTCGCATAAGTATTTTGGCACTCCCATATCTCTTAAAATTGCCCATAATTTCTCCCTCGGAACCAAATCAAAAGCAGATTTTAAATCTACAAATATAAGATAAAGGCTACCCCCCTCGATGGTAACGGATTTCCAGTATATCACCTGCAGCCTAAATAATTGGTCGATCGTAGATGTCCTAGCTCTAAACCCGGCTTGAAGGGGGGTTAAAATATTATGTTCCTCTATCCAAGATTGTAAACGCCCCAATAAGACTCAGGCAAAGATTTTCTGACCAACGTCTATAAGACTAATCGGGCGATAGTTAACAGGCAGGAGCGGGGAGCCCTTTTTATAGATCGGTATTATTTCGGCTCCTGCCCAAGTGGTGGGAATTGCCATGCCTTGTAATATGGCATTGAACAGAGTAGCAAAATAAGGAGCCCAGATGGTTGGTTCGGATCGGTAGAGGACGCCAGGGATCCTATCCAAACCTGCCGCTTTTGCAGGTAGGATCTTCCCTAAGGCGTCGATGGTTTCTCTTACCGTGATTGGGGGGGTGTCGTTCTGGTTTAAACCCGGGTGCGGCGGGGCTCTTGCCGTACTTTCTTCCCCTTCCTTGTCCCTTCTATAGAGGATTTCAAAGTGTGCCCTCCAAACACCTTCTTCTATGTTGGGTTCAATAGCCGATCTACCGGCCTGGGAGTCAGTGTTTAAGATGTTCCAGAAAGACCTCAGATCATGTGAAATTAATGCATTTCTGAGGTCTTCCCATTTTTGGGCTACCCAGTGCTGTTTTGCTTTAATTATGATGCGTTTATATACTGCTCTAGATTCTTTAGTTTTTATTTTATCGTTACTTTTAATAGCAGTGATTAGGTCAGTTTTGGCAGCTCGGCAGTTGGCATTAAACCATTTAAGCTTGGTCTTTTTGGGCGCTCTCTGTATTTTGTTTTGATAGAAAAAGGTGGCCATAATGTCAACCAGATCTTGATGATTTTGTGAGATTTTTGAGAGTGTATTGGGGACTCCAACACTCTCAATTAATTGAGATGTGGTTAAGAGATGAGGGACTACTTGATGGTAAAGTTTGGCCAATTTATCTTGCGATTGGAGGATTTCGGCCCATCGTACACTTCTCCCTCCGTTGGACAGAGGAATGCTTTGGGCTGGTATTGAGGGTTTAACCTGTGCCTTCGTATTACCTGGCGTAACTATTTCTAAGATAAGGGCATCATGGTCGCTATCATGTCGCAGGCTGATTTTAAAATCTAACACCTTATGCCAGGACTGTAAGTCTAGCATAATATAATCAATTATTGAGGTGTGGCCCGGTCTATTAAAAGTGTGATTCCCCGGTCTATCAGATGTAGTACGTCCGTTGCATGCTCTTAGAGAAAATTTTAATGTTAGAGATTGTATTTGTAGTGCTAACGGGGTCCAGGCCCTTACTGGCGAGATATTAGGTTCAGGAATACGCCAGTATAGATCCTCCTCATCTAATTGACCTGTTACCAAACCATCCAGGGGCTCAAATTGGCAGTTAAAGTCGCCGCCAATGATTACTCTGCTATTTATTGGGATCGTTGAGAGGAAAATATTAAGTTGGTCTAGGGTACTAGACTCTTGGCCCCTGTGCGTCGGACGTGAGTATAGATTTATAAGCAGAATGCTTTGTTTTGACTGAAAAGTTAAAAGGACACAAAGGATATCCCGAGAGAGGCTTTCAATAAATTTTGCCTCACAGCCTAGATGAGCTCCAACCCAAGTGGACAGTCCTCCTGATGGTCTACCTCTCCCCGTGTGGATCGCTGGGATACTAAAGACCACGTACCCCTGCCTACTCAATTCATCCCTAGACCATGTTTCTTGGAACATACAGATTTCGTAGTGTTCGATGAAGAGTCCCCATTCAGGGTTCTTCAATTTAGATGTTAATCCTGCTATGTTCCAAGAAAGTATTTTCACACTTGGGGTGTGCACTAAAGTGGCATGTGAGGGGGGGTCGATGGTTATACTATCTAAAGTGGACTCTTTATGATAAAGTAAACTTGGGTTGGCATTTAAGTTATATGTTTTTCTGGCTGATGGAAAGAGTTTTCCATCCTTATTTACTGATTTACTTGGGAGCGTGACAGCAAGGGGTCTATTTAAATTCGATATGCCCTCAAGATCTTGATTTGGTTTATCCTCTGGTGAACTGCTTTTCCCCACCTCTAAAGGTTGAACTATGGTCTTAGATAGTGTTAAATAATCACTCCTTTGAGCAGTCCCTCTTGTCTGTGTGGTATGCGTGAAGGATTGATCTCTATCTTGTGTGGGGACTACCACTTTCGTTAGTCAGTCTACTGCCTCAAGGGGGCTAAACCTATTGTTCACTGGGATATTAAAAAATAGTGGAGTTGTTTGCACCTGCAGGGGTTTGAAAAATTGGGTATTCTGGATTGTTGCCCACTTCGGGTAACAAGCTCCTCTGGACTCTTGTGGATACTGACCAAAGGGGTAGAAGTAACCTAGGGGCAATAGATTGATAGATCTCCCTGGCCTGGCTAAGTGATAATCTAAAAGATAGTTTACAATCCCCCTGTTCCTAAAATTAATGACAATACAATTGCCAGCGATATCTTTGGGTCTCCAACCTACCCACCCTACCCTACGAATCATAATGATTTCCTCAATATCTCTATTGGAAAACTGTTTGTTATTAGTTAGCCAATGGATGCATTTGTTCTTCAGATCAAAATAGGATTCCCTAATGTCTTTCTTTAATTCAGGGACTCCAGCTAAAATGACTACGTAGGGGATTGATGCTGGGGGTAAATTAATGTGAGGAAGGGCTTATCCCTACCTCATAGGGTCCCTCCTGTGGCCTACTCTTTTGCCTAACCCTTGCACCAATGGCGGGGCTTTCAGAAGTTCCGACGGCCCCCCCAACATTGTCCTTTTCTTCCTGTCCTCCCTGTTTAGGCTCCTGCCCATGAGTAATATTTCCTTTCTCCACCCCCTTCGGACTGCTGTGTTTCTTTCCCTCCTTCTCTTGGTTTAATTGTGTTTTTTTATTAGGAGGGAACGTGTTAACATTTACGTGCTGGGGGCCGGGTCTTGTATGGGACAATGTGTTGACCGACTCCTTTTCTTTCAAGATCACCTCGGTCCTATCCACTCATCGTTCTACTAGTTTTGCGAGTTTATCAACCCGATCCAATATATTTTTTAATTCGTCCCTCACTATGGTCCTTATTTGGACCTGCATGTCTACTACCACTACCGTGACCCAGGTTGGCTGTTCTGGGCCTCAATTAGATAGAGGGCTGTGATCATTAGCCCTTGCGGCGGTAGAAGTCTCAGGAGCGGGAACTTTACGTTTAGACCCTCTAGAAAAAATAGCTTTAGTTTTCACGTTTTTTGGGCGGGCCCCCCCCTGGGTGTACAACATCCACCCTGCTTTCTACGTAGGGTCCTGTATCACATAAGGCGAGTTCCTGGTCCATGATATGAGGGGAATCTGTTAAATCAAGTGGACTAAGAGGTGCCGCAAGATTAGGTGTGAGGGATAGTCGCCTCTCAGTTAGTTCAATCTTGTTAGCCACTACGCCAATGGCTCTCTGGAGCATCCGGTCAATTGATGTCTGTTGGATCGAAGAGTCCGGCTGTACTGGGGCTGCATTTGGCTTCCCCGCCCCTGCTCGCCTCCCCATATTTGCAGGAGGGATTAGTTCAGAATTCAAGTATGGAAGAACAGGGGGCCTTATGTCACTAACCTTATTGAGGATTTGAGGGGGTCCACTCCCAGAGCCTGTCCTACTCCCCTTGAAGAATTTAGGGGGGTGGCCCAGCCCAGCCTCTGCCGGCCTCTGACGGGCGCGGACGGGCCCGCCCTTCGCCCGCGCTGCGGGAGGGCTTCCCCGCTGAAATCGCGCCTCCAGGCGCCGCGATGACGTCCCCAGCAAGTGTCAGGCAGTGCCTGCTGGGGGTTGTAGTTTGGCCGTTGACGCCGTTGCCCTCACGGCAGGCTCCTGATGGAATGCCCCCGAGCCGTTCCCCTTACGGCTGGATGTCCGGCGGCAGCGGAGAGATAAGCGATGTAGAAGCCGGCACTGGCGTCCTCAGGTAAGCGCAGTTTTTAGGTCAGGTAGAGTGGTGCGTTGTTGTTGATGCTTTATTTCTGTCTTAGGGGATCTCTATTGATACACTGGCGTAGCTAGACCTTTTGATGCCCGTGGCGGTCGGGGCACCGCAGGGAGGGGGATGCAACGGTCCCTGCATTTGCTGACTGCCCCTTCCCATGCTACACCACTGTATTGATAGGCATAAGCCTTGAATAGTTCTGCCCAGGTGTGGGGATCCCGGAGCACTTTTCCATATTATAGTTCCTAAGTGTAGCTGTGCGCCTTTCTTCAGGAAGGCCTGTAGAAAACACTTAAGAAAAGAACAGAATGCACCCTATAAGAAAGGCAACGGTGGCCAGATTCTTCAGATTGCACTTAAAAAAGGAGTCAAGAAACCCATACATATGTATATTGTAAGCCAATACTTTGTAAAAAGAGCATACATCTCTTTCACAAACCCTTTTTGTAAAGTAGAGTGATGAAGGATAACAGGATAGTGCAGCCTCATAGGCTGACATTATGTGAGTGTAAAAACAGCGCATGTGCGTTTAAGGACCCAGAGACCACCAGTATCCCATCATGCTCAGCAGGTGGCAGTTGCCTCAGTTGTTTTTTCCCGCTTTGTGACCGGATCTTGGAGCACTGAGCTTGATATTTTTCGGTTTTTCTCTTCAAAATCGTTTCTGTTTTTTGGTAACTGCAACTTCATTCGACGGTTTTCAACTGTACCTTTCATTTTCTGACAGAAAATGGTGGTATTTTGTCAAATAAAATGCCTTATTTATTTGACCAGTGCCTGCCTGTGGAAGAAAGAATGAAAATCAGACCCTCATGACGTCTTCATCATCTGCCTTCCACAAACTCATGTTCCTGACAAATACCAGCACTGCAGGAACTTTTCAAGACGTACCCTGAGAGAAAGGGAGAAGATTCGCCTCGATGGCACAGAAGAGCATCGCAGGCAGCAGGCGTATTCTGAAGGTGGGACATCAGAGCGAGGAGAGGGTCAGTCCTGCACTAGGGCTTTTACGTCTGTCTCTGAGGCTTAAAAGGTTCAAAAAAGAGAAGTTCTGCCCAAAAGCGGTGGCAGCCTAGAGGGAGAACCACCCATCAGCCTGCTCAGGGTAGAAAGCCAACAGCGGGCTCCAAACCATGAATCTTTCCTTCCCCCCTCTTCTGTTACCCACTCCGGTAGGGGGAAGTATTATGCTTTTTCTGGAAGAGTAGCAAACTATCACAAATGATGCCTGAGCATTAAATATTGTTCGGAATGGGTACCGGCTCAGGTTCACAAGTCCTCCATCGAAACCATCTAATCACCATCTACAGATGCTATGATTGAAAGTCAACATCCTTCTGCAGAAGCATGCAGTGTAGACCGCCTCCCCCCCCAAACAACTGGGATATAGTATCTATTCCTCATACTTTCTGGTAAAGAATAAAGGCTCTAGAAACGAGTACAGACCCATTCTCGATTTGAAATTGGCCAACAAATGGACTAGACAGGAAATGTTTCTAATGCTGCCATTGCATCAGATCTATCCCCAGTTACACCAGGGAGACTGTCTCTGCTTGATCGACTTCAAGGAGGTGTACTACCATATGCCAAGAAGCCTCGCAAATTCTTGAGGTTCGTCATGTGACAAGATTACTATCAGTACAAGGTGCTTCCGTTTGGCCTCAAGTCAGCCCCCAGAACTTTCTCAAAGTGCATGGCAGTGGTAGTGGCTCAACTCAGGAAACATAGAGTATTCGTCTACCCCTACCTAGATGATTGGCTCATCAAGACGTCAACCCCTCAGGAAGCCAATCTGCATTACCAGTGGACGAGCAACCTCCTTTAAAGATTAGGGCTACATATCAACCACAGCAAGTCAACATCTACTCCTGTTCAGAAACTCCATTATTTGGGGGCCTTCATCGACACCAGTCGGGCAAGAGTGTATCCTTCAAAGGGGAGACGGTTATCAATCCGTCTGAAGTGTCATTGTATCAGGAAATCTTCTCCCTCCACAGTGAGGGCAGTGTCATCTCTCCTCGGCTTGATGGCTTCATGAATCTTCCTAACTCTGAATGCCCATTTTCACATGCTTCCTCTTCAGGAATGTCTCGAGGATCAGTGGGACCAACTCACAGGCAATTAGGAGGACAGGATCACTCTCTCTCCCCATGCAACACAGTCAGTAACATCGTGGTGCTCTCTAACTGTCGTGTAGTTCCTAGGACCCCCCAGGACTTGCGCGTTTTGGATGACCTAAACTGAGGGTTTGGTGTGCAGACAGACTCTGGACACCCCCACAGGATGAGTCAGCCGTTAGACCAGCTAGCTCTACAGTGCCACTACCACCCCCCTGTGCTCTACAGTGGCGTAGGTAGTTTCTGGCAACCACTGAACATGACAACCCTGATTCCTCAGGTATCGTGGAAAACAATATGGTATCTTCCGCTCAGTCACTCGTACTTACTTTTCTCAGAATAATCATAGAATGACGATTGGAATGGTTTCCATAATTATTTATTGGTCAAGCGTCAGTCTAGTGTGAAACATATTCGCTGCCACAATCAAAAGACAGGAGCAGGCTAATGTGATCGCTAGCACTAATATCGTAAATAGCAGATACATTTCAACCATAGTGCTAATAAGATGAATATAAACAGTTTATATAAAACAATAGCATTGGCGTACTCCTACAGCGCGTAGCCTACCTAAATGTATCTAGCCTAGCTATGTAGGTGAAGCATGTGTATGTAAATGCTAGGACAAATCCTAAGGGAGCCAAGAATCCCCCGGGGAAGTGCTAGCCCCTCACCTGATGGTTCTGAATGAAGGACCCCGTCTCTGCGTTCGAGGATGGCCCCCCGCAAGGGATGTAAGGTCTCTGCCTGTCGAAGGATCAGCCTGCAGAGTCTCGGTCCAGCCTGGAAGGAATTCTCCTCTGTTTTGTATGGGGGAGTGAGGGTCTTTTATACTAAAGTGGTCACTCCAGGGTTTCTTCTAGAATCGATATGTTTTGAAAACAGCTAATCCTCTGCTAATCCTTTTCTAAACAAACATGCACAGCTGGCTGTTGGCCATGGATGAAAAAAGTGGTGACCCTTATACAGAATAAATCTGCCGTGCCTGGGGACATGTTTATGTACGTCAGGTACAGGGATTAAGATAGAGTACCGAGAGCTTGGTGTCAAAGAGACAGAAGTAAGCTACTAGGTAAAAGGTCACCTGTGTAGGACCGTCATGTTCTGTGGATGAGACAAAATGTATGTAATCGGCATGTACATAATGGGACTATCCTAAAGGACATGACACAACGAATCTGCTTCAAGGGATACAATTTCAGTAGGATGTTCCTTACCAGATAATAGTAACAGATACCTTGTTACCAGGATGGGGAGCACACATGGATCATCTCCAAATCCAAGGAACATAGTCGCCGAGAGAGATGACCTACCACATCAATCTCCTCGAGCACCGCGCAGTTCACCTGGCGCTGAAATCTTTTCTCTCATCATTCAAGACCAAATCCCTACTTGTTCAGACAGGCAATACAACAATAATGTACTACCTCAACAAGTGGGGGGTGGAAGAGGTCCAGACCTTTGTCCCACGAGGCCCATACAATCTTGAAGTGGCTATTAGCCAGGGACCAGTGGATCATGCAACTCATCTCCCAGGTGTGCAAAATGTTCAGGCAAACTCACTCAGCAGAGTCCTGCAGGAAACCACGAATGGGTCCTCCACGACAACGTCGTGCAAAACATCTTCAGGCTATGGGGCTCTCTGCAAATCGACTTGTTCGCCACCACAGAAAACAAAAAATGACCAGGCTTCGCCTTGAGGTTTTTCCAGCTAGGGACACTGGGGAAAGCCCTATGGATCGCCTGGTCCGACAAATTTCTCTACGCCTTTCCTCCAATCCCCCTGATCCCGTCAATCCTCTTCAAACTGCCCTACTCAAGAGCCAGAATTAACCTAACTGTTCTGGAGTGGCCACGTCAATGGTGGCTCGCAGACTTTCTTCACCAGTCAGAGCATCCACATCTCAAGCTGCCGTGCAGACAGGATCTTCTAACGAAATAAGGAGGCCAGATGGTTTACCCCAATCTCTTCTCCTTAAATTTGGCAGCATGGCTCCCAAGCTAGTTCAGTATGGACATTTGAACCTTCTGCAAGACTGCATGAACATTCTCAAGGAGGCTAAATGACAATCAACTCGTTCAGCCTGTGCCTTCAAATGGAAGAGATTTTGCATTTGGTTTTCTGAAAAGAACGTGGACCCAACAAACTGCCAAGAAGATGTAATTCTTCCATACTTACTCTACTTGCCAAAATCTGGCCTACTATTCTCTTCCATAAAGGTTCATTCGGCAGCTCTTACTGCCTACAGAAAATGTCCTTCACAAACCTCGTTTTTCAAAATCCTTGTTATCAATGACTTTTTAGAGGGGTTGAAAAAGGTTTTTTCCTCCCATTAGGCATCAGTCTCCTCCCTGGGAGCTCAATATAGTCCTCTCATGCCTCATGCCAGACTCTTTTGAAACCATTCATAAATCATCCTTGCAACATCTCTCATGAAAAACTGCTTTCCTCATAGCGATCACATCAGCATGTAGGGTTAGTGAAATACAGGTGTTGTGTTCTCACAAACCTTACACCGTTTTTCACTCCAATAAGGTAGTGATGAGGAGCCTCCCGGAATTCCTCCCAAAAGTCATTTTGGATTTTCACGTTAATCAAATGATTTCCTTACCAACCTTCTTTCAGCATCCTTCTCCTCCGGCTGAAAGAACTCTCCATTTCCTAGACGTTAGATGAGTCTTAAAGTTTTATTTGGACAAAACACGAGACATATGTAGATCAGACCAGTAGTTTGTAAACTACGGCCCATTCCACACAGGTCTAGCCAGTTCCAAACAAACCAGCTCCCGTTGGATAGTGTTTTGCATCCTTTTATGCTACCAAAAATTCAATAAGGCCTCATCTGCTAGACCTAAGGCTCATTCTACTAGCGGAAAAGTGGCTACTGCCGCTTTCATGGGAAATGTCCCCATTGCTAAAATCAGCAAAGCAGCTACATGGAGATCGGTTTACACTTTTACCTAACAGTATTGTTTGGACTCAGATGCTAGAGCAGATGCTCAAGAAGGACAGACCTTCCTGAGAAATGTTTTTTTGCTTGTTTTGGTCCTTTGGTTGTTCCTCTTTCTTTTCTACCACTCATGGTAGGGATGGGCTTGCTACACTAGTCAGTGCTTATGACTATCAATGGAGATCCCCTAAGAGAGAAGGAATGGTTTCCTACCTATAATCCCAGCTCCCTCTTTGGGGATCTTCATTAAAGTCATAAGCAACCCTCCCACCTCCCTGGTGGAGATGACGGAGGTGAGTATTAGACCTATCTATCACTGACACATCTTGTCAAAAAGAACTGAGGCAACTGCCACCTGCTGAGCATGATGGAATACTGGTGGTCTCTGGGTCCTTAACGGCAAATACACAGTTTTTTCACTCACATAATGGCAGCTTCTGATGCTACACTGTCCTGCAATCCTTCATCTCTCTATTTTACAAAAAGGGTTTGTGAAGGAGATTTACGCTGTTTTTACAAAGTATTGGCTTACAATATACATATGTATGGGTTTCTTGACCCCTTTTGTAAGTATAATCTGAAGAATTTGCCCATTGTAGCCTTCTTTATAGGCTGCATTCTGTTCTATTCATAAGTATTTTCTATAGGCCTTCCTGAAGAAAGGCGAATATCTACACTGAAGAACTATACTATAAAAAGTGCTCTGAAATTCCTGCATTTGGGCAGAACTATTCAATGCTTATGACTTCAATGGAGATCTCCCTAAGAGAGAACTGGGATTACAGGTAAGAAACCATTCCATCTGAAACAACACATCTTGAAGATGAAGGGCATTCTCGTGTATGCTGACCAGGTAGGGTTCACTCCTTTTATAAGAAGAGCAACAGCATCGGGGACATTCTAAAGTTCAGTTAGGCTGATGTTGGGAATACCAGCAAGCAGATATTGCCAGAATGTAAGTGAGAGAGGACCAAACCTTACGTGGTTTTTCTGAAGTTCACTTTGGGAAGATTGGATTCTGCATGCGAGTGGTAACTGGTACAAAACTTGGCAATGTGGTTTGAAGGACAAGTTGAGGGATGACAGTGAATCGGCATGGAAATCGAAATATTAAAATCCCACTCAACTGCCACAAAATCTTTTTCTGGGGCTGCTCCATCTTTGTTGAACTCCATTCCTGAATACCTGGAATACTTGGACAAAACATTAGATAATTCAAAATAAACTACTATTTAGTACGTACTTGAATGTTTAAGTCCTCCTCAAATAGATGAAAGACAATTCCACCCCAATTTTTGTTCGACTCCTCCCCCTTTTACACCAGGTATGAGATGCTAGGAGGTACACAGTTAAACATGTGGAAATGAAAGTAGGGAGTGTGAGGGGGGATCCAAACAACCATACAGTGTGGGAGCAGAATGGTGGGGAGCAGTAGGGAAATGGCTGGAGCGGGAGTGGGGGAGAAATTCAATCTTTCACAAGAGGAGGTGGGTGAAAGAGGGCTGGGCCTTAGCTGCCAAGTTGCACCAGTCCGCCTGCTACACTAAACAGAAGTGGAAACTGTTTTCCACTACCAGGAAGGGTTGCAACTAAAGCAAGCCTTTCCCCTTTTTTAACGCCTTAACATTTGCCTATCACAAAGGGGCAAAGTTAATAACAAAAACTATATGAAATTACCAGTTGGGTGACTTTTCATCTTCATATATATTACATCCCTGATTCCGAGATTGAGTCTAATTTGAATTCAAGCATTTGGTTATCATTTGATTGTGACAGAATGCATTACTAGGTGAACACTAATCTAAAATAATTGCAATCAGGCACACAATAAAATATTTATTACTAATGGTATTTAAGGTATACTGAAGGAAATGCCTAATTCAAAGGGTCAGTAAAACAGAATGGTCCTGACTGATACATTTTTTTGCCAACTTAAATTCAGTTTGCTAGAACCTGATCCCAATCCTAATTCAAAGAATTGCAATTGACATTTGCAAATACAGATAACCCACCTGTATCATGAATTTTTCACAATTGCAGAGTTATGGTTAGGAGTGCACGAATGGTCAGCACAGCACATTTCCACCTGCAAAACTACGCAAGCGTTTACAATCTAGGAAACCTGTGAGCATTCGCTTATCTTTAACAATTACCTCTGCACCCTGGAAATGCTCACATATATCCTCTTGTCACAAACAGCAGTAATATTGTTTTCAGGCTGTGGGATGGAAGAGATCAGCCCCATAATTAATGGGGGTTTGTGCAAAGGGGTTCCTCCAAGGGGAGCATTAGACAGCGCAGTTGTCTGGCTTGCTAAAGTCATCTTGGGGACATTCAGAAAGCTTCCCTGGGAATGCATTCAACCTATTGTTTACCATTAGCTTTGTGGTTTGTAACTCACGTTTTATGTTTTTCTGTTTGCTGGCTTTATTTGTTTGAGGCTGTCTAGGTTCAGTTCGTCCCTCCCAAGGAGAAAAGCCTCTTCACATTACCTCTCCTTGTATTCTTCCACGAGTTCTCTTTTCTGTAAGCAGGCCTGTAAATCTTATTCTTATCTTGCCACATTAGCTTAGGTCAAATTTCAGGCTCTGTCTTGTGAGGGAGCTTGATGTTTACTTTTCTTTCTCTGATTTCAAAGTGAGAGGTTTTATGTGACAGTCTTGCTCGATACTGGGGGTAGAGGAAAGGAGTTTTTTTCTAGCACACAACAACATTTAAATGAACTGTGAAAGCATTTCAGAATATATCACCATTAGCAAAGCACAAATGAAGCACGTTGTTTGTTAATTCTGAAGTGTTTTGGAAACAAGTTTTTTAATATGATCAAAACAAATCAATGCAGAAGGTGATGCCATTTCCACAAATAATCGTTTGTACATTGTATAGTTTCATTAGTAAAACTTTGTCTGTGCAAATGAAATGTTCATTTCAATTGAAAATGTATTGTCTGTAATGGCAGTGTGCTACCGTATTATACCATGCATACTCCACTCTATGCCACTCCACTCTACTCCACTCTATTCTGCACCACTCCATGCCACTGCACACCATTCTGCACCACTCCACTTAACACCACGCACTCTGCGCCACTGCACGTTTCTCCAGTCTTCACCACTCTATGCCATTGCACTCTACGCTACTTCACTCCACGTCTCTCTTCTTTACTTTGCACCACTCTACTCTTTGCCAATGCACTCTGTGCCACTCTGCTCTACACCACTGCACTCTTCGCCACTGCACTCTACACCACTCCAGTCTAGGCCACTCCACTCTACTCTGCACAACTCCACTCTACGCCACTCAACTATTTGCCACTCTGCAACATTGCACTCTATGCCACTGCACTCTAGGCCAATATACTCTACTCTCTACCAGTTCACTGTACGCCCTGCACTCTATGCTACTATACTCTACCCTGCACCACTCCACGCCACTTCACTATAGCCGAAACAATCTACTTCATGCCACTGCACTCTATGCCACTTTACTTCACTCTGTGCCACTCTATGCCACTGTACTCTGTCACTCTACTCTAAACCACTGCACTCTATGACACTGCAATTTTCGTCACTGCACTCTACTCTGCACCACTGTAGTCTACGCCACTGCTCTCTACGCCACTCTACTCTATGCCACTCTACTCTATGCCACTTCACTGTACGCCACTCTACACCACTGCACTCTACGACACTGTGCTCCGCAACCCTACACTCTCCGCCACTGAACTCTACTACACTCTATTCTGAACTACTTCACTCTACACTACTGCATCCTACGCCACTCCACACCACTGTACTCTACTCTGCACCATTCTAAGCCACTGTACTCTATGCCACTCTATGCCACTGCACTCTATGCCACTCTACTCTGCCCCACTCTACTCTGCACCACTTCACTCTGCACCACTGCACTCTACTATGCACCACTCTAATCTACGCCACTGCATTCTACGACGCTGCATTGCACACCACTGAATTCTATGCAGCTGCACTCTACACCAGTCCACTGTACTCTACGCCCTCCACTCAACTATACGCTACTCTATGCCACTGAACTCTATGCCACTACACTCTACGCCACTGCTCTCCACTCTGCACCACTCTACTTAACGCCACTGCATTCTACTCCACTCTACACCACTGCATTCTACGCCACTCTACTCTGCACCACTCTATGCCAGTGCACTCTACACTACTCTGTACCACTCTATGCCACTGCAATCTACGCCACTCTACACCACTGCGTTCTACACCAATGCACTCTATGCCACTCTACACCAATTCACTCTGACACTCTACTCTGCAACACTGCACTCTACGTCACTGAACTCTACGCTACTTCATTCTATGCCAATGAAGTCTCGCCACGGCACTCTATGCCACTCTACTCTGCATCACTCCACTCTACGCCACTGCTCTCTGCGCTACTCTGCACCACTCTAGGCCCTACACTCTATGCCATTCTACACCACTGCACTCTACTGTGCATCACTCTAATCTATGACACTGCATTCTGCATTGCTGCTTTGTATGCCGCTTAATTCTATGCAACTGCACTTTACGCCACTCCATTCTACACCCCTGTACTCTGCAAAACTCTAAGCCAATGAGCTCTACAAGAGTCCACTCTACTCTACGCCACTCCACTCCACTGTACGAGACTCTACGCGACTCCACTCTATGCCTCTCCAATACATAACACTCTATGCCACTCCACTCTACTTCACTCTACTCCACATTTCACCATTCCCCTTCACAACACTCCATTCCATTCTCCTCCATGCCACTAAACTCCATGCCACTAACTTTTAGCCGTGCTGAACAGCAACCACGCTGGTGTACAAAATGGATAAATCACAATGGCAAAGCCAATAGCTCTTGCATATGTGAGACCTATTGGCTTTGCCAATGCTTGTTTTGAAATTATAGCAACATAAATGTGGAAATGTGCAACCATATGTCTGAGTTACCTTTCAAAATGTAGGATCTTCCACCTAGTGGAAACTCATCATTCATAAATATTACATATGTTACTACTTTAAAAAATTAGATCTGTTGCAAGTTGTAAGGAGCACTCATAAAATTCTTTTAGAATTCCCAAAAAATCTGAAGTTTCTTCCAAATACAGGAGTTAATCCTAGGAGAGTCATTTTCATTTTTTTCAACATAACAGCGCAAAAAGAAGCAACAATCTTTCCATTAGAAATATATAAGATCACTTTCTAAAAATATGTTTGGAAAAAATCAAAAGTTGACTTTCTCTTCGAACATTTTCCTAAACTCGCAAGTGTGAAGGGTAAAGTTCCTTTTCCCCTGCTAAATCTGTTTGATTTTTGCTTCTGTTACCCCTTTTAGTAGGTCACTCTCTCCCACTCCTCTCTGTATTCTTTCCAATTTTTCTCACACACCTGTCTTCATGTGAAAGTCTTCTCCCGGGTATTACCACCTCAGCCTCATCCTCACCCCTTTACCTGTGACAGTCTCTGCCCTCTTCTTTTCCCTGTCATTCTTTACACACTCATCAGTGTCACTGTTCCCTCCCGGTGCCCTCCACTTTCCATGTTAGTGTCTTTACCTAGGCTGAATTCTGGTTGTCCATCATACCAAACCTTTGCTCTCCAAGCAGAGATACAATTTCATAATCATTTGAGCTCATTGCAAAATGTATCTAATTATGGACATATTATTAATAGGGATTAATAAACTGAAAGAAGAGAATATTCAACATCATTAAGATCATGGGTATAGACAAAAACATAGTTGAATATTAATAATTTGTAGTTCTCACAGTAGTCTTTCATCATTTTTATTGGCATGCAAACACTTACTGGGGAATGGCCAACTTTATGATTCAGAGGGTCTTTCATGGCCATCATAATTTTCTACGGCAAGGCTATTTTTCACCACGAAAAACACATAGCTCTAATACATTGTTATCTATCAGACTTTGTCATCTTTTTAGTACTTCTAGAGGAATCAATAAAGATTAATTAGAAGGCAAGTAACATTGTGAGTTTTTTGCGTCTCATAACTCACCCGACATTCAGCTAGAATAGTGTTGCCACTGCTGGTGTGTGAGTGCTAATGCTTATACAGTAGTTTTCACCATCATCAGTAAAAACCGAGATTGTATCTTGGCAATAAAGCCATTCTTAGTCTTGAAAGTGTCACCTAATTGGAAATGGCCTGCTAAACCTTTCACTCCCAGCCAAAAAATGGTGTCTCAGTTGTATGGTACCAGAAATTGTGGATGAAATCATGACAAACAAAAATATTATGTTCTAAGAATAACGTAAAAATATATCACCCCATTGGTCTGAATAATAGAAAATGTACACCCAGTGTGAGACATGGTGAAATTTAGGGCTTTTTCAGTTGTATGTGCGGAACCACAACTTTCCTTTAACTATGTTTATTTTCTTTGAATAGCAAAGGTGAAGGTCCAGTTTATTACCCAAATCCAGCACAAGTGACATGATACAAACTCTGTTACTGCCTTGCACATTGCATTTTACAATTATTTTACTCATGGAAACAACTCTGCAAATAGTGATCAGGACTCTTCAGTGTGATTTTACCTTACTGCACACATTTAACCTCTTACATCCTAGTCTTTGTTAAATACTGATGGACCTTTCAGTCTTAGGGCGGTCTTCCCTCAAACCTTTTGCCTTCACCCCTCCTATATTTGCACATTATTTTTGTTGGCCCTAGGATTCTGTGCACTTTACCACTAATAACTAGTGTTAAAGTGCTTTTGTCACTCTCTAAAACATGGCAAAATTGGCTTACACCTGATTGGCATATTTAATTTATTTACTTATAAGTCCTTAGTAAAGGGGTATACCATATGCTCAGGTCCTGTAAATTAAATGCTATTAGTGGGCCTGCAGCACAAATTGAGCCACCCACTTAAGTAGCCCTTAAAACACGTCTCAGCCCTGCCATTGCAGGCCAGTTTGACTTGGCAAAATAACCCCATTGCCAAGACATGGACTCCCTTTTTATTACACATGTTACCCTTAAGGTAGACCCTAGGCAGACCGTTCGGCAGGGTGCATTGTAATAAAAAAAGTTGGACTTGCATTTTAAAACTTTAAATGTTCTGGTAGTGAAACACTCTTAACTACTGTGAGGCCTACCTTTCCCATAGGATAACATTGGGTTACCTTATTACATGTAATAAGTGCTAATCATCGATTGGGAGCAGGTAGGTAGGCAGTCATGGTTGGTGTCTGAGAAATTGAAATTTAAAATTCTCTTTAATGGTCAAGTCCACTCTACCATACACTTTGTTCTTACAAATAATATGATTTGTGAAGTCATAAGTGCTGTAGATGCTATAATTTTAGATGGTATAAGCAATATAATATTAAAGGGGATAAGCAGTGCATGGAGAAGGCTCAAGCTATAGTTAATGTAGTGTGCCTACCTAGTTCAATACACTGTGTATGGAGGTGTTTGAGTTAAAATAATTTGAAGGTTTTGTGTAAATTATAAATTAAAGTTATAAATATGTTTAGAATTTATATGTTCGAGGCATGTGAGCTGCAGAGCTCACACTGAGCATTAGATCGCCATCTGGTGTTGGGCTCGGATGCTTGCACTTTGTTGTTGTCTTAGAAGAAGTCTTTGTAGTCAGGAGATAGGTGACTCCTCCCTTGGACGATAGTGCGCATGGGCATCGACTCCATCCTCAGATTGTTTTTTCCGCCATTGGGTTCGGATGCAATTTTTGCGCACCGGTTCGAAACTTTAGTTTTGAAACTTTTCATCGCGCAAAACTTCCCACAAACTTTCTATCGACATCGAAATCTCGACTCGCCTCTCATCGATTCTTTTTCCAGCCGTCGACGCGGGCCACTGGGCCCATCGACGCCGTGAGGCCTACGGCTCATGGAAAGGACGCCCTTCCAAAAATGCCCCCAGTGTGGAGCAAAATTCCCCCACAGTGACCATAACGAGGTCTGTAACCTGTGCCTTTCGCCCGACCACAACGAGTCCAGCTGTCCAGCTTGCGCCTCCTTTCGATCGAAGAAAACGATTCGAGATCGTCGAGCTCGAAGGCACGTCATGGCGCAGAGATCCATTCCAGAACCAGTGGACATCTTCGACGAAGGCCCAGATGTCCCTGAAGAAGATTCCGAAGATCTCCAAATCGTGTCAGAGGCAGAAGACTCAGACGACCCCATCACTCCTGGGCAACGAGTGAGTACTACTGCCCCTACCCCAACCCCCCCACCAAAGCACAAGGCACCGGTCAAGACTTCGCCCGTTGGCCCCAGTCGCGACCGAAAACACACTTCAGAAGCCCCACCTTCGAGCCCGGCTCCGAAGAAAAAATTCAAGCCTTCCGATCCCTCGGCACCGAGCAAACCGCATGTGCTAGTCCCACCGGCACCTTCGGCGCCGAAGCCAAAAGAACACTCGGCTCCGAAATCCACACCGATTCCTTCCACCTCTAAACAGAAACCCGCTTCGAACACATCGAAGCATGGGGATAAGCCGGCGTCGAAACTTAAACATCACGCCACAGCCCCTAAGCCAAAGCCTTCGGAGCCGATAACCAAGCCTAAGGATTCTTCCACGCCTCCTAAGGCCAAAGAGCATAAGACGCAGCCACCACCCCGCTCGGAACCGAAAAAGTCGGCGCCCAAACCAGTTAGCTAGGAAGAGGAGCTTTTTCATCCGGATCCTGTTGATCCTAAGCAAACAAAGATCCACATTAACCCCAAAACAGGACATCTCACAGCTGTACCACGCCACAAGCCAGTACCTGTGGAGAAGAAAGACTGTGCCACTTCACCTATGCCTCCTTCTTCTCCTGTCCTTCCATCTAACACCCCTCCTCTTCACAAACCTGTTACACCGCCTCAGCCTGTAACATCTCCACCACATACACCACCTACACATGATTATCAAGATGACATAGGGGACGGTGGTGACCCTGATGACCCATTCACTGATCCAGATGACCCACCGCAAGATGATTGGGATTACAATGATCCAATCGATCCCCCAGACCTCCCAAGCCCTCTTCCATACCCAACAAAACCCTCTCCTCCGGATGATAATATTGGGTTTGGGCAACTCATCAACAGGGCTGCTGTTTTTCATGGGGTACACATGCATACAAACGCACCAGAGGAGGATTTCCTATTAGATACATTTGAACAGTCCCAAAAAACTGTACAAATATTACCAATGATTAAAGGGGTCATTAAACATGCTCCTGACATATTTAAAGATCCTGTACGCGCCAGGATTCTTAACCCCATGATCGATAAAAAATATAGGCCTGCCCCTGACGATCCTACGTACATTAAAGGCCAGCTGCCTCTAGACTCGTTAGTAGTCTCCAATGCTAGAAAACGAGCTAATTCTCAAACCTCAGGGGACGCACCGCCCCCTGATAAAGAATCAAAATTACTCGACGCATCTGGCAAAAGAGTTGCAATCACTGGCGCATAGCCAACACTCAAGCATTGCTGGCCAGATATGATAGGGCCCACTATGACCAATTAGAAACCCTTTTACAACACTTGCCTGACCAGTATAGAACTCAAGAAAATGACCTAATTCAAGAGGGCAAACTAGTCACCAACGCCTCAATTAAGTGTGCCCTTGATGCAGCTGACACTGCCGCTAGGTCTGTAAACACTAGCGTACTGCTCCGAAGACATGCATGGCTGCGCATTTCAGGCTTCAAGCAGGAGGTCCAAACCACTATTCTAAATCAGCCGTTCAATCCTAACCAACTTTTTGGACCGGCTGTAGACACTGCTCTTGAAAAGATGAAGAAAGATACAGAAACTGCCAAGTCAATGGGAGCGTTGCAGTCTCCGCAACCGCGTGGCTCCTTTCGTCGCTCCTTTTACAGAGGAGCCTCCAGGAACATCAGCACAGATAGTTCATCTTCTTTTAAAAACACCACCCAAACATCCCCCAATAGAGGATATTTTAGAGGAGGTTACAGAGGGAACAACAGTAAAGGGAGAGGCCGCGGTAGCACCAACACCCGTACCTCCCCTGTTGCTAAACAGTGACTTCCCTCCACTTCCTCCCGACCATTCCACTCCTGTCGGGGGAAGATTAGCACAGTTCCTACCTGTCTGGGACTCCATCACAACAGACCGGTGGGTGAGACAAATTATCCAACATGGTTACTGCCTGGAACTTACTGCTACCCCCCCAAACATACCACCCAAGCAGCGTCCAATGTCCGCAGACCATCTTACACTTTTAAAGCAAGAAGTTCTCTCACTGCTTCAAAAGCACGCCATAGAGCCGGTCCCTTTACTACACCAGGGAACAGGGGTTTACTTCCTGTATTTCCTAATCCCCAAAAAGGACGGGACCCTAAGGCCAATTCTAGACCTCAGACCCCTCAATCAGTATATACATTCGGATCATTTTCACATGATCACTCTCCAACAAGTGCTTCCCTTACTACAACAAGAAGACTTCCTTGCCACACTAGATCTCAAGGACGCCTAATTCCACATTCCCATACATCCTGCTCACAGGAAGTATCTAAGGTTCGTACTCGATGGACAACACTACCAGTTCAAAGTCCTTCCATTCGGGGTCACCACTGCTCCAAGGGTGTTTACCAAATGCCTTGCAGTGGTAGCAGCGCACCTAAGAAGACAGCAGATACATGTCTTCCCATATCTGGACGACTGGCTCATAAAAGCCAGATCATTCAACCAGTGTGTCCAACACACTCATCAAACCATTCAAACACTACACAACTTGGGGTTCACAATCAACTATAACAAGTCGCACCTCCAGCCCTCCCATGTACATCAATATCTCGGGGCCACAATAAACACTTCCACAGCTCTAGCTTATCCCAGCCCAGCCAGGATAGCCAGTATACAAGCCCTCATCCCCAAGTTTCAAATCCAACACTCTCTCCCAGCCAGAGTGTTCATGCGACTAATAGGCATGATGGCATCTTGCATTTTCATCGTACCTCACGCAAGGCTTCAAATGCGTCCCTTACAAGAGTGTCTAGCACACCAATGGAATCAGGCTCACGGACAACTTACAGATCTGGTGTTGGTGGACAGCCGCACACATCGCTCTCTGCAGTGGTGGAACACAAAAAACGTATCCAAAGGGCAGCCGTTCCTCGAGCCTGTTCCACAAATAGTACTAACAACAGACGCATCACTCACAGGATGGGGAGCACACCTGTTAGATCATACAACACAGGGCAAGTGGACCACTCAACAAAGACTGCTCCACATCAATCATCTAGAACTACTAGCAATATTCCTAGCCCTCAATCCTTTCAACTCCAGGTACAAAACAAAGCCGTCCTGATCCGAACAGACATCACGGCTATGTATTATACACAAAAACAGGGGGACACACACTCTCTACAACTGTCCCAACGTGCACAGAACATTTGGAGGTGGGCAATTCCACAAAACATATACCTTCTCGCCGAACACCTACCAGGAGTTCACAATCAGATTGTCGATCTATTAAGTCGGCAGACACAACAGATTCACGAATGGGAACTACATCCACAAGTTCTTCTACCTTTTTTCCAGATGTGGGGCCAACCAGACATAGATCTATTTGCCACACACCAAAACGCAAAATGCCCAACCTTCGCCGCCAGGTTCCCACACCCACAGTCCAAGGGCAATGCGATATGGATGAATTGGTCAGGCAGATTTGCGTACGCTTTTCCGCCACTCCCACTCATTCCGCTAGTAGTACGCAAGCTCCGACAACAATCGGTAAAAATCATCCTAGTAGCTCCCACATGGGCACGCCACAACCATGGTTCACAACACTGCTGGAACTATCAATAGTCCCACACCAAAAACTACACCTCTCCCCATCACTACTAACGCAGAACCATGGAGAGATAAGGCACCCCGATCCATCTCAACTGAATCTTGCGATCTGGCTCCTGAGGTCCTAGAGTTCGGTTACCTTAACCTACCACCGGACTGTATGAACATCATTAAAGAGGCCAGACGCCCTACCACCAGAGCTTGCTACGCAGCAAAGTGGAAAAGATTCGCTATTTACTGCAATAACAATAATATCCAGCCACTAAATGCCTCCATACAAAACATCATTTGCTACTTACTACATTTGCAAAGATGTAATTTAGCATACTCATCCATACGTCTGCACCTAGCAGCACTTGCTGCTAACTTACAGAACAGACAACACTTATCACTCTTTAGGGTCCCAGCAATTAAAGCCTTTATGGAAGGCCTTAAACGGATCATACCTCCCAGATTACCACCTTCTCCAGTGTGGAATCTTAACATCGTGCTTACTAGGCTCATGGGTCCCCCATTTGAACCTCTGCATAAATGTGAACTTCAATTCCTCACATGGAAAGTAGCTTTCCTTATTGCAATCACCTCTCTCAGGAGGGTGAGTGAGATCCAGGCTTTAACCATACAAGAGCCATTTTTACAAATACATCGTAACAAAATAGTTCTCAGGACAAACCCAAAATTCCTTCCTAAAGTGATTTCTCCTTTCCACCTTAATCAATCTATAGAGCTACCCGTGTTTTTCAGAACCCGGACTCCGTAGCAGAAAGAGCTCTCCACACCCTAGACGTCAAAAGAGCTCTAATGTATTACATTGACAGGACCAAGTCATTTCGCAAAACAAAACAATTGTTTGTAGCTTTCTCTCCACCACATAAGGGTAACCCCATCTCAAAAGCTGGGATTGCAAGGTGGATTGTTAAATGTATTCAAATATGCTACCAAAAAGCCAAGCGCACATTATCAATTCCCCTAGAGCGCACTCAACACGCAAACTAGGGGCTTCCATGGCATTCTTAGGGAACATTCCCTAGAAGACATCTGTAAGGCAGCCACATGGTCTACAACACACACCTTCACTAAACACTATTGTGTTGATGTGCAAGCCAAGCAACAAGCTTCTGTGGGCCAAGCTGTTCTTAAAACACTTTTTCAAACTACTGCAACACCTACAGGTGACCACCGCTAGGGGAGATACTGCTGTACAGTCTATGCTCAGTGTGAGCTCTGCAGCTCACATGCCTCGAACGGAAAATGCTACTTACCAGTATGCATCTGTTCTTGGCATGTAGAGCTGCAGATCCTCACACGCCCACCCACCTCCCGGGACCTGTATGTGTTCCAGTCCTATCTTACTTAGATATACACACATGGACATCTCTTTCTTTTCTACTAACTCCATCTTTTCCCATTATGGCGAAAAACAATGTGAGGATGGAGTCGATGCCCATGCGCACTATCGTCCAAGGGAGGAGTCACCTATCTCCTGACTACAAAGACTTCTTCTAAGACAACAACAAAGTGCAAGCATCCGAGCCCAACACCAGATGGCGATCTAATGCTCAGTGTGAGGATCTGCAGCTCTACATGCCAAGAACAGATGCATACTGGTAAGTAGCATTTTCCTTTTGTATACTTTAAGTTTGGTTTGTATCTAAAGAAATAAGGTTCTAGTAATTTAATGTTGGTGCACAAATTTGTAATCTTTGTGTAGTTTTGGTTTGGTTTGTGTAGAAAAAATAATTAAAGTGTTCCTAACTATAACAAAGGTTTAACCTTTGGTTCTTTTCATTGAATTTTAACAGCTTTTTTATTTTAATAAAAATGTATTTGAGTTTTGAGTCATCAAGTGGAGTATCGTTAAGTGAAGTGTCGTACAGTAGAGTGGAGGGTAGGTCGTATACTTTATTGTCATACAGTGTAGTGTTGTATAATGGAGTGTGGTAAAGTGGAGTGGCGTTCCAGTGAAATAGTGTACAGTGGAGTGGGTCAGAGTGGAGTGGTGTAAAATGGAGTGTGGTACATTGGAGTGGTGTGGAGTCGAATAGCGTACAGTCCAGTGGTGTACAGTGGAGGGGATTATGGTATAGTGCAGTGGAATACAGTGCAATTCCGTAGAGTGGAGTGGCGTACAGTGGTTTGGTGGAGAGTGGAGTAGTGTAGAATGGTGTGGCGTAGAATAGAGTGGAGTGAGGTAAAGTGTAGTTGCGTACAGTGGAATAGGATTCAGTGGAATGGCGTACAGTGCAATAGCTTTGAGTGAAGTCGCGTACTCTGAGTTCCATACAGTTGAATAGCCTACATAGGTGTAGCATACATTGTAGTGGCATAGGTTGGAGTGGCATAGAGTTAAATAGCCTAGAGTATAATGGTGTAGAGCACAATGTTGCACAATGGAGTGGCGTAGAGTGGAGAGGTATATAGTGTAGTGACATACAGTGGAATAGGGTACACTCTAGTTATGTAGTAGGGAGTGGCATAAAGTGGGATAGCATACCGTGAAGTGGGGTAGAGTGGAGTGGCGTAGAGTGCATTGGCATGAAGTGGAATAGCGTAGAATGGTGTGATGTCTAGTGAAGTGACATAGATAGAGTGGTGTAGAGTGGAATAGCGTTCAGTGTAGTGGCGTACAGTGGAATGGCGTTGAGTGGAATACAGTGGAATAGCGTAGAGTGGAGTGACATACAATGAAATAGCATACAGTGGAGTAGCGTAGAGTGAAGTGTTGCACAGTGGAGTGGTGTAGACTTGTGTCGAACAGTGTAGTGGGGTAGAGTGCAGTAGCATAGAGTGGAATAGGGTAGAGCGGAGTACCCTGTAGTGGGGTACAGTGTAGTGGCATACAGTGTAATAGTGTAGAGTGGAATGGCATGCAGTGGAGTGGCAGGGAGTGTTGTATAGTGGAATATCTTAGAGTTTGGTGGCGTAGAGTTGAGTAGCATATAGTGGGTAGCATGGAGTGGTGTAGAGTGGGATAGTGTTGACTGTAGTGGCATATAGTAGAGTGGCGTACAGTTGAGCGGCATACCGTGGAATAGGGTAGGATGGAGTGGCGTAGAGTGAAGTGCCGAGTTTAGTGGAGTACACTGGAATAGCGTATAGTGGAGTGGCATACACTGGAGTGGTGTAAAGGGGAGTGGCATACAGTGGAATAGCGTAGAGTCTAGTGGCATAGAGTGGAATGGTGTACAGTACAATAGTGTAGAGTGGAGTGTTGTAAACTGGAGTGGCTTACAGTGTAGTAGCGTACAGTGGAGTGCCATACAGAGAAATAGCGTACAGTGGAGTGGCATACAGTGGAAATGCTTAGATTGGAGTGGCATTCAGTATAGTGGAGTAGAGTGGAGTGCATACACTGAAACAGCGTAGAGTGGAGTGGCGTAGTGTAGAGTGTAGTAGAATAGTGTGGAGTGCTGTAAACTGGAGTGGCGTAGAGTGTAATTGTGTACTGTGGAATACCATACAGTGAAATAGCATGGAATTGATTGGCGTAGAGTGGCGTGGCATATAGTAGAGATGTTGTACAGTGGAGTGGCATACAGTGCAGCAGTGTACAGCAGAATAGCATAGAGTGAAGTAGTGTAGAGTTGAGTGGAATAGCATAGAGTGGAGTAGCGTACACTAGAGTAGCTTACAGTGCAATAGCATACAATGAAGTGGTGTAGAGGGGCGTTGGATAGAGTGGAGTGGCATACAGTGGAATAGCATAGAGTATAGTGCGTAGAGTGTAAGTGCATACAGTGGAAGACAGTTTCATGGATTGGCATAGAGTGGAGTGGCATAGACTAGATTGGCGTAGAGTGTAGTTGAGTACAGTGGAATAGCGGATAGTAGAGTGGCGTGGAGTGGCATAAACTGGAGTGGGGTACAATTTAGTGGTGCACAGGTGAATAACGTACATTGGAGTGTGGTAGAGCATACAGTAGAGTTGTGTAGAATTGAATAGCATACAGCGGAGTGGCATAGAGTGGAGTGAGGTACAGTGTAGTGGTGTAGAGTGGAATTGCATACAGTTGAGTTGTGTAGAGTGGGGTGTCGTAGAATGCAGCATCATAGAGTGGAATAGAGTAAAGTGTAGTGTCATAGAGTGGAGTTGCCTACAGTGGAATAGCGTAGAGTGGAGTGGCATACAGTGGAGTAGCGTACAATGGAGTGGTGTAGAGTAGAATAACGTTGAGTGCAGTGGCATACAGTGGAGTGACGTAGAGTTGAGTGCCATATAGTGGAAAAGCATAGAGTGGAGTGGCATAGAGTGAAGTTTTGTACAGTGGAATAGTGTACACTACAGTAGCATACATTGGAATGGCGAAGAGAGGAGTGGTGTACACTGTAATACCATACAGTGGACTGTCATACACTGTAGTGGTGTTTGCTAAAGTGGCATAGAGTAGAGTGGGGTACAGTGGAATAGGGTACAGTGCATTGGTGTATACTGGAGTGGCTTAGAGTGAAGTTTTGTACAGTGGAATAGTGTACACTACAGTAGCATACATTGGAATGGCGAAGAGAGGAGTGGTGTACACTGTAATACCGTACAGTGTAGTGTCATACACTGTAGTGGTGTTTGCGGAAGTGGCATAGAGTAGAGTGGGGTACAGTGGAATAGGGTACAGTGCATTGGTGTATACTGGAGTGGCTTAGAGTAGAGTGGCACAGAGTGAAATAGCATAGAGTGTAATGTTGTAGAGTGGAATAGCATAGGGTGGAGCAGTGTATAGTGGAGGGATGTACAAGGTTTTGGTGTGCACTGCAGTGTCATAGAATGGAGTGGCACAGAGTGTAATAGGGTACAGTGGAGTGGTTTAGAGTGTAGTGGCATGGAGTGAAGTGTGGTGGAGTGGTGTGCAGTGGATTAGCATAGAGTGGAGTGGCTTATGGTGTAGTGACATAGAATGGAGTGGCGTAGAGTGTAATAGCATGGAGTTGCGTAGAGTGTGGTGCTTGAAACATACATGTCTGAAAGTGGGTAAATGGATGTAGATGTAATGTGCCAGAAATATAGATTATGAGGTGTAAGTGCTAATTTTTGGTAGGTGTCAATAGTGTTAAAGTTATAAGTGTTAAAATACTTAGATATATAGTGCTGTGGTGGTAACTTCGCTGTATACGGCTGTACATGCCAATAAGAAAGCACAATGTGATTGGCTAATGCCCGTCTTTACAAAATGTAAAAAGCAGCCTTGTAGTTTTCTGCACACTGTTGCTGCATTCCGGGTTAGAGTATTACATATAGGTATTAGGTTTTGTAGTTGTTTCCCACTTATTACCACTTTATAAAAGTGATAATAGATAGACACATTAATGTAGAATTATAGATATATTTTTCCAGGATTTTGAAGAGAACTGTGCATTTAAAAAAAAAAAAAATTTAAGTAGCGCTGGAATTTTTAGGTATTATTGTGGTACTGAAAACACACTGTAGTGCACTATATTGGTCAAATATAGTGTACTACAGTGCATTTACATTTTTTTACCATATGTATTTAAAAACAAAAATTGTGCCACTCTACTTCTGAGGCAGTACCACGGTACTCTGTACATTTTGTTTTAAATTCTAGAAACTTATAAATATTTTTCCCTACCTATTCCCACTTTAATAAAGTGGAAATAGATAGGGAAAAAATATCAAACCTAATACTTACCTATATCAAAGGGCAAAACGCTGAACATAGCCAAAGTGTAGCTAAAAAACAACATGGCTGCCTTTAACTTTTTTAAAGACAGTCCTATTCCAATCACATAATGCCTTGTCATTGCTATGTATCGCGGTACTTCTGTGAAATTTCACGAAAGTACTGTGGGCAATAGATATCACTAAGTTAAAATGCCTTATAACTTAAGAAATACTTACCCTACCCTACTTCCTGTTGTACCCAAAATGATCAGCTGCACACCATAATGTGTAATCCTCCCAAATTTATTATATAGTTAGGCCCTTGTTTCTATTCAAAAAGCATTTTTTCTTTTGCCAATATCTTTGGCGCCGTTTTACGAATCTTCGCGAATTTTTCAAAACTAATGGCCCACTCACTTCAGCTGTTGTGTTGGAAGTTTCAGGGTGATTCGTCAAGCGGGGGCCGAGAAAAAGGGGGGTGCCAAAGCGCTTTTTCTCCATGTTAATTTCAATAGGAAACTTTAGACACAGCTACAGCCTGAACTGCTGAACGGAATTACACCAAATTTGGCAAAAAGGTAGCTCTTGGTTTAGAAAGCACTCTTTTTGTTAAATGGTGTAAATCCGTTCAGTAGTTCCTGAGAAATGTAAACATTTCTCAGATATACAAATATGATTGTGGAGGATCCCCGAACCCTCCTGATCTCGTGCCTGAGATCTGATTGGCTGCCAACACTTAAAACCAGGGAGTGTTGGCAGCCATCTTGTGACTTGGTTGAACCGAGTCACAAAGAAAAAGGTAAAAAAACATAAAAAATTAAGAAAAAGGACAGGGTAGAAACACCCTGACCCCCTAGCCCTGCTCTGGGGGTCCCACAAGGACACCCAGGGCCAAAAAAAGCAGTTTTGTTTTCATTTTCATCAGGAGTCGCGTTGGATCTGCGAATCCTTCTGAAATTATTTTTTTTAAATGAAGCGCTGTCTCCAACGCTTAGTTTTCTTTAGGCCCCCGGGTGGGCCAGCTCCCGGGGGCAATTCAGTTACTAATGCGGGGGCTGCACGGGCCCCCACAGCTACAGGGACTGCCACCTCCCGGGGCTATATTTATAATAGAATGCGTGGGGGGCTGTAGCCCCCCAACGCAGTCCCGGGGACCACCACCTCCCAGTGGCTAATAGTTTAAACTGCGGGGGGCCACACGCCCACCCGCTGGTCCGGGGACCACCACCTCCCTGAGGCAAGATTTCAACATGCATGGGGGGCTCCAGCCCCCCCCATGCAGCCCCGGGGACCACCACCTCCCCGGGGCTACAGAGAAGATGGGGGGGCACGCAGCCCCACTCCAGGAGCCCTCCATGGCTCTAGGGACCGCCACTCCCCCGAGCCGGCTCCAGCAATGTCCCGGGGTGCCCACCTCTGGGACATTGCAGTTTGCTATGGCTTGGCAGGAGCACTGCTCCCTCCAAGCCATAGTAGACTCCGCTTCGCTTCATGGAAGCGAGAGCATGAAAAATGCTCTTGCTTCCATGAAGCGAAGCAGAATTGCTTTTGGGCGGAGGGAACTACATGTTAGCAGCTCCCTCTGCCCAAATGTAATGCCGGCTCCCGTAGGAGGTGGGGAGCAGGCAGGGACCGCGCAGGCCCCCCTACCCATTTTTTTTTTTTTAGTAAAGGATGTGGCCATGCCCCTGCGTGGCCCCCCTCCCAATTTTTTTTAAAAATAGAGGGCAGGATGGGGTCCCCTGGGCCAAAACTGACCCAGGGAAGGGGGGCCACGCGGCCCCCCTTCCTTAATAATTTTTTTTTTAAAAGGCTGGGCCCCAGGGGATGGGGTCCCCGGGGGCGGAAATTGTCCTGGGGAGGGGGGTCGCACGGCCTCCCTCCCATTAAAAAAACAAAAACAAAGAGCCAGCCCCAAGGAATGGGGTCCCCGGGGCAGAAATCGGCCTCGGGAGGGGGGCTGCACGGCCCCCCTCCCATTTTATTACAATTAAAAAAATGGGTCAGGCCCCGGGGACGGGGTCCCCGTGGCTGAAAAGGGTAAAGGGAAGGGGGGCCGCACAGCCCCCCTTCCTAAAATTTAAAAAATCATCGGAAGCCGGCAACTCGCCGTAGGCCCCGCCCCTTTTCTCCACAACTCTGCAAACGCATCTCCTGGCCTGCTCTTGGTTGGGGGATGAAGTCCCCTCCGCTGCTGAGGGTCCTTGGGGGCCAACTACCCCTCCTGTTACCTCCAGTAAGTCCCACACAGTGGGATTGCTAAGAGGTTTTCAGAGACCACGCCCTCCTGTCTCCACCACTCTGCAATCGCGCCTCCTGGCGCACTACTAGTTGGGGGATGAAGTCCACTTTACTCCTGAGGGACCTTGGGGGCCAAAAAGCCCTCCTGGTACCTCCTGTAAGTCCTGCGCAGCGGAATTCCTGAGCGCTGGTTGGAGGCCCAGCCCCCTTTCTCCACCACTCTGCAAACGCGACTGCTAGTTAAAAGACCTTAGAAATTCACTGAAAAACCCACAGGTTTCAGCCACATTATAGTTAGAAATTAGCATTTAAAAAACCTTAGAAATTCATTGAAAAATCCACAGGTTTCAGGGACGTTATAGTTAGAAATTAGTATTCAAAAAATCTTAGAAATTCACTGAAAAAAACACAGGTTTCAGGTACGTTATAGTTAAAAATTAGCATTTAAAAAAACCTTAGAAATTCATGGAAAAAAACAAAGGTTACAGGGACGTTATAGTTAGGTTGACATTTCACTCGTTCAAAACCAGAGAAATTTGGCCGTTATAGTTAGCTGAGCTAACTATAACTCGCGCCCCCGCAATGCACTGCTCAGGATCTCACATATTACATCACTCATGACATAGTCAGTGACATCACTGATGACATCTCAAATTACATCACTGATCTTTTGCGCTCTGGTATAGAAAAACAACAGAACGGAATAATAACAAACTTGCCATGAAAATAGAACTCATGCAAGTGCCTTTGTTTGGCTTAGTGTAAACATTTTCAGTAGTTTTCAAGGAATTGGTATTTAAAAAATGTCAGTGAGCATGAAACAGTTAAAAGATATAGGAATGTGGATAGTTTGTCTACAGAGATCCACAAATCCAAATTTATGGACCTTAGGCGAACGCAATTTAAAAAGGCAAATTAGATGAGGGAGCATTATATTCCATTTGTCCATTCCAGGGTCACGAACCCAAAGCTGTCAGAATGTCTAGCTGCAACTTGAGAAACATGTTACAGCTGCCTTTACAGGACTCTGGGACTCAGGGGACTCAGTCACCAAATAATAAAATTGAAAAGAGTGCTAAGGGGAAGATGTAGCATCCACTGACTCCTGGCTCTGGTGGGCGGCCCAAAGGGTCCCCTGTCAATGAAAATAAAAAAAGAATGAGGAGAGGAGTTGGCCTAATGGCTAGGGCGGTCGACCTCAAATCTGGGCAACCGGGTTCGAGTCTCGGCAATGACGCTGAACATCCTGTGATTCTGGGCAAATCACTTAATCTCCCCGTGCCTAACAAAAATGAATGTGCCCTCATGTAACGCAACTGGTGCTCGTGTAAAGTGCTCTGATACCCGATACCTTCGGGTCAAGTTCGCGCTATATAAAACTCCGTAAAAAAAAAACCAGACTTTGGGTGTTAGACCTTGCATCTTTTGGCGTGGTTTCCCCTGACATTTTGCATTCTGCTCTCCTTTTTATATGATGTGCTAAACTTTGTTTTTGCTGGCTTTAGGACTCTGTGCACTTTCTCATTGCTGACCAATGCTAAAGTGCATTTGCTCTGTGTCTAAAATGTAATGGCATTTGGTTTCTCCATTATTTGACATATTTGATTTACTTTTAAGTCCCTAATACAGTGCACTGCATGTGCCCAGGGCCTGTAAATCAAATGCTACTAGTGAGCTTGCAGCACTGATTGTGCCACCCACATCATGAGTAGCTCTTCAGACATGTCTCAGGCCTGCCACTACAGATCTATGTATGCAGTGCAAACTGCCATTTCGACCTGGCAAGTTCACCTACTTGCCAGGCCCAAAACATCCCTTTTATTACATATAAGTCACCCCTAAGGTAGGCCCTAGGTAGCCCCATGGGCAGGTTGCACTGTATTTAAAAGGTAGGACATGTACTTTTGAGTTTTACATGTCCCGGTAGTGAAAAACTTCTCAGTTTATTTTTCACTACAGCAAGGCCTATCTCTCCCATAGGTTAGCATTAGAGTTGCTGTGTAACACTTTACAAGTGTAACTTCCAATTGGGAAAAGATAGGAAAAGTAAGTTTGGTGTCTCTGGACTCCCAATTTAAAAACACATATTTTAGTGAAGATGGTTTTTAAATTGTAAGTCCGAAAATGCCCAGATCTGTGACTGGGGGTGAGTGTCTGAAAAGTTTCAGCACTCCGCCCATCATCTCCTTGTGTTTGCTTTGTTCACCCTACGTTGGCAGGGTATGCCCAGACGTGGGTCCCTTGCTCACTTTGCCACTGGATTCAAGCTAGCCTGGCTGATGAGGGGTGTTACCCCGAAACCGGTCCCAGGATGCTTGTTTCCGGTACAGGGAGGACCTGGCCTGGCAGTTCGGGCTGGACTGTTCCCATGAGGAACAGGGTCAAGACTGATTTGCATATGGCTGGGTCCAAACTGGGGTGGCGAAGTGAGCTAGATAACAATGATAGATTCAACCCAGATCTGTGACTGGGGATGAGTGTCCGTAAAGTTTCAGCACTCCATCCATCATCTTGTGTTTACTTTTAAAAAGTTGGCATTTTCTTACTTTAACCATTCTGTGCCTCTGCCTGTCTCTGGAATACACGTCTGGGTTGGGTGACATCTGGGCTTTGTACATTCCTGCTAGACAGTCACACTCAAAGAGAGCTGGCGTGTGCCCTGCAAATTCTGATGGCCCATCACCAGGCTGATAGGTCTTCGTAAGCTAGAGTGAGAGGGAGGAGCTGACACTTGCATCTCAGTAGGGCTGTGCCTGTCCCCACACAAAGTTACATAGCACTTGTAGTGTTTCTGGAACCAGGGAGGGAAGGGCAGGGTCTTGTGCACTACATAGACCTTTCTTTGAAGTCTCCCTACTTCAAAGGCTAAAATAGATATAAGTACTGACCCTCTGACACCATGAACTTAGAACACTTCTGGAACTGAGGACATTCTACCAGGAAGAGCTGTTGTGTTGCCTGGAGGGACTGCCACTTTACTGCTTGCTTTGCTGTGTTGGCCTGCTGTTTCTTGACTGGGAGTGAGAAGACTTGTCTTGACTCTCTACATCCTGCATTTCTAAACGTTCTCCAAGGGCTTGTTGGGCTTGCCTCCTGTTTCTGAAGTCTCAAGGATATCAAAGCCTTCACCTGCATCTTGCTGCCAGCACCTGGCCTCCTCTGCTGTAAGTCTTGCTCTGCCAAGTGGTGCCAAATCCAGCCTGAGCCCTTGGAAGTGAGTGTTTGGTGCTGCAACCCAAGAAACCAACTCATCGACACTAAAGCGTTGTATGCAACTGACACATTCTTCTGCGATATTGACGCATCAACACTGCCTGCACCCATGCCGTGGACACCGCTCACCAACTGCGGACTCAACAACCTCGACTTACAATGCAGTCCCGACTTTGCTGATGCAGCACCTCTAAACCGCTGCTACTGCCTGAGTCTTGGACACTGCATCACCGACATCTGCGACACTCCATCCCCGACATGACGCATCCCCGGTGCAGCGTGACTTCGTGCCAATGCATCACCTACAACCCTGCGGTTCGACATCGACACCTCGGAACTGATGCACAGCGCACTTGACATTGACGCATCGACGACATTGCCTGAAGTCAGAACCGATTTGTTACCTTCAACAGCAAAGCATCCCCTCCTTTTTTCAAACCATCGTCCTCGGGTTGCGATGCATTCAATGTACTGTCAGTGGGTCTGCACAACTCTTACTCCATCGTGGTTGGACTGAACTTTTGGATTTGCCCTGGTAAAGCACAACCAGATAGCCCCAGTTGGAGCTATTGATTTCTAAGCACTGCATTTTGATTTAATTTTGCAAAATGTATGTTTTGACTTGTGTATGTTGGATTTTTGTCATTTTGGTCTTGTTTTACTCAGATAAATATTGGCTATTTTTCTAAACCAGTGTGGAGTACTTTTGTGGTGTTTTCACTGTGTTACTGTGTGTGTGTGTGTGTGTGTGTGTGTGTGTGTGCGCACAAATAATTTACACATTGCCTCTTTACTTTACTTGACTACTCTATGCCAAGCTACCAGAGGGCGAGCACAGGTAAACTTTTAGTGTGTACTACAGTTACCCTGACTAGGATTGTGGTTCCTGCATGGACAGGGTGCATGCCTCCGCCAACCAGAAACCCATTTTCTAACAGTGGGGTTCGGAGGCCACAATGCTGATGCAGATCTGTTAGCCTGGGGCAGGGTCTGCAAAAACACCTGCATGGGCTCCTGGACATTTGCTGGGCCTGTTGCAAGGGTCACAGACTCAGGACTGGATGCACGATCCCTGTGGAATATCCAACATGGGTGCAAGAGTATAGAAATCCCAAGACAGGGACCAGGAGGGCTCTTAAAAATATTTTTTTAAAGAGGGTCTGCCCCTGTGGTTAACTCCCACTGTGAATGGCTGAAGGCTGTTCACAGCAGGGGTTGGTGGACCACAGCAGGTTAGGCGCAATGCTTTGCCTTAGGCCAGGCAGCTAAGTGTCTCTGGGGTTGGTCACCCAAGGCATATTGTGTGCAGGGAACTCTTGGGTGTGGTATATGATCTAAACAACACTGCAAAAAATACACTAGAAATAATGCTTAAAGTGAAGTTATGGTTAGCGTTTGGGTATAGCACCTTAAAGTAGGTTAAAAACACTCCGAAATAAAAACCCATGGCTAGGCACGCAACTAAGATGGCAGCTCGTCTCTGAGCTCCTACGAGCCTCTGAAGTGTTTTGTTATGTTATGCTAATATAACTTACTATAGCGCACGAATCACCTCTGAAGAGGTATCTCAGCGCTATCGATAAGCACAGGCAAACCATTCACCCAAAGTGCCCCAAATTGCTGATCCTGTGTCTGACCCTCTGTAAACCAAGGAAGCATACCTGCAGACCTCCAATCAGACTGAATACTGCGGCTCGCTGCACTTCTACGCCAGCGCCATATCCCCAACATAATTAAATATGGCGGCGATCGCCTAAGTCAACGGCTGCCCCCCCCGCCCCCTGAACAGCGCTGAACACCGCTGTGGAACAGAGCGAAGACGAAGGCCCTTCCTGGGGTAAGCCCATATGGTGAGTGGTTTGCTGGCATAAGTACCCTGCTATCGACACCAAGCGCCCCACGCCGCTTGCACTTGCCGGCCCTCCCTATAAACAAGAAACCCTGACGCAAAAGGGACCCACATCTCTGCATACCCTGCCAACTTAGGACGAACAAAGCAAACAGAAGGAGATGATGGACAGAGCGCTGAAACTTTTCAGACACTCACCCCCAGTCATAGATCTGGGTTGAATCCATCATCGTTTCGTTGGCATGCAAAAAAACAATCGATTTAACCCAGATCTGTGACTCGGGTTGAATGTTTGATTAATTTTGCATTCCGTCCATCATCTGTTCTTTTTGCATTTGTCGCCGTTAGTGGGAAGGGTATGCCCAGACGTCGGTCCCGTGTTCGCTATGCCACCAGATTCAAGCTAGCCCAGCTGATGAGGGGTGTTACCCTGAAACCGGTCCCAGGATGCTTGTTTCTGGTCCAGGGAGGACCTGGCCTGGCAGTTCGGGCTGGACTGTTCCCATGGGGCACAGGGTCAAGACTGATTTGCATATGGCTACGTCTAAACTGGAAAGGCTTGGCGTGCAAAAAAACTATGGATTTAACCCAGATCTGTGACTGGGGGTGAGTGTTGATGAATTCAGCATTCCGTCCATCATCTGTTCTTTTTTATTCTAAACCTAAGGCCCAATGACTTGGCCTTATTGGACCTCCTATTAACAATTGCTTTGAAAATCAGCCTATCAGAATGAAAATCTTTTTCCAGTATATCACACCACAAATCGTGGGCATGTATTACCTACCTAAGTGCAGTGGCGGCTCCTCGAGGGAGTGCTGCGGGGCTGTGGGGCAGGGCGGGGGAGGGGCAGGGTGGGGTTAGTAAACTCCGGCATACGGCCGAACGGAGTTAAGTAGATCAATAAATTAATAAAACTAATTACATTGCGCGCGCTGCATCGCCATTTGGCGATGCAGCGCGCGCAATGTAATTAGTTTTATTTATCTACTTAACTCCGTTCGGCCGTATGCCAGAGTTTACTACCCCCCACCCTGCCCCTCCCCCGCCCCTGCCCCGTCTCACCGCCCCGCAGCACTCCCTCGAGGAGCCACCACTGCCTAAGTGGAGCCCACAATGCCCTGGACGATTTCTCAACCAATCCCAAGATATTGAATAAAGTCTGGTGAACGCTAGATAGATACATGGACCACAATAACAGCACCCCCTCCTCTTGGTTATACACTGGAACCACTACTTAAAACATTACACTAACAATTATATTCTGGTAATCTAACTGGGTACACCCCCCTTCCCCCAGTTGTTTGATTTGTTCTGACAGTGATTCACATCCATAACATACTTTCTAATCATAATACTTTCTACAAGATGGTATACATACTTCCTCATGGGACACACCTTCTTGTTTAAAATGTTCATAAAATGTGCCCATACTTAGGAACTATATCCAGAGCCTCACTCATGTACCATAAGACAAATCGTGATGCACTCACAGGGTTTAATAGCTCACTGTCTAACATCAGATACATCATCGGGAGCCATAAATTATTACCTTATACAGTCCAAGAAATGCATCATATAGATCATCATACTTCTCTTATATCATCTTGTCATCATGTAGATCACCATATAAAAATGTATCATGTATGTCATGTTTTCTACCATTTTATCCACCCTATAATTGTGCATCGTGGTGTGTCACTTGCTATCTCTCATGTTCTCTGTTGACTGTATCTCTCAAAATAACCAATAAAGTTTACGGAAATTAAAAATAAACAGTTTAAACAAATGTTATGGTTACATAGCAAAACCTAGAAAACAGAATTTATTGTTAGGCAAACTACCTATAACTTGCGCCCCAGTTATAACCCTCACAAATGACATCACTCATGACAGGTTAAATGACATCAATGAAGACGTGAGACTACATCACTGATGACAGCATCCCTTAGTACCAAAATTCTGTTCAAGTCCCTTGAAGAAATTTATTTTTAAGTAGATTAATATTTACTAAGTGTCTCACCTATATTACTAATCAAACGCTATTTGCAGAAGTATTAATCCACATAATTTTTCTTTGAATGGACTGTGTAATAATACTGTAACCTCTGACCCAGAAACTTAACTCTGCTGCACACATTAACCCACAACAATCAAATTTAAAAAAACTATTTTAATTTAAAACAGATACAATATAGAGACAGACCACTGCTGTTATAAATCACTATAAAAGAAACAACATTGACAAAGATACCTTCTATTTCACTACCACACATGCAGCATCACAGCATGAAACAGCTTCCATAATATACCACACAACTGCTGTAAAACAGAAAACATTCAATATTCTACTACAACACACCTTCCATGATTTAGAAATACTCCCATCTAATACAAGCATTACACTACCATAACACGAATACACATCCACCGATAAATATAAACACAAATACAAACATATAGTCAGTTTGGCTATTACAAGCAATAACAGATACACCGTTAAACACACTAACACTAAGTAAGATATAGTCAGTGCTTAATTTGTAAATGAATGAGTGCCGGTGCCCAAAGTTCTGCTCAGAAGCCCACGGCTAGTGCAATCAAATGTCAGCGACCAAATACTAAGGCTGCATAGCCTTAAATCCACCTCATCCCTCATTAATCTACTACTACTTGCTCGCTGCCCCTTTATCTCACTCTTGCAGGTTGCCTTTGTGACGGTTTTTCTGTCTTTCTCTTCCGGAGTCTTTCCGTTTTGTGTGTTTTTCCTTCTCTTGCCATCGGTGAATGTCTGATGCAGAAAAATAAGTGCCGGTGCCCAAAAATGCACTGCTCAGAGTAACATACACATCCCCATACAAACACAAAAGTAGCATCACAAACCCATAGCACCGCCGCACTCTATAATCAAACACAGTGCAACATATACTATACAACCAATACACAAATGTACAGCTGTTATATTAGAACAAGAGACTCACCATTATGTTGTAAAATAACATGTATAACCCAAAAAAGTATTTCCTTACGTTTTCAAAACACTGTCACAAAACCGTAGAACCAACAGATCTGATTATGGGAAAATATTTTCGTCATTTTAAGTATAAATCTGAAGTATCAGGGATAATGTCTGCTTGTCATGAACTATGTTCACAAGTGATGTCCATCAGTGACGTAATGTAAAATGTCAGAAGTGATGCCATGTGTGATTAAGCAGTGTATGATCGGGCTGCAAGTTATGGTTTGTTTATCTAGCTATATCTGCCGAATTTCAGTGGTTTTTGGTTTGTTTTGCTTCACTTTAACTGTGGTTTGAACGATGGTACAGGTGTATCCATTTGTTGAATTAGTATTGTGAAACCACAGTTTTGGTGTTTTGTTGGTCACTTATGTCAGTACTGTATCACGGCACAATTGCAAATGACTCTACGCAAACCTTTGTGTTAAAAAATGCAGATATCGAGTAGAGCAGCATTCGGCCTTATGTAAAACGTGTCTCTGAAATGCATCTCTCCAAAGGAACTCGTTTTTCCAGTGGCCAGACTTGTGATCCTACCCTATTTTACTACAGTTGTTTTCAGGAGCCAGTTTGCAGTATGCGTGACGATCGTAATATCATGAAATGGTTTAAAGTTCACGTCTCAAAGCCTCAGGGATCCACCCAACTGGCAAATCCTGTTGTAAGAATGTGTTTCGACATCTGCCTTCGCCGAATCTCCTTGGCTAGCGCTTGAGAGACGTGCTGATTACCTTCCACTGAAAGCGGATTCCTAGAAAGAGCTTGCGTTTGCTTTCGCAAGAGGTTAAGCCAATTACACATGCCAAGAACCGTGTGAATGAATGCAACGACCGGGCCACCTGGGCACAGCTCAGGCGACGTTAAACAAGCCTGAATGTGAGGAAACTCTCGAGCCGTCAGTCGTTCAGAATGTATTAAACCTTGACGCATGGTTGCCTTGCAGGGAGTAGATTTGGACACGCCCGCTTCGCATACAATAAAGTGATTGCGTAATTAGAGCTGCCTATTGCTATCGGCTCCTCTGTGTTCCTTATGTTTACTTGGAGGGATATGTGTACAAGAATTATTAGCTACAGAGATCTGGGGCACTGGACACCTTTTGTTAAATTTGTTGCGAGGGCCATAAAAACATGGCGGATGCGTGGGACAGTGGCGAGGGCGCGGTCAGCGGAACGGAGCTGGCTGTTCGGGGTGTAGAAGGTGAGTCGTTCGTTGAGGTATGCTGGTCCGTCGTTGTGTAGCGCTTTGTGAGCATGGGTGAGGAGCTTGAAGGTGATCCTCTTGTTCACCGGGAGCCAGTGCAGGTCTCTCAGGTGGGCGGTGATGTGGCTGTAGCGAGGAATTCTGAGAATGAGTCGTGCGGAGGCGTTTTGTATGCGCTGGAGTCATTTTTGGAGTTTGGCCGTGGTTCCCGCATAGAGGGCGTTGCCGTAGTCCAGCCTGCTGCTGATGAGGGCTTGGGTGACCGTTCTTCTGGTTTCGGTGGGGATCCATCTGTATATCTTGCGGAGGGTGTTGAAGCAGGAGGAGGAGACAGCGTTGACTTGCTGGGTCATGGAGAGCGTTGAGTCCAGGATGAACTCCAGGTTACGTGTGTGGCCGGTGGGTGTTGTTGCAGCTCCCAGCGTGGCCGGCCACCAGGAGTCGTCCCATGCGGAGGGGGGTGGAGCCGAGGATGAGTACTTCCGTCTTGTCAGAGTTCAGTTTCAGACGGCTGGTCTTCATCCATTCTGCGACGGCCTTCATTCCCTCGTGGAGGTTGGATTTGGTGGTGGTCGGGTCTTTGGTGAGGGAGAGGATTAGCTGGGTGTCGTCGGCGTACGAGATGATGTTGAGGTGGTGCGCTCGGACGATGTTGGCGAGCGGTGCCATGTAGATGTTGAAAAGGGTCGGGCTGAGGGATGATCCTTGGGGTACGCCGCAGGTGATCGTGGTGGCTTCTGATCGGAAAGGGGGGAGGAGGACTCTCTGGGTTCTGCCGGTGAGGAAGGAGGTGATCCAGTCCAGGGTTTTGTCGGGATCCCTGCGTTGTGGAGGCGTGTGCGCAGGGTGTGGTGGCAGACGGTGTCGAAGACCGCCGAGAGGTCCAGGGGGAGGAGGGCTGCGGTTTCGCCGTTGTCCAGCAGGGTTCTGATGTCGTTGGTGGCGGCGATGAGGGCGGTTTCGGTGCTGTGATTGCTGCGGAAGCCGGATTGGGAGGAGTACAGGATGTTGTTTTCCTCCAGGAAGTGGGTCAGTTGTCTGTTGGCGGTCTTCTCGATGACTTTCGCCGGGAACGGGAGCAGGGAGATGGGTCGAAAGTTCTTGAGGTCCTTTGGGTCCGCCTTGGGTTTCTTGAGTAGGGCGTTGATCTCAGCGTGTTTCCAGCTCTCCGGGAAGGTGGCGGTCTTGAAGGAGCTGTTGATGATCTTACGGAGTTGGGGTGCGATGATGGAGCTTGCTTTGTTCAAGATGTGGTGGGGGCAGGGGTCGGAAGGTGAGCCGGAGTGGATGGTGTTCATGATTTTGGCGGTGTCTTCGTCGTTGACGTAGTTCCAGGAGAGCAGGAGGTCAGTGTGTTTGGTGGGCGTTGGGTCGGGGGTGTCGGCGTCTGTCGTCGGTGTCTGGGTGTCGAAGCTGTCGTGGATGTCTGCGATCTTGCGGTGGAAGAAGGTGGCCAGGGAGTCGCAGAGTACTTGTGACGGCGGGATGTCATTGGAGCCGGAGCTGGGGGTGGCGAGTTCTTTCACGAACGTATGTGAATGTGTTATTTTTAATAGCGTGTATCTTTCACTACTCGATTGTGCTTTTTTCTAAAAAAAAATTTTTAAAAAGCCAGCTGTATCAATGTACACCTTACACTCACTCTAGCTATATGGAATTCCTATGCCACCCTTCAGTAATAATAATGGTTGAACTTACATAGCTCGTTCTGCCATTTCTCCTGTCACAGATAATAGTTGTTAATTATCCAAACCAATGGTATTCACTTGATCGACTTCAGAAAGATGGAAGACTTAGTTATCCCACGGGATTCGAATATGTGACCTTGGGGCTACTCACAGACCCCCACAACAGGTGCATCACTCCACTAAAGCTCTTACCAGATCTACGGTTATCTGGTTATAGCTCTTTTCGGACCTTCGTGTGGACTTAAAGAGTTTTGCATTAGTCTGGTACTATGTATGGTTTCTACCAGCAATAATATGATGGAAACCAAATGCACATAATTGTTGAAAACATACCAAAATCTTGTTACTGCAAGGTTTTCCTTTTTTGTGTTGTAACCCTGATTCTAGCGGTAATATCAGGAAGTATTGAAAATACTGCATTAGGGAACTACCCGCAGCTTGAGCAACGAATAGTAAATAAAGGTGTCCGTGTCTTAATTTGTTAATCCGCAATGCTAGAAGGCAGAAACCTATGTACGATTACCTCTTTCAAAAAGCTTTTGTTTAAATAACTTCTTTTGGATAAAATGCAAAAAATCACAATCTCCAATAATATTTCAGTTTTCATCCAAATGTGCCGTCAGACTGTTCAGGGAGGCCACGGGGCTGACAGGAGCTATTGAAGTGGCGGTTGAGGTTGTGTGCCACGGTGTCCGGGGTCTTATTACTGTGGTTCTGCAAACTGTACCAAGTACAACCCTTTCCACAAGTGACTCTCAGGGTAGAGAGGTCTAGCAATCACAGGGTTCACTTGGACATAATGGGGACAAGAGCTCAGAACTCAAAAGTCAAACAACAGGCGCAATAATGTTCCAGCCCAGTGCTTATATATATGAAAAATAATGTGTCTGGGCAGTTCTTTCTCTGACGTCCCTAAGTACAGACTAGCCCTGGTTACTTGTTGGTAATCAGCAGTGGTCCAGGCTGTGCGACAGGCCCGGGTGGCGTTCCCACCCTGATGGGGCAGACTCCTCCTTTGTAGATCACTGTAGGGGTTGATGTGAACAGGACGATCTTCATAGGAATGGCTTTGGGAGACAGGCTTATGCAGCTGCACCAGTCTTTGACAGCAGCAGCCCTCAGGGGATGGCTGCAGACCAGCACTCCAGCTTGCAAAAGTTGCAGCCTCTGGGCCGAATCTTCTTAATTGTGTCGGGGAGCAGTTGTGGCCTCCATGCTGTTTTGGGGATTCCAGCTTCGGTGGTGATTTAGTCTCCTTCTGACACATTCTTATTTGGAGCGCCTCAAAAACTGTGCAGAGAGACTGAGTATCCCTTCACTGCATAAGTCCCTCCTGGTTCGTCTCTTGGAATTGTCAGCTTCCTCAGGGTGCACCTCACGCTGGGAACATGCTGGGCAGCTCCTCCTGGAAAGTATCTCCTCCAGCAGAGTCAGACACATCCTTTCTCTCCATCAGTAGGCAGACCTGCTTTGCAGCTTTTTAGGCCGATTCCCAGTTGTTTCAACAGAAAGACTTGACTTATGTGATGTCAGATAGGAACAGCTCTGGTTATGCAGCATCTCTTCGAGTACTCTACGGAGCACTCCCTTCCTTGATCAGGAGGAACTTGGAAATGGAACAAAGTGGGTTGGCTCAAATCCCCCATTTATACATATTTTTCTCATGCTTGTGTATCGGTTTGGGTTGGTTCCCTTTCAAATGTAATTTTCAAGCGGCCTCCAGGCAGAGGCTTGGTGCAAAGTGAAGGCATCATTTGAGATGTCATCAGTGATGTGATCAGTTATGTCATTTAACATGTCGTGAATGATGTAATATATGAGGTGATAAGTAGGGCATGGCAAGGGCTTAAGTTATAGTTAGCTCAGTAAACCATAACTGGTGAATTTCAGTGTTTATGTCACTTTAACCTTTGTTATTTTCAGTTAATTTCTTAACATCTTATTACCACACCTTACTATAAAATCACTTAAACCTTTGGTTAAAGTTAATTTCTGGGGTATTTTAAACATCAAGAAAGATCTTATTACCATACCTAACTATTACATCACTTTAGCCTTTGTTTCTTTCATTGAGTTTATCATATTCAGCTACCTCTCCCGCTGAGCATGGCATCTGGCCTTGCTTAGAGGGGGGCTTTCTACAGAGCCTGGTTACCGTCCAGGTCCTGCACCCAATCCTGCAGCGGGTGGACAGCCCTCCTCTGTGCACAGCAGGGGGCTGATTGGCCTATGCACAAACTTCTGCGGCCGCTCAACTGCCTTCTCTGCACGGCCAGGGGGTTGGCCGCAGAGCCTGGTCCTCGCCCTCAGACAGGCCTTGCAGAAAACCCTCCGTAGATGCCCACCCCCCCGTGAACCACCAACCACATTTTGTTTATTATTTTTTTTTTTAATTGGATACTGCAGTAGTCCTGGTGTACCTGCCGCTCAACCTTCACCCCCATGGTAACACAGTACTATGCAGGCTTCCCCTGGAGAAGCTGGATGGTACTGTAGTACCATGCGTGTGAAGCTTGAGCGATGGTTGCTGAAGGACCTCATGGTAGAGCCGTGCTTGGTCCCACTGGAGCACTGTGGCAACCTCAACATAAAAAAATAAGAGTCCCCACAATTGTCAGGGGGTCCCCACCCTGCCCCTTATACTTTTTTTTCTCAAACAATTCCTGATACAGGGACTGAGTCCAGAGTCGTGTAATGCGAGCCACAATTTTTTTTTCTGTGTTGCAACCTGCCAATCAGATTGCTTGGTACTGCAGGACAGGTACTGGTCCTGTGGTACCAAAATGGCTAATGAGACAAAAGCTCCCACGACCACTCAGAGGGTCTTATTCTTATATTTTCCAGTAGGACTATCATAGGACAAACTAATATTTTAACCCCTTTGTGACAACTTCTTTAACACCTTAACTGGTGGGGCTCCCCCGCCAAGTGCTGAGCCCTTTTTTGGCTATTTGAGATAGGTCATGCTTAGTGTTACATGACTTTTTTTTCCACTTAAGGCGCCAAATTTGTGTCCTTTTTTTCCCCAACATCCTGGGGATTCTAAACGTACCCAGGATTTGTGGATTTCCCTTGAGGGGGCAGAGAAAATAGGTAAAATATAGCTAGATTTTGAGTATTTGGGGAAAATAGGAAAAAAGTGCTTTGGATAAAAGTGTTGGTTTCTTTTTCCTAAAAATGGAATCAACGAACGGTTTGTTTTTCTAAAGTCACCATCTTTCTAGCTTTCAGGAACATGCAAAGCTGAATAAAAAAGCTACATTTTTTACCACGGTTTTGGCATTTTTCAAAGCGGTAGTCCATTTTTCCTCTTTTTGGTGCTCTCAACCTACTTCTGGTTTGTGGTGGAAACCCATTGGTGGTCCAGAAAAGTAGACCAATTCCAAATTCAGCAAGGGGTTATATGTGTAGACCCCTCAAGGTTTTTCCAAAGAAACTGTTAAAATAAAAAAATATTGAAAATGAGTAGGAAAAAATGGCCATTTGTGATGTTTTCATCGGTAACTCTTTGTTACAGTGGCCGAGTCACAAAAGCTATATACCGTTACGCCCGCTAGACCCTTCTGGTTATGGGGATATATAGGGTTTGTAGGTTCTCCAAGAACCCAGGCTACACAGAACCAACAGCTGAGCAGTACTGTACAATGGTTTTTCATTGTGTACCGAGTATGGACTAATTTATATGGGCAAATATGTAGAATGAAAAATGGGTATCAAGGAAACTTATTTATTTCTGAAATAGGCACAAGATATGGAGTTTAGGAGCAGTGGTTATTTGTGGATCTCTGAATTTGTGGGTACCCGTACTAGCATATGATTTAGAGAGTATTTTTCAAAATGTCTTCTTTCTTACACACTGGCTTAAATTTGGAAGGCACAGATGCAGCAAAATCCAATTGGTAATAACAAATGTTCTACTATTCTATGCTCTCACGTATCTGCCAATAAAAATTGTACCTAACTTGTGTGGGTAGGCCTAGTGCCTGAGACAGAAAATGGGCCAAAACACAACATGGACGCATCACATTTTTTCCACTTAAAACTGACCCTTTTTTTGCAAAGGGTTTAGCTGTGGATTTAGGTCCTAGCTCATCCGGCACCTAGGGCAGCTTAGAAAATGTGCACATTTTTAAAAACTAGACACACGGTGGGGTAACTTGCATGGCTCTCACTTTTTTTTTTTTTAACCAAGAATCCCTGGCAAATCTCAAACTTTGACTTAAAAACACATTTTTCACACATTTCTGTGATTTAAAGTTCTGGAATCTCACAGGGAGACACAAACTTCCTGCCACCCTGCATTCCCCTAAGTCTCTCAATAAAAATGGTACCTCACTTGTGTGGGTAGGCGTAGTGTCCTTAACAGGAAATGGTCCAAAACGCTACATGGATACATCACATTTTTCCACTCAAAACTGACCCTTTCTTGCAAAGTGAGTAGCTGTACATTTTGGGCTCTAGCTCAGCCGGCACATAAGGATTCCTAGCAAACGTACACATTTTTGAAAAGTAGACACCTGGGGGAATCCAGAGTGGGATGACTTTCATGGCTCTCACTAGGTAAATTTACCCAGAAGCCCTTTCAAATGTCAAACGTAGGTAAGAAACACTCATTTTCCTCACAAATCTGTGACGGAAAGTTCTTGAATCTGAGGGAAGACACATATTTCCTACCACTCTGAGTTCTCACTCATCCCCGATAAGAACGGTCCACCACTTGTGTGGGTGGGCCAGGAGACCACAACATAAAAAGGACCTAAATCACTACATTGACATATAAGCCATCAGGGTAGCTGCGGTATTTGGGACCGTGCTGTGGTAACACCAATGCAAACCTAAGAACCACAAACATTTTTGTAAACTAGACAACCAGTATTCCAGGGTGGTGTGCCTTGCGGGGATCCAGTGAGGTTCTCTTATCCACATTGCCCTGCAAACCTCGAATTATGCCTGAAATCACATATTTTCCTTAAATTTCTGTGATGGAAACTTCCGGAATCCACAAAAATCATACCACCCAGCATTACTCCACTAGTGCTGATAAAAAGGCTGTGTCACTTGTGTGGCTGGGACTAGGCCTGAAACAGGAACAACTCCCATTGACCTCAGTTTGATCAGTTCATGTTAATTGGGGGCAGGAAAAGTGTCACCATAATTTTTTGGGGGTGAAGGCACGGCCATACCCATAGTGGGTAGCTGCACACCTATATTTATTTTGAAAAATTGATCATGGTGTGTAGTGGGCTTTATGCCCCCATGTTGTGATCATAATTACACTAATAGGGAAAAAAAGACTAAGGCTGCTCGGGAAGCTCTTCCCAAGCAGCCCGAGTTTAAAATGTAAAAAGAAATCCCTTTGGTGTTCTGCACCAGAGGGGCCTCTATGTGCCTCCCCAGTGTTGGCTAATGGCCGACAGGCGCACTGGGAAGGTAGTGCGAGTGTCAGCCATTGGCTGACACTCGCACTAAAGATGTTAAACTGCTGAACGGATTTACACCAAATAAGATAAGCACACTTTCTGAGTAAAATTATAACTTTCTGTCAAATTTGGTGTAATTCAGTCATTGTCTCTTTATCACAGAACAAAGTTTTCTGTGGGAGTTAACATGGGAGATCAACATTATGGAGCCTGCCCTTTTTTTGGCCCCTGCTTGACGTATCAACGCAACTCTTCCCAGGAAGTAGCTGTGGTGGATATACTTATTTTTGGAAAGATTCTTGCAGTTACTAGCGAAACAAAAAAAACTCTTCTTCTGGAAACTCTGACCTAACTATAGCTGAACAGTGGTGACTGCCAATGAATAGTTGGAGGAGCAGATGAAGCCAGCACCAGCGCCGATTGCTTGTAATGGGAACAAAAACCCAAGATAGGAGTGCAAGCGGCTGCCACTGGAAATCAGTCAGGAAATGCAAAAGTGTAATGTCAGATAAACATGTATGCTTTAAAGACATTTATTTTGGGGTGGCCTATAATGGGGAACAGTTCTTAGACACTAAGAAAGCCTTCCCTCACATTCCTTTCACACTTTCCCTCATGACTTGCTTATTCTGTACGTTTGCCACCTGCAATAGCAGCCCGATGCTGGCAATTCCCCCCACCCTTCACCTCTGGCCCGTCCATCCTTGAATATAATGATGTTATAAATGATATAATTATATACTGAATAAGTCATATTTATGACAATGCCTGCAAAGATAAAGTGAAGGACAAAGAGGCAACGACCACTGTACTAATCAAAAATTAAAAAAACTACGAAAACTTGTCCCAAAAAAAAGCCCAGAAATAGTCCAAAAGGTAGCCAAGTGGGCAGGGGACAAAGCACTCTTGTGCACACAAAGGTGACTCCTCAGGTAACAAACAGCTTTTTTAGGCACACTCATGAACTGTAAGAAGAAGATGATGGAGATGAACAAGAACTGCAGAGCCTAGAGCACTACACAGAGGCTCTACATGAATGTTAGATCATCCAGGACTTTAACATCTGTGAGGTGCATTAGCCCCAGGAATTTCTTGATTCCAGCACAAACTCCATGGAGGATGAGAAAAACCTTTTTGGGCAGGAGCGGCTCCTCTGCTATGGTGGAGGAATGTCGCCCCCCCTGTCAGCAGGGTAAAAATAAATAAAAATAAAACAATAATAAACCCAGGTTTATTATTGTTTTATTTTGCTTCCGGAGTCTTGGAGCAGGGCGATTAACAGGCACCCACGGGGAGTGGTATGCAAAGTTATCAGTGCGCATGACAGTTTGGCCAGCCGCCTCAGGCCGGCCAAACCGTCATGGGCACTGAAGCTCTCTCCAACCCAGCTGCTTTGCTGGGTTGGAGACAGCAAAGCACAGGCTCCCAGTCTCGCTAGGAGTGCAAATCATTGGCACTCACGCCAATCCAGATGCTGCTCTCAAGTATGAGAGCAGCTTCAGGATTGGCCGCAGGGGAGTCTGTGAGCCTCTGCCTGCAGTGGAGCTACGAGAGTAACAGAAGACGGAGATTCGTTGGGCTGCAGGTAAGTTCTTTTTAAAAAAAAATCTTTTTTTCATTGTTCGTCGTCTTCCTCCCCCCTCTGCCCCGCCCCTCTCCTCTGACAACGGCCACTACTGTTTTTGGGTAAGTTTCATGAGCACAGCTGTGCCATGAAAGTGTGGACAGAGCTATAGAGGAGTCATAATGGGCAAAATGTACTCATCAATCCAACCCAAGAAGTTTGATGTTCCTACTTCCATGGAAGTTGCTACAACCCCCATTATGGAAAAAGCCGCTCTCTTACAAACATTGACAAATCAAGAAAGCAATTTACTGCACTTGTTGAAACTCCAAATAGTTTGTGGACAAGAACACCTCTCCATTTTCAAATTTTCTCCACTTTGCTTAAGGCCTATAGAGATCTGCAGGTCAGTACAGTAACTGGCTAAGACAAAATAAAGCAGAGTGAAGACAGCTAGTCGTTTCTAAAGTGGCCACGAGCCACATTTCCCTGGGGCAGATTCAGTTTTAAAACATTGATTACACAGACATCACCAACTAAAATAGGCAGTGCCCCTAGCAGCTATAAGTGGCAAAGAAACCCCTGTGCCATGCACAATGTAACGAGAATTTGAAACGTAACGCTATATAATATGGTTGATGGCAGAATTGCTGCTAAAGGCAGGAATCGAGCTTCCCAACAGTGTATGAATTAAGAGTTAGATGGTGGTGGTTGATAATGTGGCTCTAATAGGATACTCAAGGACCTATAGTGAGATGTTAGAGAGTTTGTGTGGGTCTCTGGGTGTACATCTGACACCAGCAGCCAGCCAGGTTTGCACATCAAAATGTATTTTATGAGCGGAGATATACCTGTAGGTCAGTGAGCTATACTGACAGTATGAACCTAAGTGTGTTATTAGTGTTTGGGACATTAACCTGCTTTACTGTAAATCCTTGTGCATCCAGTAGAAAATGAAGATGATATTGCACTTGCCTGATGGGCTTTTTTTTCTTACAGTGCTCTTAAAAATCTTGTTTTTACCATTATGTTATGATTGCATTCTAATAACTAATTTGTATGTTATTCAAGCTATAAAAATAATGAAATAATCTCTTGTCTTCCTAGCTATTTTACGAGGACTGATTCAAAGGGTATTTTGGGGTACTCTGTAGGTGATGAGGTAGGAATAGACAATGGAAGGTCTACTAGTTTTTACATCATGAGTCATTACTTTGTGGTCATTACATGGGGAACACCTTTACCTCACAGTACTTTACATTGGGAGTACTGTGCCTCACAGGTAAGATGGAAGGTGTTTTTTTCAATGTGTAAATATATGTAAGTGCATGTGTATATATCTATATATATTCACAGAAAAAACAAAGGTTAAAGTGATGTTATACTTAGCCACAGTAAAAAGATCTAACTATACTTTGAAAAAACTCCATGCCGTGCACACCTGAACACTATATTGAGTGAGGGATTTGGGTGAATATGATCAAAAACCCCAGAAATTCACTGAAAAAAAGGTTAAAGAAATTGTTTAGTTAGGTAAGGTAATAAGATTTTACCTTATGTTTAAAAAAAAAACCCAGAAAGTCATTGAACAAAAACCAAGGTTTAAAGTGACATTATGGTTAGGCGTTGTTATAATATAAAAACATAAAAAAAAAAAAACCTGGAATACACCAGTTATAATTTATTGAGCTAACTATAACATAAGCGCCTGCTATGCACTGCTTATTACCTCACAAATGACATCACTCATGACATATTAAATGACATCTTTGATGACATCTCAAATAAAGTAATTGATGACATCACTAGTCACATCACTGATGACATAATCCAAGCCTCTGCTCCTCGAAAAAAAACAGTGTAGTACTAGAGACAAGTCTCATTCAGTTTGGTAAAAGTTATATGGTGCACCCTTTAGCTACCAGTGAAGTTTTAAGTGCAAGCAGTACTCCATTAAAGGAAGGCAGAGACCAAGTGCAATAAGTGTGAGTTGCAGACGTATGTTCCAAATAGGTTGTACCTTAATTCAAAGCCCTCTTATCACAAATATGATAGAAAAACTAAGGCTTCTCTTTGCAATACATTATCCACCTTTGGATTTCTGTATGCATGTTGATGTTAAATAATTATCATGTGGTGCTAGAGACAATTTCTAAATAAACTGAAGTTCTAGACATTGCAGATACTTATTTCCAAAAGTTCAGTGAAAATTCAGAGACATTGGGCCAGATGTACAACCGTGGAAATAGCGCCTCGCAAATTGCGAGTTTTTTGCGACTTGCAATTTGCGAGGCGCTATTTCCAATGTACAACAGTGTTTTTCACACTGTTAGCGATTCCCAATGGGGTCGCAAATAGAGAGGCTCATGAATATTAATGAGCCTCTCGCAATTTGCGACCCCATTGGGAATGGCAGGCCCTCCCAGGTATGGTGGCCTGCTGGGCTCAGCAGACCACCATGTCTGGGACTGCTTTTTAAAAAAGCAGGTTTTTTTTTTTAAATGCAGCCTGTTTTCCTTAAAGGAAAACGGGATGCATTTAAAAAAGGAAAAAATTAAACGTTTTCGTTTCACTTTTTAAGGGCAGGTAGTGGTCCCTGGGACCACTGCGGCCCTTAAAAAATATTTTCCCCTGCATTTGCAAAGGAGAAGGGGTCCCCTAGGGACCCCTTCCCTTATGCGACCCCATTACCACCCTCTTGAAGAGGTGGTTATTTGCGAGTGTTTTGCGCCCGCAATTGCAGACGCAAAACATTCTTACATAGGGTTGCGCTCGCTATTAGGAAGGGAACGCTCGCAAAACCCTATTTTGCGAGTCAAAAAAATTGGGTTGGTACATTCCCCATGCTGTTTTTGCATGCGCAAACAGGTTCGCAAACCCGTTTGCGCATGCAAAAATGGCTGTACATCTGGCCCATTATATATTGTTGTAGAATGTATAATCAATGGGTGACTCACTTACACTTTCACTCTCAGTATGATTGCAAGAGTTGTTAACATGGTGCACACCATTTTGCACATTTCAGGAATAAGTGTAGGGTGATCGTACATACTATGGACGGTTGCCCATAAGTAGTACATGCCTTATAATTGATTAATGTGCAGAAGTAAAGCAGTTCTTTCAAAATTCAGATGAAGTATTTAACAGGCACATCACATTAAGATAAATAATAACCAAACACTGTTTTTGAATGGTATCCAAGGATTAATCTCATTAATGTCTACAAAGTCATTACATTTCTTGTGCACCTCAATACTAGTAAAAAAAAGACCACAATATCTTCTTAATGTGGGTGATTTCAGGGATATGCTCCATATTGCGCTTGTTGCAAAAGGATACACAATTTGTACTACAGATTTTATGAAAAATTGGATCTACGTCTACTTTGCTAAAATCTTTCCAGTATGCAAAGCTTACAGCAAACTGCCATATCCATTGGTTGATGTAATCAGTGATGTGATCAGTGGTGTCTTCAATGATAGCATTTGAGATGTAATCAGTGATATCATCAATGATGTCATTCAACATGTCCTGAGGGATGTAATATGTGAGGTCATAAGTAGGGCATGGCATGGGCGCAAATTGTAGTTAACTCAGAAAACTATGACTGATGAATTTCAGTGTTTTTGGTTTTTAAATGTTAGTTTTTATATTGTTACTACACCTAACAATAATGTCACTTTAGTCTTTGGTTTTTCAATTAATTTCAGTTTTTTTAAAAATTGTATTCTCCCATCTCCCTCACTCAGCTTAGCTTTTGGCTGTGCACAGCGTGGATTTGGCTGCAGGTGGCTAACCCTTGCTGTGCACGGCCTGAGTTCAGACCCTCGGCAAAACCATTCCACGGGCAGCAAACCTCGACTGTGCACGGGAACTCTGCAGGCTGAGGTTGGCCGCAGCTAAACCCACATTTTCCTTGTTATTTAGTTACATTTTTTCACATTTCAGCAGTACTCTTGCGGTACCACATCTGAGCATTTCCCGCAGTACCGCAAGACCAGGCAAGCTTCGCTTCGCTTGTTGAAGCTTGTGTGATCTCGCTGTACCATGGCTCCTACGTCCGTACTGCAGTATTGCACCTGAAGCTCCCCCCTTGGTACTGCAAGAGCTTGCAGGCTTCACTTATTGAAGCTTGCATGGGCTTGCAGCAGCACGCCTCCCCCGAGGCTCCTGTGGTACTACCCAGGGTGGGGGGCGCTGAGTCCCAGTGGAGTACCACAGGACTCGTTGCACAATTTTTTGTTATTTGGGCCCTGGTTGTGGTCCCTTTGGGACCCCACCAGAAGGGCCAGGGGGTCAAAGCCCCTACCCCACACCCGTATATGATTTTAAAACTTTTTCTTCAGGACACAGGAGAATAAGTCCCAAAGACTTGAAATGGCAGCTGCAACATTTTTCTTCATGTTGTGGCCAGCCAATCAGATTGCTCGGTCCCGGATACTTGTATCGGTCCTGCAGTTAATTAAGCCACTCATGACATAACAGTGACATCACTGATGCCATCATGGATAACATCACTGATGACATCACTGAGTGAAATCTGAGCCTAACTATAATGTCCCTGTAACCTTAGTTTTTTTCAGTGACCTAACTATAACGTCCCTGTAACCTTTGTTTTTTGTTAGTGAATTTCTATGTTTTTCTAATGTTATTTCCTAACTATAATGTCAATGTGACCTTTGGTGTTTAAGTGAATTTCTAAGGCTTTTTAAATTTTATTTCCTAAATGTAACCACTAACCTTTGAGAGTGAGTGTGTGAGTGAGTGAATGAGTGTCTCAGCAAGTCTGTGAGTGGGAGTCTCTGAGTGGGTCTATGAGTCAGTGTGACCGTGTCTGAGTGGGTGTGTGAGTGCTCTCTGTTTTGCCCTCTTCTGCTTGTTCTCTGCTTGTATTCTGTCTTTTTCTGCTCACTTCTTACCTGTATTCTGCCTCGTTCTGCTTGTTGCTGGCCTGTATTCTGACTCTTTCTGCTTGTTTCTCAACTGAATTTTTTATTTTGCCTCTTTCTGCTCATTCCTCACCTTTATTTTGCCTCTTTCTGCTTGTTCTCACCTTTATCAGATCTTTATCAGTCATTGATTAGACCTTTATTTTGCCTCATTCTGCTTGTTGTTGACCTTTATTTTGCCTCTTTCTGCTCGTTTCTCACTTTTATTTTGCCTCTTTCTGTTGGTTTCTGATCTCTATTTTGCCTCTTTCTGCTCGTTGATGATCTTTATTTTGCCTTTTTCTGCTCATTGCTGACTTTATTCTGCCTCTTTCTGCTCCCTTCTGACGTTTAATCTGCCTCTTTCTGCTCGTTTCTCACCTTTATTTTGCCTCTTTCTGCTCATTGCTGACCTCTATTCTGTCTATTTTTGCTCTTTTCTCACCTTTATCTTTGCTCTTTCTGCTCGTTGCTGACATTTTTCTACTTCTTTCTGCTCGTTTCTGACCTTTATTCTGCCTCTTTCTGCTAGTTTCTGACCTTTATTCTTCCTCTTTCTGCTCATTTCTGACTTTCATTCTTCCTCTTTCCGCTCGTTTCTCACCTTTATCTTGCCTCTTTATGCTTGTTGCTGACCTTTATTTTGCCTCTTTCTGCTCGTTTCTCACCTTTATTCTGCCTCTTTCTGCTCATATCTCACCTTAATCTTGGCTCTTTCTGCTCATTGCTAACCTTTATTCTGCCTCTTTCTGCTCGTTTCTCACCTTTATTTTGCCTCTTTCTCTTCTTTCCCCCCGGTACTGCAGGGGGAGCCTCAAGGTCCCCGCTGTCCCACCGGCTCCCCGTCTCCTGCGGGAGCCGGCATTGCTCTCACAGACACGGAGCTGCTAAACGTGCAATTCCCTGTCTTTGAGTACAATTGTTTTGTCAGTTGCCTTGCCCGCTTAACAGCGGGCAGGGAAACAGATGACACTTCTTCTTCCAGCAAGCGAGAGCATTTTGTCAGCTCTCGCTTGCTGAAAGTGGAGTGTTTGCTCTGACTTGACGGGAGCTGTCAAAGCTCCTGCCAAGTCACAGCAAACAGCTTTGCCCCAGGGTGGGCATCCCGGAAAAAGCGGGAGCCAGCCCTGTGGATGGCGATCCCTAGGGCCATTATTGGCTCCAGGAGGAAGGCCCCCTCCGTTCACTTTCACAGGCCTGCCCCGGGAAGGTGGTGGTCCCCGGGGCGCAGGATGGCCCCGGAGGGGGCGCGACGTGGCCCCACTCCATCTTTAAATAAAAAGAAAGCCATGGGGAGGTGGTGGTTCCTGGGGTGCAAGGGAACTGGTCCGCCCCCCCCAAGCATTTTATTTTAAGCACTGGGGAGGTGGTGGTCCTTGCGACTCAGGGCAGTCCGCGAGGCCCCCCAAGCATTTAATATGTAGCTCCGGGGAGGTGGTGGTCAAAGGGGCCCGGGGGGGTCCACACGGCCCCTCGCCTATTCATAAAATTAGTCACAGGGAGTTGGCGGTCCCCGGGGATCAAAGAGCCTCAGGAGTGGGGCCCTGTGTGTCCCCCCTCCTTTTTTCATAAAATTCTCCCGGGACCTGGCCCACCCAGGGACCCTTTCCAAAACAAGCACGGGAGCATGTGCTTTTTTCTTTTATTTTTGCATCAAATTTGCGAATTTTGCTGCAATTTTTTTTTTTTCATGCTTTTTTGGCCTGGCAGGGTCCCTCTGGGACCCCATGACAAAGTTTAGGGGCTCAGGGTATTCCTACCCTGCCCCCTTTTCTTTTTTTTTAACGTTTTTTTGAGGGACTCGGCTGAAGCCGAGTCCCAAGATGTCTGCCGACACTTCCTGGTTGAAGTGTTAGCAGCCAATTAGAGCTCTGCATTTCCCTGCAGTAGCTTGTTATTATTCGCGAATTAGCTGCAGCCACAGATATCACTATCTTGATTCTCTTAAATTTCTCAACAGTTACGGAAAGGATTTACCCCAAATAACTGAAAGCGTGTTCTGCGTAACCAAATCTACCTTTCTGCAAATTTGGTGTAATTCCGTCCAGCGTTTAGGGCTGCAGGAGTGTCTAAAGAGTCGTTGGGAATTAACATGGGAAATGCACCTTTTTTGACCCGCCCCTTTTTCTCGGCACCTGCTTGACAGATCACACCGCAACTTTCCATGAGCAACAAGACTCACTATGACACTTCTTTGGGAAATTTTAGTGGATTCATCAAACAGCACCAAAGATATAGGCAAGTCAAAAATCCTTTTTCTATGGAAACATGGTCCTAACTATAACTACCTACTGGCGACCGCCAGTAGGTAATATATATATATATATGTTTATAAGTGTCAAAGTCTTTATTTCGGCACTAACACCATAGGCCATAAAAGCAAAGTTATCTTAAATACTATACAATACATCGTAAAAACAGCTTAAAACATTAAAATACACATCCAACGCTCGATTATAAGCTAAGAATACAGTACTAAAATTAATAAGACATTCTTTTCCTAACGCTTATTGCTTTACAGATGTAAAAAGCAACATTAAAACATATGGCAGAGGACTCCATAGTGCACAACAAATGCATGGCAGCTTTTGTGATCCCTTATATCATATGCAATAAAAATGGGTTTTAGAAAGTGCTTCCTTAAGTCCCGATAAAACTGACAAAAGAGCATAAAGTGCAGAATGCTCTGTTTTGAGGTACCGTCACACAGGCACGGGACGGGTCTTATATCCCACTGATTAATGTTGGAAAAGGAAACCAGGTGGTGTACAGTGTTTAACTACAGTCTGGTCCAGGCAAAATTATGTTTATTTATTTGTCACCCATGCCAAATAGGATTGAAAGCCCTTGGGTAGAGCATAAGACTTGTATGTAACTACTGTTTCTTTCATCTCATCAGCAGAAGCTCTCTTTCTTGCGTCGAACAAAACAGACTTCACCATTGATTTCTCGAGTGTTAGGATATTAGCCGGGTCCTGAAACCCAGAAAAACCAAACACCGACCTAAGAATATCGTTAATGGAGGACAACCACGGGTTATTGATAGCATAATCTAGCATTAGACAATCCAGTATGATTGCCTTTTTAAATTTGGCCTCAGGTTTGGCCAATATTGAGTGCCACAAAGAAATAGGTTTAAGCACCAGCATGTCTTCCAGATGGCTCAGGCCTACGTCCTTATGAAAAATGGTAGATGATGTCTAGGGGGAGGCACACAACAGACGCCTTAAAAAGGCGTTTTTCTCAGCCTGTAAAGGATTACTAAGAGTGTGGCCAAAGAGTATCATCTACCTCATTTTTGAATAAATAAAATAGAAAAGGGGCCAACACACACCCCTGTCGTACACCCCGCCTATTTCTAAGAGAAGGAGGAAGTTCTCCTTTAGGACCATATCGTACTTTGGCTGAAAAACTCTCATCTGACTCACCTGCTTCTACAGCGCGGAGATACCCCTTCGGGGGTGATTCCTGTGCTTTACAAATCCCAATACAAATACAAATACAAAGTGGTGCAAGAAGACAAGCAATATTGTCAGGGGCCCCATAGGAGATCAGTGTATGCTACAATAATGAATGATCCACTAAATCAAATGCACCAGTAAGATCTGCGAAGCACAGATAAAGTGAACCCGGCTTGGCTCTTGTATATTTCCCAATCAAGAGATCAAAATGTAGGCATTGTTGCACCATGCGAAGTCGCTTTCTGAATCCATACTGGGCCTCTGACAGGATGGAATTGTTGGTTGCCCAGTCCTCCAGTCTCCGCAAAACAACCCTGCCCAGGAGTTTCGCAGATGAATCCAGGAGGGAAATGGGATGGTAGCACTTTGGGTCAGATCTATCACCCTTCTTATATATAGACGCAATAATAGATTTAGCCCATGAAGAAGGTACAGAATCCATTGACCACGTTTTAAAAACTCGAGTAAGTATTTTGTTGCCCACAGTTTGCCCGTACCTATAAAGACATCAATCAGAACCTCATCGGGTCCAGGAGCTTTCCCGTTAGCACAATATTGCTTTGCGTCCAGGACCTCATTCAACGTGAAGACCAAGAGCAAAAACCGCTCAAGGGGACTCATTTCTGGTCCGTCTATAGCCAATAGAGAAGACCTTGACTCACTATTGATTAAAGGGTCAAATATTTTTGAAGTGCTGTTCCCACTCTTGTGAGGGAACGTGTGATGATAGATCAGGACAAGAACTACTTTTTAAAAATAGGGTGTTTACGGTGCTCCACAACAAAGTAATATTGTTAGTCTCAGCATCCTGCATCCGATTCGGCCATGCCCTTTCCCTCATCTATTTTTTTCTCACTACTAAAGCCTCATCATATTGTTTCCTTAAATGTTTTACAGTGGCACAATCACTTGGGACAGGATGTAAAGTAGCCCTCAGTCTTTTAGAAGCCGGTGTGCACATGTGGTTAAACCAACATTGTTTTACAGATGACCCTTTTTTGGCCGGGTGCACCAAGTAGGAATTAAGGGCCTCAGTAATAAGCTCAAAGGCAGAAACCAGGTCATCGTTATCCACAACAGGGACTAAGAAAGTGTCAAACTCATTTGTCATTTTAATAACCCACCTCCGATATATGCATGTTCAATTCCCGACCATCTAATGTGTTCTCCATTTGGTCTAACAGGAGCAATGTGTGAAATCTTAGCCGGGCTACAGAGCAGTCAGCATGTCAAATCATAGATAGCGCTATTGGATTGTGATTTCTAACTGCATTTTGTTTGACTCTGATATTAAAAACTAGATGTTTAAGAGTAGAGCTAATCAGAAGATGGTCAATCGTGGGAGTTGCACCCCTTCCCACAAACGTATGGGTCTGGGAAGTACCTAATCAAGTATATTCTTCCAGCAGAAATAACTCATACTTGTGAATCAGAGTATTTAAGTCCTTACCATACTCACTGTGTTGAAAATGTAGGGTATCTTCCCCAACCCAGTTGGTAAAACCACCCACCAGTCATGCCAGATGGCTGCACTTTTAGATATTAAAATCCCTACCCCATATAATTGGACAAGCATGCTTACATTGCAATAGAAATGCATCTGGATCAGCTGGCAGAGTTCCGAAAACCTCACAACTAATAGAATCAAACTCTTGTTATAATAATTTATTATAATCACATCAGACCCCCTCCCCCCCTTTAAAGGTCAACTGCACAAATTCATAGTAGGGAGTGTACATGATAGATCTTCTAATGATAACAGTTAATAGGTTGGAGGTCAGCATCTGTAAACCACCCATAGCACGACCAGCAGGGGAAACGATTGCTGCTGTAAGCAGGGAAGAAAAACCCTCAACATGCAAAGGTGTCACCTACAGGGTTCCTGGATGCAAATTATATGTCTGGTGAGGGTAATAATGAGCTAGTCATGAGAGGTTGACTTGTTTTTAAGCCCCGAGATGTTCCATGAAACAGTATCACATACCCCATTATAGCTTTGTTGAGCTAAAGACGTGGCTAAATCAGCCTGGCTTAGCCTCCTATCTGATGCCCTGCTACTAAACAAAGAATGGTTAAGTAAAACAGGGGCATTGACAGCTGCTAAAGGCATGTTATCCTAACAGTGGGGTGTGTTAGTAAAATCCAAAAGGTTGTTTAAACCACCCAGATGGGATGTGAACTCATAATTGTATAGGCAACTCTACTGAGTCCTGAGTCAGAGGTGGAACATTTGCCATGATAACCACATACTGGCAACAAGCGGGGGGTAAGTTAATCACTTCTAGGTTGGGACACCCAACCCCTCTACTATGCAGCCCTCTAGCCACTCCACCTTGCTCGTAACAAGTTCCTGGCTGATAGCCTTAGTCGGCTGCCTGTCAGGGGTGGCAGCTATGTTAGTAATCGCAGGTAGACGTGAATATTTAATGCCCCGTTTAGGATTAGGGGGTCTGACCGTGCTTTGGCCTGCCCTCTGGATGTTTTAATCACCCTCCCTCTTTGTCCCAAGTGCCCCATCATGAGTGCAAACTTTGGCTTGAGTATGCTGCTGGACGAGGGGGGTTTCACCCAACTGACTTTTCTGGAGATGGGATATGCAAGGCTCTGGGCCAGGGTCATGGGGAGACATTGTAGGATGTAATGATGATTCCAAAAAGGGGGGACAGCGGGGCAGGTTTAGAGAGGTCCAACATACGTGCCCCAACAATACTATACGCAAGAAGGATATGGAGTTCCTCTGAGTCCAAGTGAAAGAACAGGGAGATACTAGAGGTGGGGGTGGTGGTGGCCCCACACTGAGGGTGAAGGGGGAGATCCCCTTTTCGGAACTAGGGCTCTCACACACCTAGCGAGCTAGGTGTCATGCTTCATCATATGAGCCTGCCCCTCGTCAGATCGGCGATGCAATACCTGACGGGCACCCAGTACGGGGCTCTTTGGCGGGGATCTTTTGTTCCTGCCGTTGGGTGCAGTGGGGGTGAGGCGCCTAGTAGGTGTAGATGTGGATGGGAAGTGGGTTAAAATAGGTCAGTTAGTCCTAGCAATTATTTATTCAGTAAGGTAAACTGCCTAGTTAAAAATATAGAGAGTGGCGGTGAACTAGAGGCAAGGTATCTAGCTGTATGCGCCCTACTCTCGGTCGGTCAACATGTTTCGTGCCCTGTGTGTCAGGGGGATCTAGGCACTTCTTCAGGACCAATTGTAAACGCTATCTACACAGCGTGGTAAGTGAAAAACTACATACCACGTTCTCAGCTCAATAACCTATACTGTTGTCTAGTTAGGACTGCAACAGTATCCGGCGGTCATAAAGGACACCAATTTGGGTCCAGCGTTCGAAGAGCGCTTCGTGTGCGACCTACCCTGCCGCCGGATACTGTTGCAGTGGTATGTAGTTTTTCACTTACCACGCTGTGTAGATAGCGTTTACAATTGGTCCTGAAGAAGTGCCTAGATCCCCCTGACACACAGGGCACGAAACATGTTGACCGACCGAGAGTAGGCGCATACAGCTAGATACTTTGCCTCTGGTTCACCGCCACTCTCTATATTTTAACTAGGCAGTTTACCTTCCTGAATAAATAGTTGCTAGGACTAACTGACCTATTTTAACCCACTTCCCATCTACACCTACTAGGCCCCTCACCCCACTGCACCCAGCGGCTGGAACAAAGATCCCCGCCAAGCCCGTACTAGTGCCCGTCAGGTGTTGCAGCGCCGCCTGGCGAGGCAGGCTCATATGATGAGCATGACACCTAGCTCGCTAGGTGTGAGAGCCCTAGTTCCGAAGGGATCTCCCCTTCACCCTCAGTGTGGGGCCACCACCACCCCCACCTCTAGTATCTCCCTGTTCTTTCACTTGGACTCAGAGGAACTCCATATCCTTCTTGCGTATAGGATGAAGAATGACCTGCCAACCTCCTGCGAGCACGTGCTAGGTTGGGTGGTGGTCGAAGTAACTCCATTTGCCTTAAAATTAATTAAAACTTCTTCAATAGTCCCCAGCCTAGAATATAGAGGGACAAGCAAATGTCTTATTACATACAGCACATTGTCCAATAAGGACCTCTGAAAAGAGTCTAAAGTCTCTAAGTTAAAGACGGTAGGATCCATCGCATGATTGAATTGTGGGGACAACAGGTGGATCTGGCTTCCAGGGCACCTGACACCTTTTCCACTTCGCAAGAGGGCCATTGTTGCTTGGTGGAGTAGTGTCCAATCCTGGATTCAAAGCAGGCTCAACAGATGGAATGTCATTGATGAGGGATGGGACTGATGCTGACTCGTGCCCTTGGTCCTGTGCAGTGTTGCGCAGAGCCTCGGAAGCTGAGTCCCTTACAGGCATAAGCCCAAGCCCCTCTCCAGCTACCAGAGGGCGAGAGAGACGGTGTTCCACATGCTCAATTTCCTTATTTATTGCCCCCATGGCATGTTCATGATTCCATCCAGAGATGAGGAGGAAGAACTAGGCTTAGTTGGAGCAGGGATTTTACGTTTCACCATCCCGGCCAATATTTAAATGTACGATTTGGAAAAACTTATTGCGTTGAGAGCTTGTGAGATTTGAAAGACTCCCCAAACCTACTACACTTTCTGAGGCTGGGGACCCTCCTAGTCAGTGTTCATAACATCTGGCTATGGTGCTCGTAACATGGGTGGGGAGACCGGACCTCCTTGTGAAGGCTTGCTGAAGCTGGTATTCAAGTGATTAAGGAATGAATCTTAGGGCGTGGATTCAGTGTTGCTAGAATGGAGCTGAAGTAGTGATACAAGCACTATATGGTATTGGTGCCGGAGCAAATTCCACCCTTGCCGGTACATAATTATGCAAGTACTCAGTAAAGACTGAAATAAAGTTAACAAACTACCCTTAGGAGTAGGTTGCCACAGTACCTGAAGAATATGGAAATATGAAGTAGTCTTCTCTGTTTGGGACCAGATAGTATCCAGGCGGTATCCAGACAAAAGGCCATAGGGTGGCCCTGCCTCTTCCTGGCGCTGATGGGCGCAGGATGGGCCTGCCCTTGGCCCAGGCTTTGCCCGTGCACGTCCCGCGGGAGGTAGTAGGGCACTCTTGTAGCGCGGGGAGGTGGCTGCAGCCCCTCCTCTCCTTCGGGTGCTCTGGGACTTTGAGTCTCCCAGGGCACATCAAACTCTCCTGATATGGTGTGTGTGTGTGTGTATATATACACATACATACATTTATATATATATACACACATACATACATATATATATACTGTGCCAATCAGTAGTTTTCAGGGGCAATCAATCATTCTGCAGTCAGTCCATGCACTCAGCCCCCTCTTGCTTTATGCGTTCCACACAAGCATACTTTGTACAGACCTCCTTCTGACACACTAACATTGGCTTCCCTCAAACCTGCAGAAACGCTTCTCTTGCAGTAAACTCACAGTGCCTACTCCACTGACACTGTATGGAAGACAGCTTTACAATGATAAAGATTTGTATTAAAGTGACCTCATCATATTTATGAGGGTTCTCTTCAGTATGTGGCATTGTTGCGTTTTCTAAGGATGTTCGAATTGAACATTTGGTATAATGTTATCAGTATGATTTGAAGACCACCAGAAACATAAGGAGGTCCTTGAACCAAGTAAAGGTTTACATCACAGCTGTCCAGCCACAGACAGACCTCAACAAAATACACTGTAGTCGTACACCTGAAAGCCTGCAAACAACGCACGGGCACTTACTCAGTTGTGCAAAGCAGCCTGCCCACAACAGATATCTGCAGGCTCATTATATAGTACAATTTTGTAAAAGGCAAACTGCTACACAATACAACACAATAATACGCGGTCCTGTCGCCGTGTAGGCAGCGAAGTCTTGCGTGCAAGCACGTGAGCTGTCGTTGCAGCCGAGGCAGCTGACATATTTTCATGCATACAATCGGTCACCCTGTGGTTTGGCTTCCCCTGCACCATTGTTTTATCTCATCTGTTTCTCTCTGATAACCGCGTTTCAGTGTTTTTCTGGGTCCTTTTCACTCCGGACAGTTGTAAATCATTTTGTTGTCCGTGTTTCCTAGGAAGAAATGCTTCCCCAGTGTACTTGGAAGCCTGAGCTGTGCGCCTTTGTTTACCTGAAAGGATATCGCAGGGGCAGCAGACAACAGATAAGGAGATGAATATTAAAGATGGCGGAATGAACTGCCGCCGGAGAGAGGGGGTTGGGGGATTCGTGTCATCCGACTTGCAACAAGAGGCCAAGTTCCTGTTATATGAAATTCCAAGGTTAGAGACCGTCTAGAGGGCATGACTGGTGCACTGAAAATTATCGGCAAGAGTAGGTACAAAACGTAAACATAAAAAGCCTACCAGCGATACTTCACTCTGAAGGGCTAACTGTTCCATCGTGCCGGAAGTTGTTGTATTTTTTTTTTACATGCACCTGAAGGAAGTTTGGGAGTAAGAGAAGTATAGTACAGCTGTTAGTACTGAAGCAAGGTTGGACCTATCATCACCCTGTCCAGTAGAGTGACTGATCCAGATTCTGCTGTCAGCAGTATGCCTGAATGCATAGAATGAGTCAACCCCAGTACAGTACAGGCCTTTTCTATGAATGATGCAAATCCCACACAATCGTCCATCTATTAAAACTCTGAGTAAACCTAAAAAAACTCTGAATAAACCTAAACATTTCACTTCCTCAAGAAAGACTCACAAAAAGTGATTATTTTAGCTTAAAATTGGGAAATACTGGTGAAATAACGGACACGGACGGACACATGGATGGATGGAGTGAACGAAACCATTTTTACAATGTTTTAACTTGAAATGGGAGCTGAGAGAATCCAAATATGGAATTTTGGAGCATTCTTCCAAGGGTGAAGTGATTGGCGTGGCCTCGGACGTCCAGAGGAAGCGCATTGCGTTCAATAGGCTGGTGGGTCCTCTGATGCACCTATATCCATTTCTATATGTGGGCCTCTTTGCCAGTTCCTCCACTTGTGACACTCATGTGTCACCACTTTTTGGATATAGAAGGAACTCGCTAGATGTTCAGTTGGTGGAGTGAAGACAGTTATGCAAGCACCATGCTTCAGGAGTGGTTTAGTTCTATCACCATGCTAATATTGCATGTAATGTTCTCATTGGTCTAGTGTTGGAAGGAAATAGTCTTATATTAATCACTTGGGTCACACAGTGCAATGATAGCAAGGTTCCGTGGGTCTCTTAAGTTTTGCATGCCCTATTGCTACACTTTGCAACCCCCTTGAGCCTGCATTGTAATGTAAATATTAAGCACATAAATAAGAATAATGAACTATTACTAAAGAAACATTTTTTATTACAGTATATAGAAAAAGTCGATAACAATAGGGACAAAACCAAGTCATTCACAACTACAGCTATGCAGGTGTATGCCTGTAAGTGAAATCTGTTGTTTGCACGTGTGGTATTTTTAGATGTAGGTTCTTGTACAAAGCAGGTTGCTTTATATATTGCATCTGCTCATTCAAACCTCCCTGTCCCTCTAAATATATCACTCCAAAGCTATAGAAAAATAGGCCTAAATGCCCTTCGTTGCCTTCCAAAATGTCAGCTGTTTCTCGTTTTGTTGCATTCTGGTACAGGCAATCCTGTACTTCTAATGGACTAGGCAAAAACCTATTGGAGTGTATCTTGAAGGAAATGGAATATTCCTCAGGAGAGAGGAGCGTCGACCACCTCTCCTTGCTATGCTGAGTACTCCAAATTGCTGTGTGCTGTAAGCAGGGCAGGTTTAAGCTGCCCTATGCAAATTCCACAATCACCAGAAGGAGTATAAAAGTGCTAAAGCCGGAGAGACATCGCGTACCAGTACTGTTAGAGTGAATATCTTGAAGATGGATTTCCCACCTCCCCTACCTAAACAGGCTCTGCCCAGGACTAAGGCAGAACAAAGACCTCAGTGACATTTACACTCTTGAAGGGCTTGGTCCTAGTAAGTGGACTCTTCCCAAGGGTGACCTCACTGTGTTGAGCATCCACTCTTTACAGAACTTTAGAAAGCCTCTCTCCTGCAACCTCTTTCTTGGGGGCCATCTCTCTGCTCAGGGCCTACAAAAAGGAACTACCCACCTGCAGTAGCATCCGAGGAGCAATCTACGGCCATAAGTCACCCATGCCAGGCTCCCATCTGCTGCTTCATAAACCTCTCTGTCACTGTTAAACTTGGGCCCTTTTTGTACCACCCCTACAGAGTAACTCAGTAGTGTGCAGGGCCCTCTCATGCAACCACCACTTTGGTCATCCCGCAACTTGATCAAAAGTGCCTAGTATGACACCTCTATGTGTCTCCCAGGCTGCCTGCGTCGTTTCGCCCCCCTTTGTACTTCCCTTGCCACACATTGTGCATTACTATAGTGAGGCCTAATGTGGGACTGCTCTGTTTCTCTGGTTCTTCTTGCTGACTTACACACACTACTTACCACTGCCCACCCTTCCACTTTCTAAGTTTATACTTTTAACATTAATATGTTCAGATGACATTCCTGTGCTCGTCAAACAGTCACACATAGACCCTTTCACTATCTACTGATGTCACATGAGCTGTAGAACAAAACTTGTTGAAAGAGACCATTTTATAGAGTAGCCACAGAGTAATAAAAAAATGCAATTCAACATCCAAGGGAAGAAAGCATCTGTAACCTGGAAAAGTCAGGAGTGGGGACGCAGCTTTGGGAACATTCCATCTTTGCACGCCTGGATGGATGCTATCAGGCACTACTGGTACAAGTTTTGGGGAGCAGGTACTGCTAGGACAAACCTCAGAGACAAAATACAAGCCAACATAAGTTTACCAGTGTAAGAACTACTAACTCAGGTTTCAAAAAGAAGATACTGCTGTTGAAGGTGCCTAAGACCAGGCAGTGCTAACAGAGGCCTCTTTTGCTGGCTGATCAACCTCCCTTGTTCCTCTATTCCAGTCAGTCTGCTTTTCTCTTCTTGCTCTGTTTTTTCCTTTGCTGTCTCTTATTCCTTCTTTCCTCTTTACTATCAGCCTCTCATACTTGTGAGTCTCTTCCCCCTCTTTCCTCTCCTCCAGTCTCGATTGGATCGCTTTACTTTTACTACATCAGTGCTAGGGGGAATATCTTAACCTCCGAGTACTGATTGAGTTGGGAGGGGTATGTTGGAAAGGGGAGAATCTCCCTTTTCCAATGATATCTCTACCCAGTGGATCCCTGCTAGGGGATCGCCACAGTAGGGTGATCCTCAAGCAGGGATCCAACCACTAGGCACCAGGGATTTGTGGCAATGAGAGCGGCTCCCCCATGCCCACCTAAAGTTTTACTTTTTCTGACAGTCCACCCACGGGAGAGTGGATGGGGGTGATGACCCTAATCTGCCCCCTGGGGGCAGAAAGCCCACTAGACACCAGGGACATAAAAAATAGGGGTGGGGACTACCCATGGTCATGCCTCCACCCCAAAAAGGGTAAAACAGTCTTAATGTCCCCCCCCAGGGGCAGATTGGAGGTTTGTTCCAACCTACCTCCCCTGGGGGGAGGGGCAGAAAGCCCTCTAGACACCAGGGAATATTCATAAAGAAAAAAAAACTTAGAGGTGGGGCTGATGGGCATGGCCAGGCCCCCATCCCAAAAAGGGCGCACCAGTCTTTCTGTCCCCCCCTTGGGGCAGATTAGCAGTTTGCACCAAATCTTCCTCTCCCGGGGGGGCAGAAAGCCCACTAGACATGAGGGATTTCAAAATGGCACCAAAGCAAACAAAAGGATAGGGCAGCCTACCCTGGCATCGAGCCCTACCCCACCCCAGAAGGGGCAATAATGTCTTTCTGCACCCCTGAAGGTAGATAGGAGGTTTCCACACTGGCGACCCGAGAGGAACGTTCGTGATGTGCAGCTCATAAGGTTCACGCCACCAGGCCCTTATCAAGGAGGCCCACACAGGACGCTTTACCACGCGCCTGAGTTACACGTTTCTTCGTGGATGACATTTTAGAGCATCGACACTTTACGCTCTTTCAGCCTATACTTATTACAATTGGGGAACCAAGTACCGTGGCTCTCCATCCGGTCTCAAGCCATCAATGCCCTGAAGAAGTTCATTCCTAAATGAACGAAACGCGTTGGCTGGAGCTCATGTTGTCTGATGACATTTAAAATAAAGGATTGTCTTACATAAAGGAATTGATCAGTCTCACTTATTGGACAAGACACTTTGGGAGTGCACCTCTCCACGCTTGTACAGTTTCTATTCTGCTTAGCAGTTGGCACCTAACAACGGCAGGTGCAGGAGTTGAATGTGGACACCAACTCTCATCACTTTCGGATAAATACAAGAGGAACATAGCAGAGAGGTGCGGCTATCACGGTCCGCCGTTGTTTATTGCTTACTGCAGATAGGAGGTTTTTCCCTATTGAGGAGATTGCCCCGAATCTTCCCCCAGGGGATAGAAAGCCCACTAGACACCGGGGATTTTGCATTTGGCACAAAAGAAAGGGGTTCGGGCGTTGCACTTTGGCATTGGCCATACCCCCACCCTAAAAGGGACAAACTAGTCTTTCTCTCCCCTAGTGGTAGACAGGGGTTTTACTCCCAATTTGCCCCTGGAGGGTGCTGAAATCCCACTAGACACCAGGGATTTTAAAATGGTGCCGAAACAAACAAAAGGATGGAGCAACCTACCCTGGAATCAAGCCATACCCCGCTCCCGAAGGGGCAATAGTGCATTTCTGCCACCCTGGGGGGCAGATAGGAGGTTTGTTCCAATTAGGGAGGTTGCCCCAAATGTTTCCCTAGGGGATGAGGGGTAGAAGGCCCACTAGACACCCGGGATTATGCATTTGGGACAAAAGAAAGGGGTGCTGACGGTGTACAATGGCATGGGCCATACCCCCAATCCAAAAGGGACAAATCATTATTTCAGCCCCCCCAGGGCAGGCAGGGGATTTGAACCCAATTTCCCCTTGGGGGGGGCCGAAAGCCCACTACACACCAGGGATTTCAAAATGGTACCAAAGTAAACAAAAGGATGGGCAGCCTATCCTGGAATCAAGTCATACTCCACCCAAGAAGGGGCAATCGGGTCTCCCCCTCACCCCGCCCGGAGGTAGATAGGAGGCTTGTCCTAATCGAGGAGGTTGCCCCAAATTGCCCCCCAGGGGTGTAGAAAGCCCACTAGACACCTGGGATTTTGCATTTGGGGCATAAGAAAGAGGCGCAGACATCGCACTCTGACATTGGGCCATACTCCCACCCCATAAGAGACAAACTAGTATTTTGGTCTCCCCGGATGTCAGCTGGGAGTTTGCCCCTAATTTGCCCCTGGGAGGGCAGAAATCCCAATGGATGGCAGGTATATATATTTCTTTATAAAATATTGGGGTGGGTCTGGCCCATCCTGACATCAGGTCCCTACCCTCGCTCCTAAAGCCTCAACAGTCTTTCTGATCCCCTGTGGACTAAAACATCCCATCTCAATGGCAAGCGAGAGGATATTTGATTCATTTGGGTGTTGTTTTTATATATGGGCCGAGAGAGTGCAGCTAAATCCCAGTATTGTCCCACTTGCCATCATGAATGGCTGCACTTTTTGGGATTGGGTAGGCTGGGACCTGGGGAAACCTGGCAGACTCGAACATTCCTGACACCCAGACATCGAGGGGAGTCCAGGGTGGTATGCCTTGCATGGATCTCATGACATGTTCCTACTCACACTGCTCTGCATACCTCTGCCGAAAATCACACATTTTCCTTGCATTTCTGTAATGTTAACTTCCGGAATACACAGGGATCCAAAAAAATCCTACTGTCCAGCATTCCCTCACTTGTTTATATAAAAACACTACTTTTCTTGTAATTCATACCCTAATGTAACTATAACTTGCATCTCCGCCATGCACAGTTTTCTCATCAATAATGTCATTGCAAATGTTGCAGTCATGTTATCAATGATGTTATAGAACATGTCATGAGTGATGTAATATGTGAAGTAATTAGCTGTAAGGAGCGAGTTATAGTTATCTTAGGGCAAGCGTTATAGTTACTAGAGATAACTATAACTGGTGAATTTCAGTGTTTTTTTTTTAGTTCAAGATGTTATGTCGTCACTGAAATTTTCACCTAAAAATAACCTTATAACCTTACTTTATCCTTTGTTTTTATCAGTGAATTTGTAAGTTTTTTTTTTTAATGTAAAGTAATATTTTTTTACTATACATAAAGCCAACACTGGCCCTGGTCCTTGACCCCATCCTCTGGGGGGCATTTTCTTTTAAATAAAGAGGGGGCGTGAGCCACGATGGCCCCAGGGATCCCATCCTCCAAGGGCCCCTGGGCCCCCATCCCCATGGCTTTCATTCTTAAATAAGGGGAGGTGCCATTTGGACTCCCGTCCCAAGACTCCAACCCCCGGGGACGCCATCCCATAGGGTCTCTAGTGTGTGCCCCATTGCTCACAAGGGGCACCCACAAACCAGTATGTTGAGGGACATGGGGGAAGCCCCAGTGCCCCCATGACCTCAGACGGCGTCCCAGCCAGCACCATACTGAGTGCTGGCACTTCTGTTTGCTTCTGCCAAGGTGGGAGCAGCATTTTTCTACTGCTCCTGCAAGGTGGGAGGACAGTAGAGTTCCCTGCCCATCAGAGTGCGATCAGGGTATGCCCGCACACTCCCTGGCATGGTACCAAAGGTACCCTGTAAAACAACACAAGGTGTCCCTTTTCAAGGAATTATGCTTCGGGCAAAAATCTCCATATATAAGAGCTTGCCTCCGTATGGATCATGTGCTATGTCTATATCCTAAGCTACAGCGATTTATATACAAAATGTACCACAGTCTTAATTACCAGCTATGTCAACAATAAGCTCAAAACAATAATATGGAAAATACCGATGTTTAAGAAAATATTTATTTTGCAATGAACATTTTTTGAGTTCTCAATAAATTAAAAACATCTTCTCACAGAGAAGTTGCAGTCTGTATACATTTAAAATCAACACATTTAAAAAGTGAACTTTCTTATGAAGAGTCGACGCGCCGTTTCGGTGAATAATAATTTCTGCATCTTCTTCAGGACAAAAAGTTTTCATACAAATCTATTTATTTATGATTGAGACCCGATAATTTCAGTTGTCTCAAAGCCTTCAATAGCTTCTGGTCAGAGGGTAAAGACTCATCCGACCATATATGAGGATATAAAATCTCTGTAGTCCTATGAAGCCTCCAAAAAGTTCTGATAGAGCCACCGATGATTCAATTTAAATTTAAAAAGGGCCGTTGCTGATGGGGGCCGAAATTCCTTTATAAGTCTAGAGATCATATATAAGGATAGCTGCGTGGTTAACTTCAGCTTGTTTTCAAACGGTCGACATTTTTAAAAAACATTGTCGGCACTTTTTTAGGAAAGAACAATGTGCTGTGAGAAGCGCTATATTGCCGGTAGATTCCGGACTCATAAAGTTGATTTATCTTCAATGAAACGGACGGCCTCTCTGCTCTATCGCAAACTTCTTCCGGGTCAGGATGCATCCGGAATCTACCGGCAACATAGCGCTTCTCACAGCACATTGTTCTTTCCTAAAAAAGAAAAAAGTGCCGACAATGTTTTTTAAAAATGTCGACCGTTTGAAAACAAGCTGAAGTTGACCATCAGCAACGGCCCTTTTTGAATTTAAATTGAATCATCGGTGGCTCTATCAGAACTTTTGGAGGCTTCATAGGACTACAGAGATTTTATATCCTCCTATATGGTCGAATGAGTCTTTGCCCTCTGACCAAAAGCTATTGAAGGCTTTGAGACAACTGAAATTATCGGGTCTCAATCATAAATAAATAGATTTGTATGAAAACTTTTGTCCTGAAGAAGGTGAAGAAATTATTATAAACTGAAACGCCGCGTCGACTCTTCATAAGAAAGTTCACTTTTTAAATGTGTTGATTTTAAATGTATACAGACTGCAACTTCTCTGTGAGAATATGTTTTTAATTTATTGAGAACTCAAAAAATTTTCATTGCTAAATAAATATTTTCTTAAACATCGGTATTTTCCATATTATTGTTTTGAGCTTTTTGTTGACATAGCTGGTAATTAAGACTGTGGTACAATTTGTATATAAATTGCTGTAGCTTAGGATATAGACATAGCACATGATCCATACGGAGGCAAGCTCTTATATACGGAGATTTTTGCCCGAAGCATAATTCCTTGAAAAGGGACACCTTGTGTTGTTTTACATTGTTCACCCCGTCCCTTTTTCTGAATATTAGGGTACCTCCCTTTGGTTTTTGTTACCAAAGGTACCCTGCCAGGGATCATGTGATACATATGTCCTCATGTAACGCAACTGGTGCTATGTAAAGGGCTCTGATACCCGATACCTTCAGGTCAAGTTCGCGCTATATAAAACTTCATTAAAAAAAAAAAAAAAGTATTGCGCCTTAGGGTCTGGGTTTCCCGGGCTGAATACCAACATGGAAAGGGGGGCACAGTCCCTCTCCACTTTGAACACAATTTTGGCCCCAGGCAATGTGGTCCCTGGGGTCCATCAGAGGATTGGGGAGGGGGATCACATGCACTGTCCGCTATTTGATAACTTTGGCCCCAGGGGATTGTGTCCCCGGGGCCCATCTGTGGCTTGGGGAGGGTGCAGCATGCATCCCTGCACTTTGTGATTCATTTGGTCCCATAGGATGGGGTCCTTCTGTGACTCAGAAGGGAAGATTGTGACTTTTTGGAATAAAAAATATTTTGGCCCCAGAGGGACCCCCCCCACACAGGGCCTAGTGAGGCAGGGTATCCCTATCCTGCCTCCTTATATATTTTTTTCAAATTAGACACTGTATTGGGGGCTAAGTCCCTGAGTGCTGTAATGGCTGCCTTCAACATGTTTCCTCATGTTGCAGGCACACTATCAGAGCGTTTGTTACCGCGAGTGAGTCAGCCCAAGGGAAAAAAAGTACCCTGGGCCAATCAGAATGCCCTATTTTTTTTTATTTGGTTTGAGGGACTCTCGCGGGAGTCCCTCGAATCCTTCCGTCCAGATATGCTTAATATCTGAAAAACTACTGAATGGATTTACACCAAATCACAACCACACTTTCTGGGCAAAGATCTAATTTCCTTCCTAATTTTGTATTATTTGGTTCAGCAGTTTTTGCACTAGCGCTGCCTAAAAAGGTTTATAGAAAATCCATGGGGACTTTGTGTGTTGAGACCCCCACTTTTTCTCGGCCCACACTTCACGGATCATCCCAAAACTTTCAATGCTCAAACCAGTCAAAAATAGAGAACATTTTTGTATAGTTTTGTGGAGATTCATCAAACGGCACCAAAGTTATTAGCAAACCCCAAAAATGCATTTACTATGAAAATACAGGCCTAATTAAAACTACCCAGTGGCAACCTCCAATGTGGATAGTAAATATATATGCTGTACTATAACTATATATGTATAAGGGAGGAGGATTTGATGAATTTCTAAAGTCATTGAATGACAATCCTCAGAAACTAGAATTCACCTATGAGATAAGTAATGTCAAATCCAGTTTTTGCATAATTTATGCGTCACTCTATGCATGAAAGGGTTTTGTTTTGACTTATACTGGATGCTCCCTTGTTTCTGGACATAGCTATACCTCTCTGAAGAGCTCTAATGAGAGCGAAACACGTGTCAGGGGTTGCTTTTATTCATTTCAGGTTGGCTTGGATGGTATTTTACCAATCCAAAGCTGTAATACTGTGCCTGGAGTGGTAAAAGGCTTTGGCCATTTTACAGCTCGGCATGGATAGCACTGTGCTAATCCTATGCTTAAAGACTTTGCTGTAGAAATGGCAAAAGTCTTTGTCCCTTTCTATCTCGGCATGGATGGCACTGTGCTCATCCTATGCTTAAAGACTTTGATAGAAAAGCAGACATTTGAGGTGCGAATATTTAGAGTGTCGCTGGTGTTGAGGGTGCTCTATACAGGAGCTGCTTACCACCTAAACGTGAGAACTACCCAGCGTTCTCTGCTTACTTTTTGCATAATTTATGCATCACTCTATACCTGAAAGGGTTTTGTTTTGACTTGAACTGGGTGCTCCCTTGTGTCGGGACAAAGCTATACCTCACTGAAGAGCTCTAATGAGAACAAAACACGTGTCAGTGGTTGCTTTTATTCATTTCAGGTTGGCTTGGATGGTATTTTACCAATACAAAGCTGTAATACTGTGATGAAGTGGTAAAAAGCTTTGGCCATTTTACAGCTTGGCATGGATAGCACTGTGCTAATCCTATGCTTAAAGACTTTGCTGTAGAAATGGCAAAAGACTTTGGGGTCGATTCCGATTCGGGCCGGAAAAAGCACCGACCGACTCGGAGCCGGAATTAATTCCGACCGACACGTACCTGTGGCGCCCGACACGCCAAGTACGATGCAAGGCGTGCAAAATCCGACCGACACGTACTGAACCCAAGCCGAACGACCGAGCCGCACGGAAAACAGCAATCCGGCCGGAAAAACACGCGAATCGAACCGACCGACACGCACCCGGAACAAATCCAACCGAAACGTACACGCGAACTCCAAACCGCTAAGTACGATGCAAGGCGCGAAAACCACGACCGAATCGTACGGAGGACAAGCCGTACGACCGACACGCATACAAAACCGAGCCGAAGTAACACAAAACACCGCGAACGACTCGTACGCAGCATTGAAAACTGCACAAACACAGCGTGAACGAAACGGAGAAGACCGTACGAGACAAATGCAGGGTCCGACTCGGTCACAAGAACGTTTCCAACATGCACAGAAAGTACTAAGGAAAAATATACAAAAAAAGGCCAAACGAGCAATTACAAAGCCAATAAATACTGGGGGGGTGGGGACAGAGAACAAAGACACACCCACAACTCCACACCATATAAAGGACACAAATCCCAACCATGATCCTTTGCAAATGCTATTCTACTGCCAGCACTCAACAGACAGCAACCACACACCCACAGCTCATCCCTCACACAAGCCACACACCATCAGCACACCAACAAATAGCTACCTCACATACACCCAGCAAAACACACACTCACACACCCTCACCTGCACACCAACACACACATCACTCACCATCACCACCCATCACCATGCCCCCCAAGAAGAATCACAAGTTCCTAGATTGTGAATTGGAAGTCCTGGTAGACGAGATCCTCAGGGTAGAGCCACAGCTGTTTGGCACACTGGTCCAACAGACACCCATCTCCCAGAAAACCAAGATGTGGGAGAGGATCATCAACAGGGTGAACGCACAATCACCATGTCTGCGCACAAAGACTGACATCCAGAACAGGTGGTATGACGTGCGCAGGAGGGTGCGGGAGCTGCTCAAGAAGGACTACCTCCTGAGCCAATACACCGGCAGTGGCCCTCCTGCCAAGCCAGTATACCTCAGGCCCTGGGAGGAGAAGGTGCGGGCCATCCTTCCGCCAGTGAGCGTCTATGGACTAGAGAACATCCCAGAGCCTGGTGAGTACACAACAAATGTACACAATATTCTGCCACAATACACACACACATCACTGTCAAGGGGAGAGTCAAACCATGCACTCATAGCAATTACACAGCAACCAGAACAGAATCATCCCAAAATGTGTATGTCAGTCAGATAAACACAACACATGCCATCTCAAAGTTACATTTAACCATGTCATCACATGTACAAACACAACTACAACTACAGCTAGGCAGTGGCACAAATAGAACTAACAAACACATCCAGACATGTAGCCACCACTACAACACCAAAACACAGTGAAGACCACTGAAAGGAAGGAATTCTGTGTATGCTGGGCAAGTCAGTGTAGCCAATAGCATCATGGGAGTCGTAGTCACAGATATTGCTCACCCCCACAACTGTCCCATCAACACCACCATGAACCATGCGCACATCACAGGGAGTGGAAAAGGACTCACAAGATGGCTGACACTGGCTACTGCTGTGGGGAGCACAAGGCCCTGCTGGCAACTGTGCAACAACCAACAGCAGGACACCACTGACTGACATCCTGAGAGACAACTTCCACTCCCTGCAATGGAAGCACGTTCCATGGTGGGATATCTGGCTGGGTGGGAAGGAGGACTCGCAGCACTGACCATAGTCACAAGCACCTCCCCTCACACACCCCCTCAACACAAACTCCACAGAACCCACCTGGGAGAATGCAATGCCTCACATCCTAACTCAAGATCCCACAAAGAACCTCCACCCTGGGTAATGTTGTGTGAAGCACAGGGACACTCTTTGGACTTTTAGCCAAACAACTGCCAGGACAACACTCCCAGCCATCCTGTCAGCACAGGCAGCCCACCCCACAGGGAAGCAGAGTCAAAAGGAAGGAAGCATGGGCATGCTGGGAAGGGGGGTGGAGGCAATAGCATGATGGGAGTAGTAGGCACAGATATCGCTCAGCCTCACAACTGTCCCATCAACACCACCCTGAACCATGCTCACATCACAGGGAGTGGAAAACAACTGACAAGATGGCTGACACTGGCTACTGCTGTGGGGAGCACAAGGCCCTGCTGGCAACTGTGCAACAACCAACAGCAGGACACCACTGACTGACATCCTGAAAGACAACTTTCACTCCCTGCAATGCAAGCACAGTCCATGGTGGGATAACTGACTGGCTGGGTGGGAAGGAGGGCCGGCTGTCAACCAAATACAACCAATGCAGACCATGTTCACACCCCAACAAATACATAGAAATGCCCAAATAATGCAGGACAATGTGCTACACCAATATCAACCCCTGACTGTGACAACTTAGGACAATGCAATGTACAGGCCCGCACCCAGAGGCACAGTCACAACTGTCAGGTGTGTCAACCATTGATGCCTGCAGAAACATAACATACATTGTGTGTGTCTCCCAAAAACAGGTGATGATGGGGACACAGCAGCAGACGCTGAGGAGTCCGAGTCCCAGGCTCAAGAGGATACGGAGCTCACTGGTGTCGTACAGCCTCTGCCCTCCTCGGACGAAGAAGACCAACCTGGCACATCCGGTGCAAGTCAACATGCAGAACCAGCAGGACCACCAGCTGCAGCACCAGCAGGAGAACCAGCTGCACCCCCTGCACCCACCCCTCCAACGACTGTCACCACAAATACCATCCCTGCCGACATGGACAGAACAAGGAGCACCACCAGCACAGGGACCCTGGACCAACGTGGGGCCATGGACACCACCACCACCACCAACCCCCAAGGGGGACCAGGGTCATCTGTGCGTGCCACTGCACGGACTGCACATGTCAGCAGGGGTGGTGGGAGGGGTGGGAGACAGAGGTCGCTGCTTGCAGAGGTTGCTGGTGTGCATGATGACCCACAACTGGTACGCATAGCCGATGCGTACCAGTCCAGCACCGGAGATCTCAGCCAGGTAGTGGGGCTCCTCAGAGACATGAAACAGCAGCAGGCTGCCCATCATGCCCGCTTGGACTCACACATGTCCCGCGTGGAGTCCAAGTGGGACGCACTGCAAGAGATGACGGCGGTGCACAGGGACATATTACAATGCCTCCGCCAGATGAACAGCAACCAGTCCACACCTCCCTGTGTGCCAACAACATCTGGTGCTGAACAAACTGCAACTGCCACAGGGAGGGAGGATGACTCTGGCGGAGAGTCCCCTGCAACGCAGCAGCCTGTACTTGAGGGGCCCCCCAAAGAAGAGGGGTCGTCCGAGGAGGGGCAAGTGAGAGGCCGATGGCCAAGTGCAACCCCCAGGAAGCCTGAACCTGTTCTGGATGTTCACCTTTGTGCACAAACTGTTCACCCTGTTGACGGCAACACAACTCCCACACATGACATGGGGAGTACAAGTTGGACCAATGTCTCAGACAACTGTGGCCCCGATACTGGGGATTTTGTCTACCAGGACTTTCAATTCACCTAGGAACTTCTGATTGCAATATATATGTACAGCACTAACCATCCTATGCACTATTCACACAAATGTATCACAATAAACACACTAATACACCATACTTGCCTCTGTTGTGATTCCAAAGTGGGTGCTGTCATGGGGATGATGAACTGCAAAATTACACTGTGTATGCGAACTGCAACAGCAAGTACAACACAGGCATGTGAGTAAAGGCAACGTGACACATATGAGGGAGACACACCACCAGGGCTACACAACACATACACACCTAGGCCATCTGACTCATTGCCTACACTGATGTTGCCAGGGAAGACGGTGCAATGCACAGACACCACACCTATTCCCAGTTGTAGTCAAGTAGCCCACAGGTGCAGTAAGCAAATGGCAGTCAAATGTGTGACCACAGACAACGCACATCACAAAGTGAAGCACAGGTTTATTACACAGTTGCAACATGTCGTAACCACTACAGATGCAAGGTAATCCCACCTGGCAGCGGGCACACAGTCAACAACTGTAGAAGGAAGGAAGTCCATGGGTGTGGCGCACATCACCTGTAGGGACACAACAGCTACCACCCTGGAAGTACAATCACGTCGTCGGTGGACACAGTTGACCAAACGAATCTGACAGTACCCTGTGAAGGACAGAAATGACACACAGTCAAAAGCAATGGAGAACAGGACAGAACAGCAAAACTCATGCACAATACATGTTACAAGATACCCACCCAGAACCAAGTTAGCATGTCAACACTGTTGGGGAGTACAGACCACCTGTAAGCACACATCGCTACACACATCCAGTCAAGTAGCCCATGGACACACTCCAACAGCACCAGAGCACCACCTACACATATCATGCCAACTCACATCATTGACATGACACCTCAGGATACTCACATTCAGCTAAAGAAGTTGGTGATGAGCTGTGTGCGGACATCACCCTCATCATCATCATCATCATCACTGGCATCGTGGTCCAGGCCAGGATCCTCCACAGGTGGCGGATGTTGGTCATTGTCATCCTGGATGAGAGGCAACTCCTTCCGCACTGCCAGGTTGTGGAGCATGCAGCAGACGATGATAATCTTGCACACCTTCGCTGGGGCATATGGGAGGGACCCTCCTGTCTTGTCCAGGCAGCGGAAGCGGCTCTTCAGGAGACCAAATGTCCGCTCAATCACTCTCCTGGTCCGACCATGTGCCTCATTGTAGCGCATCTGGGCTGGTGTCACAGGGTTCCTGAGGGGTGTCAGCAACCACAGCATGTTGGGGTATCCCGAGTCACCTACGGACAGACAAGTGCACATTAGCTGACTTGGAAAAGTGGGCGGAATACTACAGATCAGATCACACACAATGGCACAAAGTCAGTACACACCGACAAGCCAGGCACGCTGGTTCTGCATCTGTGCCATCATCCTGGGGATGCGACTACTCCTCATCACAAAGGCATCGTTTGCTGAACCAGGGAAACGGGCACACACGTGTGTGATGGTCATATCTGCAAGACACACCACCAGTGCATTGACCGAGTGGTAGTGCTTGCGGTTACGGTAGGCCTGCTCCTGGGCCTGTGGTGGTACCAAAGCCACATGTGTCCCATCAATGGAGCAAAATGACATGCGGCATCCTCCCCAGGGCATAGAAGTCACTCTTCACGTCAGTGAGTCGTTGCAGTCTAGGGAAATAGATGTACCGGTTCAGGAATAGCAACATTGCCTCCAAAACATCGCGGAGCACACAGCTCAACATGGTCTGTGACATCCCACCAGCAGTCGCCACAGTATGTTGGAAGGTACCGGTGGCAAAGAAGTGTAGGGCTGCCATCACCTTCACCTTGGGGGTCAGCGCTGTAGGATACGGCCGGCCAGGCTGCAAATGTGGGGCCAACTGCACTGCCAAATCCTCAATCAGCTGCCTGGTGAAGCGGTACCGTCAGATGCTGTCCCGTTCCACCATCGTTGCCAGGTCTGGGAATGGTCTATGGACAGCAGGAGCCCTGCAGTGCAGAGAAGAAAGCAAGATTGTCAGTCACCCCACATATGCGGCATTGAACACACTCAATATCACAACATACATCATTATGAGGCACAACTACATGAAGTGTGCAGTTCCGAAAGGGCATGTATGGTACATACATGGCCAACATCTGTCATCACGGTTCAACAAGTGGCATCAATAAGTCCCAGGTTGGCCCATTGGATATCATGAGGCCGTGTCACAGTTCCCATCTCCTGCTGCCGTGTCACAATCACCCCCCACAGTGACATGTGAAGACAGATGTGCCCCAGGCATCACAGCTCAACGACAGGTACATTCCCAGGGACCCTGTATTGCCACATGGACACTGGCATTACATGGAGTATCATGTATACACCACAGCAAAACAACCATGACCCCCACAGGTAGTGGTCCCACTTGCCACTGCAGGACAGACATGGACGTCTGTGACACACACACGCACAACATCAAAGACCATGCACACACAACGTGGATGTGGAGACTGTCTCCCATTGTGCACATGAAATCAGAGACATTGTAAACACTACATGCACACAGACTGTGGAGGACCATCACTATTGTGCCACTGGGACACCCTGGCTCAAACATACCGTCCCACATGGGACTCACGGGGTATGTGACATGACATACACATACACCACCGTGAAATGTGACCATGGCACATGCACAGATATGAACAGTTGCACATCACAGTGGTCATGTACACGTAACACCCAGGATCCTGTCCTCTTGAACACGTGCACAGCCTGGGGGTGGCTGCCCACAGGTGACAAAGCGATACAAAAGGTGACACCCACAGGACAACATGTACACCAACATACACACAATAGGAAATGCAGCCTTATGATACAGTTTGGACAGGCTGTCGTGTTGTAGGTGTGCCCCTCACTCCCTGGGAGCTATCTGTGGCTGGTATATGTTCATCTGAGACAGGCATGGTGACATATGCCAGTCACTTGTACAGGGACGCGTTGAACAGCAATGGACCGATCGGTGCCCCGGCCGGCCCATTGCATTCAATGTGTGCGGGTACGCATTGTACCCCTGTACGCGTTGTACCGCAATGGACCGATCGGTGCACCCGGCCGGCCCATTGCATTCAATGTGTGCGGGTACGCGTTGTACCCCTATGCAGCGTTGTACCGCAATGGACCGATCGGTGCCCCGGCCGGCCCATTGCATTCAATGTGTGCGGGTACGCGTTGTACCCCTGTACGCGTTGAACAGCAATGGACCGATCGGTGCACCCGGCCGGCCCATTGCATTCAATGTGTGCGGGTGCGCGTTGTACCCCTGTACGCGTTGTACCGCAATGGACCGATCGGTGCACCCGGCCGGCCCATTGCATTCAATGTGTGCGGGTACGCGTTGTACCCCTGTACGCGTTGTACCGCAATGGACCGATCGGTGCACCCGGCCGGCCCATTGCATTCAATGTGTGCGGGTGCGCGTTGTACCCCTATGCAGCGTTGTACCGCAATGGACCGATCAGTGCCCCGGCCGGCCATTGCATTCAATGTGTGCGGGTACGCGTTGTACCCCTGTACGCGTTGAACAGCAATGGACCGATCGGTGCACCCGGCCGGCCCATTGCATTCAATGTGTGTGGGTACACGTTATACCCCTATGCAGCGTTGAACAGCAATGGACCGATCGGTGCCCCGGCCGGCCCATTGCATTGAATGTGTGCGGGTACGCGTTGTACCCCTGTACGCGTTGAACAGCAATGGACCGATCGGTGCCCCGGCCGGCCCATTGCATTCAATGTGTGCGGGTACGCGTTGTACCCCTGTACGCGTTGAACAGCAATGGACCGATCGGTGCCCCCGGCCGGCCCATTGCATTCAATGTGTGCGGGTACGCGTTGTACCCCTGTACGCGTTGAACAGCAATGGACCGATCGGTGCGCACCCATTGACAATGGCCTAGCCTGGCAACGGACGCGTTTCGAAATTCGAACGAGTCGGTTGCTGGAAATTCAGTTGGTCACCCACAACAATGTTGCAAAATCATGTATGTCATGAAGTTGAAGATTTGAAGGATGCTGTGGGCGTGTATTGGTGCTGCTATTCCATGGATTGGCCAGATTCAGATGATGCAAACGACTTGGACCTATCACTTTGGACACATGGGACAGTACCTGCCTCTCCAGCACATATATATTGCTGGCTGTTCCCCTGAGAGCTCACTTGCCTGCACTACATGCTCCAGGACGACATCTGCCACTGCACTGCTGCTGTCTCTGCCCCCTTTGGACCCTGCAATGGCACGTACTGTGGAGAGAGCCCCAGCCTTCAGCCTTGAGGAGAACCAGGCCTTGCTGGACAGCCTACTTCCACAGTACAGCAAGCTGTATGGGACACCAGGGGAGCAGGTGAGTGTTCTGTGCACTGCCTTTCTGAATGTGCATTTTGTCTGACTAGCAAGGCTGAAAGTCTGCACGCCACTGGCTAGCAGGCTCACTGAGTAGTTGTCACCCCCATAGTGTGTAGTGACATGCACTGGACAGGTATGGTGCAGTGACAGTGCATTTGAACAAGGTTTTACTTCCCATGCAATGATACCATGTAGTGACTTCTGGCAAACTGTCCATGGGCAGCGTTGCACTGCCTGTGTACATCATGTGCCCCTGTGATTGAGACATGTATATACAACTGTGTCATGCACGGATATGTTGCATGTGTAGTAATGGCCTTTTCACTTTGTCATCCTGACAGGTTAATGCCCATCGGAAGCAGGAGATCTGGAAGGACATCGTCCGGGCTGTCCGGTCCGTGGGGGTCTACAAGCGCCGGATCCGCAACTGCCAGAAGAGGTGGCAGGACCTTCGGGGCTGGACCCGGAGGATTGCACGGGTCCAGCTGAAGCTGTCGCCTCCTCGCAGGTGGGGCGGAACACGGACCCTGACCCCCCACAATCTCCAGATCCTGGCGGTGGTGTTTCCAGACCTGGATGGGCAGCTGAAGGCCAGACAGCAGCAAGGAGGGGTGAGTCAAAGACTGCACTGTGAACTCTGTATTACATGCTATGTGCCCTCCTCTGGCCTGGTTAAACTGCCACAGTACAGCAGTCATGTTGTCCAGGAGCCATGTCCCTCTATTGTGCACTGCCCACTCCTCATCTGATACCCAGGTGTGGCCCTTACATTCAGGGAATTGTGTCACTTGGGACTGTGTCCTTGCAGTTTGCTTCACTCAAGGTGGGGGACAGCATCTGTTTCCCTGACTCTGTTGTGGGCATCATGGGTGGGTCCATTGTTCACACAACGCCTGTGTTCGGACATGTAATCTGCGTGTTGCTTTGATATGCAGTCCACTTGCTGAGCTGAGCCACCACATGTGCCTGGGGTATCTGGCACACACCCATGCAGCGGGTGGGAACAATGTTTGGGCCCCAGGAGTGTGCAGATTACGTGTGTCACACATACATAGCCAGCTATCCACTGTCCAGGGCTCATCCCTCATTTATGTGGGGCAGGACAGTCATGCCTACTCCAGCCCATCCAATACACCTGTACTCCCACTCCCGTGTATCAGCTGACACATTGTGCGCAGTGATTTGACCCCTCAGGTGTCTGCCTCTGTGTCAGTGTGCTGTGGATTTGTTGCCAGGACTGCTGGGGTGTTTCTCGGTAGGGGCTCAGCATGCCACTAGAGATGTGACCATAGGAGACGATACTTGTGTGTCACATAGGTGTTTGATCAGCTGCCCGTGCAGACTGGGGTATGCGAATGTGAAGTTCAGGCAGCTGTTTCCCATTCACAGCAGATTGTGAGGGGCTCATGTTCAGAGGGTAGTGTCACAGGTCTCCCATATGTCCAATCGGTATGACCTGGACAGATGAGGGTTAAGATGATGTGTTGTGTGGGGGATGTACATGTGCACTTATGCAGCTCCAGGACTTGCATTCCCCATGACCTACTATTGTGACACAGTGCAGAGTGTTGTTGTCTGGCTGCCAAGTCATACATCACTGAGACAGTGATGTATGACTTAGCAGTCATGCCTCCGCCATGGCATGTGTCTACTTATTGGTGATCCTGCAGGGGAGTGACATGTGCTTCATGCACACCATTGTGGCGATGGCTATCAGGACATGGGTGCATCATGGTGTCTGTCGCTGGTATGCATCACATGCATTTCCTATTTGACTCTGGGCATCCCTTTCATCCGGAAACCTGTACTGACTCAGTGGCAAGAGTTGTGATGTGTGCATGTCCACATGCTACACCGTGTCCTCTGCACTGTCCAACTACTGTGTAGGTGGTGCATGTGTCCACACTGGGGTGTTGCTATCCAACAGACACCAGACAGATGGGTGCAAGGCCATGTGGGATGTGAGTGCCATGGTTGGCATCAGACTGACAATTGGCTTCTCCTGTTCAGTTAGGGCACTTTTAGCAATGTTCAACTAATGATGCCAGGGCTTGCTCTGTAATGTGCTGTGCTCACAGTGGTGTGTGCGTTTGGTGCAGGTGACTGATGTCTGTCTGTTTCCCCATTGTTTGCAGATACATCCACGGCCACGGAAGGGGACAGCTCCACGGACCAGGAGGAGCCGAAGAGCCAGACTGGGTCAGCAGCCGAGGAGTGGTCGGAGGGACCCAGTGGCACGGAGGGCGAGGGGAGCCACACCGAGGAGTCCTCAACACCATCCACCTCAGCTGAGGACCAGAGCAACTCGGACGATGACTCCCTTATGGAGGCGGGTGTCAGCAGCCACCACACCCCAGCTAGTGTTGCTGTCCCCGCCACCACCAGCACCACCACCGCCCTCCCATCGGCTCCCATTCCCCAGGTCCGTGGAGGCTCCCATGTTCGGGAGCGTGTCTCCTTTGGGCCAGGCACTGCACCCCCTGCCCCTGTGTCCCCTGCTGCCCTGAGTGAGGAGTCTGTGTACCTCCTTCGCCAGCTCCATGTAGGGCAGACAGCCATGCTGAGTGTCCTCCATGCGCACACCGCTCTGTTGACTCAGCTGGTGTCGTTCATGGAGGGCATCTCATCGGGCATGTCTGACCTACAGAGGGGCAATAGGTCCATGGACTCCTCCCTGATGGCAGCAGTGTCCCTCCTCAGACAGTCCCTCACCCCTCCTGCCTCTGCTCCATCCACACTCCCCAGCACCTTACCCGTCCCAAGCACACACACACCGGCACAGGCACACACCAGCACACACACGTCCAGCACACAGACACACACGCCACAAACAAAACGCACACGCACTAACAGTCAGGGGACTGAAACCAGACTCACAGGGGATGGGGCCCTGGAACACACACACGCATCCACGAGCACTGCGCAGTCCTCAGTTGCCTCTCCCTCCAAAGCACCCTCCCTTGCCTCACCTGCAACCCCAAAGACCCAGCGGCTCTTCCTCAGTGACCTCGGCCACTTCCCCTCCGATCCAGCTGATACAGCATTCAGGGGGAAGAGGAAGCCCACCCATACGGAGCAGAGTGCCCCTCGCCCCCGGACACCCTCCCCCAGGTGCAGACAGACTGAGGCCCCCACCCGCAAGTCCCCCGGAGTCGTAAGAGCAAGACCCCGCCGCCGCCCTGCAGCTCAGGCACCAGGTCTCCTTCCTCCATCCCTCAGGCCCCCACTCCACAGGTGCCCCCACCACACCCTGCCCCAGGTTCCCCCACCCACAGATATACCATCCCCAAGAGGATCCGGCCTTCTCCCCCTGCCACTTGCTCTCCCGGCACCACACCCCCCGCTGCGCTTGTCTGTGCCACTGATGTGGTGAGGGTGTCCTCCCCCTCTGTCCAGCCCACCTTGCCTGTTCCCCATTCTCCTCCCCTGGTGGTAGGCACTGCAGTGGAGTCCACTACCACCCTGTCTGACTTGGGCACTGCAGTGGCGGACCTGTCCACTCCATCTGCAGGGTCCACTGCAGTCGTGCCGGCACCCACAACATCTGAGTCATGCCCCCAGTTGTGCCGGCACACACCATGTCAGACACCTCCACTGCAGTTGTCAGTGGCTCTCCAGCACCCACCACCCCTTCCCTGCCTCCTCCTGGTGAGCCCTGATCCTGTCCCTGCGGTGCCTGGCCTGCCCCCCCGGTTGCCCCTCCTAGTGGATTGTCCCTGGTTTTGTGCAGTGCAGGCATGCGTAGGGTGACATCTGCCACTGTCACCCTGTTTGGACTTTGACAATGGACTGGCCATTGGCCTTTGTGTTTTTTCTGGACTTTCACTTTTGAAAACACTTATGCTGAATAAAGCAACTTTCTGTTCTCTAGTGCTTATGCTTCTGATGTACATGTTGTTGATGATGCTAACCATGCCCTTGCTGCAGTGATGGTGATATTTGGTCTCATGATAATGAAGTGTTACTGTGCAGGAACCCATGTGGTCCAGGGGGAATGTGTCCTATCCTGTGGTGTATCCATGTCATCCATAGCAGCATCTGAGGGTGTCATGTGTTCAGTATTTGGCAATGGGATTTCCTACTTACATTAGCAATTTCACATCTGTGGCTTCCACCCCTGCACATCTGTTGTGCCTGCCATTGTTCAATTCGTCTACTTCCCTGACCGTGTGGCCATCTCCACTGGACATGCAGGTTTGGGCATCAATGGGGAAGGACTCATCTGTGTAGTCAGTGCAACATTGCTATACAAGTGTGTTGGATCTGTGCTGATGATTTCGTTGGCACTTCCATGACCAGGCTGATGTGACAGGAGCCTTCATTTGGTGCTAATTGTTGATTGTGTGACCAAGTGCTCAGCTGACATGATGGGGCCCTACTGAGGCAACATATGGCACAGCTTTCCTCACACAGGAGTGGAGTCCCCTCATGGCAGTGTGTACTCCTGTGACATTGCCTGCGCCCAAGGTGTGTGTTGTATGAGCATGTCTGTGTGTTCACTTCCGTTTAGCTGTGCATGCTGTGATCCCTAGTGTTGTACCTGTTTGTGATGCTTGCTGACTTGACCTATGTTCCCCCAAAGTCTTCTCCCTGGGTTCTCTGTGATGTGGGTGCATGGCACATTACTGGTCATCAGGGTGTCACCCATAGGTGTGTTTGCTGTCAGGGCTGAGTTTGTGTGCAGACGCAGATGGGTCACAGTCAGGTTTCCCCTTGGCACTTGTTGTTTGCACCTGTCATGTGATTTCCAGTTTGTGTTATCTTTCAGTGATTCTGACACGTTGTGTGTGTGACTGCTGGCACTCCTCAGGGTCCGGGCTGCAATGTTGGTTGTTGCCTATGTGTGTTCTTTGTGGGTGACCTTGGCTTCTTCATTGGTGTGTGACTGTGGCTGGGATCCCATTGGTTGGTGTGGTATTGCCGTCAGGTCCATGTACAGCGTAGTGTGCAGTGTGTCAGACATTCAGGAGTCTTGTTGAGTGGCCATGTGTGATGTGTTTCTGCACCTTGGTTCCCACTCACCACCCTGGAATAGTCATGGGTGCATGTGCAATGTCACCAGTGCATGTGTGCTTCACTGCTGCACATTGTTGGAGGTCGAGGTGTGTGGTGTTGAGTGTGTGCAGATGAGAGTTGTTGCCCGGCTGGACCCCTGCCTCCATGTTGGCCTTGGCTTACTGGCCGTGCTGATTGATTTGTGCTTGTGTAGGTGTGATGGTAGTTTGTTGCTCAGGACACATGACTGTGGTTCACAGTGTGAACGACATTTAGCTTTGTTATCACAGTGGGATTGTAATGCAGCCCAGGGTCACCACATTGTGGGGGCCCTGGGGGTAGTGCTGTGGTGTGTCTGTGTCTTGCTGTGTCAGTTGCTGTTCCTACGTGCCTGTGTGACATGTGTGATTTGTGCTCCCTCTCATCTGACAATGCCTGCTTGCCCACATAGGGGATTTGGATCCATGAGTTACCTTTGTGTGGCACTGTATGCACATCTGTATGATTGGTATTCAGGCCTCCTCATGTGTTGTGTGGTTGCCTGGGGACACTGGCACCCCCCTCACCTGTTGTGTATGATGTGCAGTGTGGGTCTGCCTGTTTGTGTTTGTGCATCTGCACCACTACATTGGCATATCTTGGGTGTGCCATTGGCTGTATGTAGTTTGGTGGGTTTCCCCTGCTGTCCCTGGGACTCCTATGTCATCGGTCAGCACAATGATCATGGTTTGTGTGTCCCATTGCTGCCATGGTATGGTATCTGTTCACCTCACATCTACAGTCTCCACAGGGTATCTGCATTTGTGTGCCCATTGGTGCAAATATGTGGGTCTGCATTATGATGGTCACTTCTGTCATTGTGTCATTGATGAATGTTGACAGTGTCAGCCCCCATGGGTGTTGTTTATCTGCACATGGCCAAAGGTATGTCTTATTTGCACTGCAGTATTTGCCTCCCCCAATCTATGTTGCAATGGGACACATGCACTACTTTGCCACTGATGTGTTTTATGTTCTGTGACCAGGAATCATCCATGCAGTTTGGCAGTTGCAGCTTTTTCTTTGTCTACCCTTACATTTTTGTCACTGTGATGATGGGGGTTTGGACCTCATTGCCACAATGTTCAAAATGTGCTTCAGATATGGATCCCACACTTACATTTTGGTCACTGTGATGATGGGGGTTTGTACCCCATTGCCACACTGTTCAAAATGTGCTTCAGCTATGGACCCCACACTTACCTTTTGGTCACTGTGATGATGGGGGTTTGGACCCCATTGCCACAATGTTCAAAATGTGCTTCAGCTATGGACCCCACACTTACATTTTGGTCACTGTGATGATGGGGGTTTGGACCCCATTGCCACAATGTTCAAAATGTGCTTCAGCTATGGACCCCACACTTACATTTTGGTCACTGTGATGATGGGGGTTTGGACCCCATTGCCACAATGGTCATGGCCTGCTTGAATTGTGGGGGCCACACACATATATGTGTGGCACATGTGATAGGGGGTCACATTGTATGTTCAAAGTCATGTTCAGTGTTGTAGGCATTTGACACAGTCTACACACGCTTGTCATGGTGTTGGGGCGATGTCTTTTTCTTGCATTCCCTAGGTTGTGGTGTGCTGGTTGTGTCATGCATTGTCCATCCTATGAGTGGGGGTGGTGTTGGTGGTAGGCATCCAGCCCCCCATGGGTAGAGGTGGTAGTAGTGACAGGCATCGAGCCCCCCCTGGGTAAGGGTGGTAGTTGTGGTAGGCATCCAGCCCCCTGGCTAAGGGTGGTAGTAGTGGTGGGCATCTGGCACCCCCATGGCTAAGGGTGGTAGTAGTGGTAGGCATCCAGCCCCCTGGCTTAGGGTGATAGTAGTGGTAGGCATCCAGCCCCCCTGGGTAAGGGTGGTAGTGGTGGTGGGCATCTGGCACCCCCATGGCTAAGGGTGGTAGTAGTGGTAGGCATCCAGCCCCCTGGCTAAGGGTGGTAGTGGTGGTGGGCATCTGGCACCCCCTGGCTAAGGGTGGTAGTAGTGGTAGGCATCCAGCACCCCCTGGCTAAGGGTGGTAGTAGTGGTAGGCATCTCAGCCCCCTGGCTAAGGGTGGTAGTAGTGGTAGGCATCTGGCACCCCCTGGGTAAGGGTGGTAGTAGTGGTAGGCATCCAGCCCCCTGGGTAAGGGTGGTAGTGGTGGTGGGCATCTGGCACCCCCTGGCTAAGGGTGGTAGTAGTGGTAGGCATCTGGCACCCCTGGCTAAGGGTGGTAGTAGTGGTAGGCATCCAGCCCACCCTGGCTAAGGGTGGTAGTAGTGGTAGGCATCTGGCACCCCTGGCTAAGGGTGGTAGTAGTGGTAGGCATCTAGCACCCCCTGGCTAAGGGTGGTAGTAGTGGTAGGCATCTGGCACCCCCTGGCTAAGGGTGGTAGTAGTGGTAGGCATCCAGCCCCCATGGGTAGGGGTGGTAGTGGTGGTGTGCATCCAGGCCCCTGTGTGCATATGTGGCATTGGTGATGGGCATCCCGCCCCTATGGTGCTGCTGTTGCTGGTGTAAGTAAATTCTGCATCCCTCTGTGTGTGTGTGATGTGTCGTGTACGTGTTGTATGTTTTTGTGGTTGGTGTCTGACTTACCTTCTGCGCCGTACGCGTCCGTGCCTGTTCCGGTAGTAAATGTAGAATATTGGTAGGATCGGGATGAAGGGATTCATGGTTGGTTCTGCCTTTCTCGTTGCTTCGCGTCGTCCTCGTCGCTGGCGTGTTCGCCTCGTAGCCATGGATCGTGTTGTGGCGCGAATCGGAGCTTATGTGCGCCTCTCCCGGAAGCTTTGACGTGCCGGACGTAGCGACGGGTTCGGCGCGTACGGAAAGCGCATCGTACTTGTTCGGCCGGACGAGGCTGCATTGTCCCTTCCGTGCGACTCGATTCTGCGTTTCCGGATTCGCCTCGGTCGGAGAACAGGACCTGGATTGGGTGAGTACGACTCGGCCGGATTCTGTGCTGTTGTGCGCATCGTACTTACTCGTTCGGTATGATGTACGGATCGGTCGGGAAACAGGCATTCGCATGGCTTTTTTCCCGACCGAATGGTATTGGGTGCGCCTCCGACCGAGATCGGAATCGGCCCCTGAGTCGGGGAGCGAATATTGCGGGAATCGCCATGGGATCATTTTAGGGTGCATGTCTAGAACTCGCAGGGTGAGCTGTACTGGAGAGTGGTCCGAGTAGGTTCTGGGTAGGTGCTCACAGGTCTCCAAGCAGGGCAGCAGAGAGCGGAATATTAGCCAATAATCAATACGTGTGTGAGTATCGTGAACAGTAGAATAATGTGTGTACTCTCTGCCTTGGGGGTTGATGTGTCGCCAGGCATCCACAAGCCCACCTGTCTCAGCTATAGCAGCAATGGCGCGGGCTGCAGCAGAGGGCCTGTGCGGAGGGCCTTTTGACCTGTCTATCTCGGGAGATAGCACGCAATTGAAGTTGCCTCCCCATAAATGCGGTGTGTGATTGCATGTGATTGTTTTGCTGGGCAGCACTTGATAAAACTGCGGGTCGTCATAGTTAGGGCCATATACTCCTATCAGTAGTGCCTCAAAGCTCCCATGCCTGCAGTGGGCGATCACAAATCTGCCATCTGTGTCTGAGTGTACCATTTTAAGCGTGATACCAGAGTTACGTCTTGCCCACAATATCACTCCGCCCGCATGTGAAGTAAACCCTGCTGCCAGACACTCACCCTTCACTCTACGCTGTGATATGAGACTGGTCTGAGGAGCCAGATGAGTTTCCTGCAGCATTGCCACGTCAACATTATGCCTTTGGAGATATGACACTAGTTTACGTATCTTGCGGTGGTCATTTAGGCCTCGCACGTTCCATGTAAGGAACTTTAGGATGTTTCCACGCTTCTGTGCTGGGCCGGTAGTGCCAGGTCTGTCACCCATTTGTCCTGTCTCTGTCTTGCATTGTCAAGTACGCACCCCTTCTTATACCTCGATTTTGCCAACAACTGCCGTACAACCACATAAAAGCCCAGTACCTAACGCCATATCCCTCAACGTGAGACTTAGCTTACAAACTTCCCTCCGAATCAACCCCCTTAGAAAGGTTAAGAGAAGAAAGTAAGTGAAAAAAGAAGGAAAGAAGAGACAAATACTAAACATTCCAACAAAACTGTCGGTGTGGTTAACACTCGGGGGCGACGAGTGCCTTGCCATTTCTGTTGCATTAATATGAATATATCTAGCATTTGGTCACAGATACCACATTGCTCTTTCACACAGAACAGCTCTATGTTACCGTCTTTTTTAGCGCTCGTAGTCACTTTTCCAGCTTCAGCTGTCGTATTCCATTTCTACACAACAGTTCAGTTCACCAATTAGTAGTTCTTCAGGAGTCTACCTAGTCGTGCATAACCTTTTGAGCCACCAAACCATCGGTGGTCCAGGATCAAGCAGAGTGGGCATGCTTCGGTAATTACAAGCGACTGACGGTTACGGGTTCTTGTTGTAGGTTGCTGTTGGTCCACCATGCTAGTCGAAGACGCAGGCCGCTGTTACTCATCTTGTTGGTCTAGGCCGCTAGTGGTTTTGTTCCGTTTCCTTGCGCCATCCCTCTGCCTGATCAGTTGCTGAAGGCTTTTTACATCTGTGAAGATCCTGGGCTTACCGTCCACCATGACTCGCATCCGCGCCGGGTAAAGCATAGCGTAGTACATATTGAGCTCACGCAGCTTTCTCTTTGCTGGAGCAAATTGGCGTCTCGTTTCTTGCACTTGGGGGGTGAAGTCCGGGTACAGCAAGATTTCTGAGTTCTCATAGTTAAGTGACTTAAGTTGCCTAGTGCAGCGCAGGGTGGCATCCCTGTCACAATAGTTGAGTAATCTTGCTATGACAGGGCGTGGGGGAGACCCTGGCACTGGACGTGGGGCGAGCGATCGATGAGCGCGCTCTACAATAAACATGGCTGAGAAAGTGTCTCGGCCCAGGAGCTCAGCTAGCAGATTCTCAATGAAGGTCTCCATGTTGCCGGTAGTTGTAGACTCTGCCAGGCCAACTATGCGTAGATTATTGCACCTGGACCGCGCTTCTAGGTCCTCGGTCTTGCTCTGCAATGCTGCTAGCGTCTCTTCGGCTTTCCTATGGTTCTCTGTGACCTGCACCTGCCAATCCTCGAATCACTGACAAAATATCAACCTCAAAAATATCGAGGTACAAAAATATCGTGACAAAAATATCGAAGTCAAGAATATCGACATCCTATCTACATCATGGTAAGTACTAGAATATCGAAAAAAAATATCAATGTAAAAAATATCGAAAAAATATATCGTTTTTTTAAATGTTAAAAATAATCTAAAATAAAGTAAATAATACATATAATTAAAAGAAACATAGTTAAAATTATTTAAAAATGTTTAAAAATAAAAACTGACATATAAAATGTTAAAATAAATTATACATATACAGTTAAAATATAATATATATACTTACTTAATAATATTCATAAATAATTATTTTAATAACTTATAAATTGTTAAAAATATTTTATAAATTATAAATACAGACATACACATACAAAAATAATATTATTAAAAATTTTAAAAATAACAAATTAAAAAAATTACAATATTTTTAATTATTGTAAAATAAATTATACACAACATTAAGTAAAACAATACAGAAAAATATTGGATAGCGGAGGGAAAAAATTACTATTCCCACTCCAAAGAGTGCAACAGTAGGGAAAGTGTTGGATATCGTAGGGGTAAAAATTACTATTCCCACTCCAAAGAGTGCAACAGTAGGGAAAGTATTGGATAGCGTAGAGGTAAAAATTACTATTCCAACTCCAGAGAGTGCAACAGTAGGGAAAGTGTTGGATAGCGTAGGGGTAAAAATTGCTATTCCCACTTCACAGAGTGCAACAGTAGGGAAAGTGTTGGATAGCGTTTGGCTAAAAATTACTATTCCCACTCCAGAGAGTGCAACAGTAGGGAAAGTGTTGGATAGCGAAAGGATAAAAATTACTATTCCCACTCCAGTGAGTGCAACAGTAGGGAAAGTGTTGGATAGCGTAAGGGTAAAAATTACTATTCCCACTCCAGAGAGTGCAACAGTAGGGAAAGTGTTGGATAGCGAAAGGATTAAAATTACTATTCGCACTCCAGTGAGTGCAACAGTAGGGTAAGTGTTGGATAGCGTAAGGGTAAAAATTACTATTCCCACTCCAGTGAGTGCAACAGTAGGGAAAGTGTTGGATAGCGTAGGGGTAAAAATTACTATTCCCACTGCAGAGAGTGCAACAGTAGGGAAAGTGTTGGATAGCGTAAGGGTAAAAATTACTATTCCAACTCCAGAGAGTGCAACAGTAGGGAAAGTGTTGGATAGCGTAGGGGTTAAAAATAACATACTTATCAATTAAATATTTGTTTTAATTAAATAATGATTCATTAATAAATTAATTATAAATACCAATAAATGAAAATTAATAATTACTTTAATAACATTAAATTTCTTCCCACTCCACATAAAATGTAACACAATTAATATAATTATCAATTAATCAACTAATAAAAATTAATTAACAATTAATAATTAATAGCGTAAGGGTAAAAATTACTATTCCCACTCCAGTGAGTGCAACAGTAGGGAAAGTGTTGGATAGCGTAGGGGTAAAAATTACTATTCCCACTGCAGAGAGTGCAACAGTAGGGAAAGTGTTGGATAGCGTAAGGGTAAAAATTACTATTCCAACTCCAGAGAGTGCAACAGTAGGGAAAGTGTTGGATAGCGTAGGGGTAAAAATTGCTATTCCCACTTCACAGAGTGCAACAGTAGGGAAAGTGTTGGATAGCGTTTGGCTAAAAATTACTATTCCCACTCCAGAGAGTGCAACAGTAGGGAAAGTGTTGGATAGCGAAAGGATAAAAATTACTATTCCCACTCCAGAGAGTGCAACAGTAGGGAAAGTGTTGGATAGCGAAAGGATTAAAATTACTATTCGCACTCCAGTGAGTGCAACAGTAGGGTAAGTGTTGGATAGCGTAAGGGTAAAAATTACTATTCCCACTCCAGTGAGTGCAACAGTAGGGAAAGTGTTGGATAGCGTAGGGGTAAAATTACTATTCCCACTGCAGAGAGTGCAACAGTAGGGAAAGTGTTGGATAGCTTAGGGGTAAAAATTACTATTCCCACTCCAGAGAGTGCAACAGTAGGGAAAGTGTTGGATAGCGTAGGGGTTAAAAAATAACATACTTATCAATTAAATATTTGTTTTAATTAAATAATGATTCATTAATAAATTAACAATAAATTAATTATAAATACCAATAAATGAAAATTAATAATTACTTTAATAACATTAAATTTCTTCCCACTCCACATAAAATGTAACACAATTAATATAATTATCAATTAATCAACTAATAAAAATTAATTAACAATTAATAATTAATAGCGTAAGGGTAAAAATTACTATTCCCACTCCAGTGAGTGCAACAGTAGGGAAAGTGTTGGATAGCGTAGGGGTAAAAATTACTATTCCCACTGCAGAGAGTGCAACAGTAGGGAAAGTGTTGGATAGCGTAAGGGTAAAAATTACTATTCCCACTCCAGTGAGTGCAACAGTAGGGAAAGTGTTGGATAGCGTAGGGGTAAAAATTACTATTCCCACTCCAGAGAGTGCAACAGTAGGGAAAGTGTTGGATAGCGTAGGGGTTAAAAATAACATACTTATCAATTAAATATTTGTTTTAATTAAATAATGATTCATTAATAAATTAACAATAAATTAATTATAAATACCAATAAATGAAAATTAATAATTACTTTAATAACATTAAATTTCTTCCCACCCTATTCCCCAATAAACACAAAACCCACTCCACATAAAATGTAACACAATTAATATAATTATCAATTAATCAACTAATAAAAATTAATTAACAATTAATAATTAATTATCAATAAAATAATTATCAATACCAATAAATAATAATTATTAAAAATTAATTACCAATTAATAATTAATTAACAAAAAATTAATTATCTATACCAATAATTAATAAATAATTACTTAATTATAATAAATTACTTCCCACCCTATTCCCCTATAAACACACAACGCTCCTAAACTAAATTAAAACAATTATATTTATCAATTAATTAATTAATAAAAATTAATTACCAATTAATAATTAATAAACAATAAATTAATTATCAATACCATTTTTTTTTATTAATTAGTTAATTACAATTAAATTACTTCCCACCCTATTCCCTATAAACCCACAACCCGCTCCAATAAAAAATTTATACAATTAATATAATTATCAATTAATCAATTAATAAAAATTAATTACCAATTAATAATTAATTAACAATAAATTAAAGATCAATAACAATAAATAAAAATTAATAATTACTTAATTACAATTAAATTACTTCCCACCCTATTCCCCTATAAACCTACAACCCGCTACAGAACTAAAATGCAAAATTTAATTCAAAATAATTAAGAATTTCTAAAAATTATGAATTAATTTACTGTAATTAAATTACTTCCCACCATATTCCCCTATAAACCCACAACCCACTACGGTACTAAAGCGCAAAATTTACTTTAAATAAAATTACTAACTTCTAAACAATTAATACATATATTTAAAAAAATAATACAAAACATAACAAAACATGTGGAACACATACATATAAAATACATACTAAAATACATAACACTAACATAAACATCGATATTATTAACATCGATATTTTTACTATCGATATTAATAACTTCGATATTAACAAAAACGATATTTCTTACCTTCAGCTCGATATTCTGGTCACCGACATTCTTGATGTCGATATTCTGTCCCTACGATATTAAAAACTCGACATTAATGTAGGTCGATATTTAAAAATCGATATTTTGACTGTGCACCCCAATCCTCAGCGTCCTGAAACACGCCTTTCGACCGTATCGAGTCTTACCGAGTGCTTATCTATTCTTTCAGACATGCGGTCCATACGATAGGATAGAGAATCAATTTTCCCATTAATAGTGGCTAGGCTTTGTTGCATGCTTATCAGTAGTTGTTTGATGTCAGTGTCTTGTTCACCCCCCCGTAGCACCCTCCTCTTGATCCAGGGAAAGTGCGTCCTCGTCTCGCGTCCTCGTTGACCTGCGTGGGTCAAAGCTTAGTTTAGGCTGACTTTTATCTGGTTTCCCCATTGTGTCAGGCTTGTAGCTGCTACAGCCGCCCTACGTCACTTCACAGGCTACAAGGGCAATCGCATGCGATCAGGCGTCAGTCCGAGTTAGGGGGGGTTTATTTTAACCGAGTGCAGGTGCACCTTGTCATCCAGGCAGGTTTTAGGTATGAAAGTGTCACAGACCAACCCTTAAATACTCTTTTTGGGCCCAGCGCTAATGCAGAGCCTTCTATTGTGGGCCCAGGCTGCGTCTCCCCCGATCTACGTCCGCCGCCAACAGGCACCCAACAGGCAAGGCAGCTCGGGGCCAGGAGGTACGCCAGTCTCCAGCCGGCTCACCTCTATCGTGCGCGGTCTGCTCCCGCTTCCATTGCAGTACGCGACCCTGGGGCTTCCACGTCAGGCCAGGAGTTCAATGAGATGGCGCGTCGGGACTCTGCACATTGATCAGGCCCGGCGCGCCGATCGGAGCCTCCTGGGGGTCTCCTGGGAGATCAGGGGTCCTGCGGGAGCAGGCAGGATAAGTGACGCTCATCAAGAGCAGGAGGCAGCCGCAACTCTCTCCGGGGCCTCCGGCAGACCAGGCCTCGCCAACAGCTCGTTGCCTCCGGGCGAATTCTCCGACGATCTGCGCCCAAAAAAGGCGGCTCGCCGTGTCTAAGGGTATCTACTTTCAATAGGTAATTCTTTACTTGGGTAGCAGCAGCATTTAAAGGGTATTTTAGGATATTGTAGTGGCCGGCACCGGGAACTCGCTTAAGGTGCGGCCTTCTTAGAATCAGGCAGACTCCTCCTCCTTTATTGAAGGGTTTGATAATAATTTCTTTATCAGTGATTAAATTATTATTGGCTTTTAATAACATGTTTTTCTTGAAATTATCACTGGTTCTTACAATAGTTTCTTATTTTCTGAGGTCATTCTCCACCCCCATTTGAAAGGAATCAATATTGCAATAAGGCAAATTTGGTACAAAGACAGATTTGGTTCACTCACCACTATCAACATTAATATCAGTATTAATACCCAAGCAAAAAAAAAAACCTTTTTTAGTGTGCTGTTCCGTATTGCCTAAGCATTATTGTTCCAGATTTTACAATTCAGTCAATTGTTCAACATCGCCAATTTGTAACTCCACAGGTGCTCTTTATATATTAAACCACGTTTGAGCAGGTTTACCTTGATAGGACTGTAATTTTAGCATTCTACAAAATTCAAACATACCAATCCTAGGGGCCTATTACAATGGCGGTCGTAAAACCTCCCCGACTGCCATGGTAGCGGGAAAAGACCGCCCGCATGGACCGCGACATCACCGCCGGTCGAATTACGATGACCCGCGGTCGAAATCCGACCGCGGCGGTCGGATTGCGGGCCTTAACATTGCGGCGGTTGCTGCTGCCCGCAGGACCGCCGCGATGTCCAAAGGAGCATGTCCTGCATTTCCCTGCACTGCGTGGCAGGCACTGCATGGTGCCTGCCACCTGGTACAGGGAAATGTAGGGGGGGACCATGGGTACCCCCCCAGTGCACCCACACCCCCCAAAACATTGGGGGCCTGCAACGGGCCCCCGGAAGACAATATCCGCATGCCTTTCCATGGCGGTCTGACCGCTGGGGAAAGGCTGGCTACAGCCGGCATCATAATCCTGCCGGCGGAGCCTGCTCTGCACCGCCCCCATTATCCCGGTCCTGCTCCATCCGCCAGGCAGGAGTGCGGATGGCAACCGGCGGGAAAGAGGCAGTCGGAATTTCCTACCGCAGCGGTCACCAACGCCATCCTAATTTGACCGGCGGATTTCTGGCTTGCGATCGCAGTCGGATGTCCACCGCCGGTCCGGTGGGCACCACCGCCGGCCCGGCGGTGGACATCCGACCGCCATCCTAATAGACCCCCAAGTTTGGACAAAGCCACAAGACTGTTTTGGGCAGTACCATGAGACTAATTTGTAAAGTTTGTAATTGTATTTAATGCCCTCCTCTATTGTTTATGGGGGAGTAGCGAGATACCGATTGTTGAGCTGGAGTGCATTTATAGCTGTTTTTGGTATTTTTTTGCCTGGGTAAATATAGTAGTGCAGCTTGTAGGCTCAGTAGCGGCTCGTGGTGGGGGTGCTGCGGGGCGGTGGGACGGGGCGGGGAGGAGCAGGGTGGGGGTAGTAAACTACGGCATACGGCCGAACAGAGGTAAGTAAACAAACAAATAAATAAAATGAATTCCATTGCGCGCGCTGCATTGCCAAATGCAATGCAACGCGCGCAACGCAATTCGTTTTATTTATTTATTTGTTTACTTACCTCTGTTCGGCCATATGCCGTAGTTTACTACCCCCCACCCTGCTCCTCCCCCGCCCTACCCCACTGCCCCGCAGCACTCCCACCACGAGCCGCTACTGTGGCTTACTCTTTTTATGGGTCGGTGCATGTCTGTCCTTAAACCCCTTCGTAGCCCTTCATCAACCAGTCCTTACTCTTCTCTATACCGCTCCCATTTTTTCATAAATATTCATCATAGGATAGATAGAGTTGGAGGCATAGACCTTCACATGTAAGTTAGTGAATAGCATTTTGTAGTACATTAGTAGTACTAGACTAGTACTACTTAATGTGCAGTTTGTGAATAGGCCTCTCAATCTCGTCATTGCTGATTATGTAAAACTGAGATTCAGAGTTTTAGTGATAGAATAAATTCTTGTAAGTCAGGTAAATTTCCAGGTAAATTGTCAGGTAAAATAAGGCCAAAGTAGCAGATGTTTTGTGTATTTTTCTTTCTCTTGGGTCCAGACCATCTGCTTTCCCAACCACCTCAGGAACAAATGTGCTTAGCTGGGGTGGTAGAAGGTGCTCATAGCAATCCCTATGTTCTGTTTAAACAGAGTCTCCTCAATGCCATTTTGTTAATGTGATAGCTCATTTGTTTGTTTCAGTAATGTAGGCAAATTGATGTTTTGAGCATGGCGAGCGGCAAGACTCATGGCATGTGTAGTGTGAGTACTGACCATATCAGGCAATTTTACTGAATGTGATCGGTGTTTTTATAATGAACTGAAATTTTATCCCCTGCTGCGAAAGGCTTTTGGCCGTATAGAATGGTGTTTGGCTGCAGGGCCTGACATGCGACCAGGGCCTGCACACCACCCCATACTGATGGCTAACCTCTGCATAGAACAGCCTTCGGCCTTGCGCAGAAAGGTTGGGTGCAGGTCCTGACTTGCATCCAGCCATGCACTCAATCCTGCTCCATTGGCCATCCTCTGCTCTACTCAGCATTTGGACAGGCATGCACCTTACCTGCTTCTGGCACCCATATGATTTCTTTTTCTCTACATCACCTGTGCACTGCGTTCAGACACACTTTAAAGTGTCTCCCCATGTCTGTGGAATTTTTCTTCCACAGCACACAAAAGTCACAAATCATAAACGATTTGTGAAACTTTCTCAAAATGTTGGTCAAATTTGGTGATTTGTGAATCATGCACTGATTTCTGTGTTTCAGCACTCCCCTGGGGTCAGCACCCTGACTGCGGCCTCTCCTGGATATGAATAATTTAATTCCACAGTGCAAAAATCACAAATCAGAATTGATTCACGATTTTCAAGATGGAGGAAAAAACGTTTTTAGTGCCATTCTCCAACTAATCACATTTGTCTAAAAATCAAAATGTGATTGATAAGAGTCATGAATTATGATTTGCGATTTAAAATGCCACAAATATACAAAACGGTTAATCCCATTTATGCCTACTTGACAACTTTTTAAATGATTATATCTCAAAAGCTACTGGCGAGATTTACAATGAACAAACAGAAAGAACGTTTCATTTCTAGTTTCGACAAAAACGTTCAGAGGTTTGGGCTATAGGCCCTAGCAAAATTTCATATTGGTGCAAAAATGGGAAAATACCTTTTTTCACCTCTTCCTTAACTTTTTCCCCCTGGACAGCTCTGCATGAATAACATTAACTGACTACATAAAGGGTATGGTAAAGTGGGGCGTGGCTTGGCAGCCTAAGATGGCGGTCGCGTGAGCCTGCAGCTCAGCGCCGGCCTGCAAAATATCTTTGTTCATTGTGGCAGCCGGGGCCCGAGCGCTCAGCGGAGGGAGTCTTGAGTGCGAGGCGGCTCTGAGGACGACTTGGGGGCCGCCCGCTGCCCAGGGGGTCCCAGATGGCCGAATTCTGAGAGCCGAACCCTGGGCCGCACTCCCTCAAGATGGCGGCATAGACTCCATGAAGGACGGAGAAGATCGAGAAGACCCGGGACTGTGAAGCCCAGACAAGACGGCCTGACAAAGTGGAGGAACCCTGGTGGTGACCTTCTGGCGGTCCGGTGAGGTCTGCGGGACCCGCTCTACCGAGGTGTGAGCGGGGTCCTGGACGTTCAGCTGGGGCCTCGATGATGGGACCAGACATAGGAGCCGATGCGCTACCTGTCCTCGAGATAGAGAAGAAATAGGAGAGGCAGTAAGGAGCTGTGGCGCCTTCTCGAGGCCTGGATCGGGGCCCGGTGCTGATAAAGGGAGGAGGGAGTGACATTGGTTGACTCGGCTGCCTTCGGGACGCCGGAGCGAGTGGGGGCCCTCATTAGATCAGAGCCTGGCAAGGGGAAGTGGCCTGCGAGAGCAGCCTGGACATCAGGGCTGCTCCTTAGGACTATCGCCCTATGAGGCGGGGGCTGCGAGAGAGCTGAAGAGCTAGGGCTTAGATAGACAAAGCCAGAGGCCGGGCCCGGTGGAACACAGCCGAGAAGAGTGAACCCTGCGGGAGTGAGCGCTCTCACTCACGCGACGCACGCTGGAAGGGAGGCCCACCTGCCTAGGACTGAGCACGCAGGGCTGATACCAAAATAGGCCCAGTAAAGGGCCCTGCAGGCACTCATGCAGGGACCTTGATTTCCACTATAAGAGCAGGAGCATCTACTTGGGGAGTGCTCGCAGCTGCTGGTCACGGGACATGGCTCTACGAAAATGACCACCAGTGCTGGATGATTGCTCTGTTAGGGATTGGTTGGCTGCACACTGACTGTGTTAGATAGGGAGCTAAGTCGCTAACTCGTACAGCCTCACAGTCAAGATACCTGTGCTAGGTCTCCCCCTGCATAATGGTCAAACCTAGAGCGTGGCAAACGGAGGCCACCCAGGAGCAGGAAGAGAACCCCCAAGAAAGGGCGCAGTAGGACCCTGAGGATCCGGCGCAACAGCAACTGGCCAAAATACTGGAGGCCATGGCTGACACCAAGGCCACACTCCACCAGGACATAAGCACGGTGGTGGTAGAGTTGGGCCTCCTTAGAGCAGAACATAAGAAGCTAGCCGAGAGGGTGAAGCAGACGGAATCCACAATTGCAGACATTGCGTCGTCGCAGAAAGCACTGACCTCACGAGTGGGAGACCTTGCAGATAAGGTCCGCATGCTGGAGCGGAAAGCCGAGGATGCAGAAGGTCGGAACAGGAGGAACAACATCAGAGTCCTGGGCCTGCCGGAAGGTGTGGAAGGTAGCGACATGATTGCCTTCCTGGAACATTGGCTCCGAACGGTGGTTGCACCGGAGGACCTGTCAACGTTTTACAACCTGGAGAGAGCGCATCGCGTCCCAGCCAGGCCGCTGGCCCCGGGTCGACCCCCGCACCCAGTGGTGGCTAGGCTCCCCCACTTTAATGATAGAGACACCCTACTATAAAAGGCTCGGACTGAGGGCCCATATGATGTGGACAACAGCAAAGTCTCCATTTTCCTTGACTACATGCTAGAGGTCCAAAAACAGCGTGCCTCCTTCCTTGTGGCCAAGAAAGCACTGAGGGAAGGGGGGCTCCAGTACTCCCTGATATTTCCAGCCCGACTGCGTATACTTCTGGACGGGAAAGCTCACTTCTGTGACGACCCTAAGATGGCATAGGATTGGACAGAAGCTTACAGAACTGAGGGCCCCCAGGCAGCACGAAAGATTGTGGCGCCATCCGAGACCGAGAACCCAGGAAAAGACCCAGGAGGCACCCGGGGCGTGGTGCCCCAAAGAAGCAGAGTTCCTCATAAACGGAGAAAGAGAGGGCTGAGGCGCTGCAAGCAGTGGCAGCGATCATGCAGGACAGAAAACCCCCCTCGGAGGCAGGGACTCACTCTTCGAGAGAGACTGAGGGGATAGAATCAGACTCTTCCCGCAGTGACAGTATATCCCTGCCAGTGGTGACCCCGAAGACAGCAGATGAGATTATTGGAGATTGGACCCAGTCGGTGATATGGGCAGGCCCCCGGGTTGGCGGGGGGCTCCAGTGGGTTGCCCGGGAACCAGACTTATTCGGTCCGATCGAGGCTGGTGCGGCCTATGCAGTTTCTTCGATCTTGGTTATACCTCCGATCTTGCCTCACCCCCCTGAGATCCTCACCTTGGTGGGTTTGGGACTCATCTAGTAACTGATGTTCTACATAAAGTTTGGGCGGCTGGCCATTGCCAGACTGCTCTGGGATTTGGGAGTTGTTCATCATGGGGGTTCTTTTAACGGTTTGTCTCACATAGTTTGCAGAATAGGGTGGATATGTATAACTGGGGGACCAGGAAAGCGGGAGGGCCACGAAGAGCAGTTGGCAAGATGTACACTACAACTATGTCGCCTGCACACCATACACTGAAGTTCATAACATGGAACATAAGAGGGATGGGGTCTATGGTTAAGCATCATAATATATACACCTATTTAAGACGGAGCGATGTGCATATAGCCTTCCTTCAGGAGACCCACCTAATCAGAGATGAAGCTGAAAAACTGCACAGACGATGGAGAGGGCAGGTATTTGCAACCACCTTCTCAGCATATGCCCGAGGTGTATTGATTTGGATAAGGCCGGGGGCCCCCTTTGATCCTACACATACCTTAATAGACAGCGAAGGCAGATATGTTCTTCTGGCAGGGAAGTTGGCAGGTCGGGAGGTAATTCTGGGCAGCGTATATGCTCCTAACCTAGACCAAGTTGCTTTTCTTACTTCCCTCTCGGCTAAAATGGTCGAGTACATGGGGGGCTACGCAGTATTAGGTGGGGACTTCAATTGTGTCATGGCTACCGCAGCGGACTGGTCACACACCCCCCCTCCCAGGTGTGCAGGCCCATCGTACAGCATCAGGGTTCCGGGACTGGACAAACCACTGGGGACTGGAGGATATTTGGAGGGTGCAGCATGAAGCGGACAGAGAATACTCTTTCCTCTCCCCGATCCACCAAGTACATACCAGACTAGATACCTTCCTGTGTACACTGGCCTTTAGTGGCTCCATCATACATACTGAGTACTTGGGGCAAACTTTTTTTGACCATAGTCCACTATTGATGACCCATCAACCCCTGGGGGGGCCCTCTCCTATCCCCTTATGGAGGCTTAACCCGCTGATGCTGGAGGTTGCCCCATTCAGGGAATCTTTGAGTACCCTCATCACGCTTTTTTCCCACTAATGCTCACACAGCATCTTCCACTCTGGTGGAGTGGGAGGCGTTTAAGGTGGTGGTGAGGGGACATTGCGTAGGTCAGTCAATTGGAGCGCAGAGGGAAATCCGACAAGAGATATTAAACCTGGAGAATAAGTTACGACAATTAGATAACATTCAGGGATCCAACCCCACCTCCTAGGCTGCAGGAAATGCGCGTGTGCTACAATGAAGTATTGGAAAGGCTGCGATGCCACAGCTATAAGGAGTATCTAGACAAGACACAGAGGAAGAAGGGGAGAGCTGGTCGCCTATTGGCATGGGTGATCAAACCAGCGAAATGTGGGTCACCGATTACATAAGCACAGTCGGAGACGGGTGACTTAGCTTATAACCCTGAAGCAATTAACACCTTATTTCAGGACTATTATGAGAAATTATATACCTCTCCCACAGCAGCTCCTCAATCACTCATCAGGGACTTCCTAGATCCCCTGCCACTCCGGACATTAGATAGGCAGGTGCAAGAGGAGTTTGGGGGCCCAGTAACCCTGCAAGAAGTCTGGGCGGCCATTGCAGACATGGTGTCTGGCAAAACACTGGGGCTGGACGGCCTCCCGGCGGAGTTCTTTACGAGATATGCCCCCAGGCTAGCGCCACAGCTAGTGACCCTATATGCGGAGTCTTTCAGACTTGGAGGGCTTCCCGAAACTACCCAAAGCGTGCTTATGATTCTCCTCCCTAAAACCAAGGAGATGGGTGCCCGGATGGTAGATTATTGACTTCTCTCTATGCTCAATTTATATTTTAAAATTCTCAGCAAGGTGCTGGTGTGCAGATTTCTTCCCCATATGAAATCCCTTATTCACCCTGACCAGAACGGCTTGATCCCCTCCCGTAATACCTCCTACAATCTCCGCAGACTCTATTCCATCCTTTATCACACTGAGGGTGCAGTGCTTTCAATCGACCTGGAAAAGGCCTTTGACACAGTCTGCTGGAAATACCTGTGTGAAGCAATGCTGCGCATGGGCCTTGGGAAAGGCTGGGTGAAGTGGGTACAGCTCCTCTATGCATCTCCCATGGTGAGGGTTAGGACAGGTAAAACAGTATCCACCCAGTACAAAATCTCTCGGGGATCTCGGCAGGGATGCCCTCTCTCACCCCTCCTATTTGCTCTAGCAATTGAACCACTTGCAGAATTGGTCCGCACAGGTGGTGAAGTGATAGGTCTCAGGATAGATGGGAGGATCCACACCATTTCCCTGTACGCTGATGATTTACTGATCTATCTGGGGGAGTCGGTGACGGGCACTGCCTCAACCCTGCAGCTCCTGGAGAAGTTTGAACGCTTATCGGGCCTCCGGGTTAACAAAAAAAAGACGTATCTATTCCCAGTGGCGGGACCCGTATCTAGGCCTGCGGCCCTGCCAGCTGATATTAGCTGGACCCCACACTCATTCAAATATCTGGGTATCCATATCTTCCACTCTATGGAAGACTTGAGAGAAGGGAATTTGAATAGGGCACTGCGGTCCCTTAGATCCTGCGTTCTCTTTTGGCGCACCCTGCAATTACCCATCATGGCCAAGATTTCCATGTCTAAAATGGTCATGCTGCCCTGACTTCTATATTTTTTTGTCAATCTCCTAGTTCTGATGCCCCCGGGGTGGTTCCGCCCGCTGAACTCTCTACTGCGAGATCTGATATGGGGGATGGGCGGCGGAGGGTGTAGGTGAGAACATTACAGCGCCCTATGGAAGACGGACTGAGGGTACCGAACTTTGAGCTTTATATGTTGGCCACCTAACTGCAATGGCTGGCACAATGGATGGAGGGGGTGAACGCGGAGGGCACCTGTTTAATGGAGCCCGGTACTCACCCTAGTTTATTGCTGGCAAAGCTGCTGGATCCAGCAATTGCTGTCCCATACCGCTCGACGTTGCAAAGTACAGCTTTGCAGATCTGGAAACGATGTCTGACCAAACTGCAGAGATCCCCGAAGTACACTCCTATGCTGCCGCTAGTGGGGCTATCACACGGAGACCCCAAAATGATATTCACGGCAGAAAAGTTGGCGGCTTGGACAGAGGCAGGGTTGGAGAATGTAGGGGATTGCTACCAGAACAAAATGCTGATACCGTTTGAGGAACTGGTGGATAGTTGTGGTCTTTACCCAGGTCGGTTCTTACAGTACGAGGCCCTGACTCACACCTTTGGGCAGCTGTGGGGAAAAGGTAGGGAAGAGCCTGAGACACAATCAGTGCTGCACTCGTTGATTACCCTAGGCTCCGTGGGACACCAAGTGAAGTGGTTTTATGCCACCCTACTCACTGCGACTTCCACCCTATTAAGTGAGCTGCGGGGGAAATGGGAGAGGGCTGAGAACTTACAGATGGAGAGTGGAGCAAAATTTTGCAATCCCCCAAGAAGGTCTCCTGAAACACACGTTTGAAATATACACAATTAAATGTTGCGCATATGATCTACATGACACCCCTCCACCTTAATGTTACCTATGGTGGGGAAGCGCGAAAATGTCCGAGATGTGCCCTAACTGATGCAGATTTCAAACATATGACTTGGGACTGTATAAGCATACGTCCAGTCTGAGAAGTGATTTTAGCCAAGATTAAAGCTGCCCTGGGGCGGGAGTTGTCCCTCACAGTGAAGGTATGTCTGTTGGGACTCTTCCCCCGGCCGCATAAACGTAGGGTTGGGAATAGGTTAATAGACTTAGCCATGGGACTAGCCAAACGAAGGATAGCACTGGAATGCAAATCAGCTGCTGGGCCTCAGGTTACAAGCTGAAATCACAACGTGATTAGCTGGGCTCGGGCTGAAGGTAGAGCGCTGAGCTAGGAGGAGTCCAGGGGAATTTGGAAACGCCCTATAGCAGATCAATGGAAAGAGGCTTTGGTGGCTTGGGAGAAGCCGACACAAACAAGTAGTGAGGGGGAGGTGAGTGGGAGTAAGCATGAATAATAGGAAATACCTTGCCATAGCAACATCATCTTTATAACGAGACAATGGGGCAGAACCTGCCACCGAACAACAGGGCAGCTCATAGTGGAGGGACAAACATGTGGAGGTGAGGGGACTGGATATACCAAGAGGGGCCCTTCCTGCCGATCAATGAGCACCCTTTAGCTGTGTCCCCCAAGTCAAAATTTCCAGGACCTCACCTACACCACCCAACTGCACAGGTTTTAGTTAATAGTATGGTGTTAATGTTAATCCCTTAAACATGAATGACATTGTTAACCCAGGACTGGTGCTGGCAGCTTCCCACTCAGAAGAGGCTAAATAGAGTGCGAATTGCCTAGTAGTGTGGATAATTGTGAATCAATGACAAGCTAACACCGCTAGATTGTAATCCTGTAAAATGTACTGTAAAAACAGAAAATGTAATAGTTATCCTGCGAAATCGGAACCGCATCAACCTGTGTGACACGCTAGTGGAAAAGATAATTGTAACCGAAGATCTGCTTGATTCATGCACACTGAGGTCAAAGGTTTTAAACAAATTAAAGAAAAAGGCTTTCAGTGGACAGTACGGCTGAACCATAACTACACTGTTACACTGTTATTTATATATATATATATATATATATATATATATATATATATATATCACACACAAAAACTAAAGGTTAAAGGGATGTTGTAGTTACGTGAAAATGTCAGTTAAAACATACCAGTTTACAAAACCACTAAAATTCACCAGTTATACTTATCTCAATTAACTATAACTTACTCCCCCGCCATGTACCATGTTGTCATCAATTATATAATTTCAGATGCTAAAATCCAAATTTGTCTGGAGCACACAACAATATTACATTGACTGTATCTGTCAAATCAACTTAAATCAAACTTTATTTGGTTTATATAATAATAAAACATAAAAGCGCCATATCTTCCAGCACCACATAATACAGTAAAATGTTGTTAGAATGCTTGTGCTCACATTAGCCCACATAAAGAGAAAAATTCATATAATTGGTGATAAATACGAAGCCCTATGCTCAAAGTAAAACTTATATTAGATATTTGCTAAAATGATTGAAAGATTCCCGTAATCTCTTTAACACAACAATATTTAATGTCCTTTATGCTAAAAACAGATTTAAAATTGCAGCAACTAAGCAACCACATTTTCCACATATTAACATATTAACATATTAATAAAACATTTTACTGCATTATGGCATACTGTGGCATCCTTTAAGTCTAGTAGATACTGAAATGCCCCCTGATAGTTATACAGGCTTTCTTTTAGAAACAGTGGTTTTAAATATTGCTTCCTAAAGTACTAAGGGGTGATTACGATGGCGTAACGTTTGCCACCGCCGGGCCGGCGGTGGCGACCGTTACGCCATCGTAATGTGATTTACCCACCGCCATATCACGATGGCGGTGGGTATCGCGGCGAACAGAAAGTCCGTCCGCCGCTTTTCCACCGGTCGGCAATCGTTACGATTGCCGGCCGGGTGGAGCTGGGGCACAATATGGTGGCGGTGCCTAGCAGGCACCGCCATCCATATCATAATGCTTGCTTTACACGGCCTTTCCATGGCGGCGATGCCGCCATGGAAAGGCTGGCGGGGATTTGCTTCGGGGGCCCGTTGCGGGCCCCCGGGGGGTGTGGGGGGTGCACTTGGGGGGTACCCATGGTACCCCCCTACGTGTCCATGCACAAGGTGGCAGGCACCGCGCGGTGCCTGCCACGTTGTGCATGGACATGCACAATATGGCATTTTCCTATTGCGGCGGGTGCTGCAGCCAGCAGCACCTGCCGCAATGTTACAGTGCCAGATGCGACCACCGCGGTGGGGGTCGCATCGTAATTTGGGTGGCGGGACCGCCGCTTGGCAGGTGGCCGGTCCCGTTACCACTAGGATGGCCGGCGGACTAAGGTCCGCCCGCCATCCTAATCACCCCCTTAGTGCTGGGTTGATTGTTCAGGCATGTTATCACAGGGACATTTAGAGGTCAACGGGCCCTAATCACCATTCTTTTGAAATGCAACAAGATGATGAATTATGAGGAAACAAATTTGAGTTAAAAGATATCTAGGGTAGGTTTTAGGAACTAAATTAATATACAGTTCAAACCCAAAATGTGCATTCAATGACATATATCTCGTCCCAGTGGATTTAGTGTGATCAAGCAGATTCCTTTTCAGTACACAGACTCTAAGGGGCCGATTCCGATTCAGGCCAGAAAACGAACCGACCGACTCGGTCCGGGAATAAAGTCCGACCGACACGTACCGGCGCTGCCCGACCTGGGTAGTACGATGAAATGCATGTGAAACACGACCGACTCGTACGGAACACAAGCCGAACGACCGAACAGGACGGAAACAAGCTATCCGGCCGGAAAACCACGCGAATCGAACCGACCAACACGCACCAGGAAGGAACCCGAACGAAACGTACACGTGAACTCCGAGCCGCGTAGTACGATGCAATGCATGGAAAACCAGACCGAGTCGCACGGAGACCAAGCCGCACGACTGACACGCATACAAAACCCAGCCGAAGCAACCCAACACACCACGACCGAAGCGTACGCCGCACAATAAACATAGCAGAAACACAGCGTGAACGACTCGGAGAAGCTGGCACGAGACAACTGCAGCGTCCTACTCGGTCAGAAGAACGTCTCCTACATGCACAAAAAAAACAAATGGAAAAATACAAAAATAAGGGCCAAACAAGCAATGACAAAGTCAATAAATACAGGGGGAGAAAAACAGGGAACAAGGACACACCCCCAACTCCACCTATATAAAGGCCACAAATCCCTACCATGATCCTTTGCAAATTCAACTGACCTGCCAGCACAGAACACCATCACACAGCAACCACAGACACACTCACAGCTCATCCATCAGACAAGCCACACACCATTAGCACCTCAACAAATAGCACCCTCACATACACCCAGCAAAACCTTCACACACACACCCTCACTTGCACACACACACACATCAATCACCACCACCACCCATCACCATGCCCCCAAAGAAGAATCATAAGTTCCTAGACAGTGAATTGGAAGTCCTGGTAGATGAGATCCTCAGGGTAGAGCCACACTTGTTTGGCACATTGGTCCAACAGACCCCCATGTCGCAGAAAACCAAGATGTGGGAGAGGATCGTCGACAGGGTCAACGCACAATCACCATGTTTGCGCACAAAGGAAGACATCCAGAACAGGTGGTATGATGTGCGCAGGAGGGTCAGGGACCTACTAAAGAAGGATTACATCGTGAGCCAGCGCACCGGCAGTGGCCCTCCTGCCAAACCACTATACCTCAGGCCTTGGGAGGAGAAGGTGCAGGCCATCCTACCACCAGTGAGCGTATATGGACTAACAAACATCCCAGAGCCTGGTGAGTACACAACTAATATACACAATATTGTGTGGCAATACACACACATCACTGTCAAGGGGATAGTCAAACCATGCACCCTTAGCAAATCCACAGCAACCAGAAGATAATCATACCAAGATGACTATGTTAGTCAGAGAAACACAATACCTGCCATCTCATAGTGATATGTAACAGTGTCATGACAGGTACAAACATAACAATAAATAGAGCAAGCCAGTGGCACAAATATAACAAACAAACAGTCACATATGTTGCCACCACCAGAACACCACCTCACAGGGAAGCTCACTGAAAGGAAGGAATTCTGGGTATGCTGGTGAAGTCAGTGTAGGCAATAGCATGATGGGAGTTGTAGTCACAGATATTGGTCAGCCTCATAATTGGCCCATCAACACCACTCTCAACCATGCACACATCACAGGGAGTAGAAAAGGACTGACAAGATGGCTGACACTGGATACTGCTGTGGGGAGCACAAGGCCCTGCTGGGAACTGGCCACCAACAAACAACAGGAACACACTGTCAGCCATCTTGCCATTGCTGTCACACTCACACACAGTGAAGTCCACTCAAAAGGAAGGAAGTATGGGCATGCTGGGAAGGGGGCGTAGGCAATAGCATGATGGGAGTTGTAGTCACAGATATTGCTCAGCCTCACAATTGGCCCATCAACACCACTCTGAACCATGCTCACATCACAGGGAGTGGGAAAGGACTGACAAGATGGCGGACACTGGGGACTGCTGTGGGGAGCACAAGGCCCTGCAGGGAACTGTGCACCAACCAACAGCAGGACACCACTGACTGACATCCTGAAAGCCAAATTGCACCCCCTGCAATGGAAGCACGTTCCATGGTGGGATATCTGGCTGGGTGGGAAGGATGACTGACAGCTCTGACCATAGTTACAAGCAGCTCATCCCACATACCCCCTTAACACAAACTCCACACAACTCACCTGGGAGAATGCAATGCCTCACACTGTAATTTAACATCCCACAAAGAACCACCACACTGGGTTATGCTGTGTGAAGCACAGGGACACTTTTGGGACTTGTAGCCAAACAAACGCCAGGACAACACTGTCAGCCATCCTGCCAGCACAGGCACACTACCCCACAGGGACGCAGAGTCAAAAGGAAGGAAGTATGGGCATGCTGGGAAGGGGGGTGTAGGCAATAGCATGATGGGAGTGGTAGTCACAGCTCAACATCCCCCACCCACATGGCCCAGCAAGCCAGCACTGAAGCATGCACACTTCACAGGGAGTGAAAAGCCACTTCAAAGATGTCTGACACTGGCCTCAGCTGTGGGGAGCCCAAGGCCATGCTGGGAACTGTGCACCAACAAACAACAGGACCACACTGTCAGACATCTTGCCATTGCTGTCACACACACACACAGTGAAATCCACTCAAAAGGAAGGAAGAATGGGCATGCTGGGAAGGGGGGTGTAGGCAATAGTATGATGGGAGTTGTAGTCACATACATTGGTCACCCTCACAATTGGCCCATCAACACCACTCTGAACCATGCTCACATCACAGGGAGTGGAAAACTACTGACAAGATGGCTGAAACTGGGTACTGCTGTAGGGAGCACAAGGCCCTGCTGGGAACTGGGCACCAACAAACAACAGGACCACACTGTCAGCCATCTTGCCATTGCTGTCACACTCACACACAGTGAACTCCACTCAAAAGGAAGGAAGTATGGGCATGCTGGGAAGGGGGGTGTAGGCAATAGCATGATGGGAGTTGTAGTCACAGACATTGGTCACCCTCACAATTGGCCCATCAACACCACTCTGAACCATGCTCACATCACAGGGAGTGGAAAACTACTGACAAGATGGCTGAAACTGGGTACTGCTGTATGGAGCACAAGGCCCTGCTGGGAACTGGGCACCAACAAACAACAGGACCACACTGTCAGCCATCTTGCCATTGCTGACACACTCACACACAGTGAACTCCACTCAAAAGGAAGGAAGTATGGGCATGCTGGGAAGGGGGGTGTAGGCAATAGCATGATGGGAGTTGTAGTCACAGACATTGGTCACCCTCACAATTGGCCCATCAACACCACTCTGAACCATGCTCACATCACAGGGAGTGGAAAACTACAGACAAGATGGCTGAAACTGGGTATTGCTGTAGGGAGCACAAGGCCCTGCTGGGAACTGGGCACCAACAAACAACAGGACCACACTGTCAGCCATCTTGCCATTGCTGTCACACTCACACACAGTGAACTCCACTCAAAAGGAAGGAAGTATGGGCATGCTGGGAAGGGGGGTAGGCAATAGCATGATGGGAGTTGTAGTCACAGACATTGGTCACCCTCACAATTGGCCCATCAACACCACTCTGAACCATGCTCACATCACAGGGAGTGGAAAACTACAGACAAGATGGCTGAAACTGGGTACTGCTGTAGGGAGCACAAGGCCCTGCTGGGAACTGGGCACCAACAAACAACAGGACCACACTGTCAGCCATCTTGCCATTGCTGTCACACTCACACACAGTGAACTCCACTCAAAAGGAAGGAAGTATGGGCATGCTGGGAAGGGGGTGTAGGCAATAGCATGATGGGAGTTGTAGTCACAGACATTGGTCACCCTCACAATTGGCCCATCAACACCACTCTGAACCATGCTCACATCACAGGGAGTGGAAAACAACTGACAAGATGGCGGACACTGGGGACTGCTGTGGGAGCACAAGGCCCTGCTGGGAACTGTGCACCAACCAACAGCAGGACACCACTGACTGACATCCTGAAAGCCAAATTGCACTCCCTGCAATGGAAGCACGTTCCATGGTGGGATATCTGGCAGGGTGGGAAGGATGACTGACAGCTCTGACCATAGTTACAAGCAGCTTCTCCCACACACCCCCTTAACACAAACTCCACACAACTCACCTGGGAGAATGCAATGCCTCACACTTCAATTTAATATCCCACAAAGAACCACCACACTGGGTTATGCTGTGTGAAGCACAGGGACACTTTTGGGACTTGTAGCCAAACAAATGCCAGGACAACACCGTCAGCCATCCTGGCAGTACAGGCACACTACCCCACAGGGAAGCAGAGTCAAAAGGAAGGAAGTATGGGCATGCTGGGAAAGGGGGTGTAGGCAATAGCATGATGGGAGTTGTAGTCACAGATATTGCTCACCCTCACAATTGGCCCATCAACACCACTCTGAACAATGCTCACATCACAGGGAGTGGCAACCAACTGACACGATGGCTGACAATGGTGCTCTGTTGTGGGGAGTACCAGGCCCTGCTGGGACCTGGGCACCAACCAACAGCAGGACACCACTGACTGACATCCTGAGAGTCAACCTGAACCCACTGCAAGGGTGGCATGCTTCATGGTGGGATAACTTGGCTGGGTGGAGAAGGAGGGCCAGATGTTCACCAAATACAACCAATGCTGGCCATGCACACACCTCTACATTTACATTTAAATGCCTCAGGTTTGCAGGACAATGTGCTACACCAATATCAACCTATTACTGTGGCAACTTAGGTCAATGCAATGTACAGGGCCGCATCCAGAGGTACAGACACAACTGTCAGGTGTGTGAACCATTGATGCCTGTAGAAACATAACATACATTGTGTGTCTCTTCCAAAAACAGGTGATGATGGGGACACAGCAGCAGACGATGAGGAGTCCCAGTCCCAGGCTCCGGAGGACACCGAGCTCACTGGTGTGGAACAGCCTCCGCCCTCCTCGGATGGCGAAGACCTACCTGGCACCTCCGGTGTGAGTCGTCATGCAGCACCAGCAGGACCAACATCTGCACCCCCTGCACCCACTCCTCCAACAACTGCCAACACACAGACCATCCCCGCCGACACGGACAGACCAAGGACCACCAATGACAGCAGCACAGGGACCCTGGCCCAACGTCGAGCTACGGACAACGACCACAGTAACAACCCCAAGGGGGCCCAGGGACACCTGTGCGTGCCACCGCAGGTCCCGCACGTGTCGCCAGGGGTGGTGGGAGGGGTGGTAGACATAGGTCGCTGTTTGCAGAGGGGTCTGGACTGCATGATGACCCACAACTGGTACGCATTGCTGATGCGTACCAGAATAGCACCGGAGAGGTCACCCAGGTAGTGGGGATCCTCAAGGACATTCAACAGCAGCAGGCTGCCCATCATGCCCGCTTGGACTCACACATGTCCCGTGTGGAGACACGCATGGCCCGTGTGGAGACACACATGTCTGGCATGGAGTCCAAGTGGGACACATTGCAAGAACTGACAGCGGTGCATAGGGACATATTGACATGCCTCCGCCAGATTAGCACCAACATGGCCACACCTCCCTGTGTGCCCACAACATCTGGTGCTGCAACACCTGCAACTGCCACAGGGAGGGAGGAGGACTTTGGCGGAGAGTCCCCTGCACCGCAGCAGCCTGCACGTGAGGGCCCCTCCCCAAAGAAGAGGGGTCGTCCGAGGAAGGAAAACTGAGAGGTCGATGGCCATGTACATCCCACAGGAAGCCAACACCTGTTCTGGAAATTCTCCTTTGTGTGCAAACTGTTCACCCTGTCGAATGCAACACAACTCACCCACATGACATGGGGAGTTCAAGTTGGACCAATGTATCAGATCACTGTTGACTTTACCCTGGACATTTCTGCTACCAAGACTTCCAACTCACCTGGGAACTTTGGATCACAATCCCAATGTACAGCACCCACCATCCTGTGCACTAACCTCACACATGTATGTAATAAACTCACCAATACACCATACTTGCCTCTGTTGTGATTCCAACGTTGTTATCGTCACGGAGATGATGATCTGCTAAATGACACCATGCATGCTAACTGCCACAGCAAGTTCAACACCGTCATGTGACTCATGGTGACGTGACACATATGAGGGAGACACACCACTAGGGCTACACAACACATACACCAGGGCCATCGGACTCATCGCCTACACTGATGTTGCCAGGAAATATTGTGGAATGCACAGACACCACACCTATTCAGAGTCTGTGTTAAGTAGCCCACAGGTGCAGTAAGCAAATGTCAGTCAGAAGTGTGACCACAGACAACGCACATCCCAAAGTGAAGCACAGGTTTATTACACGTTTGCAACATGTTGTTTCCACTACAGATGCAAGGTAATCCCACGTGGCAGTGGCCACACAGCCAACAAGTGTAGAAGAAAGAAAGTCCAGGGGTGTGGGGCACCTCACCTGTAGGGGAACGACTGCTTCCACCCTGGAAGTTGAATCATGGTGTCGGGGTATCCGAGTTGACCAAACAACTCTGAGAGCGCCCTGTGAAGGACAGACATGACACACAGTCAAAAGCACTGAAGAACAGGACAGAACTGCAATACTCATGCCCAATACATGTCACAAGATACCTACACAAAACCAAGTTAGCATGTCAACACTGTTGGGGAGTACAGACTACCTGTAAGGACACATCGCTGCACGCATTCAGTCAAGTAGCACATGGCCACACTCAAACAGCAACAGAGCACCACCAACACATATCATGCAAACTCAAATCATTGACATGACATCACTGGATACTCACATTCAGCTGAAGAAGCTGGTGATGAGCTGTGTGCGGACATCACCATCATCATCATCATCACTGGCATCGTGGCCCAGGCCAGGATCCTCCACAGGTGGCGGATGTTGGTCATCGTCATCCAGGATGAGAGGCAATTCCTTCCGCACTGCCAGGTTGTGTAGCATGCAGCAGACGATGACAATCTTGCACACCTTTGCTGGGGCATATGGGAGGGCCCCTCCTGTCTTGTCCAGGCAGTGGAAGCGGCTCTTCAGGAGACCAAATGTCCGCTCGATCACTCTCCTGGTCCGACCATGTGCCTCATTGTAGCGCATCTGGGCTGGTGTCACAGGGTTCCTGAGGGGTGTCAGCAACCACGGCATGTTGGGGTATCCGGAGTCACCTACAGACAGACAATTGCACATTAGCTGAGTTGGAAAAGAGTGCGGAACACAACATAGCAGAACACACACAATGGTACAAAGTCAGTACACACCGACAAGCCAGGCACGCTGGTTCCACATCTGTGACATCATCCTCGGGATGCGACTACTCCTCATCACGAAGGCATCGTGTGCCGAACCAGGGAAACGGGCACACACATGTGAGATGCTCATATCTGCAAGACATACCACCAGAGCATTGATCGAGTGATAATGTTTACGGTTCCTGTATGCCTGCTCATGTGCCTGTGGTGGTACCAAAGCCACATGTGTCCCATCAATGGAGCCAATGACATGTGGCATCCTCCCCAGGGCATAGAAGTCACTCTTGACGTCAGTGAGTTGGTGACGTTTAGGGAAATAGATGTACTGGTTCAGACATCACAACATTGCCTCCAAAATATCGCGTAGCACACGGCTGAACATAGTCTGTGACATCCCACCAGCAGTCGCCACAGTGTGTTGAAAGGTACCGGTGGCAAAGAAGTGTAGGGCTGCCATCACCTTCACCTTGGGGGTCAGCGCTGTAGGGTACGGCCGGCCAGGTTGCAAATGTGGTGCCTAGCGCACTGCCAAATCCTCAATCAGCTGCCTGGTGAAGCGGTACCGTCGGATGCAGTCACGTTCCACCATCGTTGCAAGGTCAGGGAATGGTCTATGGACAGCTGGTGCCCTGCAGTGCATAGGTGAGGAAAGAAAGATTGTCAGTCACCCCACATATGTGGCATAGACCAGACTCAACATCACATGATACAACATTACGAGACACAAGTACATGATGTGTGTGCCGTTCCGTAAGGATATGTATGGCACCGAAATGGACAACATCTAACATCACAGTTCAACATGTGTCCTCAACAAGTCCCAGGTTGTGCTATGGGATATCATTAGGCTGTGTCACAGTACCCATGTACTGCTGTCACGTTCCAAACACACACCACAGTGACATGTGAGGACAGATGTGCCCCAGGCATCACAGCTCATTGACAGGTAGATTCCCAGGGACCCTGTATTGCCACATGGACACTGGCATGACATGGTGCATTATGATTACACCACAGCAAAACAACCATGACCCCCACAGGTAGTGCTCCCTGTTGCCTCGGCAGGACAGACATGGACGTCTGTGACACACACACGCACAACATCAAAGGCCATGCACAAACAACGTGGATGTGGAGACTGTCTCCCATTGTGCACATGGAATCAGAGACATTGTATACACAACATGCACACAGACTGTGGAGGGCCATCACTATTGTGGCAATGGGTCACCCTGTGACGTACATACCGTCCCACATGGGACTCAGGGGGTATGTGACATGACATACACATACACAACCGTGAAATGTGACCATGCCACATGCTCTGAAATGAACAGTTGCACATCACAGTGGTCATGTGCACAACACACAAAGGAACCTGTCCCCATTAACACGTGCACAGCCTGGGAGTGGCTGCCCCCAAGTGCCACCCCAAAAACCACATGTTGACCCCCATACACAGAAAAGGTAATGCAGCCTTACATGCCTTAGGATACAGTGTGGACAGGCTGTGGTGTTGTAGGTGTGCCCCTGAGTCCCTGGCAAGTATATGTTACTGGCATACGTTCACCAGTGACAAGCATGGTGACATATGCGAGAGACCTGTACAGGGAAGCGTCGTACATCAATGGACCGATCGGTGTGCACGCACTGGCCATTGAATCTGACATGTGCGGGTACGCGTTGTACATCAATGGACCGATCAGTGTGCACGCACTGGCCATTGAATCTGACATGTGCGGGTACGCGTTGTACCCGGAATACGCGTTGTACATCAATGGACCGATCGGTGTGCACGCACTGGCATTGGCTATGGCCTGGCATGGCAACGGATGCGTTTTCAAATGTTTAACGAGTCTGATGCTGTGAATTCAGTTGGCCACCCACAACAATGTTGCAAATTCATGGGTGTCATGAAGTTGAACTTTCGAAGGATGCTGTGGGCGTTTGTAAGTGGTGCAATTCCTTGGATTGGCCAGATTCAGAAGATGCAAATGACTTGGACCTATCACTTTGGACACATGGGACAGTATCTGCCTCTGCAGCACACATATAATGCTGGCTGTTCCCCTGAGAGCTCACTTGCCTGCACTACATGCTCCAGGACGACATCTGCCACCACCACTGCTGCTGTCTCTGCACCCTCTGGAACCTGCAATGGCACGTACTGTGGAGAGAGCCCCAGCCTTCAGCACTGAGGAGAACCAGGCCCTGCTGGACAGCCTCCTTCCACAGTACAGCAAGCTGTATGGGAAAGCAGGGGAGCAGGTGAGTGTGCTGTCCACTGCCTTACAAATGTGCATGTTGTCTGACTAGCCAGACTTACAGTCTGCACGCCACTGGCTAGCAGGCTCACTGAGTAGTTGTCACCCCCCAAAGTGTGTGGTTACATGCACTGAACAGGTATAGTGCAGTAACAGTGCATTTAAACAAGGTTTGACTTCCCAGGCAATGATACCATGTAGTAACTGCTGGCAAACTGCTCATAGCCATCCTTGCACTGCCCGTGTACATCATGTGCCCCTGTGATTGAGACATGTATATCCAAATTTGTGATGCACGGATTTGTTGCATGTGTAGTAATGGCTTTTACACTTTGTCATCCTCACAGGTTGATGCCCACCAGAAGCAGGAAATATGGCTGGACATCGCCCGGGCAGTAAGATCTGTGGGGGTCTACAAGCGCCGGATCCGCAACTGCCAGAAGAGGTGGCAGGACCTTCGGGGCTGGACCCGGAGGATCGCAAGGGTCCAGCTGAAGCTGTCGCCTCCTCGCAGGAGGGGCGGACACCGGACCCTGACCCCCCACATGCTCAGGATCCTGGCGGTGGTCTTCCCTGTTCTGGATGGGCAGCTGAAGGGCAGACAGCAGCAAGGAGGGGGTGAGTCCATGACTGCACTGTGAGCTTTGTCTGACATGCAATGTGCCCTCCTCTGGCCTGTTTAAACTCCAACAGTACATCAGTGATGTGGTCCAGGACCCATGTCCCTCAATTGTGCACTGCCCACTCCTCATCTGATGCCCAGGTGTGGCCCTTACAGCCAGGAAATTGTGTCACTTGGGTACTGTGTCCTTGCATTTTGCTTAGCTCAAGGTGGGGGACAGCATTTGTTCACGTAACTCTGTGGTGGGCTTCATGGGTGGGTCCATTGCTTACACAATGCCTGAGTTCTGACATGTAATCTGCGTGTTACTTTGATATGTGGTCCAATTGCTGATCTGATTCACCACATGTGCCTGGGGTATTTGGCACACACCCATGCTGCGGGTGGGAACAATGTCTGGGCCTCAGGAGTATGTATATCAAGTGTGTCACACATGCTTAGCCACCTGCCTACTGTCCTGGGCTCATCCCTCTTTCACGTGGAGCAGGACAGTCATGCCTACTCCAGGCCATGCAATACACTCTGTACTCCCACTCCCGTGTATCAGCTGACACGTTGTGCTCAGTGAAATGTTCCCTCAGGTGTCTGCCTCTGTGTCATTGTGCTGTGGCTTCGTTGTCTGGACTACTGGGGTGTTTATCGGTTAGGGCTCAGCATGCCACCCGAGATGTGACCATAGGAGACGATACTTGTGTGACATATAGGTGTTTGACCACTTGACCGTGCATACTGGGGTGCGCGACTGTGTAGTTCAGGCAGCTGTTTCCCATTCACAGCAGATTGTGAGGTGCTCAGGTTCCGAGGGTTGTGTTTTATGTCTCCCATATGTCCAATTGGTATGACGTGGACAAATGAGAGTTCAGATGATATGGTTTGTGGGGGATGGACATGTGCACTTGTCGGCTACAGGACTTGCATTCCCCATGACCTAGAATTGTGACACAGTGCAGACTGTTGTTGTCTGGCAGCCCTGCCCATTTGACTGGAGACAGTGATGTATGACTTTGCAGGCATGCCTGTGCCATGGTATTGAACTTCCTAAGAGTGATCCTGCAGGGGAGTGACATGTGCTACATGCACCCCATTGTGGCATTGACTATCAGGACATGGGTGCATCATGGTGTCTGGTGCTAGTATGCATCACATGCATTTCAAATATAGACTCTGGCCATCCCTTTATCCGGACACCTGTACTGACTCAGTGGCAAGAGTTGTGATGTGTGCATGTTCACATACTTCACCGTGTCCTCTGCACTGTCCAACTACTGTGTAGGTGGTGCATGTGTCCACACTGGGGTATTGCCATCCGACAGACACCAGACCGATGGGTGCAAGGCCAGGAGGGATGTGAGTGCCATGGTTGAACATCAGACTGACAATTGGCTTCTCCTACTCTGTTTGGGCACTTTTGGCAATGTTAAACTAAGGATGCCAGGGCTTGCTCTGTAATGTGCTGTACTTACTGTGATTTTGTGCGGTTAGTGCAGGTGACTGATGTCTGTCTGTTTCCCTAATTGTTTGCAGATACATCCACGGCCACAGGAGGGGACAGCTCCACGGACCAGGAGGAGCCGCAGAGCCAGACTGGGTCAACAGCCGAGGAGTGGTCGGAGGGACCCAGTGGCACGGAGGGTGAGGGGAGCCACACCGAGGAGTCCTCAGCACCATCTCAGCTGAGGACCACAGCAGCTCGGAGGATGACTCCCTTGTGGAGGCGGGTGTCAGCAGCCACCACACCCCAGCTAGCATTGCTGTCCCCGCCACCACCACCACCACCACCACCGCCCTCCCATCGGCTCCCATTCCAGAGGTCCGTGGAGGCTCCCGTGTTCGGGAGCATGTCTCCTTCGTGCCAGGCACCGCAGCCCCTGCCCCTGTGTCCCCTGCTGCCCTGAGTGAGGAGTCTGTGTACCTACTTCGCCAGCTCCATGTAGGGCAGACAGCAATGCTGAGTGTCCTCCATACCCACACCACTCTGTTGACTCAGCTGGTGTCGTTCATGGAGGGCATCTCATTGGGCATGTCTGCCCTACAGAGGAGCAATAGGTCCATGGACTCCTCCCTGACGGCAGCAGTGTCCCTCCTCCAACAGTCCCTCACCCCTCCTACCTCTGCCCCATCCACACTTCCTGGCACCCTACCTGTCCCAAGCACATGCACACCTGCACATTCACCCAAACACCCAGACACGAGCAGCACAGACACACCCACTACAAAAACAAGACGTGCACGCAGGCATCCTCAGGGGACTGATACCACACCCACAGGGGAAGTGGTACATACACACACACAGGCATCCACAGTCACTCCGCAGTCCTCCGATACCTCTCCTCCAAGGCCCCTTCCCTTGCCTCACCTGCAACCCCACCTACACAGCAGCTCTTCCTCTGTGACCTCGGCCTCTTCCCCTCCAATCCAGCTGATCCAGCATACAGGGGGAAGAGGAAGTCCACCCACACAGAGGGAGTGCCCCTCACCCCCGGACACCCTCCCCCAGGCGCAGACAGACTGAGGCCCCCATCCGCAAGTCCCCCCGGACCGGGAAGAGCAAGACCCCACCACCACCCTGCAGCTCAACCACCAAGTCTCCTTCCTCCATCCCTCAGGCCCCCACTCGACAGGTTCCCCCACCACACCCTGCCCCAGGTTCCCCCACCCACAGATACACCATCCCCAGAAAGATCCGGCCTTCTCCCCCTACCACTTGCTCTTCCAGCACCACACCCCCGCTGCGCTTGTTTGTGCCACTGGTGTGGAGAGCGTGTCCTCCCCTCTGTCCTGCCCACCTTACCTGAACCCCATTCTACTCCCCTGGGGATAGGCACTGCAGTGGAGTCCACTACCACCCTGTCTGACTTGGGCACTGCAGTGGGGAACCTGTCCACTCCATCTGCACAGCCCACTGCAGTCGTGCCGGCACCCACACCATCTGACTCATGCCCCCCAGTTGTGCCGGCACACACCATGTCAGACGCCTCCACTGCAGCCGTCAGTGACTCTCCAGCACCCACCACCCCTTCCCTGCCTCCTTCTGGTGAGCCCTGATCCTGTCCCTGCGGTGCCTGGCCGGCCCCCCCGTATGCCCCTCCGAGGGGAATGTCCCTGGTCCATATCAGTGCAGGCATGCAAAGGGTGACATCTGGCACTGTCACCCTGTTTGGACTATTGTTTTGGACTGGCCATTGGCCTTTGTTATATTTCTGGACTTTCACTTCCATACACATGAATGCTGAATAAAGCTACTTTCTGTTCTCTAGTGGTTTTGCTTCTGATGTACATGATGTTGATGATGCTAACCGTGCCCTTGCTGCACTGATGGTGATTTTTGATATCAGGGAAATGAAGTGTTACTGTGCAGGACCCCATGTGGTCCAGGGGGAATGTGTCCTATCCTGGTGTGTATCCATGTCATCCTTTGCAGCAATAAGAGGGTGTCATCTTTTCAATATTTGGCAATGGGATTTCCTACATTTATTTGCAATGTCACATCTGTGGCTTACACCCCTGCACATCTGTTGTGCTTGCCATTGTTCAATTTGTCTATTTCCCTGACCGTGTGACCATCTCCACTGGACATGCAAGTTTGGGCATCAATGGTGAAGGACTCATCTGTGTGATCAGTGCAACTTGCTATACATGTGTGTTGGATCTGTGCAGATGGTCTCAGTGACACTGCCATGACCAGGCTGATGTGACGATGGCCTTCATTTTGTGCTAATTGATGACTGAGTGACCAAGTGTATTGCTGATATGATAGAGCCCTGCAGAGAGAACGTATGGCACAGCTTTCCTTACACAGGAGTGGAGTGCCCTCATGGCAGTGTGTAATTCTGTGACATTGCCCGAGCCCAAGGTGTGTGTTGTGTGAGCATGTCTGTGTGTGTTCACTTCCGTTTTGCAACACAGGCTGGGATCCCTAGTGATGTTCCTGTTTGTGATGCTTGCTGAGTTGACCTATGTTCCACCATAATCTTCGCCCTGGGTTCTCTGGGATGTGGGTGCATGGCACATTACTGGTCATCAGGGTGTCATCCATAGGTGTGTTTGCTGTCAGGGCTGAGTTTGTGGGCAAACGCAGATGAGACACAGTCAGGATTCCCTTGGCACTTGTTGGTTACACAAGTCATGTAATTTCCAGTTTGTGTTAGCTTTCAGTGATTGTGACACGTTGTGTGTGTGACTGCTGCCACTCCTCTGGGTCAGAGCTGCAATGTTGGAAGTTGTCTATGTGTGTTCTTTGTGGGTTACCTTGACTTCTTCATTGGTGTGTGACTGTGTCCGGGATCACATTGATTGTGGTGGATTTCACATCATGCCCATGTACAGCGTACTGTGCAGTGTGTCAGACATTCACGAGTCTTGTAGACTGGCCATGTGTGATGGGTTTCTGCACCTTAGTTCCCACCACCACCCCTGGGATTGTCATGGGTGCATGTGCAATGTCACCAGTCCATGTGAGCTTCACTGCTGCACATTGTTGGAGATCAAGGTGTGTTGTGTTGAGTGTGTGCAAATGAGAGTTGTTGCACGGCTAGACCCCTGCCTCCATGTTGGCCTTGGCTGACAGGCCGTGCTGATTGATTTGTGCTTGTGTAGGTGTGATTGTAGTTTGTTACTCAGGACACATGACTGTGGTTCACAGTGTGAACGACATCTAGCTTTGTCATCACAGTGGGATCATCATGCAGGCCACGGTCACCACGATGTGGGGTCCCTGGGGGTAGTGCTGTGGTGGGTCTGTCTCTTGCTGTGTTATTTGCTGTTCCTACAAGCTTGTGTGACAATTGTAATTTGAGCTCCCTCTCATCTAACAATGCCTGTTTGCCCACATAGGGGGATCCGATCCATGAGTGACTTTTGTGTGGCACTGTATACACATCTGTGTAATTGTGATTCAGGCCTCCTCATGTGTTGTGTGGTTGCCTGGGGACACTGGCACACACCCCCATCACCTGTTGTGTTTGATCTGCAGTATTAGGCTGCCTGTTTGTGCATCTGCACCACTGCATTGGCATGTCTTTAGTGTGCCATTGGCTGTATGTTGTTTGTTGGCTTTCCCCTGCTGTCCCTGGGACTCCTAGGTCATCAGTCAGCACAATGATCATGGTTTGTATGTCCCATTGCTGCCACGGTATGGTATTTGTTCACCTGACATCTACAGTCTCCAAAGGATATCTACATTTGTGTGTCCATTGGTGCAGATATGTGGGGCTGCATTATGATGGTCACTTCTGTCATTGTGTTATTGAGGGATGTTGTCAATGTCAGCCCCCATGGGTGATGTTTGTCTGCACATGGCCAAAGGTATATCTTATTTGCACTGCACTGTTGGCCTCACCAAATGTGTGTTGCTATGGGACACAAGCACTACTATGCCACAGATGTGTTTGTTGTTCTGTGACCAGGAATCTTCCATGCAGTTTGGCATTTGCAGCTTTTACCATTACTACACTTACCTTTTGGTCACTGTGGTGATGGGTGTTTAGACCCCATTGCCACAATGTTCAGAATGTGCTTCAGCTATGGACCCCAGACTTCCCATTTGGTCACTGTGGTGATGGGAGTTTAGACCCCATTGCCACACTGTTCAATTGGGCTTCAGCTATGGACCCCAGACTTATCTTTTGGTCACTGTGGTGATGGGTGTTTAGATCCCATTGCCACAATGTTCAGAATGTGCTTCAGCTATGGACCCCAGACTTCCCATTTGGTCACTGTGGTGATGGTTGTTTAGACCCCATTGCCACACTGTTCAATTGGGCTTCAGCTATGGACCCCAGACTTACCATTTGGTCACTGTGGTGATGGGTGTTTAGACCCCATTGTCACAATGTTCAGAATGTGCTTCAGCTATGGACCCCAGACTTCCCATTTGGTCACTGTGGTGATGGGTGTTTAGACCCCATTGCCACAATGTTCAGAATGTGCTTCAGCTATGGACCCCAGACTTCCCATTTGGTACCTGTGGTGATGGGTGTTTAGACCCCATTGCCACACTGTTCAATTGGGCTTCAGCTATGGACCCCATACTTACCTTTTGGTCACTGTGGTGATGGGTGTTTAGACCCCATTGCCACAATGTTCAGAATGTGCTTCAGCTATGGACCCCAGACTTCCCATTTGGTCACTGTGGTGATGGGTGTTTAGACCCCATTGCCACACTGTTCAATTGGGCTTCAGCTATGGACCCCAGACTTACCTTTTGGTCACTGTGGTGATGGGTGTTTAGACCCCATTGCCACAATGTTCAGAATGTGCTTCAGCTATGGACCCCAGACTTCCCATTTGGTCACTGTGGTGATGGGTGTTTAGACCCCATTGCCACACTGTTCAATTGGGCTTCAGCTATGGACCCCAGACTTACCTTTTGGTCACTGTGGTGATGGGTGTTTAGACCCCATTGCCACAATGTTCAGAATGTGCTTCAGCTATGGACCCCAGGCTTCCCATTTGGTCACTGTGGTGATGGGTGTTTAGACCCCATTGCCACAATGTTTAGAATGTGCTTCAGCTATGGACCCCAGACTTCCCATTTGGTCACTGTGGTGATGGGTGTTTAGACCCCATTGCCACACTGTTCAATTGGGCTTCAGCTATGGACCCCAGACTTACCTTTTGGTCACTGTGGTGATGGGGTGTTATACCCCATTGCCACAGTGGTCATGTTCTGCTTGCATTATGGAGGCCACACAAATTTATGTGTGACACATGTGATTGGGGGTCACATTGTATGCTCAATGACATGTTCAGTGTTGTGGGCATTTGACACAGACTACACACGCTTGTCATGGTGTTGGTGGGATGTATTTCCAGGCATTCCTTATGTTGGAGTATGCTGGTTGTGTCATGCATTTCCCGTCCTATGTTTAGGGGTGGTGGTAGTGTTAGGCATCCAGCCCCCTATGAGTGGGGATGGTAGTAGTGACAGGCATCCAGCCCCCTATGAGTGGGGATGGTAGTAGTGACAGGCATCCAGCCCCCCCTGAGTAGGGGTGGTGGTAGGGGTAGGCATCCAGCCCCCCCTGAGTAGGGGTGGTGGTAGTGGTAGGCATCCAGCCCTCTATGAGTGGGGATGGTAGTAGTGACAGGCATCCAGCCCCCCCTGAGTAGGGGTGGTGGTAGTGGTAGGCATCCAGCCCCCCCTGAGTAGGGGTGGTGGTAGTGGTAGGCATCCAGCCCCCCCATAGTAGGGGTGGTGGTAGTGGTAGGCATCCAGGACCCCCTGAGTAGGGGTGGTGTTAGTGGTAGGCATCCAGGCCCCTATGAGTGGGGTTGGTAGTAGTGACAGGCATCCAGCCCCCCCTGAGTAGGGGTGGTGGTAGTGGTAGGCATCTATCCCCCTATGAGTGGGGTTGGTAGTAGTGGCAGGCATCCAGCCCCCCCTGAGTAGGGGTGGTGGTAGTGGTAGGCATCCAGGCCCCTATGAGTGGGGTTGGTAGTAGTGACAGGCATCCAGCCCCCCCTGAGTAGGGGTGGTGGTAGTGGTAGGCATCCATCCCCCTATGAGTGGGGTTGGTAGTAGTGGCAGGCATCCAGCCCCCCCTGAGTAGGGGTGGTGGTAGTGGTAGGAATCCATCCCCCTATGAGTGGGGATGGTAGTTGTGGCAGGCATCCAGCCCCCCCCTGAGTAGGGGTGGTGGTAGTGGTAGGCATCCAGGCCCCCCTGAGTAGGGGTGGTGGTAGTGGTAGGCATCCATCCCCCTATGGGTGTGTATGGCATTGGTGGTAGCCATCCCGCCCCTATGGTTCTGCTGTTGCTGTTGTACGTCATTTCTGCATCCCTATGTGTGTGTGACATATGTTGGGTACGTGTGGTTTGTTTGTGTAGTGGGTGTTTGACTTACCGTCTTCGCCGTACGCGTCCGTACCGGTCCCGGTAATAGATGTAGAGTATTGGTAGGACCTGCGCGATGGGATTCATGGTTTGTTCGTCTCGTTCGGGTTTCTCGTGGCTTCGACTCGTACTCGTCGCTGGCTTGTTCGTCTCGTAGCCGTGGATCGTCTTGTGGCGCGAATCGGAGCTTATGTGCAGCTCTCCCAGATGCTCTGATGTGCCGGACGTAGCGACGGGTTCGGCGCGTACGGAAGGCGCATCGTACTAGTCCGGCCGGAAGGTGCTGTGTATTTGGTTCCGTGCGACTCGATTGGACGTTTACGGATCCGGCTCGGGCGGGGAACAGGAGCTGTAATGGGTGAGTACGGCTCGCTCGGAATCTGGGCTGTTGTGCGCATCATACTTGTTCGTTCGGACGGCTGTTCGAATCGGTCGGGAAACACGCGTTCGGCTTGGTTTTTTCCAGACGAATACTGTTAGGTGCGCTTCCGGCCGAGATCGGAATCGACCCCTAAGTATGTGATCCTTCAGATCCCTTTTAGAGTAGCCTATTCTATTCTCAGGGTGTGACCAGAGATCCTTCATTGCTTGATCAAGCCCCCTTAAGGCATTTTTAATATGCATTATCCAAGGAATTTTATGGGCCTGGTCCAGCGCTAAGCATTCTTTGAGAATTGATAAGAGTCATGAACTATGATTTGCGATTTTAAATTCCATGAATAAAAAAAACTGTTAGTGAATTGTGTCTCAGTTTTTGCCAAGACTCAATGCCATAAGAGGAGTGGTTTAGATTTCAATAAATATCCGATAAAAAACACATTTCTAATTCTCTATGTATAATAGTTTCTGGCATTTAGGGCCCCATTAGGATGGCGGGCGGACTTTCGTCCGCCCGCCACCCTAGCGGTGCTGGGACCGGCCGCAAGACGTGCGGCGGTCCCGCACCACTGATTAGGATGCGAAAGCCACCCTGGCGGTTGCATTCCGCTATCTTGACATTGTGGCGGGTGCTGCTGTAAGCAGCACCCGCCGCAATGCCAAAATGGCATGTTGTGCATTAACATGCACAACGTGGCAGGCACCGTGCGGTGGCAGGCACCGTGCGGTGCCTGCCACCTTGTGCATGGCAATGTACCCCCAAGTGCAGCCCCCCATCCCCCCACCCCCCCGGGGGCCCGCAACGGGCCCCCAAAGCAATTCCTGCCAGCCTTTCCATGGCGGCATTGCCGCCATGGAAAGCCCTTTGAGAACACCCATCCTAATATGGATGGCGGTGCCTGGTAGGCACCACCACCATATTAGTGCCCAGTTCCGCCCGGCCGGCAATCGTAACGATTGCCGACCGGCGGAAATGCGGCGCACGCACTTTGCGTCCGCCGCAATACCCCCCGCCATGATGATATGGCGGGGGTAAATAAGGTTGTGATGGCGGGCGGATCACCACCACCGGCCGGGTGGTGGCGATCCGCCCGCCATCATAATGACCCCCTAAGTTAGGTACTGCTAAAAGTATTTTTTTAAACATATTTTCTTGTTTTTGCAGTATTTCATTATCCCCCACACCCCAAATTCCTGCACCATGTGTGACTGCTGCAACTGTTTTTGTATTGTTTAAAACCAACATCTCTAATCAGCTTAGTGCCTTACTTGGAGGCAAACCTAAAGATACCCTTGTTGTTCTTTGACAAGTGGATACCAATTTCTCTATGATGGTTCCAACCCCCATCAGAAGAAATTGTACTTCTAAATAGCAAAATATGTTTGTACTTAAAAGCTTGCACCACTTTGTAAAAAATAGGCAAGACCCTGTCTGTCTTATCTATCATGTGTGACTGTATCTGCTATGCCCATGATACCAAAATTTGACGTGTGACCAAGTTGAACACATACTAAGGACTTTGGAACATCACTGTCCTGACTGTACCTTGCTTGCATACAGGGCAACATTTTTCCCCTGTAGCTAGGGTAGCTTTATTGCATATTTGGATATATTTTAGTACATTGGATTTGTAAACATATTCTTGTTGCCTACTGTATGCCTTTAGTTTTACATTTGAATACATTTTACAATCATTGAATTATTTTATATACTGTTTATGTAATAATATTGTGCACTCCAGACACATTTGGATTTTTATATTTGGGATTGCTTTAGAAATAACCCTATTTACACTTTGTGGTAGCAGGAGTGTAGTCTGTTGTAGCACCAGTCCCAATTTGGCTATATCTAACACTGACCACATAATTTGCGGATTGAGCGGGTATCTTGTTTCCACTGCTGCCCTTGTGATAGTCTATTATTTAAGATGTTGCAGTGGTGTTATCAATGATGTCATAGTACATGTGATGAGTGAGTGATATGTGAGGTAATTTGCAGTTCATGGATAGGACATACATGTTGTGTGAACAGGATTATTTACTCTTAGATAACCAGCACAAAAGCACTGAATTATATCAAACAAAGTTCTTTTATGGTGAAGATATGATCAATATGTCTTGTACATCAGTTATAATTTTACATTAAAAAAGTATTTCACAGAATCGAGTGAGGTGAGGGCGCAGTGTTCAAGTGGTTGTGGTGTGTGAACAGAATGATGAAATTTGTTAAAAGTGTCTCAAGGAAATAATACTTTTACTGCCATTTGTTGCACAAATATAAGGATAAAACAGCTTCCAGCATGAAGAAATACTGCTAGCTTAATGCACTGGTGCATTACAGTCCAAAACTGTGCTGATGAAGTTTTGAACTCACATTGTGGGCAAACGTTTATGACTTTTGCAGGTAGGAGCCTTCAACTTTGAAACTATGGAGGTAATCAATAGAGTATTGCTTAAATGGTCAATCACTATATGTGAAAAGAAAACTACAGGGCACCATCCCTGGGGGTGCTCCGTGGCGAGGTTTTTTATTCTTGCTTGTGATTTATCCACTGTTCACGTTTTGTTTCCCACTTCCGATGCATACATGGCTTGGCAGTTTGGGCTGGACTTTTCCCATGAGGCACAGGGTCAAGACTGATTTGCATATGGCTAGGTCTAAACTGGGGTGGCATGGTGAGCAAAAGAACGATGGATTTAACCCAGATCTATTGACTGGGGGTGAATGTTTGATTTGCTCTGCATTCCGTCCATCATCTGTGTGTCTTTTGCTTTCTTGCCCTAAGTGTGCCGGGTATGCCCAGACGTGGGGATCACTGACATAATATTCAGTACAAAAATATCCAGAGTTAAAAAATATCCCCCTACACAAATATCGACACATAAATATCGATGTCAAAAATATCGACACCCTATCTTTAAAATGTAAAGTTTAAAAATATCGAAAAAAAATATCGATGTAAAAAATATCGTTTTTTTAAATATATATAAAAAATTATGTTAAATTAAATAATAAAATTAACTAAAAAAAAATTATTTAGATTTTAACAAATATAATAAATAAATGTAATTTAAAAAATGTAAATAAACATATATAAAATGCAATATATATACATATATTTACATTAAAAAAATTAATAAACTAAGAATTATAATTTATTTTAAAATGTTATAAATATTTATACATGTACAAATAAATATATATGAATACATACACCTATAACATAAAATATAATAAAAAAACATTATCTTTTAAATTAAAACATTAAAATATCTAATAATTTTAAACTTACATTTTGCACTCCATTGAGTGCAACAGTAGGGAAACTGTTGGATAGCATAGGGGTAAAATTATTATTCCCACTCCAGTGAGTGCAACAGTAGGGAAAGTGTTGGATAGCAAAGGGGAAAAAATTACTATTCCCACTACAGTGAGTGCAACAGTAGGGAAAGTGTTGGATAGCGGAGGGGAAACATTACTATTCCCACTCCAGTGACTGCAACAGTAGGGAAAATATTGGATAGCAGAGGGGCAAAAATTACTATTCCCACTCCAATTACTGCAACAGTAGGGAAAGTGTTCCATAGCGGAGAGGTAAACATTACTATTCCCACTCCACTGAGTGCAACAGTAGGGAAAGTGTTGGATAGCGGAAGGGTAAAAATTACTATTCCCATTCCAGTGAGTGCAACAGTAGGGAAAGTGTTGGATAGCGGAGGGGTAAAAATTACTATTCCCACTCCAGTGAGTGCAACAGTAGGGAAAGTGTTGGATAGCTGAGGGGTAAAAATTTACTATTCCCACTCCAGTGAGTGCAACAGTAGGGAAAGTGTTGCATAGCGGAGAGGTAAAAATTACTATTCCCACTCCAGTGAGTGCAACAGTAGGGAAAGTGTTCCATAGCGGAGAGGTAAAAATTACTATTCCCACTCCACTGAGTGCAACAGTAGGGAGAGTGTTGGATAGCGGAAGGGTAAAAATTACTATTCCCATTCCAGTGAATGCAACAGTAGGGAAAGTGTTGGATAGCGGAGGGGTAAAAATTACTATTCCCACTCCAGTGAGTGCAACAGTAGGGAAAGTGTTGGATAGCGGAGGGGTAAAAATTTACTATTCCCACTCCAGTGAGTGCAACAGTAGGGAAAGTGTTGCATAGCGGAGAGGTAAAAATTACTATTCCCACTCCAGTGAGTGCAACAGTAGGGAAAGTGTTGGATAGAGGAGTGGTAAAAATTACTATTCCAACTCAAGTGAGTGCAACAGTAGGGAAAGTGTTGGATAGCGGAGGGGTAAAAATTACTATTCCCACTCCAATTACTGCAACAGTAGGGAAAGTGTTCCATAGCGGAGAGGTAAAAATTACTATTCCCACTCCACTGAGTGCAACAATAGGGAAAGTGTTGGATAGCGGAAGGGTAAAAATTACTATTCCCATTCCAGTGAGTGCAACAGTAGGGAAAGTGTTGGATAGCGGAGGGGTAAAAATTACTATTCCTACTCCAGTGAGTGCAACAGTAGGGAAAGTGTTGGATAGCGGAGGGGTAAAAATTTACTATTCCCACTCCAGTGAGTGCAACAGTAGGGAAAGTGTTGCATAGCGGAGAGGTAAAAATTACTATTCCCACTCCAGTGAGTGCAACAGTAGGGAAAGTGTTCCATAGCGGAGTGGTAAAAATTACTATTCCCACTCAAGTGAGTGCAACAGTAGGGAAAGTGTTGGATAGCGGAGGGGTAAAAATTACTATTCCCACTCCAGTGAGTGCAACAGTAGGGAAAGTGTTGGATAGCGGAGGGGTAAAAATTATTATTCCCACTCCAGTGAGTGCAACAGTAGGGAAAGTGTTGGATAGCGGAGGGGTAAAAACTTACTATTCCCACTCCAGTGAGGGCAACAGAAGGGAAAATGTTGGATAGCGGAGGGGTACAAATTACTATTCCCACTGAAATCAATTCAAAATTTAAAAAATCAAAATATCAACTTCAATACAAAAGATGTTAAAAAACAAATAAAGAAAACATATATAAAAATATAATAAATGACAAAAGTTAGAAGCTTATTATAATGTTAAGAAAATTTGAAAATTACCTACAAAAAGTATTTTATACAAATTGTAAATATTTTTTACAAACAAATAACTATATTTATAGAAAGTAATTATAATCAAAAACATTAATTGTTACCTAAATTTAATATTTTTTATTTCCTACCCTATAACACCACACAATTCACAACACACATCTAAATAAAAAAAAGTGTACCTCCATAATTAACATAAATAATTATGAAATAAACAAATATTATCAATTATAAAACAAATTAAACCAGATAAAAATGAATTTACTCACCAAACGTTACCCCTATAAAACTAAAATCCACACACAAAATAAAAATAAACAATTACTATAAATATTTATCAATTAATAAATCAATATTAATGAGCAACTAATTATTAATTAATGAAACCTAAAATACTTTCCACCCTCTACCCCAATAAACACCAAAAGACATAAATAAAAATCATTACACAATTTACATAACTAATTTTACATTATTAAATTAATATCAATTAACAACAACTTATTAATGAATTTAAAAGAATTTACTTCCCACCCTTTACCACTATACACCCCAAAACTTACATCTCAAATGAATGACACATTTGCCATATTAAGGGGCCCATTACGATAACCGGCGGTAAAAAATCCGCCAACTACTATAGCCTGAAAAAACCGCCCGCCTGCACCATGGGAATACCGACCGAGCAATTATGATGTCGCGAAGCAACCTCCGCCTGCGGCGGTAAAAACACACAAAATTCCGCCCGTCCATGTCCGAGTAGAAGATTAACCGTCCGCCACGGACGCAATCCCGCCCGAAAACCCAAATCCGCCCGCTCTGACGACCGAGACAACGACCGTGAAATTATGATCTCCCCGACATGAGCGCGGAAAATTCACATTTTCCCCGCCCGCCACGGTTAACAACAGCGATGAATAACTGACACGGCGGAAGGCCTGGCGGACACGTCCGTGCACGGAAACCATTGGCGGGACAAAGAAATACACACAACATGGCCAACAAGTCCACACAGCAAACTACGCCAAAATACACAAACACAGAACACATCCCAATGACACATGCCCCCTGCCAAAACTAAAAAACTACAAATCCCAGGACAACAGACACAACACACCTGAAAACGACAGACCATCATGACACACCCACATAAGTTAGTACAAAAGCAGCCTCCTCACAGACCACAATCCCTTGCACGAGGACAAAGCGAAGACGCCATCAGACAACACAGAGAGACACAAAGGAAAGCAGCACACCACACGCACGCACACATCACACACATCACCACCACTACCACCACCACCATCACCACTGAAACAACGGCACCACGAACCCCCTGCACATCACACACCACACACCACACAACCACCACACCAGCTCAACAAATAGCAGACCACACACCATGGCAAGCCAAAGAATGCCAAAGTACACTGCCACTGAGTTGACGGTCATGGTCGATGAGATCATCAAGGTGCACCCACAAATCTATGGGAACCAGGTCCAACAGACACCAGTAGCCACCAGAAACAGAATGTGGAGAAGGATAGTGGACCAGGTGAATGCAGTTGGGAACGTGCCACGCAACCGGGGCAAAATCACAAAGAGGTGGCACGACCTGAAAAGCGTGGTCAGGAAGAAGGAGGCCAAGAATCGTGAGCTGGCTGCCACGACTGGCGGCGGAAATCCCGCGCTATTCAAGACCTTCAAGGCGTGGGAGGAGAAGGTGCGAGGCATTCTGCATCCGGAGAGTCTCACCGGAATACCAGGGGGAGTGGAGGCTGGTAAGTACAAACAAATGTATACCAGCACACCGCCATGTACTGTCATGCACTACCAGAATGCCATAGCACCGAGGGCCAAACACCCCCATGTCCAGTACCCAATACACAAGACATCTCTCACACATGCAACAGACACTCCCACACACTCAGCCCAAAGGTACCAACAAACAAAACCATGGGGGCATGTGTACAGTCAGCCAGCACCACAACTCCCACCAGGTCCCTCTGTACCCCAGATGTGCCGGAAGGAGCACTCCCCACACCCACACTCATGTGTCAGCCATAGCTGCACTAACCAACAAGTAACAGGTAAGTAGCCTTACCACAAACTCCGAGTATCAGAGGGGGGACTGCAGAAGTACAACCACCACCAGGCCCCTAGTCCTACAGCGCAGCAAGATGGAGCACTCCCCACACCCATGTGACAGCATTTGCAGTGCACACCTTCAACCGACAGGTAGATATGTTTCCCTACATGGAGGGGTGTCTGTGGATGGTAAGCCTTCACCACAACTCACAACACGGCCCCCACTGCCACAGACCAGCAAGATGGAGCACCCTCCCTCTCATGACCATGTGACAGCCATTGCATTGCTCCCTACAAACCAACAAGTAGGTAGACTACTGTACAGGGCGGGGTGTCTGTAGGCATGAGGACTGTACTACGACTAACATTTGGGACATGTCACGTAGCAGAGGAACAGGTAGCACTGCTCCCTGTCATAATCATGTGACTAATGTGCACACGGACATGAATTACAGAGTCATAGCCCACATGAGCCATCACAAATACACTAACACGTAAGGAGTCACGTCTGCATGCACAAGTCTCACTGGAGTACTGACCCACATGCCGTGCACTGTGCCAGTCATCACACACATCAGCAACACCATCGAAGTCTTGTCCATGTAGTCGTGTCTGCTTGTTCCGTTGACATCGTACAACATCACCCATGTAAGTCTATCTCGTCTCAATGTAACTGAGTGGAACCACAGTAATGTCACATACACCACTGGACCCATGAACCACACAGCTACACAATGCACATTCAATGTCTCATCCATCACATCTTCACAGCCCCAGTGTCATGAAAGGTATATCATCTAATCAGTTGTCCCATATACAGTAGTTCAGCAAAGATTCCTGCCGATGACCAATAATGTGTCTGTAGTGTCTGAAGCGCACGTCACACTGTGATTTACAACATACCTAATATAGTCAACACACCAAGAGCACTGCATTGCTGCACATGGCTGAGGGTAGCACGCACACAAAGGAATTGTCCCATCTGCAATACGTCGTGTGGCACACAACCATTACCCACTCACTACAATGCTTGCAGTGTAATGTCCCTAAATGATAACAGTGAGCAGATATGCTTGGTACGTCAGACATACACACACCTTTGTCTCTGCAGTGTCGTGTGGCCAAAACACATGTCCCCTCCTGCACCCTTATGTCACAGTATGTACCCCAAAACCATATTTCACCTCAAAAGCGTTGAGGGGGCTGTACCCCTTTTGCCATCTGCGTCCCTAAGCGTTCCATTTGAAACCCCAAAACCATATATCACCTCAAAAGCGTTGAGGGGGCTGTACCCCTTTTGCCATCTGCGTTCCTAAGCGTTCCATTTGAAACCCCAAAACCATATTGCACCTCAAAAGCATTGAGGGGGCTGTACCCCGTGTCCACCAAAGGCACAAAATGTAGGGGTACTGCAACACACACCGATTGGCTATCCAAATCCGTCCCATGCCATGTGCACCCATCACACCATTCCATTGCCTTGATCACGCACACACATTGTAGAGCCATACACACGCATCTGGGAAATCAGTGCACAACTGTGCACCAACTGTGAATGTCAGTCATCTAACACAAACCTTGCAAGGTGCAACACAATAACCTTTCGTCTCCGCCCCACAGGTGACGAACAGCATGATGCTGGAGAGGGAGACAGCAGTCATCACAGCCAGTCCACAAGCCCTCCACCCGGACTCACGGATGTGGAAGACCTGGACACCTCCTCGGACGAGGACTCCCGACCAGGCACATCTGGTGTGGCAGGGCCCAACCGCTCCCCAGGACCCCTCCTACCCACCAACCCATCTCCCAGGGCCGGTGACCAGTCCCAGGCCCCTGCTGCCACGGTCATTGCGGCCACCACCACCGCCGCAACCACCACCACCACCACCACCACCACCACCACCACCAGGGCCTCCCTGACCACTCAGACTGCGCAAGGGGTTGTACGCACGTCGACACCGACTCTGGGAGCCACAACGAGGCCCCGGGTGACCACTGTGGCGAGTGGGCAGGTCGGTGGCAGCAGTTCAGGTGGGAGGAGCAGGGTCAGGTCAACGCCATCAGAGCCTGGGAGCCAAGCCCTGCCGCAAATCGCAAGAGTCCTTGGGGCCTATGAAGAGGCCCAGGGACAATGGGCCCAGTCAGCTTCCGATACGCGGGAAGTCCTTGGGGTGTTGAGGTCCATGGTCGCCCATATGGGCCAATTCGTGACCCGTATGGGCAAACTTGTCGACCTCATGGGCCAGCTAGTGGTGGCGGTGAGGGCCCAATCAAGGCCAACCACACCACCTCTGACACCACCTTCTGGGGCGCAGGTCCGTGCAACATCCAGTTCCCTTGCGTACACAGCGAGTGGGCAATCCTCAGCCACCACCAGCAGCCCACAAACACAACCCCCCTCTCAAACGTGGAAGGGGGCGTCCGAAGAGGAAACAGGTGTCCAGAGATGACTTTGCACGCTCCAAACGCCAGTGAGACAGCCAGCCACGGTGGCCATCTACTGCATTCACTTGGACTACTATCCTACCCCACACTGCCATGTGAATGGCATGTGTCTGTCGGACTGTGGACCCAGAACAACATGGGTACACCTTGGCCATCACGCGGACATGTCCGTCAACTCATTGTTCCAGCATGCACCACTTTTGTCATCACCTTGCCCACAATCACATGTCACTGTTCAAAATAAATACACCTGGATCACATTCTGTTGTATCTGCTCTGTGTTTAATCAAGGATGTGCAACCGTCACCATGATCAGTAATGCATCAGGAGTGTGGTATGTCGATAGGCCAGGAGAGGCTGGAGGGACCTAGGGGTGAAAAACAGAACAAGAGTCCATTGAATGTGTGTGTCACACACTCATCACACAGTACTTGTCATCAAGTTCAAGCAATGTACACACATCTCACAGAGCAACAGGGCACAATGCCACAGCCACTGTCAGTGGCATACTACCCTGGACATGGACCATTGCCACACAGCACTCAGTGAACAATAGGCCGCCGTGACAATGCACACATACACCTACACAACTACAGCAACATCAGCCGACGTACATGGTCACTCACCGTCAAGTGAAGTAGCGGGCGATGAGCTGCTGACGCTCATTCACTGCTTCCTCCTCTCCACTGTCCTCGTCACTGGACACGGCCTGGTCTGCAGGCGGGGGTCCTGGCTGATCACCGTCATCCACTATCAGGGGGATCTGCCTGCGAATAGCGAGGTTGTGCAGCATGCAGCATGCCACAACTATCTGGCACACCTTCTGTGGGGAGTATGCCAGTGCACCCCCGGTGCGGTCCAGGCACCTGAATCTGGACTTCAGGAGTCCAAAAGTCCGCTCCACCACACGTCTGGTCCTCCCATGTGCCTCATTGTATCTGACATCAGCTGGTGTCCTGGGATTACGGAGTGGGCTCAGCAGCCAACGCCCGTTAGGATATGCTGAGTCACCTGGGTGTGAGAAACACAGAGAATCATTGCAATTCCAACAGGATACAAGACAGCATGTCACACCCAGCACGCTACACGAGTATGCATACTCACCAACAATCCATGCACGGTCCGGTTGAAGATTGGACACCAGTCGTGGGAGGATGCTGTGGCGCATGATGTGCGAGTCATGGGTGGAACCGGGAAACTTCGCACACACGTGCGTGATGATCATGTCCGCCAGGCACACCACTTGCACATTCAGGGAGTGGAAATGTTTCCGGTTCCTAAAGATGTGCTCCATGGCCTGTGGTGCAACAAGGCCAACATGTGTGCAATCAATTGCACCAACAACGTGGGGGATGCGTCCAAGTGCATAGAAAGCACCCTTCACTGCCGCCAAATCACGAGCCCTGGGGAATCGGATGTACCGGTTCCTGTACAGCATCATAGCTGACAGGACATCCCGTAGCACCATGCTGAACATGGGTTGGGACATTCCACCTCCACTGCCTACCGTGTGTTGGAAAGATCCGGTAGCGAAAAAATGCAGTGCAGCCATCACCTTAGCCGTGGGGGTGAATGCTGTTGGATACACCCTGCGAGGACGAAGGTGGGGTTCCAACATGGCACATAGGCGATGCAGGGTGGGTCGGTCCAGCCGGAATTTACGAATGACCTCCACATCCTCCATGTCTGACAGCAATTGGTAGGGGCGATGTATGTTTGGTCTCCTCCTAGGACAGATGGAAGTGGACACATGTCAATGCAACACACCACATGGCACATACACATACACATACCAAAAATTACTGGCAAAGCTATAGAATCACAGAACAGCTGACAAGTAGGGACAGCACAGCCACAATACTCTTACACAGGTCCCCTTACCAATAGCAATGGCTACTGACACAAACCATTGCCATGAGCATGCACATGGGGATTTAGGCCCTAATAGCTTGAAAGGCATCATGATGGTTTCAGACTGCATAGGTGGGAGGCGACAACACCACGGCAATATACCTAGCTGCTGTGCCAGACACAGCTACCGAGGCCGGGTGAGTATGGCACACACCAACGTACACAGGCTGAGCGGCCAAAACAAGTGGGTCCTGTTGCACAATGGGATATGAGACAGTCAATGATGTCCCTAGTCCACCCAATGTCCAGCACTGTACGTATCACACCTCCAACACACATTGACAGGTGTACACATTGACAACTCCATGACAACACAGCTGTGTGAATGCAAACACACATCACAAGTGACACGTAACGTTGCACGTGCCAAGTGGGAGATGTACATTGAGAAATATGGCATGTGTGTGCATATGCACATCCCATGCACCCATGCTAATGTGTACATGATGATGTGCCAACAGACATGTGGAGGCTGAGCACTGGCCGTCAATGCCAATGCACACAGCATGAAGTGGCCCTGTCCAGTGTGGACATGCTCCCACACACAAATCATGGCCACACCTGCAAATGCATGGCGCACCTTCAACTGTGGATTCCACATGGCACCAGCGGACTGTACCCGCCATGGACCAGGCCCTTGAGGCCAACTCCAATGGCCTTCGCGACTGCATCCTGCGTGTTCGACGATAGAGGTAAGCGTACCGGGACAGCTCGGTGCAGGCCAATGTGTGCATTTGAAGCAGGCAGACATGGTCCACCAATTGCAGCAGCTTGGACCCACTGGAACAGCCCCAGGGGGCTATATGAGTGTGGGAGGGATACAGGCATTACCACAGCTTACAGGGACTGCTGCCTGGCATCCCTCAACAACACCTGCCACTGCTGCCACATGTCCACCTACATGTCGACGACTCTGAAGATATGTCCAGGTCCACTCACCAGCGAGGAGCTGGAGATCATGGATTCCGAGCTCCACGCACACTGCCCAAGGCTATTCATAGCAAAACTTGTGTGTGTAAGACAACTACAGTGTGTGTGGGAGTGCATGTGGGGGACACACATGTCGTTGATCCGCAGCACTATGATTCTGAGCCTGTGGGGTTCCAACATGCACTGCTTACCATGCTAACTACAGGTGTAAGGGGTATGTAGGCTCTATGGCGCTTTCCCATGCATGTCCCTCACGAGTGGTGGTACATGGCATTTCCATGTCAGACATCCAGTCACGCAGCCACTTGGCAATGCAGGACTCAGGGCAGTCATTGCTTGTGTGAATGGCTGGCTGGGTCCCTGCTGGCCTTCTCAGTGGCAGCAGACCTGGGCTGCACATTGACCGCACAATCCTAGAAGGAGACAACACTGACTGTACAGTGGGTTACATGTGTCTTTTGTTCAGGTCTCTCCTGAAATGCACAAACTCAGCCCTGTCGATTGGACACACCATGCCTTGTGATAGGGATGTGTGTGAGAGATAGTGGCACTGAATGTGACCTCCATTGCGTGGTGAGCCATTCACAGGGCGAGTACGTTGAGGGCTGCGCAGTGTTGGACACAGTGAGTCCACCCACAAAGATGTGTTGCCTTGTGATCTATTTGTTGGTCCACCTGACAATGGACAGTAGATGTGGGCAGACTACACATTGCTCAATGTGCTGGCAACCTGCATGTGAATGGGATGGACAGGTACTGTGTACACACTCCCAGCAGCATGCATTCACGTGTGGTGTACACATGCTGTTGGGCCATGTCCGATTACTTCCTGGCTCTGTTGCACGTCTCTGAGTATTTGGGATGGGTCAGCAGCATGCCACTGTGATTGGTGGATGTGGGTGATGTTGAGAAGTGCATGAGTGACATTCCAAGGCTCTTGTGTACCATCCCTGCAGTTTGAAGTCCTCCAGCCCAAGGGCTTGTGATGAGGCATTGCATCCAAGTTGATGCCTCTGTGTATGTGTGACCGACAGTGCAGCCAATTCCACAAAGGGTGTGACGTCATCTGCCGGATGAGCTACTACGTGGCGAGAACGGATCGGGGGATGCCCCCTCGTATTGTCAGGTCAGCACGGCGCTGCATTTCACCAGTAATGGTCTGCATCTTGACAGTCACACAGCCTGTGCCGGATGCATGTTTGTAGGGGCATCAGCAGCAAGCAAGTGTACAGTAATGTGGGATGGTGTCTTCTGCGGTGAGAGGCAGCATGTGTCCACAGCCTAACCATTATCTGGGTGATGCGATGTATGTTGTGTATGCAGTGGGTTGTAAGTGTACTCTGTGCTGTGTGCACCTGACATGCATATGCGATTCCTGAGGGTCAAGATGTAATTTGAGCACTCTGCATTCTCAATGCACTCAGAGTCGTAGCCCTCAGGAACAACCTGTAGTGGCCTGGATTGGCAATTCACATGTATGTTTGAGGCACTGTGCCTACTCTGATTTCGTTCGGTCATATGTTTGCGATGCCTCAGCTCATATCTCTGGTGCTTACACATCCGGCACACTGTGCAACAGCAGTTATGCTCGTGTGAACGACAGGTGGATGGCATGGGCTCATGGCCATTGTGGCCCGTCATGTTGCAGTCTGTGTGAGTGGTTTCCCATTCTGCTCCATGCAGGTATGTCTTTGGCCTAATTACGTAGTGGTCATCATTGCCCCATCAGGACAGTGGGTATGCACACCGTGATTTGGGACTATGGTCGCAGGGTGACACAGGCCGGGTGTAGTGCTATGTGCACAACACATGTGCCACTTATTAGCGGCTTCAGTTACTGTACGCCAGCCATTACGTGTTGATTGTGGTGGCTGTATGCAATTGCACAGGTATCGTGCAACATGTGGATTGGTGGATGTTCTGTGCTGCTTCCCTTGCACATGTCTGTTTAATTGATGCCAGATGAGTGAGGCCACCTCGCTCTCTCTCATGTGGCATCTCCCGTGGGTGCTGAGGGACAGGGGACGGTCAACAGTGGTGTGGCATCGGATGTAGCAGCTGCACAGGTGCTGAGTGTGTCAGATGTGACCAGCGCCTCGGAGGGGCCAGACGTGTGCTGGATGAATTACAGGCCGAGACGGCAATTTCTGAGTCATCTGAGGACCGAGGTGATGCATCCATGTTTGCTAACACAGGGGACGTGGACTCTGGCTCCTCTTCAGCCACGCGGAGGCCAATGCCCGCCCTCCCATCTACTTCCACAGGTGCAACACGTGTCGGCACAGGGATGAAGGGTAGAGTTTCCTTCACACCAGGCACAGCTGCCCCTGCACATGTGACCCCTGCTGCCCTCAGTGCTGGGTCTGTTGAGCTCATGCGCCATCTCTGCGTGGGGCAGACAGCTCTCCTCAATAACGTCATTGCCCATGACATCACTTTGCCGCAGGTGACACAGTACATGGAGGGCCCACATGTACGCGTGGGTGGGCTACGCCAGACTGTCCAATGGTTGTCCCCCCCAGTCAAGGTGGTCCTTCAACTGGGCCAATATCAGGCTGACATTCCTGACCCTTTCTCCACCCCCTGGGCAGTGGCACATCTGACAACAGCAGGGCACGAGTCCTAAAATAAGGGGTGGGGGACGCTGACGTCACGACAGGAAGTGACATCACGGAAGGTGGCTTGCACCGTCTGACTCATTGCCTCCCCTCGCTCACCCCTTATATGCGATTGCATCGTAGAAGCCAGCGCGTGCACAAGCAGCTCCGATCTCGCCCCAGAGAGGCCAAAGAGTGAATGTGTGGGTCCATTTGCCCCAATTATCTGTCTCGCGGTAATATGAGTGGTGGGACGCCGTCCACCCGCGTGGTACCCCGACTCGATACCTGGACAACAGTGACAATGCATGACAGCCTCCGGAGTCCGGATACACCACATGCAACACACAGAGGCTGTGTCTGCCCTAGCGGGCCAGGCCGCAAACACAATCCCACACGTAAGGTTGACCCACCCCTGCGCGCATAGTCATTACAACCGCTGCCATTGACAAGGGACCCATGTGGTGGGACATGGGCCTCAGGGTGACGGGCCTCCGAGCCATCCCCCGCCAACGAGTGTCATGCATCTCACACATATCGCAAAGCCAATAGGACACTTTGCCTGCACACCAGGTCTCGAGTCAGGGTACCACGCGGGTGGACGGCGTCCCACCACTGATTTTACCGCGAGCCAGGGAACTGGTGCAAATGGACACACACATTCACTCTTTGGCCCCTCTGGTGCGAGCTCGGTGCTGCTTGTGCACGCGCTGGCTTCTCTGTTGCAATCGCATGTAAGTGGTGGGCGAAGGGAGGCAAAAGTCTGATGGTGCAAGCCACCTTTCGTGACGTCACTTCCTGTCGTGACGTCTGCGTCCCCCCACTACATATTTAGGACTTGTGCCCTGCTGCTCACTGAGAATGTGTTGCCTGCGAGATGTGACCAGGAGAAGGGCGCCATGAGCTCCCACCCACCAAGCTCCACTGCCATCCCGTGCCCTGGGTAGCCTGTGCAGGCGGACAATGTAGGGGGTACACCTGGTGGACAGGGGATGTGAGTGCCTTGGCAAGGGCCTGGCAGACGCACAGCAGTATCCAGCATGTCCCCAGAGGGAGGGCTAACGTCTACGCCTGATGCAGCATTGATCGTGTGCCCGCCTGTTGTGCCCACACGAGTTCACATTCATCTCCAGACAGGTGTGCTTTCCAAATACCCAACACAGTGGAAATATAGCCCTCCGGAATCCTCCCCACACAGTCTGTTTCAACAATGCATGTGTGCACCTACCCGTGCCACCCACCCACCTGGCCCAAGCGGAACTCCCGCTTCACATGACACATGTGTGTCTTCCACAGTTGTGCTTCTCTCTCAGGGGCGGACCTCCAACTGTCCCGTAGCACATAGACAGCACCGAGTTGAACGGGCCATCCTGTTTGAATGGTAGGGACACACACACATCTACCTGTGACACAGTGGTGGCTGTGATGGCTATTGTGCCTGCCATGGCAGTGTTGGTGGCCATGTCAGGGTACACTCACACACATTGCATACGCAGCTTTTCGTGTCACTACTCTGCACATCGGACTGGCCACTGTCCCTGGTGTTGAACAATTTTGCCGCCTGTCTATGTAATCTGTGACTGGATGCTGTTGTTCCTGTAGTCGGTTGTGTCTGTGTAGTTGCTGATTGCAGTTGTTACTGTGTGTGCATAGTTAAGTGAGGCACATGCCTTGTATGGTACATCAACAATTGCAATGTCTGGTGTCACATTCCAATGTGTTTTACACGTGGCTGGGACTTCACTTCTTTCAGACTCTGCCACTTGTGTGTGTGATGAAGAAGTTTTTTAGTGACACGGATTGTCTGCATGTATTTGCTTGAATTCCATGGTAAATGTCTACGTGTCATGTTTGCGTGCAAGCAAAGCACGGGGTGTGAGTCTGGCCACAGGATGACAGGTAGCATGTGCATAGTGTGCGGGTATGTGTGAGCTTACTTTCTGGGTGGCCAGCAGTGTAGGTGTATGTTAATCTTGTGATGAACATTGAGCCTGGGCACATGGGTTACTTTCAAAGTGTGCATTTGGGAAGTGTAGGTGTGTGTGGTGTGAAGTGTGTGACTTTGGGGTAGTGTTGGTGTGTGTGTGTGCACTCTGGCAATGTCGATTACACACATGTGTTACCCAGGGGCATGGTGGGTGTTTGTATCCGTGTTCAGGTCTGTGAATGTGAGCGCATGTGTGTATTGTATGTTGCACAGTGTGCAGTGTGTGGGTGTGTCCTTGCAGTTCAGGATGGCTCCTACTTAATATGTTTTGGCCATTGTGGGTCTGCAGGGTGTGTGACTGTCAAGATTGTGCCTGGTTTAATTAAGCATGTATGTGAGTTTCAGCAGTTCGTACTCACTGTGCGGACCTGCCCACCCACACTGATTTCCTGTGTGTGTTTTGACATGCATTGCTGTAGCATGCTTGTTGCGTGGGTCCTAATTTTGCTTGATGAGTGTGATGTCCGACTGTGAAGGTAATTATACACATATGTAGGACTGTGCTTTGAAGTGACCAGCCCGTCAGTGTTAATGTGATGATCTGTTGGGCCACGTCAGAGTCTGACAATCAAAGGCCCACGACCTGTAGTATTTCACTAGGTCCACTGTGGCGGCAACTCATATGCATTGACATCCAATGTCACTGGACTACATGGTCATCTCACGGCTCTCGTGTACTTCACACACTCTCATCCTCTCTCATTCGTACTTGTCTTCTGGAAATAATTCTACAGAGTCACATATTTGCTTCGAGGCATGTATTTGGACTTACTTCCTCTGTGATGCAGAATAGTGGACACTACTGGCAGCAAAATGCATGTGGAGGATATACTTAGCATGATTACACATACGAAAGGGGGTACAGGTAGATGTAATTAGTTGTTGACTGTGGAATGGAGGCTTCAGGGTTACAGCTGCCTTGCCCTTTCTATGCTACAGTACATTTGCTGATTACTGATGGTCTCTGGGCTTTGACACAGACAGTATTCATTCAGCCTACCAGACAGCTTGACATCATAGGGACAGTTCATCTCAGTTCCATGGTACCGGTTTAATACAATAGTGACTCCGACACACCTGCGTCAGAGGTGACATCAGGGCATGTGCCCACCTGCATGCAGCAGCGTCTCACCAGTTGTTGCAATGTGGTGGCTACTGAACATGACACTGTTACTAGGGCCATGTTGTAGGGGGTTGCATTTGTTGTCCATGCAAAAGTCCTGGCACGGAAGTACAGACAAAGGTGAGGTGACAGTTCGCACGTACTACAGCAGACAGATAAGTGTGCACTGACAGGTGCATGTGTCCAGGTGCGCAGAATACATATTATGGCATAGTTGTTCGTGCTGTATTGCCCATGTGGTTACTGTACACAAGTCCCATACCTCTGCCTCCCCCTGTTCATGCAGAGACACGGGATATGGTGGGGAACAGGGTGCATGTCCCGGAAATGTCAGTTGTCATGGCAGTGGAGTTGATGGTAAGGTGTTAGTTGCAGATTATATGGTATAGTTCTTGTACAGCTACCTGCCCACTCCGTGCGAAAGCCAAGCATGGGTACGGTGTTGTACATCTATGTTCAATTGGGGATATTGAGTCGGGGACCCATGAATTGACAAGTTGACGTGTATGCGATACCTTCCAGCAGGGTATCCATCCCATTGATGGTGAACATGGATGTCATCCAATGAAGCGGATGGTGGGTGGCAACGTGTTCGTCGTAAGTTGTCCCTTGTAGAATCCTGATGGGACATGTTGGATGACATTCGATGAAACTGTGATCCAGAAGACGTTCTGTGGAGGCACACTGGTCCCATTGCAGTGTGTCCCCGATTGCAGCCACAAACGCCATGCCCCCATACACTGAACAGATCCTGTCGTGGTCGTCCAGGGGTGCAAACAAGTGTACCAAGTCCGCCTTTGGACATGCCGGGTTGGAGAGACATAAATCCACAGGCCAGTGGAACGGACACCTCCGACAGTAGAATACGGGGATGACGCAGCTGAACATTGCAATGCGGTAAGTTACTCGGTAACTTACATTCAGCATTGCCAGATTTGAGCAGCCCACTATGTGTAGCATGCTGTCACTGTACAGCTTGATCTGTCCGGCGTAGTTGAGGGTCAGTGGTGCAACAGCCATTTTGCTACAGGGTGATGTGATGGCGTGCTCCGTCTGCCTGAGCAGTCAGCAGAGTGCAGCCTCCGACGATGCTGGGAATTCTGGAATGGATGTACGGCGGATGGACTTGGGGTATAGCTTGGGCGGAGGACACAGTCCCTCATCCCACATGCTTCTATGAATAGTCAAGGCCAGTGGTGTGTGACTCTTTCCACATTACTTTCATTTGGTCCACATGGAGGAGTGGTATTATTGCATTTTGTGGTGTTATCTTTCTTTCATGTTGTGCGCTATCTGCCAGTGGACGTTTTACTCTGCATGGCTATGTTTTGCTTCTTGTTGGTACAATGGCTCCATTCTCCAGCATAATTTGTTGCAATGTTATTTCGGAGCAGGAATGGAAGGCCATTCAGTGCTATCTGCTCTCCCGTGTGTGGGCGGGACACTCCGTTGCCGCTGTACATTGCGGCTTCTGTGTGGGTGTAGTGATTGGGCACACCTGTTCTCAGGCAGCAGGGTTTTTCTATTTTGTACATTGCATGTGTTGTTATTGCGAGCAGGATGGTTTTGGTATTTCTTGTTGAGACTGGCGTGCCTTTTCCGGACATTGTCGATATTCTGCGCTGTTATGTGGTAGCCGCCGTGTGATTATCCATGTTTTACATACAAGGGTGTGTCCTATTTTGCATTCACATTACTCCCCTGTTCGGGACACTTGTGTGACGTCAAGTTGACAACTGTGAGTTGTCGGTTGGGGACATGACTGATGCAGGAAGGCCACGTGACATGTGCCTTCAGGGTGGGGCTGGTGTGTGGGGTGTGTAGTTGTGGCCCTGTGGTGTTTGTGTGCAGCCCAATTATGGCGCAGTCGTTGGCCACTGTGTTGTGCGCATGTGTGCCTGCGTCATCGCCGCTACGCTGCGGTGCCGTGACGGGACGTCACTTCCTGGGCCCGGGTCGTGGGTGCCCAGGATGTTGCGAGTTGTTTATTTTTGACAGGTGGGACATGTGTGGGTACAGTGGTGGATGTGTCCTGTCCACACAGGGGTGTCTGGGGGGCCATGTACAGTTTTCCCGCCCTTGCACTGTGTGCATTGTTTTCATACCCTTGTTGTGTGTCTGACTACCTGCGTCGTCGTGGTGCGTTCACTCCTAGGTGGTGCATCAGGTAGAGCATGGGGATGGCCTGGAGTGCAGGATTCATCTCTGGGTGGTCCGCCTTTTTAGTCTCCGTCCAGAACAGTCGAGTTTCCGCCTTGGTATCTCGTGCGGTGTCTCTTAGCCGGTGGGGCTGTTTGGTTGTGGCATCGTAATTTGTACGCCGGGCGGTACGTCATTTCGTCGGACGGTGTGTCTCCATTGGCTCGCGCCGCTACGTAGACTGGCGCACTTTGATGGCGGGCGGCGCCGCAGGCTTGCGGGCGGTGTTTGCCTGACTAATCACATCCTAATTTGGCGGGCGTGTGGCCCGTTGCTGGCGGACGGTTACTAGCGGTTTTTGCCTCCGTCAGCACGGCGGTCGTGCTTCCGCCCGACATCGTAATGGACCCCTTAATGTTTAATTAATTAATAACAATTAATTAACAATTAATTATTAATTATAAATAAATAAGGGGTCGATTACGATGTCAGTCGGAAAAACATACCGACCGCCATGGTAGCGGCAAAAAAACGCCCGCATGGCCACCGGGAAAACGCCGCACACATTACGATGAACCGCCACAATAATCCGTCCGCGGCGGCGGGAGACAACGAAAACCGCCCGCACACGCCGGACCAGCTCAAAATCCGACCGCAACGGCCGGATACTCAGCGGAAAAGCCAAGAACCGCCGCCATGCACACGGAGTAACCGCCCGTGACATTATGACATCCCCGCTACCACCATGGTACCCACCTATGAATCCGACCGCATCGTGCGCGAACAGTGACGAATCCGATAGGCGGCGGAAGGGCCGCAGCATAGCCACCGCTGCCGAGGAACCGCTGCGGAGGAACCGCAAAAAAAATGGCGGACGTTGAAAAAAAAAGAAAAAAAGAAACCAATGCACACACTGAAGTAGACCTGTCCCAACACAAACCAAAAGTGCCCAATGACAACAGCCCCAGAAATTCAAAATAACCAATCACAGGACAACACACACAACACACCTGACAGCAACATACCAGCTTGCCACACCCCCCATAGCCGAGCATAAAACCAGCCCCTCCCTGACCACAATCCTTTGCTACACTCCACAACTGAAGGTCCCAACCCCAGAGAACAAAGGAGAGGCAAACCTGCACACAGCACCACCACAACACACACACCACCTACACCACCCACAACACCCTCAACACCCACACAACTGCACCACAGAACATCTGCACAGCACACACCATGGCACCACACAAAATGCCAAAATTCACTGATGCAGAGCTTGCAGTCATGGTAGATGAGATAATAAGAGTTGAACCACAACTCTATGGCAACATGGTCCAACACACCCCATTAGCCACAAGAACCCAAATGTGGGTGAGGATAGTCAATAAGGTCAATGCAGTAGGGACCACCCCCGCAACAAGCAGGAAATACAGAAGCGGTGGCATGACCTGAAGACCGTGGTGAAGAGGAAGAGGGCCAAGAACCGTCAGCTGGCTGACGGGACTGGTGGAGGCACTCCCATCCCACCCAAACCATACAGTCCGTGGGAGGAGAAGGTCCTTGGAATCCTACATCCAGAGAGTCTTGAAGGAATCCGCGGGGACTGGAAGCTGGTAAGTACAAACCAATGTATAACATCACATTGCCATGTACCGTCTTGCACAAATTCAAACCTACAACCCCTAGGCCAAAGGACATTCGTCTGACCCACAATACCCAAAACAGGTCACACAGATGTAAGCACCACTCAACCTGAAAAAGCACAAAGCTAAACAAAACCAACTGGGATGCATGTGTACAGACAAAAAGCACTACAACACACACCAGGCCCCCATCTCCCACCCCTCAGCAGGATGGAGCACCACACCCAGAAGCATGTGTCAGCCATTGAACGCTCCCCCACCACCTAACAGGTAGGTAGCCATCTTCACAGGGTTGGGGAATGTGTATCTGGAGGCAGCACTACAACTCCCAACAGGCCCCCTCTCCCACCCCTCAGCAGGATGGAGCACCCCACCCAGAAGCATGTGTCAGCCATTGAACGCTCCCCCACCACCTAACAGGTAGGTAGCCATCTTCACAGGGTTGGGGAATGTGTATCTGGAGGCAGCACTACAACTCCCAACAGGCCCCCTCTCCCACCCCTCAGCAGGATGGAGCACCCCACCCAGAAGCATGTGTCAGCCATTGAACGCTCCCCCACCACCTAACAGGTAGGTAGCCATCTTCACAGGGTTGGGGAATGTGTATCTGGAGGCAGCACTACAACTCCCAACAGGCCCCCTCTCCCACCCCTCAGCAGGATGGAGCACCCCACCCAGAAGCATGTGTCAGCCATTGAACGCTCCCCCACCACCTAACAGGTAGGTAGCCATCTTCACAGGGTTGGGGAATGTGTATCTGGAGGCAGCACTACAACTCCCAACAGGCCCCCTCTCCCACCCCTCAGCAGGATGGAGCACCCCACCCAGAAGCATGTGTCAGCCATTGAACGCTCCCCCACCACCTAACAGGTAGGTAGCCATCTTCACAGGGATGGGGAATGTGTATCTGGAGGCAGCACTACAACACACAACAGGCCCCCTCTCCCACCCCTCAGCAGGATGGAGCACCCCACCCAGAAGCATGTGTCAGCCATTGAACGCTCCCCCACCACCTAACAGGTAGGTAGCCATCTTCACAGGGTTGGGGAATGTGTATCTGGAGGCAGCACTACAACTCCCAACAGGCCCCCTCTCCCACCCCTCAGCAGGATGGAGCACCCCATCCAGAAGCATGTGTCAGCCATTGAACGCTCCCCCACCACCTAACAGGTAGGTAGCCATCTTCACAGGGATGGGGAATGTGTATCTGGAGGCAGCACTACAACACACAACAGGCCCCCTCTCCCACCCTCAGCAGGATGGGGCACCCCACCCAGAAGCATGTGTCTGTAAGTAAAAACCAAAGTGACACTGCACAGGTAATCAGACAGTGCATGCACACCACCATCACTCAACAAAAGCATTGGGAGACATGACAACATGAGGCTCTACTTCACCCAAAAATAGAAAAGTAAAGCACAGCCATTGACAGGATGCAGACAGCTCAGCGTACGTAACTGTGACAGAAACAGAACTGTGACTCTCAACAAATATGTCCAAGAAAACGGGCCTCTGACATGCATCACCCAGACTTCCCTCTGTAGCGTACATGGGTGCTGATCATGAAGGACCATGGGAAAACCAAACTAGCATGGTCTGCTGTATAAAGAAATACAAGCACAGGACATGTCAACGGTATGCATGTGATGACAATGGCTAGTCCATGCACACAGGTAATGTCTGCCAGGCAGAGTGATCAGCAAAGATGCTGAACATCAACTTGTAGTCATGCCAGTTGTCAGATGACAACCTCACATTGAAATCACCAATACTAGACGTGTGGCATGCTAACCAATCACAGGTCACACCATTGTGAAATGATGAATGTAACTCCACTTCATGGCATGAGGCACATCACTGTGCAGACATACAATGTGTGAAAAAGGCAACTGTGTGTAGCATAACATGTAAATAAGAGACATCAAACACAGCAACCCTGAGGTGTGTAAGGCAATTACCATCTACTTCCTGTCCCACAGGTGACCAACAACTGACTGCAGAGGACGACAACCTCAACCAGCACAGCCAGTCACCAGCTCCCGAACATCTCCCCTCGGATGCAGACTCCCTGGATAATGAGGAGGAGGAGGACCAACCCGGACCATCTGGTGTGGCAGGGCGGAATGTGTCCCAGGACCCCACAGCCCCACCACCCTCAGCAACAACAACAACGCAGAGCCCTGCTGCAACGACCTGTGCCACCACCACCACCTCCACCACCACTACCACTGCTGCCTGCAACACTCGCCCTGCTCCACAGGCCAACCAGATCACAACAACTGCGGAGGCACGGGAGAGTAGGCCGGTGCCCACAGGAGGGAGGCAACAGGGCCGTGACAGCAGGCCAGGTGTGAGGACAAGGCTGACCCAAAGGGAAGAAGACCCTGCCACAGAATCACTGGCACACATTCACAGAGTTGTGGGGGCCTATGAACACGCCCAGGGACAGTTGAGGCAGGCTCAGCAGGATGCCCGTGAGCAACAACAGATGCTGCGCTCAATTGACAACCGCATGGGCCAACTCGTGGCCTGCATGGGCCAAATCAGGGACCTCCTGGGCCAGCTAGTGGAGGTCCTCAGGGACAGGCATGCGGCACCGCCAACACCGACAGCTCCCTCCGTTGTGCCGCAGGATGACAGACCCCCACCCTCCCCTGCGTCCAGCGAGCATGGGGACTCATCAGACACCACTGGCCATGCACCTGTGTCCCCCTGCCAAAAGAGCAAGGGGCCGCCCGAAAAATCATTGGGAGCATCCCGTGGCAAAGCACCTGGCAAAAGCCAGTCAAGTAGCCAGCCATGATGGCACCCTCTTCACCCTGCTGTGTACCCTGCAGACTGTCCCCACACACAATGGCGTGGGAATGGCAAATGACTGTTGGACTGTGTTGCCATACTGATCTAGTGTATACTCTATTGTCTCATCTACCATCACTGACAAATCTGTTATTCACCATTCACAAATCTGTCAATATCCACATCTACATCACATGTATCCACTGTAAATAAACACTAATAACGCACCAATTTAGTTGTCACTGTTCCATGTTCATCACAGTATGTTAACTCACACCCATGATTACAATGTCACAGGAGCAGGGATACTCCGCAGGCAAGTAGAGGCTGAAGGGACCTAGGAAAACACAACAGAACATCAGTTGCTACTCAGGTGGTGGACTAACAACCATCACACAACACAGCACATCAAGGTATGACAATCTGCACATGTCACAAGGAGCAACTGTACCAACATAGACATCAAGTAGCTGTGTCAAAAGATCCCTTGCCATACAAACCTGCAGCCAGCACTGACTCAGCAACATGCTGTAGTCACAAAACTCACATACACATATTCACCAAGCACAACATCATCAGACAACAGCCAGTATTGACATTGCCACTGACCATCAAGTGAAGTAGTTGTTGATGAGCTGCTGACGCTGTCCAACACCTTCCTCCTCTCCACTATCCTCGTCACTTGACGTTTGGGTGTTTGCAGGTGGGGGCTGTGGCTGGTCATCATCATCCTGGATTAAGGGGATCCCCTTCCGCACGGCCAGGTTGTGTAGCATGCAGCATGCTACCACTATCTGACACACCTTGACGGGTGAGTACTGCAGAGCCCCTCCGGTCTTGTCGAGGCATCAAAAACGCGATTTCAGGAGTCCAAATGTTCGCTCAATGACCCGACGTGTCCTCCCATGGGCATTGTTGTAGCGCACTTCAGCTGGTGTCCTGGGATTGCGAAGTGGACTCAGCAACCAAGGTCCGTTGGGATATGCAGAGTCACCTAAGTGTGAAAGACACATACAGATTGAGTGTCTGACATGTGTCCGAGGACAGCATGGCACACAAACAGCACACGACTCGACCCTTTGTACTCACCCACAATCCATGCCCGCTCCGGCGCCAGATTGGCCATCAGCTGTGGTAAAATGCTGTTGCGCATTATGTGTGAATCGTGGGCTGAACCTGGAAACTTTGCACAGACGTGTGAGATGACCATATCTGCCTGGCACACCACCTGCACATTGATGGAATGATAATGTTTCCTATTTCGGTAAATATGCTCCCGTGCTTGGGGTGGAATCAGGGAAACATGTGTGCCATCTATTGCACCAACTACATTAGGAACGTGTCCAAGTGCATAAAATTTGCCCTTCACATCCGCCAACTCATGCCGCCTGGGGAAATGTATGAATTGGTCCCTGTGTTGCATCATAGCCAACAGGACATCACGTAGCACCATGCTGAATGTTGGTTGGGACATCCCCCTGCAATGCCCACAGTTTGCTGGAAGGATCCCGTAGCCACGAAATGTAGGAATGCCATCACCTTTGCCGTTGGCGTGAGTGCTGTTGGGTATGTCCTGCGTGGAAGCAGGTGTGGCTCCAATAGTGCACAAAGTTCCAGGAGGTTTGTCCGATCCAGACGGAATCGCCTTATGATGTCGGTATCCTCCATGTTAGCCAGCAGGGTGAAGGTACGAAACACATTAGGTCGCCTCCTAGGTGAGATGAAAGGGGACACGTCATAGCAACATAAATTAGGATGTGCACAAATTCATAAAGTCTGTCCTGTCACAGCACTAACATTGACTGTCATCCCTGAAAGCACACAGTGCAATTCAGTGTTGTCCCAACATGAGACAGATTAATTGTACAACTGTCATGGATGTGCACAGTCAGTAGACACAATACGAACACTGTCTATGTGAATGCCAAGAGTCACATATCGAGCTGAGGTGGACTCAGCCTTGGGTGTACATGACACAGGACATGTGTGAAGCAGAGACAATGCTGGCTTCCACGTTGCTGCTGTACCTGCCACACCTCCTTGGCCAATAATTGCAGGGGACACATCAACAACACAATGTGGATTGATCATTGGGATTGTCTTTGTACTCAGTGCCACTTCGAACACACTCAAATTCAATGACATTCACATCCCAAACCCATACATGTGCCAATGTCATCAGTACACAGGCGATATCTGCTGCTGACTTGAATACAAAGTCGGACAGTGACAGATGATGTCACGCCTGTGCAGAGTATGTGTACCACTGTAACAGGCCACCATTACCCCACTGCCCAATACTCTCTACAAGCACACAGATAGCCAATGTGGCACACATTAACAATAGATGAGGGACGTGATCAGCAGGGCCTGTATGCACCCTTAATCTTCCCCCATTTTGGACATTTACATGCAGCATCAAGGAGGGACTGCCCAAGGACACATGTGCACCACAACACATACCATGGTGATACACATCCAGCTGTTTCAAGACACAACAGTGCCACAACACAAACATACAACACTACATGGACAATGCCAAGCCAGTATGCCAACAAGTCTACGCATGAACAGACTGTATGCATTACATATGGACAACTGGCTCAGACACCTGACAACAGTGGATGTAATTTTACACCACATGTCCCAAGGGACATGCATCCTGACCCTCATTCCACACAGGCTGTCAGGCCCAACACAGCATACAATCAATATCACACATCTAACAAACATGCTGGCTGTGCATGAGTAGTGGGACACTGGTACCTCACATTGACCAAATGTCGGAGTTGGATGAGTGTCACAGGCACAACAGACAAGGTACATCTCACCTGTCTTGGGTGCCCACACCATCCTGATACACCAGCAGATGTGATCCACCCACACAGTGCTGGAATAGATGGTGAGCAAGGATGGCTAGCACCCCATAGCATGCACATACACTAGTGTTGGTGGCAACACACTGCACACGTGTGCCACTTGTGCTGACCATCCAACATTGCAGACAATTCCCGCTAATCAGTGCACACACATTGCACGGGCAAAACTGGACACCCATAGCCTGTGGACAAATGTCGCATACTATATTCCATACAGTTAGCACAATCCACAACCGTGCATGCAGTCCATCTGCCAACGCAACATTCCTGATGTGAACAATGGACATGCACTGGTGGCAGGTGAGTAGCACCGGAACACAGCACAACACTCAAAAACATAGTGTAGCTAAGCACCATTGTTGAAATGTACATGTCACTGATTCACATACAACAGTCCAAACAACATGAGCACAGACCTGACACTACCACATAGGTCCCTGTGGTTACAGGTGGCAGACATGTAGCAAAGACATCTGCTCTGGCCGTCTACCCAAGTGACAAACAATAATAATGCAACGGATGCCAGGTGTGGTGCTGAAGTACTCGTCATCCTTTAGCAGGTCGAGCCCCCCTGTACATGTGGACATACACTGCAGGAGTTGCCAGTGTGTACAAAGACATAACATGCGGCATGTAATTGGTCTTAGCAATAACACAACAGGGTGACATCTGTTTCCAATGATGACAGTCATGCTGAATGAATGAGTTCATCTGGGTTTTCAGTGTAACACATGGGCTCAGGTGTGAGATAGTGGTCAGCATGGGTGGCAGATACGACATTGTGTGTAAATATTGATCGACATAATGGAGTACAGTGTTCCATTTGGTGTGAGACGTTACACAGTGGCTGACATTTGTGACAGGAGACCATATCAATGTTATCCAGTGCCATGTGCCACTGTATGTATCCACTGTGTGTAGCACAGTAATGACCATTGATCCACACACAACAAGAACTGTCCGTAGGTGCCTTAAACGTGCCCCATAAACACAATGACGCACAGAGTGTACGATGTGGTGCTGCATATTCCCCATAGCGGACGCACATACTGTCCGTGAATTGGGTGGCGGAGCATGCCAACCACCATTTGTACCTGTGTCGATGCCCACCACTGACGCAAGTGTGTCATGTGCTGCACATGACACATTGGTGTTAGTGATGGCCCTCCACATAGCTGCAGATGGCGCTTGTCATGCTCCACCAGCCACATCCCGGTCACCCATGTCACTCTATGGCAATCAAACAGCGGTAGCGCCGGCCAGGACCCCACGGTGTGTCACCGCCATGAACCATGCCCTTGCAGCCAATGGGGACCGCTATCGCAGTGGCATGATGCAGATTCAAAAGTCGCGGTAGGCGTGCTCCGCCCCCAGCGGATGCGGAGATAGGATGCATTTGTAAGATGCACCACCGCGGTAGCGCCGGCCAGGACCCCGCGGTGTGTCACCGCCATGAACCATGCCCTTGCAGCCAATGGGGACCGCTATCGCAGTGGCATGATGCAGATTCAAAAATCGCGGTAGGCGTGCTCCGCCCCCAGCGGATGCGGAGATAGGATGCATTTGTAAGATGCACCACCGCGGTAGCGCCGGCCAGGACCCCGCAGTGTGTCACCGCCATGAACCATGCCCTTGCAGCCAATGGGGACCGCTATCGCGGTGGCATGATGCAGATTCAAAAATCGCGGTAGGCGTGCTCTGCCCCCGTGGAGGCGGTCATTGGATGCTTTTGAAGAAGGCTGACCTGGAACACCAATGGCAGAAGACTATGACCACTGAAACGAGTCCAGGGCCCTATATATGTGTGGAAGGGAGCACCACATTTCCACTGCTCACAGAGCCTGCTGCCTGGGACCCCTCACCTGCTGCTGCCTCCAGGGACTGCTGCCTGAGACCCCTCACCTGCTGCTGCCTCCAGGGACTGCTGCCTGAGACCCCTCACCTGCTGCTGCCTCCAGGGACTGCTGCCTGAGACCCCTCACCTGCTGCTGCCTCCTGGGACTGCTGCCTGAGACCCCTCACCTGCTGCTGCCTCCAGGGACTGCTGCCTGAGACCCCTCACCTGCTGCTGCCTCCAGGGACTGCTGCCTGGGACCCCTCACCTGCTGCTGCCTCCAGGGACTGCTGCCTGGGACCCCTCACCGCCCACTGCCGCTGCTGACATCTCATGTCCACAGTGATGGCTAGGACGGAGAAGATCCGTGCCAGTCCATTTACAAGCGAGGAGCTGGATGTCCTGGTGGACGAGGTGCTGACACAGTACCCACGGCTATATGGTGGCCCAAATGTTGTGGTAAGTCTCCAACAGTGGGGGTGTGAGTGCAAGGGGGGCACACATGTAGTCGATCAGATGGTGTATGTGCCTGAGAGTGTGGGGTTGTGTAATGCACTGGCTGACATGCTGTTTCCTAGTTGTTAAGGGGGTGTATGCAACCCACACATTCAATGCATGGACATGAAGGGTGGATGGACATGTGTTGTGTACACATCCATATGGTGTGACAGCTATCTGGTGATGCATGTTTCTGGACAGTTATTGTTCATGTGACTGTTTGTGTGGGTCCTCGTTGTCCATCTCTGTGTGATTCTACCTGGCATGGACTGTCCATGCCCAATGTGTCAAGGACACATCACTGACTGTACAGAGTGTGATACGTGTGTGGTTGGCATGAGTGTACATCAATGACCCATATCTGCCGTCGTGGAGATGAGTCCGTGTCATGCCACTGTTCAGAGAGAGAGGTTTTACCATGAGAGTGTGTCACTGATGTTTTCCCCTCTTGTCTCCCACACCTGCAGCTCAAGGTACACCAGCGTAAGGCCGTGTGGAGGTCCATTGCAAGCAAGGTGCGGGCTCTGGGAGTGTCGAACCGCCGGCGCACCCACTGCCACAAGAGGTGGGACGACATATCACGACTGGCAAAGAACGTTGCCGAGATGACACTGGGGATACTCCCTCGCAGTGGCAGGTTGTCACGACGCACCTTGACACCACTGATGTGCCGCATCTTGGCTGTGACACAGCCTGAGCTGGACACACGTTTGAAGGAGCATCAACAGCAAGCTAGGGGTGAGTATTCTGTGAAGGTTGATTTTGTCTGTGAGTGGCTGCATGTGTACCATGCCTGTACCTGCGCTGGTGTACGTGATGTGGTTACTGTGATGCAGTGGGTTGTAAGTGGCCCCTGTGCTGGGTGTGGCAGTCACGGATATTACATACATGCACTTACTGATGTTTTTCCAATCCTGGGAATTTCAATGGCATTGTGGGTGGTGTGCTGCAGGCCTGGTCCATTGGTGTTAGTGTTTGTACGCCCCAACATGCATGATGTTGTGCTGTCTGCCCATCACATGGCTCAGCTGTGCCGTGTTTAGATGTTTGTACGCACTGTTTGAGGTAGTGATGTGTGTCTGCATGGTGAGATTGCACGGGGTGGCCTGCAACATGTAGACTTTGTCATCCTCAGTGTTGCTTTGCTTGAATATGTTTGTCCTGTTGCTGTCACTTTGCTGACCCTACATGTCTCTCTGTTATGCAGCATCTCCCGTGGGCACGGAGGGACAGGGGACGGACACCAGTGGTGGTGAAACAAGCACAACAGCTGCACAGGATCCCAGTGACACAGAGGTGACCAGCGCCTCGGAGGGGGATAGGAGTATGCTGGAGGAATCACAGCCCGAGACGCAAAGTTCAACATCATCTGATGACGGCGGTGGCGCAGACATCTTGGAGGACACAGGGAACGGAGAGTCTGCTACATCTTCCAGCACACAGCGTGCAGTGCCCACCCTCCCAGCCACTTCCTCTGTTGCTGCCCGTGTTCGCACCACAAAGAGGGGAAGGGTGTCCTTCATTCCAGGCACCGCTGCCCCTGCCCGTGCCATCAGTGCAGAGTGTGTGGACCTTATGCGCCAGCTGTGTGTGGGGCAGACAGGGCTCCTCAATGCATTGTCAGACCACGACCGCAAATTGGCACAGGTGTTAGCTTTCATGGTGGGCATCCATTCAGACGTGGGTGGGCTGCACCGCACTGTCCAGACAATGTCCTCCACAATGGCGGCTGCTCTTCAACTGGCTCAATCTCGTAGTCCAATTCCAGTCACTTTGTCCACCCCCATGCCAGTGGCGACGTCTGACGATGGTGACCACGCTTCACACACCTCAACCTCACGATACTGCACACGTAGCACACAGCAGCAGCAGCCCAAGCGGTCAAGGTCACAGACACCTTCCCCTACAAAGAGAAAAACAACCCCAGAGCGCAAAGGGAAGAGCCCGTCAGGCGTTGCAAAGGCACATGATTCAAGGAGGAAGTACTCAGGGTCACAAGCCTCAGAGCAATCCCCGGCCACAGACTCTGTGGTCCCAAAAACGCTCTCGCAAAGGCATGCAGACAATCTCCATGCCCACTGTGAAGGTGGGGCCTGGCAAGGCTACACATAGTAAGGTATCCAAGGCTGTTTCACCAACTACCTCTACTCCCATTCCAAGTCCAGTGAAGCAGGGACAGGAGGGCACTGTAGGGGGCACACAGGGTAAAGAGGGGATGGAGGGGCAGAGGCAATGCCAGGCTAAGCGTCCTTCTGGATCCAGCACATCCCCAAAGGGAGGTCCAGCGTGTGCACCTGCGGCAGCCTTGGTGCTGAGTGTGCCGCTTGTATCCACACCACTTCCCATTGATACGAAGACAGGCAAGCCATTTAGAATCCCCAAGAAGTGGAAAGGCACCCCTCCACTGTCTCCCTCCCACACTGTGTCCCACGTCGGCCTGAGTCCACCTCCACGTGCCACTACATCACCTGGTCCAAGCAGCCCTCCAGCGTCCAAGGCCACTGATAGCTCTTCCTCAGCTGGGCGTCTCACTCCCCAGTCAAGTGGTCCAACTGTGCCCGACACAGTCAGCTCCCAGTCAGACTGACAGCCAGCTCTGAATGTTGATCAATGTCACAGACCTGTCTCTCCCACACCGGTACCTGTGCTGCCCATCGTGTCACACCAGACTGTGTTGCTGACCATGGCGGAGTTTGGTGACACACATTCCCTGTGCAGCTTCTCATTGTCTCTGTCTGCACCTTGGACTGGCCACTGGCCTTGCAGTTTGCCCCCTGCCTGTGCAGCTTCTCATTGTCTCTGTCTGCACCTTGGACTGGCCACTGGCCTTGCAGTTTGCCCCCTGCCTGTGCAGCTTCTCATTGTCTCTGTCTGCACCTTGGACTGGCCACTGGCCTTGCAGTTTGCCCCCTGCCTGTGCAGCTTCTCATGTTCAGGCTCTGCATCTTGTGCCTTGGTCCTGTCTGATATTGTTTCCTATCAGTGCTATTTGTGAATAAAAACAGTTGCTCATGTTGTCAGTTGTGTCATTGTCCTTACTGAATAAGGCTTTTCCTGTATGTCTCACATTTACTGTGCCACATGCTCTGTGTGCCACTTCAACTGTGCCACTGGCTTGTTTGACTTATCATTTATTTTACAGGGGTGACGGGGACTTCAGTTCTTCATGACTCGGATACTTGTGGGCTCATTGATGTTGTTTTCTGTGACATACCAGACTCATGTTCCTTCCTTGTTGCTGTTGGCTATGTTTTACGGCATCCTGGTATGTGGGCACTGCAAACACATAGAGGGGTCATATACACGGGATTGCAGGCAGGCTGACCAGGCTCAACATGTATGTGCTTTCTTGCTTTCATGTATGCCTAGCAGTGTAGATGTGTAGTCATGTTATGATGGGCAGTCATCCTAGTCACAACGGTTACTTACATGGTGTGCATTTGGGTGGTCAAGGGTTGTACGGTGTGTTGGTTGTGGCTTTGTCGTGTGTGTTGATGTGTGTGTTACTGGCGTGTGACTCATGGCTGTGTGGGACTGGTGTGTGTTTGTGTGCACACACTGCTTGTTGTGCATTCAGTGCTGTGGGTGTATGTTGCCTTGTGCTGTCCTAGTGTACATCCCCTGATGTACTGCTGTGTTTGCTATGTGTTTTGTGGTGTTGTGCATCTGTTGTGTGTTTGATGTGTCTGTGTTGTTCTGTGATGGTGCACTTCTTGTCTGTGTTGTGGTATGTAGCCCATGCATTTTTCCTGACTGATGAGGTGGTGCACTCCTGTTGTGTGTGTGCTCCCATTGCCTTCCCCTAGTTTGGCTCCACAGGTGCTGTGTGTTATTTTTGTGGTTCTGTATGTGTTTCTGTTTTGAATTGTGTTTGCCATTTTTGTTTTGGTGCAGACGTTGGTACTGAAATCTCTGTGTGTGTGTGATGTTTGTGGATGCCCTCAGGGGTTTGATTGTTTGTCTGTATCTTGTCTGGACATTATGTAGGCCCTTCTGTGTGTCTGGCATTGGGATTGTGTGCTGCAGATATGAGGGGGTATGTTTGGGGACTCCTACTTGTGTTTGGCAGTCATTGAGTGTGCCAATGTGCCCTGTGTGATACTCATGTGTACTTGCTGTTCACTGTTTGACTTGAGGTCCTTCCTTTCATCCCTGTCCCTATACATGGGTTACCTTGCTGTCTCCCTGAGTTGTTGCACTGAGGTGACTGTTGTTTGACTTCACTCACTGTGCCAGCCATGTGCTTGGATGGGGTGTGGATGTTGTTCTGGGTTCCTTGTCCTGCATGTGTCTGTTCACCTGGTTGTTGGTTGTCTCCTTGCCCTCCCATTTGTGTGCACATCATTTTTGCTTTCCTCTATGTTGTGCTCCATTGCTGGTGGCATGTAGTCTGTGTATGTGGCTGTGTGTCGGTGTGGGGTATGTCTGTGTGAGTTGGCAGGGTGTGTGTCCAGTAGTCTGTATGTTCCTTGTGTGTATGTTCATTTTGTGCTTGTATTCTGCTTTCTTGCCATGTATGTGGTGGTGTGGTGTGTGTGTGTGTTGCCCTGGGCCTGTGCCTCTGTGCTGTGTGTTGATCTACACCAAATGCTGCTGTGTCTGTCTCCCTAGGTGTTAGTTGTGTGCTGCTGGGTGTGGATTTAGCTCGCTTGGTGTTGGACATGGGGGTGCACAGGGGGGATTGGCATGTTTCTTGCTGTGTGCGGCGGAGCTGTGGGTGGTGGGTGGTGGTGGTGGCCTGTGGTCTTTCTGGCCTGTCCGTTGCTGTACATGCATTCTGCTTTGTGCAATGGATTTCCCGCATGCTCACCGCTGCGGTGTCGTCAGCAACACATTACATTATGTTCGCGGTACTTTGGTGGGCTTGATGTAGGGTGTGAATTGGTGCCAGCTGAGACATGTGTGGGTACACTGATGGATGTGTTCCTGTCCACACCAGTGTGACTGGTGTGGCCAGGTGCCCTGTTTCAGCCCGTGGAATTTGTGTTCTGTTTTGTGTTGTATTGTGTTTTGTTTACGTACCTGCGGCGGCGTCCGCGGCGGGCGATGTTGGCCTGGTGATGTATCACGTACAGCACCGGGAGGACGTGTAGTGCTGGATCCATGGCGTTCGGCTCCGGGTGGAGGGCTCCGGAAGTCTCGTTTCACGCTCCGCTGTCGAGATTCCGCCGTGTCTGGAAGGGCGGTTTGTTTGGCGCATCGTAATTTGTTGAGCGGACGGGACGTCATTCCGCACGGCGGTGAGTCTCCATTGGCTCCCACCGGCGCGGTGGCGGGCGCAATTTCATGGCGGTCGGCGTTGCACCGCGGAGGTCGGGAAATGGGGCATATTTGCCCTTCATAATATGGCGGCCGTGAGGACCGCTGCTGGCGGGCGGTAAAAGGCATTTTTCCGCACCGCCGGCACCGCGGTACTAACACCGCCCGCCATCGTAATCGGCCCCTAAATTACTTCCCACCCTATTCCCCTATAAACCTCACCACCCATTCCTAAAAAATTACACAATTAAGATAAATAATTACCAATTAATTAATTAATAATAATTAACAAGCAATTGATAAATAATTATTAATAAATTAATTCCCACAATTAACACTATAAATTATAAATTAAATAAATATTAATATCTAAAAAATATTAATACATTTATTAAAAATAAATTACTTCCCACCCTATTCCCCTATAAACCCACAACCCGCTCCTGCAAAAATGACAGTTAATTACTAATAATTAACAACCAATTAATGAATAATTAATAATAAATTAATTACCACAATTAACATGATAAAATATAACTTAAATAAATATGAATAATTTACAAATATTAATAATTTTATTATAATTAAATTACTTCCCACCCTATTCCCCTATAAACCCACAACCCGCTCCTAAAAAAAATAACACAATTAACAATTAATAAAAATTGTCAACCAATTAATAATTAATTAATAAAAATATAAATTAAATGAATATTAATAAATTAAAAATATTAATAATTTGATTATATTTAAATTACTTCCCACCCTATTTCCCTATAAACCCACAACCTGCTCCTAAAAAAAAACACAATTAACATAATCACCAATTAATTAATTAATACAAATTAACAACCAATTAATAGTTATTTAATAATAAATTAATTCCCACAATTTACACTATAGAATCAAAATTAAATAAATACTAATAAATAAAAAATATTAATTAATTTATTATAATTAAATTACTTCCCACCCTATTCCCCTATAAACCCACAACCTGCTACAGAACTACAAAACGCAAAATGTAATTAACATAAAATTAATAACTACTAAAAATTTAACACATACATTAAAAACAAAAGCAATACTTATACAAAAAAAATCACATACTTTTAAAATACATACTATAATACATAACACTAATTTAAAAATCGATATTTTAAACAACTATATTTTTGCAAACGATATTGCTAACTTCGATATTTTCAAAAACAATATTTCTTACCTTAAAGTCGATATTCTTGACAACGATATTCTTGGTGTCGATATTTCTGTATCACGACTTTTCCAACTCGATATTAGTGTAGGTCGATATTTGCAACTCAATATTCTGTCTGTGCACCCAGACGTGGGTCCCGGGCTCACTGTGCCACTGGATTCAAGCTAGCCTGGCTGATGAGGGATGATGCCCCAAAACCGGTCCCAGGATGCTTGTTTCTTGTCCAGGGAGGACCTGGCTTGGCAGTTCGGCTGGACTGTTCCCATGAGGCACAGGGTCAAGACTGATTTGCATATGGCTGGGTCTAAACTGGGGTGGCATGGCAAGCAAAAGAATGATGGATTTAACCCAGATCTATTGACTGGGGGGGGGATGTTTGATTTGCTCTGCATTCCGTTCATCATCTGTGTGTCTTTTACCTATGTTTCTAGGCACACACCAAGCACACAAAAGATGATAGAAAGATGTTTGCAATAAGTCTAACCTGCTGCCAATCGCTCAAGGTAGAATTCCAACCCATTGTTCTTTTTTTCACCATGCCACCTCAGATTAGATCCAGCTTTATGCAAATCCGCCCTGACCCTACTCCAAAAGGAACAGTCCAGCCTGAACTGCTAAGCCAGGTCCTCTCTGAACCAGAACACAAGCAACCCAAGACCAGTTTCTCCCTGATTGGGCCTCTTTAGTCAGGTGTAGCTTGATTCCAGTGGCACAGTGAGCAATGGACCCACGTCTGGGTGTACCCTTGGCCACTTAGGGCGGTACATTAAACACACAAAAGGTGATGGGCGGATATTTGCAATAAGTCTAACCACCGGCAATCATTAGGGTAGCATGCTAACCCATTGTTCTTTTGCTCACCATGCCAGCTCATATTCGACCCAGCGATATACAAATCAGTCTTGACCCTGCTTCAATAGGAACAGTCCAGCCTGAGCTGCTAAGATAGTATGGGTTCTCCTACCAATCCACAGGTGATTGTCCCTTCTAAAAAGCATTGAATGGGAGTAATATTCATCAGGGGTTCATAAGGGGTTCTGGGAATGGAACTACAATGGGTTACTGCTCCACTTTAGAGAAGATGGACAAATTAGGAAGAGGCACCCCTGCCACATCTATTTCTTCAATTTCTTCAAAATGATCATCCTTACCAAATTTTTTAACATTTTAGGAAACACTCCTTTCTAGTCAAAAATGAAGTTCTTTGACAAGAATAGTGAGTCATTGAGTCCAGTACTGTTGGATGGGTGCTCACCTCACCTTTCTTTGAAAAATATATCTGCCTTTTTGTGACAAGTGAGTGTATGAGCTACTAAATGATAGTTTCCATCTGACTGTCTAATGTCTATTGTAGTCCTAAATAATATTTTCTATTTGACTGGCTATTTCCTATTGTTGTTCTGTAATGTTCCTAATACTATGGGGTCGATTCCGATTCGGGCCGGAAATTTCTCCGACCGAGCCGGACCCGGAGAGATTTCCGACCGAATCGGACCCGTGCAGTCCGACCGAACGAGTACGATGCGCACGTATGCCATCGGACCCGAGTCGGTCGGACTCCCATTGAAGTCAATGGGAGCCGGTCGTTCAACGCGTACGCGGGCTCCCATTGACTCAATGGGTGCGAGTCGGACAAGGGCGCCCCTACAGCGGGTACGCGGCGAAGCGATTCGCGCCGTACACGCACAGGTAGGGGGACCCATGGGTCCCCCTGTGTGCGACTCGCGCGGCTACGCGTACAGGGGGGTCCGACACGGACCCCCAAAGTACGGCTCCGACAGCTCTTTCGAGCCGGAGTGCGCGGCTCGGTCGGACTGCTCCGCGGCGCGCATCGTACTTACCCGGCCGGGGAACGTCTCCATTGCGCTGCTGCGAGTCGGAGTCCGAGCGACTCGGTCGGTGCGGTTCGAGCCGGGAACGAGTCGGTCGGAGCGGTCGGGACGCCCGGACGAGTCGGTCGGCGACCCGCATCGTACTCGCCGGCCGGACTCCGCGTACGGTTCGGTCAGGAAACAGGGCTCCGAATCGGATCCGGTAAAGCCGAATCCGATTCGGAGCCCAACCGGCCGAGATCGGAATCGGCCCCTATGTTACGGGCGACTGTGGGCATAAGCTGGCCTTCCTGCTCCCTTTCAGTAATGAATACATATACCTGCTGACCCCAGAACGGGGAGAGAGTTAAAAGGGGGCGCTACAGGTGAGTGCTGGGTGCTCACTATATTAAAGACATAGGATTTTTAGGAGAAATGGAGTAAAGGATTAAAGAATGGGGCCTTCATCAGGGTGTTAAGAAACAAGCCCTGTAATTCTCCGATCTATCTGACCCATAGCCTGAGTTTCCAGCACTCTAGCCTTACCCAAGACTGCCAGTGCTGCTTTTGCAGTGAGTCAGCAGTTCTATAGGCCTGATGAGGTTTTGGAATGCATAGGAGAGCATTGAGGGCTTTATGGGACCACAATAGAGGCTGCAGAGTGCAGAACTATCTGTTTCAGTCAAACATTTCTAAAAAAATAGATGGCAGTCACTGGTGCTGAGGAAACAAACACAGACACGAAGACACCCATATGGGCACACATGACTTACCTTGTGTCATGGCCTCTTCTGGTGGCCAAGATTCACCAGACCCTGAATTTGTGGCACTTGCCTTTCCTTGAGGCACTTTAAGAGATAAGAAAAAAGGCCCCCCAAGTACAAAGCATTTTTACAGTAGCAAAGGTCAAAGTGGAGTCTTTGCAACAGCAAAATGGCATTTTTAAATGTATAAATCCCAAATTGCGATTCAGTAACATGTTACGGAATTGCAATTAGGATTTGCGAGTCAATACCGAATTGGTATTTTCGAAGGGGGTGTGTAAAGAGCATCCTTTCCAAACACCAATTCCTCAAATTATGCATTCATGTTTTATGACCGAAATCCAGTTGCAAATCATTATTATGTTACCACCAGTTCAAGGAGGTGGTAACCATTTGAAAATGGGAAGGTGTCCCCAATGGCCCCCTTCCTCTTTGTAAATGTGGACAAAAACATTTTTATGAGCAGGCAGTAGTCCCTTGGCCCCCTGCCTGCACTTAAAAAATTGTTGTAAAACTTTTTTTTTTTTTATATGCGTCCCGTTTTCCTTTTAGGAAAATAAGTTGCATTTAAAAAAAAAAGATTGCTTTACTTAAAATCAATCACAGACTCCAGCAGGTCACATTGCCTGTGAATCTGGCCACTTGTAGTCGGTCGCAATTTGCTACCTACTTCATGCAGATTAATGAGGTAGGCCGAATCGCAATCCGCTATGATTCAGCATTTTGTGAACCAACCTAATAATGCATAGATTGGTTTGCAAAATACCAATGTTTTCAGTAGAAGTCAGTGCGTAAATTGCGACCACTTCTACCGAATACAGTTTAGTACATTCCAAATAAGAAATCACAAATTGCAAATTGTTATAATTCATAATTTACGATTTCTTATTTGGATTTTATCACATGAAGCCTAGAACCTAGCCAGTGACAGATTTGACCAGAGAGTGCCATTAATTAATCTGGGCATAGGAACACTACCTTAGAAAACCATTAGTAATAAAAATCCTGCCTTCATTGTATGTGCCCCAGCGCTCATTTGCTCACACTCGGCCATATTTAACACCAACGCGGCGCCAACATAATCTTTTCTGAGAGTATTGCTTATGGTAGGAGACACTTTCCACTCCCAATATTTTGTTAGCTGAAATCAGTTTCAGGAAAACAGACAGACTTATTGTCAGCAAATAGCATGCACAGTCAATTCCCTTGTAGGGAAAATTACTGGAATCATAATATAACTAGTGTGCTGAAAATAGCATGTTCTAAGAATATATCACTGCTGTTCTTTTATTTGTAAATGTTGATGGATGAAATACAATAATTACAAAAGAAAATTATTTCAGAAATGACACTTTTCCCACCAATTTGTGTATAATTTCTAGGAAATATGATTAAATGAGTCGCCTGTAGCATATATACGTTGGCCCCCTTGCGCAGCTCAGGACTAAATTCTGATCCCTGTGCAAACAGAAGTTTTATCACACCCTCTCAGTCTCCCATAATAGATTCCAGCAGAATGTGGAGACTGTTGCTGAAGTTTTTAAGACTAAAGGCCTGAAAAAAATGCAAAACATGGTGAATTTTGGGCCAGGATTATGAATGCATTTTAGCGGTCGCAAAGCCTGTGATTTGCTAAATCACATGTTTTTTTTGTGTGTGTTTTTTAAAAATTAAATTTATATAAGGCGCGACAGCTACCCAAAAGGGTTTCCCGGCGCCCGCCAGAGAGAAACAGAGAGATCAGAAGTTACTGATTGAACAACCAGGTTTTTAGTGACTTGCGAAAATGCACATAAGAAGTTTCCTTGCGGAGAGCCAAAGGCAGTGTATTCCACAAGGAAGGGCCTAGGTAAGCAAAGGAACGACCTCCCATACGGGACAATCTAATCCTAGGCACCTGGAATTTAGCCTGGGTGGAGGAACGAAGAGCGCGTGATGGCAAATAGGGATGAACAAGATTTTGAAGATACTGGGGAGCCGTACCCTGCCTAATTTTGAACATGTAGTTCAGAGCTTTAAACTTGATACAGCTCTCGACCCTAAGCCAATGGAGGTCTTTCAGAGAACCTGAGATTGATGCAGCTCTAGGAACCTGGCAGAGCAATCTAGCAGCGGAGTTCTGCACCAGTTGCAGTTTGCGCGTCACATCTTTATTGGCCCCCAGATAAAGGATGTTGCCGTAGTCCAGTCTAGATGTAATAAGAGCTTGGACTACAGTCCTCTGGGTGGAGCTGGGCAGCATCCAGACAATTTTTTAAAGCCATTTCAGTATGGTGAAACATATTGCAGCCACCATGACGGCTTGTTGACGCATAGATAGTGAGTCGTCAATAAGAAAGCCAAGATTACGAACATGATGGGAGGGCTGAGGCAAAACACCCATTTCTGCGGGCCAATGGTGGGGGCCCCAAAGATCTTTGTTTTTCCCCAAAATGAGGACCTGAGTCTTTTCACCATTAAGCTTAAGAAAATTAGTTTGCATCCAGGAAGCGATTTTGCGCAATCCCGTCTAAAGAATGGAAGGCTCCAACTCCTTCCCCGCAGAGAGAGAGAAAATAATCTGGGTGTCGTCTGCATAAGAAAATAGAGACAACCCCGCTTCCTCTGCAATCACTGCCAGGGGTTTGATGTGAATGTTAAAAAGCAGAGGACTAAGAATGGACCCCTGGGGAACCCCATAGGGAGAGGAGTGGATATTAGAAGAGGCCACCGGAGAAAGGACTTGAAACGTACGGTCTGTGAGATAAGATTTTAACCAACTTAATGCTAGGCCAACAACCCCCAAGGATTGAAGGGCCTTCAGTAACACGATGTGAGACACTGTGTCGAAGGCCGCGCTTAAGTCGAGCAATATAAGTGCCACTGTATCTCCACTATCCAGACGATGACGTAACGCTTCTGTAACTCCGAGAAGAGTTGTTTCTGTAGAAAAGCCGGCTCTAAAGCCAGATTGTGACGGGTGGAGAAAATCTTGAGTTGCGACAAATTGGGCTAGTTGTCCATTGATGTGTTTCTCTAAAACTTTAGAGAGCACTAGGAGAAGAGAGATCGGCCGATAATTAGCGGACACAGTGGGATCAGCGTTAGTCTTTTTTTAGCAAAGGTAAAACCATTGCATGCTTGCAACAGCTAAATGGCTTTTTAAAGTGCACCAAACCCATTTTGTGATCAGCTAACATGTTACCAGATCGCAAAATTGCCTTAGAAAGGCATAATGAATTGCTATTTGGGAAGGGCATTTTTAGGGGTCCCTTATAAATAGTAATTGGTTGTGGTACGAATCAATGTTTTATGAGTAAAGTCCGGTTGCAAAACATTGAAAAGCAGCCGACTCCTGAATGAGGTGCTAGCAAACTGTCCTGAGCAGTTTGTGACCTACCTCATGAACATTGTTGAGATACGTCAGAATACAATGCGCAATGATTCAGAATTTTGTGATTCAAAGTACATATGTCAGTTTTCAAAATTCTTTTCCAGTCGCAAAAAGTTGATGCCCAATTTGCAACAGCTTTTTGTGAATGGAAATTTCATACATCTGGCAATTGGTATATCAAATACCAATTATGCTTTTTACGCCTCATTTCCATGTTGAAAACCCAGAATAGGAGGTCTTTACCGCACCTGGTACCACACCTTGTGATAATATTATTTAAAAGGTGTGGTAAATACCTTGCCCTATTCTGCACAACTTGTAATGAGGGCCTTAAGTTTTTTATTCCTCAACACTTTTGCAATGAACCTTTAAACAAAAGTGGACATTACATTTCATGTTAATGTAAAGGCACATTAAAATGACTATTGGTAAGAATATTTTAAGTTACTTTTCTTTGCTGTGTTACAATTAGGGGTGGGCAGAACTTGCCGAGCTTCACTCCGCAGAATTCCGCGGAGCTACATAAAAATTCCACAAGATTAAGCGGTGTTCCACAAGCAGGAGGAATCGGCACGTTGCACTAACTTTTAGCACCTGGGGCTTGTTCCTCACTGCAAAATCAGCTCAAAAGGTACCACACGGCTCACTAGAGGGTGCTATTTCTTTCCTGCTGCTTGAGTAGATTTTCTACTGAAGCAGCAGCTTTCTCACAGCAAACAGTTGCGACTGTCCGCAATCGCCCGCATTGAGAAAATCTCGCCGGGTGCCATCCTAGCACCCAAAGATCGTGCTAGGGGACACCAATATTCGCTCGCCAACTTAACATTGGCGAGCCACATGTGAGAAAAGACTCCACCAGAATTCTGCGTTACAAGCGTAACGTAGAGTAGGCAAACACCACCAGCAGAGCGAAATTTATCACCCACCCCTAGTTACAATGGCATGGAACACATGGACAGAAATGTGGAAACTGTTGGAGGACCGTTACATATTGTGTATGGGTATGCACAGCATTGCAAACCTTCTTTTGATCTATTTTCTGCATGTCATATGCACAATGATAAAGCAACATCACTTCTTCTGTAATATCAAGGTGTGGCAATGCTCTAGGAACAACCCTATCACATGAATGAGCGGGTATTGGTCATGCAAATTATATCAGTTGCAATCAGTACACGTGCTGTTAGCATTCATTTGCTAAGGAGAGTGATTTTCTCTTGCAGAGCCCAAATTGCAGACCATCCAGCGGGTAGTTGAAAATTTGCACTTCTTGAGGAGTGGCCTTAAAACCAGAGCCTGGGGACCACATGGTAGGCCAAGGGCCAACTTCTGGAACTTGTCCTTGTGCATAAATGAAGCAAAGTATGATCTTTGCATATCCTGTTCCTGCACTCCAACCCACTAGCAATGGGGCGCTCTGCAGTAGACTTCTCTAATGAAGGAAAATTTGACATGTGATTCTAAAGCTACATTCAAAGTTTTCTCTATCAGTTTGATTGATTTCTACTCCTATCCATTAGGTGCCTCATGGACCAAAACCCTTTGGCAAAATGGTTTTGGCAAATCTTGGCCACCAGGAGTAGCCCTGATGCAAGGTCAAGGACAGGAATCTCAAGGAATGGGGAATCTACAAAAAACAGTCACTGGATATGGAAGCTTGGAGATAACAGACTACTGGGGAGCGGAAAGCAAATGGACACATCAAACATAGGGACAGTAGATATACAGTAAAGGTGATTCAGACACAGAGAAGAATCATTTAGGTAAGTACCAGGTGCAAGGACACGGGCTCAAAGGGATTGGAACCAATACAAGCATTCATAGAAACTAGGTGTCAGAATAGCACAAGTTTCATCAGAAGTATGTTCAGGAATCAATGCTAAATACTTTCATCAATCCCAATCACCCCACTACTAAGGGCCTGATTATGAGTCTGGCAGTCCATACACTGCCAGACTCATATTACGGTTCTACCTCCATGAAAACTGCTGACAGAGAGGAAGAAAGGGGGCACTACAGGGTCCCCTCTTGCCTCTGTGCACGGGGGTGCATGCAGGGGGGCTCATGTTGGCCCCCCTCTATTTTTGCACCCCAGTTCCCGCATGGGAAGGAATGCATGACATGGTGCATTCCTTCCCGTTCAGGAACGTGCACTGGCGGTCTGCAGCGGTGAAGTTTTAGGCTCATTATGAGCCCACCCACTATGTGCCCACCAGACCACAAAAAATACTTGTAATCTGACGGGCGGGCGATGGTGAGTTTTGGGGTGCGGGAGCGTGGCGATGGAATGCCGCCCACTCCCGTACCGCCAAAACTCATAATCAGGCCCTTAGACTTGGACATCCACCCACATGTTATGTAGAAACGCACAATATCTACTGAGACACCAAAATGAAAATTAACACTTACACCGCTGACATGGGGTAGCTAAAAGTCTGCCCACCCCTGCAATACATCAATAAGAGCCTGCCCATGACATAGTTCATACTTACTTGCATTAGCTTTTGCCCTAAATGATGAACAAAAAAAGCATTGCGAACTACAAATGCCTTGTTCTGTTGTTGCTGTGCGTTTGCAGTAAATTTTGTACCACAAATGGCATGTAAGCAGTAATTGTGCGTAATTACGCGAAGCGGCATAATGGTGTATTTTCTGGAATTTTGCATAATAAGCATAACAACCCTAAACAAGAGCAATACAATATTCCTTAAATTATGTGAATTATGGCACTATAATTTAGATTATGCCCAGTTCTAACCAGTGCACCCGACACCAATTAACAATCAGACAAAGACCTATAAAAAGGCACAGACGAGCAATGTCTTCTCAGTGTGAGAGAAGAGTTGCTAAACGGCTTCTGATTAGGTACTTAGACTTTGCTCTGACAAGGTTCCAGTTACTGCCTTACTCTCCTCCCTCCATAGGGAGAGTGACCTTGGTTCCTGCTTCTCCCTGCTTTGGACACCCCACTGGCCCACTTCCATTTTGACTCATTCACTCCTGATGCAGTGAAGCTATTCTTAGGTGGTTGCTTCTGAGTGACTCCACTCACTTGTTCTGGTGTCGACTTCACATCAGCCTCCAGATGGATTTATCAGATCGATCATTTCTCTGAATTTGCGGCTGGTAATTCAGATTATTAGCAGCAGTGTATTCTGAACCAGTAGTTAACTTGGGAAGTTTGGCAGAGGGCGGTGGTGAACTATGAAGACAATAGGTTTATATTGTACGTTGAGGACATCTTATAGGTTTTTCGCCTTATCCTGTTTCAGCTCCCTTGCTGCCACTGCTCTCTGTTTCTCTACCTATAAGGATTACCCTACCTATCCACTGTGATATGCAAGCGATCAGTGGCCCCTTAAGGGGTGGGGAGGCCCATCTTCAAAACCACTCCTGAGGGTACATCTGTCCCCACCACAAGACTGGACACTGCCTGTTAAGTAAAGATTTCCATGGAGGAAATTTGCGGTGTGAAAGGAGGGAATGTAACACTACAGTAAGACTCAGTTAATTGATGTGTGGCCATAGAAACAGGGAATAACCCATGAAGATCATCAAGTCTCTGGCCAAAACACTGGGTAAATAAAAAATGCTAGATCAGGGCACCTGAGCTGTATGGGAACGAGAATAAGACTTAAGTATCAGATAGGTTAAACTTCACCCACTTACCCTCCACCCAAGGCATGGTAAAATGAAGACATTAGGCTGGGGGAGTAGATGAAGGCTAAAAATGTGAAACATCTGCAAAAACAGCTGGTTGTCAACAGTCTAAATTTTAAAATTAAAATCATAGGTGTGGGCTGAAGTTGGGAAGTAAGTCTGCTGGAAATTTTGGGTCATTGCTTTAAACATGGATATAGAACTCCTGTTGATATATATCATTTATGTTAGGTTACGTGTATCCCTCCCTGAGGGCTCCGTCCTGTTTGCGGCATTGTTGGGCAGGATCAGTTGCATAGATTGAAATTAGGAAGCCTCCTCCTCACTTGCAAAAAGCCAGGCCATTGTGGCTGCCTTTCAAAATTAAGTACTGGAGTACCTGATAATCTGTCTCAACCCATTAGTAGCATGTACAGTGGTAATAATGAGCTCTCAAACTGTTACTTATCAGGTGTGAGTAGTTCATTCTCTAAACAACTTCTTTTGTATTCTGGTGCTTGTAGACCTGCATATACAGTGGGAGACACACAAGTTCAAATAATCAAATTCAAAGAGAATAAAATTCTAGATGAACTACTATTGCTTGACCTGAGCAAACTTGAGAGTGACATTGAGAGTATGATTGCATGGTCAGCTGGTGGTTATACGTAATCACACTGATCTATGTAACTGAACTTTGTGTTTTTCAGATATTCCTTGACATCAGGGTGAGATGATCAGCACAGAAAACACTGGTATTCTGCTACAGAAAGAGAAAGGTTGCTGCCAATCAACCGCACTCCGCATAGAGAACCCCTTCGCCTACATTCCTAGCAAATCCAGGGTGATCCATTCCCCTTTCCACCCTGGAAAGGGATTTACGCCTGCCTTTGACTGGAATAAAAATCCTACCATTTCCATGGTTTAAAGGGGAATGAGAGGAGTTTGTGAATACCCACAAACCTACATGTGTGTAAATCAAGCTATGCCCTGCAATGCCCATTTTCCCACCTCTTGAATGCGGTTTTGCTTCGGGAGAACTGTGCACTCATGGTGGAGATCTCTGCACATATAAATGGGTTTAATTCCACCAAGAACATTTTTGTGAATTAATGTTAGGCACAAAACAGGCAAACTCAGTCATAAATTTGTGGCAACCAAACATACCTTGTAAATAGGGCCGAATGTGCTAGTTTTGATAATGCAATTGTTTATACGTAACCAAGACATTTTTTAGGAATAACTACCCACTACTTAATTAAGTTCATGCTTTAAAATGTACTATTATCTGCTGCATATCACAAACACTCCTGGAGGATATTCCTATAAATGCATATAAAGTAGTCTTTAAATCTTACCAAGTTTGGATAATCTTTGGGGGGAAAAAACCAAACCACAAAATAAAGGAGTATTTAAATCCTGCCAAGTTTATATCAATATTACTGCCATAATGTGATTAGAAATCCACTACATGTCACTACATTTTTGCAACAAACCCTTTGCAAATTTCAAATTTGCTTTCACATTTACGATTTGCCATTATATTTCTCCCCTGGCTTCTGCCCACAAGTGCCAGGCGCCTGACCAAACCTCACTTAGTGAGACTGCCGGGGCTTGCCCACCCCACCACTCCTGTCATTCTGGGTACACTCTGGGAAACAGGCAGTGCAGTAGTGCAATATATTGGATGAATTCAACGTGCTATTGATGCACCTTTCTAGCAAAGGTGTCCATTGGAAATACCAACTCTTCTTTCAATTACATGTATAGTGTGCTCCATTGTACCTCTGATTTGAACCACCGCTCCATTTTTTGTGTTGGCGTTAGGAGGTATGGTGAAGGAGTGAACCACTTTTATTTAATCAAGAGCACAACCCATGGTTATGGGCAGAAGCAAACCACCTGTGTTTCAAGAAACTTCTCAAAAGAGAACTTTTCACACAATCATTCTACTGCATTGAAGATTTTCCCTGGGCAGCGCCTTCAAAGTGGCAGTCTGCCGTTCAGTCTAACATCCAGTTGTGCTTCAAATGCCTCAACTCATGTTCTATACATCTGTACATGGTTTCCCAGTAAGGCTTAAGCATCATCAAGTGATTGTAAAGCCACTTATAGAGCTGGTCATGCTTACAATGACTCTAGGGATTGTGCTGTGTACTTGCCTTTTATCAGGTTGGACTGCTGATCACATTAAAAGTCCTCTGTACTCTATTGTTTGCAGGTGAGTTCTGCAATCCACTTCAGTTTCTGGGGTATGCTCTGTGTAATGGTAAAGATGGTGCTGGTGGTGCAGGTGATTGACTGGAATGCTGCTGATCCAGCGTTTTCTGGGCCTACACTTTCACCTTGCTCATGGTCCTCCGATGAATCTTGCTTGTATGCACTGAGGGGAAAGTAAGTTAGTAGTGAACCTCTTTATTTGACAATGCAACACATTAGGCTACACAATGAGGACCAGGAATCAGTAGCCAAATTTAAACAAGTCTATTACAAATTAGTAATCAGATTCAAATAGATCACTCTCAGCACCATACTATAAATGTACAATATTGCAAAAGGTAGACCAAGTCTCCTAAAGAAATTTAGACGGATCAGAACAGAACAGATAAGTAGTTCACAGCTGCTATTCAGAACAACAGCACTAGTACCTGATGTTCAGAAAACAATCTTACTTTATTTGGTCTATACATTAGTAGTCTAACTATCCCAAACACAGTCAAAAGGGGAAGAATGGTTCAATTATTAAGAGTCTCAGAAATCCATATGGGAAGAAAGGCAAGGCTCAGCAAATATGAAGGGACAAGCATTTTGTATCTCAGAAGTTCGGACAAGTGTCATCCTAAGCCACATTTAAGGTAAAGTCTAAAGGAGTCATTGAGGGGCAGTTGGCAATCATGAAAGGGGTATGCAAACGGTTCAAGGAGAATTCTGCATAGGGTCCGCAGAAGGGGTTCAGCAAAGAGGTCTGCAAGAGTCCAGGGACAGACTCCGTGCAGTTCTGAAGTCCGTTCTGGGGAAAAGAGAGTTCAGCTCTCGTTCAGGGAAAAGTGAGTTCTCCTCATCCGCCAGCTCAACCTGTGAGTTATAATCCACGAGTCCATAAGCGACACCCCATTAATTGCAACATCTCGAGGAATCAATTGTCCATGGGGTTCACACGTTGCAGGCTGCAACAGTCGTCATACTCCCACATTAGACATGGGAACGGCATTTCTTTCACACACCCAGGGTGGGGATAAATTGTCCATTCATTAATATTTCAGTTCTTGTGTGCTTATCATCAAGGTCTTCTTCCCAGGCTATGTATCTATCTCTAATACAAGAATGTATCTATTCTAAACTAGCAATGCATGAGAATACCTGCAAGAATTGTCGAGTTAGCAGAAACAGTAGATAGTGAATTATGAAATGCAGAATTGTGAAATACAGGCCTACAGAATCATAACATCTTAAACTATTAAATCAAAGGTGCACATTTAATATGCATGTGCTCAATTAAACATAAACAAATATACTTTCTTTAGTATTTTAGTCCATATTGCATAAGCAAACAACGAATAATCAAATTTCTCAATAGTAAGTATGCCTGAGAACTACATTTGAAAGTACCTACATGTAACATAAATGCATACAATGCACAATCATTTTCGTTCCTATTTAAATCATATTCTACATGTAAAAGGATAATTTCAGAGGTAAAATAAAGTCACTACATGTTATCCACACAACATAGCACACGTTTAAAAATCATACGCCATATGTTAACAATGATTCTTTTCATTTCATCAAATGATTATTTCTAAATCACTCATATTAAATGCATGTCTGACTTAAGGAGGGTTCTTAAATTAATATTTCAGTTAACATGTTTAAACACTATATGAGTAAATTCACAAGTTCTAAAATAAAGGCACTCCTTAGTAGCCATGTCGAGTGTATTGTATCATTCATCATTATGTCACATAAGAAACATGTGCAAAGTGCACATTCAAATCAGGTATCTGTTTACATTTTCTGTCATGATCTGTGACGTGTAAAGAATGGGCACCTTTGCGCTGCACCACTGCCTTATCCCCGCACTCCTGCAGTGGTGCAGTAAACAGTGCCACTTTGTACTGGGGAAGAAAGCACTGCTCCACACCGAATAGATAGGATTCTTCAATTGTGCTTTATTGGTAACACAATCTGGTGTCAGTCCTTCTCAAGATTCAGGCAGCAACTGCTGATCTTGGAATTCCTTCAACCTCACAATCTAACATATAATACAACACATGGAACATATGTAAACCAATGGAACCACATAATGATGTGTTTAATTCATAACGCACATGCTGAAATTTACCAAAATGACCTTACTACATCTACCTATCATTAAGTAGACGGGCTGCAGTCTTTTACCTTAACAGGCAGTGAGACTACATATTGAAACTCAGACGTTAGTGGTGCAGCCCATGCCTTGGTCAGAAGACAGAAAACACAATGCTTAATGACGTCATGATAACAGCGAATGTTAAACCTGACCTTCTCAGGAATTTCCATGAAGTGTGAAGCTCAACAGAAACTAAATACATTTTAAGACAAACCAGGTGTAGACAAGATTGAGATGTAATAAACTTCTCCAGAACTGGATCCCAGATGCCTTAATGATTCAAAACCACGAATATAGCTAAGACATTTAGTGACACCTTACACTCATTAGAAGCGTCGTCCTGCACCTAACCACTAAGCATTTATGTACGTCTTTAAAGTCCTAAGAGCAAAAATATCTGTCTCATAGTGCGGGATTTTGAAGGACTTATTTTATTCAACTTGTGAAAAACTCATTTCATAAAATGGTTCCCAAGTCTTTCATTGTATTATTCTTGAATAAGTTCTAATTGTTTCAACATATTGCTGCTACTTTTAAGGCATATCTTCCAGGTCTCGTAAAGAGGCCCACAAGTATATTTTCATATCTCTTGGAAAGAGAAAAAAAAGTTGACTAAAATATTTTATTCTAAAAAAATAGCTGTGTAAACACCATGTTCTGCACCATGTGCAGTGGATATGTATGCATTAGTGCTGGCTGGCATGCTTGTAAAGTGATGGGGCATAAAGACTTGGCTTTAATTGTCCTTAATCAGTGTGCAAAGTGAGCCAGCTTGATCCTCATGGGGTTTCCTAGGGAAAACAAATACTGAAAAATGAGCCACAAATGGTGCATTTCACAGCACAATATCCCAAAGGTTTTACAATCTGTCCTCAAGGCGTGGCAATTAAATGGTACAATCATGCACTGTAGTAGCTGAAAAGTGCAATCTAGCACCAAACAAACGTTGCTCTGCCACCAGCAATAAATGTCTCAAAACCAGTATGAATTAACACTCAAATATGCTTAAAAATATTTGAAACCACCACTAATTCTGTTCCCCATCACTAGCCTTTCATTGTTATGAAACACACTCAGTTTGCCAGTAAAGGCTCCTTTACGTATAGTACACAATATATGGACCTGAAATATCTACTTGTTATTTCATGAACTCCACTATTTTAGTCCCTGTACAGTTGATTGTAATTTTTGGTGTATAATTCAATTTTGTCCACAAAGCATCACCTCTTCATTGTCGGAAAAAACATTGCTCTGTGCCCAATATCATTTTCAGTGAAAAAATGTATTTGATTTCCCCAAAACAGTCTCTTGTTTTACTAACGCGCACTGTTTTCCCCCAAAATCGTAGTCTTTAATTTTAAGGAAATATTTTCTTCTCTGAAAATAAGGTGACTCTGATTGCAAAATATGAGAGTTATATATTAATTAATAATTTACACATTTTTCCTCAATCTTCATCTTATCACTTTCCTGAACATACAGTTATTTGTCCCCAGAGACCAGCTTTTTGTATTTGTAGAAGGAAGCCTGGTAGTACTTTAAATTTCACTTTCCTGGTTTGATGTCTCTGGGCTTCATTCACTGAATATAAACTTACATTTTTGTGTAAGTTTACGCTTTTTCGGTATTCACAAATAGACAATCTAATAGTAGCATTATGACTGCGGAGACTGCAGTTAGGGCTGAGAACTCCACATATAAAAATATTGGACAGTCCTATACTTTTATGTGCGGAGTTCTCCGTCTCAACTGCGGAGTCTCCACAGTTGTAAAGGTTCTCCGCCCTGACTGTGGAGTCTCACAGTCATAAAGTTACTATTAAATTGTTTATTTGCAAACACCGAAAAAGAGTAAACTTACACAAAAGTGTAAGATTATCTGTATGAATCGGACCCTATATTCATAACTTTAAACTGAAAACTCACTGACAATATTCAGGTTTTCCCAGAGTTGAGTGAATACATAACCACTAGGATCTTTCATGTAGCTCAGCACTTTCCTCAAATTAATCATAAATTCCATAGAATTTATAATCACATTATTTGGGTTGCTGGAATTTGAAACTAACCAATACATAGCATATATAACAACCAAAATGAGAAAATGGCAGTTTTACAAAGTCAACAAAACTTGTATCAAGATGTTATCTTAAATACTGAGCAGCCAATGCATTCTATGGGACTTTTCTCTTTAGATACTATGCCTTACCTGCAATGTTATTCTTCATTAATAAACATCATCCAACATCTCACTGTGGAGGTATCCACCTCCCCGCCACCTGAATTTCCAGTAAGATAGAAGCTTGATCCAAGAACATCATCAGTTCAGTCTCCTATTTACTCACTGCAATACCCATAAAAGTAAGGTAGTAGTAAAGAAATCTTCCTTTAGCCTTTGCAATATTGTTTATTGATTACATCAAATTCTCATGTGGTTTGGTTTAACATCTTCTAATTATCCATTTACGTTCACTTATATGTTTAGTTATGAGATTTAAAAAAAATATACATCATCATATATACTAATACAAAACAGCATACTCCCACGCCTAGAAATGGGTATAACATTTTTGAATTCTAAGAGCTCAGTATAAATATTATACATCATATATAAAGCATCATTACTTTTAAAAAGCATCTTTATTGAAATGTTGTAAATTATGAAAAAAAACTTTACAGATAATGCAGCCATTTGTAGGCCAAAATAACAGAGCCAGTCATAAACTTTGTCATGATTTTATATGGCATTGGGATATTTCACTGTATAATTTCCAAACAATTCAAACTTGAGATTGAAAAAGAAACCTCAGTTAAGGGAAAGCAAATAAGGGGGCAATGGTTTTGTTAGAATAATAATCATAGGTCCCATGCAAAATGAGCGTGCATAACTTTTCCTAAAATGTAACGGCCCCCAAGAGCAAATAGCAGGGTTATCCATCCAAAACAAAGTGCTACGTAGAGGAAGTGAGCTAATGGCCCTCATCCATTAAGAGGAAAGTAAGACATAGGAAAGAGAGGGTAACACTTAAGAGAACTGCAGTCAGGCTGGCAAAACATTAATTGGCTCAATAGATTCTACCTTATCCAAAGATTGAGGTTTTCTTTCAGAGGTTACCCTCAGTCATATTGAGTTTAACACAATAGTGTGGGCGACAGCATCAACAACATCTCTTCTGATTTTCTTCCATTACTTTCTTACTCTTTGTGACCCATTGGAGGATCACTTCACAAAGGGATTTCTCTTGTGAGACCAGCGGAATTGTCCCAAAGACTTTAGAGTCATTGAGTTTCTTCTGTATGGACAGCAGTGTCACACATTTTAGTGACATAGGTTAGGAACCATGAGGGCTAGCTGTCTCAGTAGTCAGAAAATTCTCAATAAAGAATGGCAAATCAGTGTCTGCACCACACTAACCTAGCAGTCAAACATTAGATGCTCTTCTGTCATTTTCAAGTTTCTCAAGTCTGTCCTCCACATGAATAATGAAGGTCAAAACATTAGTATGGACACTGGTGAGTGAATCAACAGCCTACTTCTGAACTACACAAGATGCTTCCTGAAGTTCTACCCTCGACACTATTGTTATTGTGGTTGTCTCTCTAGTCTAGTCACTCTTGCATTGAGAACCTCCAATCTGCTTTCTATTGCCGCTTTCTTTGCCTCTGTGCCGTCCATCTTCTTGCAGAGGCTGTAAAGGAAAACCATCAATTCTCTCTCTCTCTTCGGGAGATCTGAATGCTTAGTGTTAACTGCTCTAGCCCTTAAATGAGCCTCACCCTCAGTTCGAGATGTGGGGTGAAGATAATAAATACAATGTGTCTGATTGTCTTCAATGCACCACCACAGAGTTTCAAAATATTTTAGATTTGCTCTAATCCCAGCCAGTTCTATCCATATTTAATATAGGCAGAAGACTAAATCAGAATATTACAAAGTCACATTTTATTTCATACTTTTGCAAACCAGCAGTTGAAATTCTATTGTTGTAATAATCAACAAGGAAAAGGGAAAAATATTATCCTTGAGGATAAAAATGGGTTAGCAAGCTCCTTGGACTTAATATAGTTTTTTTTTATAAGAGCAAATATAGATGTGTATAACTGAGGAGAAGACATTCATAAAGCTTCCTAAAAGTGCTCTTGAAACCTTTGTGAATTCCCAAAGATTGTAACTCTAGTCTAAATATTGCAGGAATACTACTGGGTTGCAATTAGGTTTTTGTGAATCTGATCCTCTTAGTCTGGGATCCTTCTATGTTTTGACGCTGTAGGTCTAACACGACTAGTACGGGGAGCTTTTTTCCTCTGTACACTCTGATTCAGTGGCCCATAGCCCTAGAGGCACATTTACTGAGAACTAGAACTCTGATGCCTAATTTACAAAGCTTATTTTATTAGCAGTTGTATTACTCCTTTTTCAGAAATTACCCCTTATTGTCCATGCCTGATTCACAAAGCTGGCGCAATCTCAAGGGGGTGGTCTCTCATTTGCATGGGGCCATGCCCCATATCATTGAAGAAACACTTTGCCTCTGCCCACGCACCATAGTACAGATGAAGGCATAGATGCAAATGAACTGTTAGGGGGAGCACCAACTGTTCACCACATTGAGATGGCACACAGTCAGTGCACGCCTGAGGGCACCCATTGGAAGGAGAGAAGGCAGTCTCATGGATCCCCACTACATCCCACTGCAGGCAGGTGCATTCACTCACTGCACTCACTTGCAGGGGCGTCTCTGCCACTTTTTCAAATAGCTCTGGTTTGCCAACTTTCACTAATATGCTGCCGCCTGGGCGGGCACAAGTTCATAGCTGTACTGAGGCAGCACTTTCATTGTGATAGGCACACTATCCTGGTCTGTGCCTTGCTCACCTGGCTGAAGGTGTGCCACTGTGCCCGAACTATAATATGGCCAACGACACTGGGAGCAGCCCCGACACCCACCGACCACGCACGCAACCTGGGAGTCATCCTCGACTCAACGCTCTCCATGGCCAAGCAAGTCAACGCAGTCTCCTCCTCCTGCTTCAACACCCTCCGCATGCTTCGCAAGATCTACAGGTGGATCCCGACAGATACAAGAAGAACAGTCACCCAGGCCCTCGTCAGTAGCAGACTTGCCCTCTACGCGGGAGCCCCGGCCAAGCTCATCAAGCGACTGCAACGCATACAAAACGCCTCCGCACGCCTGATCCTCGATGTACCACGCCGCAGCCACATCACCCCCCACCTGAGAAACCTGCACTGGCTCCCCGTCAACAGGAGAATCTCCTTCAAACTCCTCATCCACGCACACAAGGCACTCCACAAGACTTGCCCAGCCTACCTCAACAGACGACTCTTCTTCTACGTCCCCAACTGCCAGCTCCACTCCGCCGACCACTCCCTCGCCACCGTCCCTCGCATTCGAAGAACAGCCACCGGCGGCAGATCCTTCTCCCACCTCGCCGCCAAGACCTGGAACACCCTTCCACTAAGCCTACGACAGACCCAAGACCTGCTGACCTTCAGGAGGCTACTCAAGACCTGGTTGTTCGACCAGTAGCAGCACCCCCCCCCCTTTTCTCCCCAGCGCCTTGAGACCCTCGCGGGTAAGTAGTGCGCTCTACAAATTCTGTGATTGATTGATTGATTGATTGGGTCCAGGTGCCCTCAGTCACAATGTATCACAATGCAAGGACTGTGCCTTGGGTTTACTTAGTTATTATTAGCTAGACTTATTGCCGCCCCGGTCCCAGAGTTTGCTGCCCGGAGCAGATAAGAGCGGGGAGGGGGGATCAACAGATGGCGTGTTCCGGGGGGGGGGGTGGTGGCAGGCGAGAGACGACTTGTTCTGGGGGAGGGGGTGGTAGTAGACAGACGACTTGTTCACCTCCGCCGCCCCCAAAAAGGTGCCGCCCACCCTAGCTACGCCACTGGTTATTATATTGCTCATTATTACAAGATTTTATTTGTTTACCCCTGTTGTCAAAGTTCATTAAGTATTATTATAGCAAACCTGTTTAGGCACAGCAGCATTAGGAATCACGATCACCAGACCTACGACCGATTATAAAAATACACCTCAAACCCAAAAAAGATTTGAGCTGCGGTTTGGGGCCTCTCCGACTAACATTAAGGGGACAGGAACGTGTCTGTTGATTTTAAATACATTTGGCGTTGAAGATGGCGTCCAAGATTAGGCCGCAGCCAAGGAAAGTGAATATTTTGCAATCTTGAAAAATATGTGCTGGTGTTTGTGGTTTGGAAAAAATCGTAAGAACATTGTCTGCAAGCTTTGTTTTCTTAAGCATGTTCCTTGGCTGAGAACCAAGATCTCGAATACAGGAACACCTAAACTGAATTAAATGTTTTAGACTTGTTTTGTGCACTTTAAAGGATTGGTGGACGAGTAGTGAAAAGGGTGTTAACTGATCTTTTAATGCTGCTAATGAGAATCTGAGTGAGCTGCTTAACAGAAATGAACAGAAATGGAAATAAGATTAGTGACATAAACAGTGACGTTGTAAATGAGATTTTTGCCAAAAGTTAACCATGGCTCTATCCTAATTGCACTTATAACAACCATTTCTATATTTGGCTTCACTAATTGAAATACCTGCCCATAAAAATACCTGAAAAAACTAGAGAAAGAATTTCCTTTTTAATAATTGTTTATACCATTGTCACAGTTGTTACCATTTGTAAGAATTATAAATAACAGGTATTTGTATTACCGAATTTCGCAAACCTCAATCTTTTTTCAGTCTTCAGAAGGATGAAACACCATCTTGAACTAAACTAAGCAAAGGGTTCCTCAACAAAAACTGAAACTGGAGCGGGACAGGGAATACAAAGAAAAAGGAAGGAAAACAACCCACCTTCAATGCAAAGTTCTACATAAAGAGTGCAACCCAGATATAAATAACACAGAAGATATTTATAAGTGGAATAAATCCAATAACACTGTCTTGCAGAGGCGGCTCCTCCTCTAAGGCGAAGGATCGTCGCCCCACTGCTTCACAGCAGTGAAGAAAAGGAAACATAAAATGATAACTCGCGTTATTATCATTTTATGTCTCCTTCTGCTGCAGCAGCTTACGGGGGGCAGCAGGGCTGCTCCGACTACAGAGGAGCGGGGGAGGAGTAGTTTGCCCACTCCTAAGTGCACATGACTGTTTGGCCTGCCCTATCGGGCCGGCCAAACATTCATGCGCACTTTGCATCTTCTCCATGCAGGCTGCATTACAGTCTGTGTGGAGAACATGCCCAGGCCCCTATTCCACAGCACTCAGACCAATCACAACGCTGCATTGCAGCGTTGTGATTGGCTATCGGGAGGCTGGGAGGGTGCTTCCTGCTGCTTCCTGCATCTTGCTGCAGACCAGAGACAGGAAGAAGAAGACGGAGGAGAGGCGGCAGCCGGCCATCACAGGTAAGTGGCTCTGTTTTTGACCCCCCCACCCACCCCGTGGCCCCGCCCGACCACCCGGGTCCGGTAGCAGCCGCTACTGTTATCTTGGTCTTGCTGAGGTTCACACTTGTGGCCTGCAAGTAACACCAGAAGTCAGCAGATGGTGCTTAACTCGCTATTGGCTTTGTTAAACACGTGTTGATAAAGCCAATAGGTCTCACGTTTGTGAGCAATTGCTATGCCAATGTTTTTGCATAAAAACTGGGGCCGAGAAAAAGACGTGATGATGGGATGCACGTTCTGTCATGAAGTCATGCGGCTCTTTCATTCAGTAGGCGTGCTCCTTTGTCACTGCACATGTGCGTGCCTAGTGAATTGAGCAGGTGGCTTTTTTTTTTTGAACAATCGAAGATGGTGGACGCCACTTGGAGCGGTAATAAAAAAATGATCTTCACTATTATCACTTGAAAAAGCGCTTTTGTGAACATGGAAAGGCCCAGCAGCAAATGGAAACTACTGGGCCCTCCAAAAATTGTAAAAATAAATATTTCAAGGATCGCGAGGGGTGGTGGAGCAATCAAGGAGCAGGTCTGGGAGCCGATAGGATGAAGCAACAGGGTTTGGACCTGGAAGGCAACGAACATGGAGGATTAAATAAAAATAAAAAAAGGTGGGTGGGGTGAGCAAAGGGCAATAAGGAGCAAGTGGCAAGGGAGGAGGCAAGTATCTAACAGGAAAAGCAGCACATGCAGGAGAACGCAAGTGGGGGGAGAGAGGAGCAACACGGAACACAGTGAGAAGGTATTTGATGGGGTTAGGTGCACATGATTGTGGTGTGCAAAAGGAAAATGTAAATGACACTTGAGCAGACCAATGGGTGATAGATAGATGGATAGATAAATAGATAGATAGAGATAGATAGATAGGTAGAGATAGATAGATAGATAGATAGATAGATAACTGTGTATCATGGTCCAATATTGACAACAAGGGATTCTGGTGATATCATAAACCACAAGGCCAAAGACCGAGATGGCAATATTGGACCATATTTCATATGTTACTTACTATGTATGTATTATATTACATGGCTACTTTGGGGTAGTTAGTTTGAAATGTTATTTTGTTCACAGCACAGCTAACTAAGGACACTTAATGGAATTAAAATGTTTAGGTTTACCTCTTATGATTACATTGTTGCTAAAACACTGGACAGTTATGATTTTTTTTTTTAAACAAATTTTATTTAGTTTTACATATCAGGACAGGTACAGTCTACGAAGTAAACTATGTCAAAGTACATACATTTTAATAAGCTAAATCGCTACTAAGCGTAATATAAGCAGAATCACTGGTTATGTATAAGATTCCCACCTCTCTACCCATGACCTACGATTCATGTACAATGCAACAATCATTTGACTCACATTTCGGAAGTACCTCTTATCCCTAAACAATTCTACTCTTCTAAAGCTGCCCCCCACCCATCCCTCCCACCAGGCGTGTCACGTACAATCAGTTCTTTGACCTGTGGACTGGGGTTTCTACAATCTAGCTACTCAAATGGAACTACAATAGTGCTTTGGGATCTAACCCTCAATGAGGGCGGGGGCGCAATGTGCGCAATGTCTGGGTCCTCCACATCCTACTGTACACAGGGATACACTACCTAATTTGTCTCTCCAGGAGTTGCACCCACGGGATCCTCGTCATCATCAGTATCCGGAATCTTCAGTAACACCACTAATGTTTTCCATGCCTTCGTTGCCTCCAACGCCCTCTCACTTCCCATTCTTTTTGCTAATTGCAACCTAATTGTTCCTTCACACTCCGCCTACTTAATTAGCTCTTTCTTCCACCTCTTTACATTTGAGCCCCTCTTTGCTTTCCAATGCATAGTGATGTCTCGCTTAGCCAATAAAAGATCCATATCTAGAAATTTGTTTGTGATCTTATTTTTGGCCGTGTGGGGATACCAATGTAAGAGGCAGGGTCCCATATTCGGCTCCAATTCCCTGTCAGTGATCTCGGTTAATAATGCTACCACTTCGACCCAATAGTTATCCAATTGCGGGAAATCCCAAAACATATGTCGGAAATCCGCTCCCTCCCTATTGCAGCGCGGGCATGCAGCTGTGTGGGTTCCGAAATACTTATTAATCTTCGCCGGAGTGAGGTATGCTCTGTGTAAAATATAAAAATGCACCAGTTGGAATCAAGCATTCCTGGTACTCTTCCATGCTCGTTCCACAAGATCAGCCCAGACCTTGTCCGGGATCTCCTCCCCCAGATCCCCCTCCCATTTTAGTCGCAATGCAGTCAAGGGTACTAGCATTTCCTGTGTCATGCGCCTATATAGACATGTGACCGCTTTAAAGGTTCCTGCCGCCGTCACAATGTATTGACACCCCATCGATGTCTGCGGTTCATTGAGACCCTCCCCCCAATGCTTTCGGATAGCCACAGTGAGCGCAGAGTGTAATAAAAAGTCCTCTCTGGGTAGGTCATATCGTTCCTGCAAGTCATTAAAGGGATTCATGGTATTGTCTTCATATAAGTCTCCTATAGTGGTTAATCCCTGCTCACTCCAGATCGTCAGTCCCTTCCAGGTACCCCCATGTGGCAACGCCTCACATATGAGGGATTTCAGGTGCAGAGGGAATTTTAATCTGTGCCCGTTTTAGACTCCTATTCCAGCATTGCCTTGCTATTCTTAAGTCCCTCGGGATAGTATGCATTCGGATGGGTAATTTCAGAACAATTTGGGACAATACTCGCAGCGGTGGGGCTCTATCCCTTAGCTCTCCCGTCCGTCGAAGTCTAGATGCCACCTCCTGTGTGAACCATTGTAACTGAGCTGCCAAATAGTAGGCCTCAAAATCGGGCGCTGCCAGACCCCCCTCCGACCTTGATCTCATAAGGACCCCCAGTGCTACCCTCCTTCTACCAGTTCCCCATAAGAATCCTGTGATCATTGTCTTAAGTCACTGGACAGTTATGATGGCCAGTGGAATTAGGCAATTCGGTTGCTGCAGGTTTTTCCACATAATTATACGTTTAAAGCATTTGCCATATAATTTGTACATTTCACAGGAAATGTTGCCTACAGCCCAAGTAGATGAAAAAAATGCTGCCAGAGAATGTGCCTCATAACTTGCCCTTTTGCCAAATTTATTTCAGATGTTTTTAAATTTGATTTGTAATTATTAAAAAGTGCTGATTTATTTTTTGTGTGTTACTTTCTGTACATTTGTTAAAACAATTAACCCTGGGCGGTGAACTCTGCTCCGCTCGCGGAGTTTGCGGAGTTTTCCCGCACTTTGTGTTACGCGGAGCTCGCAGAGTTCCGAAAAACTCCGCTTCGCGCAGCGGAGCTCAGTTTTTTTCCTCGCTTGCGTTCACCAACGTCAAGTTGGCGAGCGCGAGCGAGGAAAATCCACCTCCCGGTGAGATTTTTCCTCGTTCGCGATCGTCAACATCAAGTTGGCGAGCGCAAGTGTGGAAAATAAACCCTCCCGCGCGATTTCTCAACACGGGGGGGTCGGGTTTCTCATTGCGAGTGGTCGCGTATGCTCGCGACCGCTCGCATTGAGAAACTGCCCGTTCGCGTTGAGAAAGCTGCTGCTTGAGTAAAAATCTACTCGAGCTGCAGAAAGGAAAGCAGCGCTCGCTTGCGCTGTGCATGGTTCCGTTCTCGATGATTGCCCAGTGCGGACAAGCATCTGGCACTGAAAAACGACGCGAACTGCATTTTTCTATCGCACTCCGCCGCTTGCGGAGCTCCGCGTAGCGCGGCAGAGTTTTTTTTACACTTTGCGGAGTTTCGCGTAGCGCAACTCCGCGAACTCCGCCCAGGGTTAAAAACAATGTAATTAATTTTCGTTATGTTATGCAGATTTGCAGTGTGCACTATCATCCATGAGGGTATCCTGGCGCTGAGCAGGTGTGGGTCTACGTGCAGGTGTGGGCCTAGTGGGACAACTCGAAAAGCCAGGTCTTCATCTTCGTGTGGAATTTCAGAAGTGAGGAGGAGGCTCTTATCTGTAGCAGCAGGTCATTCCATGCTTTAGGAGCAATGTAGGAGAAGGCCTGGGCTCCAGATCTGGTTTTCCGTATGCACAGGATTTGTCCTAGTCCGGGAAGCGAGGTGTCTGGAAGTTTTGAGAAAGCAGATGCCATTGTTGAGGTATTCTGGGCCAGTGTTCTGTACTACAATGCAAATGGGGGTGAGGGGTTTTATTTGTTTTCGTTTGTAATAGGAAGCCAGTGGAGCTCCTTCAGGTATGGTCTGATATGAGTGTGACATGAGAGGTTGAGAGTGATTTTGTCCACCGAGTTCTGAATGGTCTGCAGCCTTCTGTTGAGTTTTTGTTGATCCCGGCATAGACAGTGTTCCAATAGTTCAGCTTGGTTGTGACCAGGGTGTGCGAGACGGTTATCAGAGTTCAGATTGCGAGTCATTTGATAATCTTCCTCAGCATCTTCAGGGTATAAAAACATGAGGCGGTGATGGCATTGACTGGGGCGTTTTTTTTAGTTTGCTGTTGATGATGATCCAGAGGTTCTTGACGTGAGTGGTGGGGCTTGGTGTCTGTCCTAGCTCTGTTGGCCACAAGGTGGAGTCCCACGGTGATGTGCTCTTCCCGAAGATCAAAATTTCGGTCTTGTCAGTGTTCAGATTTGGACAGTTGGTCTTAATCCAGTGGGCTATTTGAGTCATGCAGAGATTAAACTTGGTAGGCACTGGGTGTCTTGTCCGTGAGGGAGAGAATGAGTTGCATGTCATCGGCATAGGAGAGGCCATTGATATTGATATAAGGGCGGATAAAGCTGGCTAGAGGAATCATGTATGGGTTGAATGTTTGTGAAATTAAATGTAGACTTTTTTATTTGACTTTTCATTTTTTAATGTTTTTAAATTATATTTTGATAATAATTGAAATTATTTTGGGGGGAATTTTTGATTAAAAGTCATTAATGCGTTAGTAAAAGCGTTTTAGAGTTTATTTATTCTTAGTGGGTTTATTTTATGTTATTTTTTCACAGATATTTAGTGTGTATGTATTGTGTTTAATTAAAAAAAAAAATGATATTCCTTTGTTTTTAAGTGTTTAATATTACATTGTAGGATTAATAGAGGATGTGGGTGGGAAGTTTATTTTATTTTATTATTTTCCATTCTTGTACATTTCTAATACCTTAAATGTATAATATTTTCACTTATTAAATTTGTTATGGGTATCACTCAGGCCCTGATTACAATGTCGGTCGGAGTTGCCTCTGACCGACATCGCTGCGGATGGGGAACCGACCGACCTCAGGTCGGTGGTTCCGACACCGCAATTAGGATGCAACTGCATTGAAAAATTGAGGTTTTTGCACATCCCTCCATGGTGTTGCAGGAACTTCATGGTGCCTGCCACACGGTGCAGGGATGTGAAGGGGGTCTCCATAGGTACCCCCAGGACCACATGTGGAGCACCAGAGGGGAAGGGGGCCCCGCAAGGGGTCCCCAAAGACATTTGCCGACAGCAGTTCCATGTCAGAAAGGCCCACATGGAACTGCTGTTGGAAAGTGCCATCATAATCCAGACGGCGGAAACACCATCTTTTAGGGATTATGAGGCCTTTCTGACTGGCCGGAGGGCTCCTTGAGCCCATCAGAACCGAGCTGGATTCCCTGGCCGGTTTAAACTCCGACCGCCGTCATTCTAATACGGCCGTTGGAGTTTAAACCTACAATGTTGGTAGGAAAGCCGCCGACCAGCGGTCGGAGGCTTTCCGACCGACATTGTAATTAGGCCCTCAGTGTTTTTTAAAAAAAACATTAGGTCTTAATTTAAAATATTTTTGCTTTTTGTTGGATTGAGTTTAAATTTTGCATTTAAGATTTGAAATGAAATGAATTTGTGTTTTAAAATGTATTGCATTTATTTAAATTTATTGTTTTTGCTTTTTTTAAAGCAAATCCAAACTTTTGCATTTCTTTATGTAATGTGCTAGTAAGTAGAAATTTTATATAAATATCTATTTGTACAAAATTGGGTTTAGTCATAGTTTTTTTTTTTTTTAATTTAAATTTTTAATAGAATATGATTAAGTTTTGAAAGTGATTGTTAAGTATAACTCCCCCCAAAGTCCAACACATTCCCCAGTGTGGTTAAGTTTGAAGTGAGAATAGTAAATCTGACCCCCACCCAAGTTCGACACTTTCCTCAATGTGGTTAAATTTGGAGTGGGAATATAAATCCCACCCCACCAAAGTCCAACACTTTCCCCTAGGTGGTTAAGGGGAGATGATGTGGCCTTATGGCCAGAGCTGCCGACTTTGGAGCTGGGGAACCAGGTTTGTGCTTCGGCATCGGCTCAGCATCCTGTGATTCTGGGCAAATCACTTAATCTCCCCGTGCCTACCAAAAATGAATGTGTCCTTGTGTAATGTAACTGGTGCTCCAACAACTTTGGGTCGAGTTTGCGCTATATAAATCTGCAAAAAAAAAAAAAGTTGGGAGTAGGAATAGTAAATCTGCCCCACGCCCCCAATTCCAACACTTTCCACAATGTAGTTATGTCTGGGAGTGGGAATAGTAACTCCTGACCACACACTTTCCACAATATGACTAAGTTTGGAGTGGGAATAGTAAATCTGCCCAAAGTCCAACACTTTCCCCATTGTGCTTACGTTTGGCATGAGAATTGTAAATCTGACAACCGTTTGAAGTCCAATACTTTTCCCAATGTAGTTAAGTTTGGATTATGAATAATAACTCTGAGCCCCCCTGCCTCTAACGTCCAGCATTTTCCTCAATGTGCCTACATTTGAAACGGGAATAGTAAATCTGAACCCCTTCCAAAGTCTAACACTTTCCCTGTTGTGGTTACGTTTGGAGCAGGAATAGTAAATCTGACCACCCCACTGCCCACAAAAGCCAACACTTTCTCCATTATGGTTATGTTTGGAGTGGGAAAAGTAAGTCTAGTCCCTCCAAATTTGCACACTTTCCTCAATGTGTTTAAGTTTGGAGTGGGAATAGTAAATCTAACTCCAGCACTTTCCCCAATGTGGCTACGTTTGGAGTGGGAGTACTTAACCTATCCTCCACCACCCGAAGTTCAACACTTTCCCCAATAAAGTAAAGTTGAGGGAACTGACGGGTCCAAAACACTGATAGGACATGACGGTCTCAGAAAGGCTAAGGAGGCTAAGACACTTATGAGTGAGAATGGGAGATTGGCTGACAAAATGATTTTAAACATTTTTGTTTTTAAAAGTGTTTGTAAGGGAGTGTTACACAGTCCATGCCAGAGTGCACTTACTGCATGCTACAAAGATGTCTGTCTGTTGTATTCTTGCTGTTTTTTAACAGGCGATCTCCACGGGACCTTAAATTTCTACTCCTCAACAACTACTTCAACACATGCACAAGCTGTTCTACATTTCCCTCTTTGACTAGTTGCTTCAAGATGGAGACATGACTCTTTCAGTCTCCTAGTCTGTCCCCAATGCCATTCCTCAATGCGTCCTTGTGTTATATTTGTGTGACTTTAAAACCACTTCATGCTGTATTGTTCAACTATGACTCTTATGAATTCCTCATGAACCTCCCAAAAATTTTACCCAATGCAATTAACCTGTTCGGTGCTTAGGACGGCCGGGAGCTGTCCTGAGCCACGGTGCTTGTGTGCTCAGGACGGCTCCCGGCCGTCCTCACACATGGCCCCGGGAATCCCTCTGGTGCGGGCACCAGAGGGTTGTCCTTTTCCTCCAACAGCCTCGGGAGCTGGGGAAGAGCTTCCCCAGCTCCCAAGTCTGTTCCCCTGGTTTTGGTGAAATTACGATCTGCGCGCACGTCGCGCTGACGTAATTTCATAGAAACCGAAACTGAAATGAGATTTTAGGCTCATTTCAGTTTCACTTTCTATGTGCTCAGGGGGCTATCTCAGCCCCCCGAGCATGTAGAAAGACGGGAGGGGTATCATTGGAAAGGGGAGCATTTGTTGGCAATACAGGGGGGCAGAAAGCCCACTAGAAACCAGGGATTTCTTTTGTATTGATGTAGGGGTGGGGGCTGCCCAAAATGGGCATGACAATGCCCCCACCCCCGTGAAATTCCAGTCTTTCTGCCACCCTGGTGGGTAGACGGGGGCAGTATTCCCCAATCTGACCCCCAAGGGGCAGAAAGCCCACTAGAAGCCAGGGATTTATTTTTAAAATTTGATTTAGGGGTGGGGGCTGCCCAAGATGGACATGCCAATGCCCCCACCCCCTCAGCAAAATTGCAGTCTTTCTGCCTCCCTGGGGGCAGATGGGGCAGTATCCCCCAATCTGCCCCCCTGGGGGGCAAAAGCCCACTAGAAGCCTGGGATTTTTTAAAAATTTGATTTAGGGGTGGGGGCTGCCCAAGATGGACATGCCAATGCCCCCACCCCCTCAGCAAAATTCCAGTCTTTCTGCCCCCCCTGGGGGGCAGATGGGGCAGTATCCCCCAATCTTCCCCCCTGGGGGGGCAGAAAGCCCACTAGAAGCCTGGGATTTGTTTTAAATTTGATTTCAGGGGTGGGGGTTGCCCAAGATGGGCATGCCAATGCCCCCACCCCCCAAAAAAATGCCACAGTCTTTCTGCCCCCCCCCAGGGGGCAGATGGGTGCAGTAGCATCTGATCTGCCCACCCGGGGGGCAGAAAGCCCAATAGGCATCAGGGAATATGTTTTTCAAACTTCAGGGGTGGGGGCTGCCCAGAATGGGCATGCCAATGCCCCCACCCCCCCAAAAAAAATGGCACAGTCTTTCAGCCCCACCAGGAGGCAGATGGGGGAAGTAGCCCCTGATCTGCCCACCCGGGGGGCAGAAAGCCCACTAGGCATCAGGGAATATGTTTTTCAAACTTCAGGGTTGGGGGCTGCCTAGAATGGGCATGCCAATGCCCCCACCCCTCCAAAAAATGGCACAGTCTTTCTGCCCCCCAGGAGGCAGATGGGGGCAGTAGCCCCTGATCTGCCCCCTAGGGGGCGGCAGAGAGCCCACTAGGCGCCAGCAATTACGCTGGCTTTTTATACGTGGGGGTGGGGGCTGCCCAGAATGGGCATACCAATTGCCCCACCCGCCCAAAAAAATAGCCACAGTCTTTCTGCCCCCTTGGGGGCATATCGGGGCAAAACCCCCCCGATTCCCCCTACCAGGGTGGCAGAAAGCCCACTAGGCACTGACTTTTTTGTGGCAATGTGCCTATCTGTGGAATTTGGGCCCTAGCGCAGCCGGCACCTAGGGAAACCTAGCAAACCTGTACATTTTGTAAAACTAGACACCAAGGGGAATCCAGGATGGGGTGACTTGTCTGGCTCTCACCAGGTTCTGTTACCCAGAATCCCTTGCAAACCTCAAACTTTGTAAAAGAAAACACAATTTCCTCACATTTTAGTGATGGAAAGTTCTGGAATCTGTGTGGATCCACAAAATTCCACCCACCCCGCATCCCCCAAAGTCTTCCGATAAAAATGGTAACTCACTTGTGTGGGTAGGCCTAGTGCCCGCGACTGGAAACGGAACAAAACGCAACGTGGACACACCACATTTTTACAGTGAAAACTGACCCTTTTTTTGCAAAGTGCCTGGCTGTAGATTTTGAACGCTAGCTCTGCCGGCAGACAGGGAAACCTACCAAACCTTTACACTTTTGAAAACTAGACACACAGGGGAATCTAGGATGGGGTGATTTGTGTGGCTCTCACCAGGTTCTGTTACCCAGAATTCCTTGCAAACCTCAAACTTTGTCAAAAAACACATTTTCCTCACATTTCTGTGATGGAAAGTTCGGGAATCTGCGTGGATCCACAAAATTACACGCACCCCGCATCCTCCAAAGTCTCCCAATAAAAATTGGTATCTCACTCGTGTGGGTGGGCCAAGTACCTGCGACAAGCAAGGGCTCAAAGGTATTGTGGAGACATCAAAATTACCTATCACAAAATTACCTGGTTTTGCAAGGGGGTCACCTGGGTTTTTGGCCCGTGCTCGGTGGCCATCTAGGGAAACCTACCAATCCCACATGTCTCTAAACACTAGACACCCTGCAGAGTCCAGGGAGGTATGGCTTGCGTGGATCCCCCAAAGTTTTCCTACCCAGAATCGCCTGCAAACCTCAAATTTAGCCAAAAAAAACCCATTTTTTCTCACATTTTTGTGTGGGGAAGTTGTGGGGTCACTGGGCTGAGACAAATTTCCTACCACCCAGTGTTCCCCCAGGTCTCCCGATAAAAATGGTGCCTCACTCGTGTGGGTGGGTCAAGTATCAGCCACAGGCAAGGGCCCAAAACATATTGTGGAGACTTCAAAATTTCCTATCATAAAACGACCTGGTTTTGCAGGGGGGGGGGCACCTGGGTTTTTGGCCCCGGGCTCGCGGCCATCTAGATAACCTACCAAAACCACACATTTCTGAAAACTAGATACCCTGTGGAGTCCATGGAGGTATGGCTTGCGTGGATCTCCCAACGTTTTCCTACCCAGAATCCCCTGCAATCCTCAAATTTTGCTGAAAAAAAATCACATTTTTCTCAAATTTCTCTGTGGAAAAGTTAGAGGATCACCGGGCTGACACAAATTTCCTACCACCTAGCATTACCCAAGGTCTACCGATAAAAATGGTATCTCACTCGTGTGGGTGGGTCCAGTACCCGCAACAGGCAAGGGCCCTAAACGTATTGTGGAGACATCAAAATTACCTATCACAAAACGATCTGGTTTTGCAAGGGTGGTCACATGAGTTTTTGGTCCCGGGCTTGGTGTCCCTCTAGGGAAACCTACCAAACCCACACATTTCTGAAAACTAGAGACCCTGGGGAGTCCAGTGAGGTATGGCTTGCGTGGATCTCCCAACATTTCCCTACCCAGAATCCCCTTCAAACCTCAAATGTTGCTGAAAAAAATCAAGTTTTCTCATATTTTTGTGTGGGAAAGTTGTAGGATCACCGGGCTGACACAAATTTTCTACCACCCTGCATTCCCCCAGGTCTCCCGATATAAATGGTATCTCACTTGTGTGGGTGGGTCAAGTACCCGTGACAAGCAAGGGTCCTAAACGTATTGTGGAGACTTCAAAATTACCTATCATAAAACGACCTGGTTTTGCATGGGGGCACCTGGGTTTTTGGTCCCAGGCTCAGCGGCCGTCTCGGGAAACCTACCAGACCCACACATTTCTGAAAACTAGAAACCCTGGGGAGTCCAGTGACGAAAGGCTTGCGTGGATTCCCCAACATTTTCCTACCCAAAATCCCCTGAAAATCTCAAATTTGGCTGAAAAAAATCACTTTTTCCACACATTTTTGTGTGGGATCACCGTGCCAACACAAATGTCCTACCACCCAGTGTTCCCCTTGTTCTCCCGAGTAAAATTATACTTCACTTGTGTGGGTGGGCCAAAGGCCTGTGACTGGGAAGTGCCAAAAACATAGGGATTAAGGGTATAGTACTGCCAATTCTAAGCACTACATTTAAAAAAAAAAAAGTTTTTAGCTGATTCTGCATTGGACAGCCACTCAAGTGAGGTATCATTTTACTTGGGCGACCAAGTGGAACGCGAGGTGGTAGGACATTTGTGCCGGCACATTGATCCCACACAAAATTGTGTGGAAAAAGTGATTTTGTTCAGCTAAATATGAGGTTTGCAGGGGATTCTGGGCAGGAAAACGTTGGGGGATCCACACAAGCCATTACTCACTGGACTCCCCAGGGTGTCTAGTTTTCAGAAATGTGTGGGTTTGGTAGGTTTCCCTAGTTGGCCGCGAGCCCGGGGCCAAAAAACCAGGTGCCCCCCTGCAAAACCAGGTCGTTTTGTGATAGGTAATTTTGAAGTCTCCACAGTATGACTTGGGCCATTTCTTGTTGCGGCCACTATGCCTACCCACACAAGTGAGGTACCATTTTTATTGGGAGACCTGGGAGAACGCTGGGTGGTAGGAAATTGGTGTCAGCCCAGTGATCCTACAACTTTCCCTCACAAAAATTTGAGAAAAAATTGTTTTTTTCCGCAAAATTTGAGGTTTGCAGGGGGTTCTGGGTAGGGAAACGTTGGGGGATCCATGCAAACCACACCTCCCTGGACTCCCCCGCGTCTCTAGTTTTCAGAAATGTGTGGGTTTGGTAGGTTTCCCTAGATGGCCGCGGAGCCCGGGGCCAAAAACCCAGGTGCCCCCCCTGCAAAACCAGGATCCACACAAATGACCCCTTGCTGAATTCAGAATTATGCCTACTTTTCTGAAATGCATAGCTTTCCAGGATCCATTATTGCTTTCATACCCATTTTTTACCATTAACTGGAAGGAGGTTGAAAACACAAAAAATAGCAAAAAAGGCTATGTCCCAGTAAAATGCCAAACGGCGTAAAAAATGTTGGTTTCCTGACAAAAGTCTGTCAGTCCCTGAAAGCTGGGAAGATGGTGATTTCAGCACCACAAACCCTTTGTTGATACCATTTGCAGGGGAAAAAACAGACGTTTTCATCTGCAGCACTTTTTTTTCCATTTTTCCCCCAAAAAACAAAATTTAGCTGTATTTTGGCTAATCTCTGGGTCCCCTACAGGGGAATCAACAAGCCATGGGTACCTTTAAAATCCCCATGATGGTGGAACAAAAGTAAGCAAATTTGGTGTGGATACCTTATGTGGTCAAAACGTTACAGGGGCCTCAGGGTGAACTACCTCAAATAGCCAAAAAAAGGCTTAGCACAGGGGGGAAAAAGGCCTAGCAGCGAAGGGGTTAAAGTTGGAATGGGTATATCTGAACGACGCAAAGTCCAACACTTTCCCCAATCTGAATAATGTTGGAGTGGGTATAGTGAATCTGACCGCCACCACAAAAACACAACATTTTCCTTAATGTGGTTAAGTTTGGAGTAGAAACAATAATTCCGACCCCTCAAAGTACAACATTTTCTCCAATGAAGTTATGTTTGGAGCGAAAATATTTAATGTAAGTTAAATAAATAGTGTTTAGTTTGATTGTGTTGATTAGTTTGGAGTTAATGCATTTTTATTTTATTTTGTCATGATATACCAGGCTTCTGCAATGAGTAGCTCATGAACTACTGGTAGCTCTTCTTCTACCTGTAAGGGGCTTTCTTGTGCACTGCTAGCCTAACCATATAGAAGCTTTTGCTTAGCTGAATTAATATATGTATACAAAAATCGAAAAGATTGTTCTCAAGACAAAAATGTGTCTATTTCAGAATTCATAAGTTGATGTTTGGAGAAAAATAGTTGAATTTCCAAAATATATTTAAAGCTGATATTTGAGAGATAAATCATGCAGTTCTGCAGAAACGTTACTCAAAATATTATCTTTGTGCCAGAGATTCTGCAGCAATGTCTGTTGTATATTACCCATTTAGAGGCATTCCAAATTGATAAAGTCTTTTTACATTACTGCTGGAAAACCTGCACTGAGGTGATCACTTCTGACAATCTTGCATAGGGTGTTCATTATTGCTATTTTGTCTGATGTCTTCATTACTACAGCACCAATAATATTAGTAGCTCAGGTTGAGGTTTTTTTTACCTTAAGTAACTCTTATTACAGAAAAGGTTGGAGACCCATGTGCTATGCAATTTATTATTTTACGTTTATTATTTTTATAAATTTTTGTAATCAACAAACATAGTTTATTTTAACTATTTTTATTGAAGTTCATGTATGTTTTATTTTTAAGTACTTTTTAAAAGTTTGTAACAATAAAATAGTTATATTTTTCTATACATTTTTGCAAGATTTTTTTGTACACATTTAAATTTTAAGATTGTTGTTAATTTTTATATAAAAAATACTGCAATTCATTTTTTTGCGATTTTAACAGTATTTTTTTAAATACATTTTAATAATATCATTTTTTACACAATTGTTACATGTATTTACTTTTTTCTCATATGTTAGTCATTTTTCAGAAAACAAATACACTATTTGCATTTATTCATTCCATTAGGTTGTATAGTTAGAACGACTTTTTTTCATTTTCTTTATTTTGCCATTTTGTTTACGGCTTACTTTATTTTTTATATTTTTTGACGACAGCAGCTGTACATTTTAGCGTTTCCTTGCTGCTTTTCTCTGATGGAGGTAGGTTTCATTCTAATCTATTTACTATAGTTAATATGTTTTGGAGAGTGGTATATTGTGAATTAGCTTAGTATTTGTACATTTATACGTTTTTAGGGTGTAGTTAGTGTGGGTTTTTTTCTCTTAGTTGTTTGGGGTGCTTTCACTAGGCCTAAATGTGATTTAATCTATATGTATTTTTAATATTAGACAGTTTGTTATATTTTGACTATTTTTAGGTGTTGTGAATTGTTTCTTTTATCTTTTTTTCCTTTGTTTAAATGTTCACAAAAATAATACGCCCTTTAACAGCTGCAATGCAGCTCACACTGAGCATCTTTTAACCTTCTGTCTTCACAGGGATTATTTTATTTTGTCTCTACTCCAATCTAAGTCTGTCCCATCATCTATGAAAAGCAAAGAACTCAGAGTTGAGCAAAATAGGCATCCTCAAACTTTTTAAGTGAATTTCCATTCAATTCAGGTTTCAAATGTTTCCCATGAGTATCAATATTTTCTTATAAAGAACCAGAAATATTAAATATAAGTCCAAACAAATCAAGCCTTTAGCATAAACGGCACACTAAAACAACCTTTCAAATTCCTAAGACTATTCATAGTTTAGGATTCACTGGCCTCCCTCCCCAACCTTCGTTCTGCAGCACCTAATGGGTCTGTGGATTTGCTCTCAAGAGAGCTGGGAAGAAAAGGTCCTCCGAGCTGCTCCACATCCCATGAGGAGCCCTCCCACCCCTCGTGTTGTACCGGCGGGGGATCACCAATTGATGCCGGTGTCTCCCTCTCCTATGATCAGTGCCAGTAATTGGGCCTCAACTTTACCACTCCTTGTCCTGCTGATCCCTGTTTTTGCTGGCCCTTAGAGTCAGAAAGCTGCTCCTTTTTTGCACCAGGGCCCGCCCCAGGCACAACATCTTCAACTTAGGTGCCCTGGGGAATAGATTTTTCCTGGATCACAGAAAGGCTCGGGGAAATCTCGGTAGCTCCTCGGTTGTGTGACCTACACCCTCACCATCTTGGGTATGCCCTCCAAAGCTCTCTAGTTTATAACACCCTGGCCCTCTCAGCCACCCATGCTTCTTCATGCTGCCTCAGGTACAGAATCTCACAGACAGGCCTACTTTAATAACAATAAAGATTGTAAGAGAAATCTTAAACACATGGCAGAATAGTATAGACGATTTACAAAACAATGCTAATGCAGGTAAGTAGGGCTAAACTTGCAGAAATGAGTTATCCAATTAAAATAAAAGACTTAATTTTAGGTGAATTTAGTTACAACTAGATTGTAGTCATCCAAGCACCAAATGCTACAGCACATCTCTTGATTTGTTGGATGTCATCTACCCTGAAAATATTATGTATAATCCTACATCTAAGCCCCTCAGAACTGACCTTCTGGCAACTTCAATATGAACCATATCTTACTTTTCTTTTCTCTGGAAGTGGGCCACACAGAGGCGAGGAGCATCTTTTATCTATTTTGCAAGAAAGTTGGATTGCACTTCATACTCACAAATCGTTTGTCACACCATACAGTATTGTAGTAACAAAAAACATCTTGGATTTGAGCTTCAGTTCTCAAGTTCCTAATCTTATCAGTTTCTTTCACAATAAAAAATAATTACAAATTGGTCAGCTTATGTGTTTCATCAGTAGGAGACTTAGGAATTCTTCAGGGCAGTAAATGTCTCATGATAAAAACTCTCAAAGATTTAGTGATTAGGTCTAGTTTTTTAGACCAATTATTAGAGGATCAATTAACTTGGTCCTGGCCTTAGAATATACAAATTCTATGTCAGGACCGGAGGCGAGGATTATGCTTGAACTTCCTTCGCTTTATTCAACAGCAGCCAGGTTTAAAGACAACACAACAAACTACTATTCCCATGATGCTCTGGGAATAAAGCAAAACATCACCAACCAATAGGATAACAGCTCCAGCAATTCACCAATCAGGCCTCAATAGTCCATAGTACAGTCCATCAACTATGTTCCCTCCACCTCTTTCTTCGCTGCTCGGCAGTCATAAGATAAGTGCCTGTCCTTTTCCGATTCGTTTTGTGCCTTAGTTGCCTCATTATTGCTGCATTTTTGATAATGCCTGAATTACTGTATTCGTGCTAGTGTTGTGATTTACAATCCGTTGTTCCTTCGACCGTGGGAGCGATCTGTGCTCCTTCATGGTCGTTTCTGCGTTGGTGCGGCTCCTGACTGCGGTGGGGACCTCCCAATTTGCATATGGCTGGGTCTAAACTGGAATGGCGTTGTGTGCAAAACAACCGATGGGTTTAACCTAGATCTGTGACTGAGGTGAATGTTGCGATTGATTCAGCATTCCGCCATCATTTGTCGCCCTAAGTGGGATGGGTATGGCCAGACATGGGTCCTGTGCTCGCTACGCCTCCAGATTCAAGCTAGCCTGGCTAATGAGGGGTGAAACCCCGAAACCGGTCCTAGGATGCTTGTTTCTGGTCCAGGGAGGACCTGGCCTGGCTGCTCGGGCTGGACTGTTCCCATGGGGAACAGGGTCAAGACTGATTTGCATATAGCTGGGTCTAAACTGAAATGGCGTGGTGTGCAAAAAAAGATGGATTTAACACAGAACTGTGAATGGGGGTGAATGTTTCGATTGCTTCAGAATTCAATCAATCTGTTCTTTTTGCATCTACTGCTGCGAGAGGGTGCTCGAGTAGCATGCCTGACCAGCTCAGTCGCGTGTCTCCGCTTTCCTCACAGTGGGATCGGATCCCCGTGACGACGGCCGAGGAGCCTAGCCCACTGGAGAGAGACACCCCATCGCGGGGTCTGTACAGCGCGATCAGGCTTTAAAACACAGTCTTTGATGCCTTGCAGTGATTAGCAAGGTCAGGTACGTGCATTATCCCCGACGCCCCCTGGGGTCTGTATAGTTAGTTGGGGAGTGAAGCTGTCCCACGAGGACAGGCTCCCAGGAGGGCCCCCATTAATTTCATATAGCACTAGGGTTGTTGTGTCCTCAGAGTTGGACCCATCTTCTGTGAGGCATTTCCCACACATAATCTTGGCAGTGACCCAAGCCCCACATCAGCAGTGCTCTGCCTGCAACTCTGTGCCCACTGTAAGCTCCTTTCAGTGCTGGTTGCCCCAACCCATTGACTGCGCTGAGCACCGCTTCGAAAATTCTACAGGCTTTCCCTGTTTTACCTAAGCACCTGTTGGCTTTATGACACCAGTGATTGTGCAGTGTGCCTTTGGTGCTCGTTATGGAGCTGGACGATGTAGACCAGGGGGAGACAGACCCCTTAGCATTTCTACCATGGGATGACGACTTCTATGATGCAGTAGTCGCATCAATTTGGAGGGCTGTATCGGAGGCTATGGCCCACCCCGGAGGATCGGCTCTCTCAAAAGATTGCTCGCAAATGCGCAAAACTCGCTGGGACCCTCCAGCCCCCTGCCACAGCTTCTGGGCCCTTCAGGGGACCCCCAACAACCCACCTGATGAGGGCCGACGAAGCATCGTTGCAAAGCCGGGGTGGACTATGATGCCTTTGCCAGACTGCTTTTTTGGTGCAAACCTCCCCCTACTCCCACCCCCTGGGACTCAGTGGGTCTGTTTACAAAGCCCCCCCCCACCTTCCCCAGTCCCCCAGGGGGATGACGCTCATGGGGACCCAGTTGAAGAACTGGGTCCGTCTAAACCTTGGCTTCCATTTTCTCAGCCCCCCCCGGCCCCAGTCCCGGCTAGCGCTGACCCTATTTCGGACATGCTGGACCCAGACGAGATCCTACACCTGCAATCTTCTGAATGGGCCCCTTCGGACAAAGTTGCAAGCTGTGTTGCAGGCCACATTTGCAAGTCGCTGGAGATGGAATCTCACAATTGCCTTAGAGCAGAGTGTCCTCACTCTCTCTGGATGGTAAGGTGGCGCTCACCCCTGAGTTTGACCCCCGAATGACCACCTTCCTCCAGAAATTCATGAAGGACCCTAAAGAGGGGATTGATAGATCCTGCCAGGACAAACTCCTGGACGTCCTCGGACCATTAACAAAAATACTGGATATGTTTGAGGATGCCAATTCCTTGAGCTCTTTGATTTCTCCAGAGGTGTTGTCTGGCTGGGCGCAGCACGCAGTCATATTTCTGGGCAATGCGAACTGCGCCCTGCCAACTGAGCGTGCTGCTCCTTGCTAATCACATTGATCCCAAATTGCGGGTATTTGCGGACTCTGAGACGGGGGTAGTTGCACAAGGGGGCCTCTTCAGGGAGCTGGGCAAATTTGTGAATACTTTCACTTTGTTGGGCAAGCCCCAATCGTCTATTAAGAGTGTTTCACCCCCTTGTTTTCCTTGGGGCCGGACGAGTTAGGGGCTGCTCCTCCAGCTGTGCTCATGCACAGTTCACCTCCAAAGGGCAAGGCTTCCTGCAAGGCCAATACCAGGACCAGGGCAGCTTTGCCAACTTCTACCCGGCAAGAGGCAGTCGCTACAGAGGCAACAAAGGAGCCCCTGCACCTGCCTCTTCCGGTGAGTGTTCTCCCTTCTCCCCTTCTAAGGGTTGGGGGCCGGCTGGCAAATCTTATCCAGGCATGGGAGGCCATTACGGGAGATGCATGGGAACCTTCAAACGATCCGGGGTTTCCACATAGAGTTACACGGCAGACAACTCTCTCGCCCACGGGCCATTCAGTTCTTGGACCATCAGGATGGGTTGGTAGATGCAGAGGTTGCTTCCCTCCTTTCCAAAGGGGCTATTTCTCACGCAGTTCCCTATCCCAATGGGTTCATCAGCAATATTTTCCTGGTTGACAAGACCGACTGGGGGCAGAGGCTTGTCGTCAATCTTCAAGAATTCAACGAGTGATTGGTGTATCGCCACTTCAAAATGGACGGGATCCACCTCCCTCGAGACGTCTTGCGCCTCGGGGACTGGCTGGCCCGCCTCAATTCTAGGACACGTATCTGTCGATTCCAATTTTTCCACTGCACAGGCGGTTCCTCCAGTTTTCCTGGCACCACCAGACCTTCGAGTTTTTGGGCTGTCCTCCACCCCTTGGTGCTTCACGAAGGTTCTCAAACCGGTAGTGGAGTACCTTCGGTCGCAGGGAGTTCGCATATTTGTGTACCTGGACGATATGCTCCTGCTAGGCCAATGTCCTCGGAAACTGTCTCTTCAGTTGCAGATGGTGGTCGTCCTCCTACAGGGCCTGGGGTTCGTCATCAACGAGGGCAAATCCCTGTTGACTCCTTCGCAGAGTGTTTTTTGGGGGATTCTCCATAGACACGGTCACAGCCACTCTGAGCCTTCCATCTCTGAAGATGACGAAGGTGCGCCACCAGTTAAGACGTACCTTAACCAGACAGTGCGTCTCCCTTTGGCAGCTCGCTCATCTGGTGGGTCTTCTCTCTTCATCTATTCAGGCCATCTTTCCCGGGACTCTCCATTACCGCGCCCTGCAACGCCTGAAATCCTCCCATTTACCGCAAGGGCCTCACATACTCTCAAACGGTGTCCCTGACCGACGAGGTGCGAGAAGAGATCCAATGGTGGCTGGATCATGTGGCTGAGTGGAAGGGCGATTTTTGGCTCTGCCCCAGATCTGGTCATAGAGTCAGATGCAAGCAGGTCTGGCTGGGGCACGCGATGTGGCGACTTCCCCACCAGCGGGTTGTGGTCTCCAGATGAACAGAGGTTACATTTCAACTGTCTTAAGCTTTTAGCCACTACCTTTGCAGTCAGATGTTGGACCAATGACTCGATTCAGTCATGTGTCCTACTCAAAATGGACAACGTTTCCGGGGTCTGTTATATCAATCATTTGGAAGGCACCAGGTCCAAGATTCTTTCCGACCTGACATCCAAGTTTTGGCAGTACTGCCTGGATTATCGGATTTCGGTGACGGCAGAGTACTTGCCCGGTCAAACGAATCAGGTAGCGGATTTCCAATCCCGCCACTTCAGGGATTCTAGCCTATGGAAATTACATCCGTATGTCATCTCAACCCTATGTAACCGATGGGGTCCATTTTCAGTGTATCTCTTTGCCTCCAAGTTGGATCACCAACTGCCCAGGTTCTTCAGCTGGAGGCCTAACTCGTTGGTAACTGCCACGGACGCGTTTCTCCAAGATTGGAGTCGCGAGGTGAGCTACGCTTTTCCCCCCTTTGCAACAATCACCAGAGTGCCGGCCCAGGTCAGGCGACAATGAGCCGACCTGGTTCTAGTGACTCCAATTTGGAGATCCCAATTATGGTTTCCAGTTATTCTGAAACTTGCCTGGGATTCTCCAAACCGACTCCCCCTGTTTCCAGGTCTTCTTGTCAATCCGGACCAACTGCCTCACCAAATGGTGCTGGACGGGTCGCTATCGCTCATGGCGTGGCAGATTACAGGAAACGATGGTCGGTCCCGGGCCTTTCGAGCCAGGCTGAGGATTTCTTATCAAGAGCATGGGCCAGCACTACACACAAGCGGTATGCCTCAGCGTGGGTCTGATGGTCCCATTGGTGTCTGCGATGGGATATCGATCCTGTGGTCACGGAGGTAGTACACATACTCAATTTCCTAGCGGGGTTGGTGACTGATGGTTTGGCCTATCGGACCATTAATACCTTTCGTTCAGCCACCTCGGCGGGACATGCGCTGGTGGAAGGCTCCCCGGTGGGAGAGCACCCCTTTCTGTGTCGTCTCCTCCGGGGAATCAGACTCTCGCTTCCTCTGGAACCCTGCTATTCTGCTCTCTGGGATGTCAACCAAGTACTGAATCTGTTTTTGTCTTGGCAACCATATCACTTCCTGTCCAGGAAAGAACTGTCCGCCAAGCTGGCGATGTTACTATGCCTGATTTCATGCCAAAGGGTTTCAGATGTACGGGCCTTAGACATTTCTGCCAGAAACTTTTCCCCTTCTGGGGTCTTGTTCATGGTAAGCAGAAGGATGAAGGTTAATACTAGGGTCATTACTTACCCAGCGTTTCTGGACTTTCCGAAGCCTTGCATAGTGCAATGTCTTAAGGTATATGAGGACATGTTGGAAGATTTTTACCCCCCGGGGGAATGTCAGCTCCTCATTGCCTTGCGGAAACCACATAGAGCAGTTTCTTCTCCTACGAGGTGGGTTATGCAGGAGGCTAGCATTGATCTTGGTCCATTTGGTGCACACTCTGCACCTGGTGCCATGGCTTTGAAAGCTTTTATACTGGGAGCCAGTTTGGAGGATATTATGAATGTGGCATACTGGTCTTCAAACTCTACCTTTAAGAGGTTTTAATTCAAACCAGTCTTGGACATGGCTCACCTGGTTGTGAGCAAGCTTTGAACTAGCATAATCCTCACCTCCGGTCCTTACATAGAATGAAAAAATTCCTAGCTATCATAACAGAAAGTTTCAATTCTATTAAGGACTCGGAGGCGAGGATTATCCCACCCATTCTGAGATAATTGGAAGCCCTCCCCGTCACTAGTAAGTATTTATTTTCCTGCATTGTGATTGCACGATGTGTTTGATCTCGATTGTGACTTTGCATTTCATTGTTGTCTATGTGTTTCCTGTATTAAAGTTACCCTGTTTTGTAGGAACGGATTCCAGTAGACAAGACGGGTGAAGATGGACCATAGGTGTGACTCACGCGAAGAAAGAGGAGGAGGGAACATAGACGATGTACTGTATTGTGGACTATTGAGGCCTGATTGGTGAATTGCTGGAGCTGTTATCCCATTGGATGTTGATGTTTTGCTTTATTCCCAGAGCATCATGGGAATAGTAGTTTGTTGTGTAGTCTTTAAACCTGATTGCTGTTGAATAAAGCAAAGGATATTCAAGCATAATCCTCACCTCTGATTCCTTAATAGAATTGAAACCTTACGTTACGATAGCTAGGAAATTTCTCATTATGTAACATAATGTGGCACATGCTGTGGCAGTATTAATCCTGTAGTTTGGCATTGATAAAAAACACCAATACTGTCTGGGCAAATGTTACACCCAATTGGTACAAGTTTAATGCCTGAATTTTGCAATAAACAAGTAAAAGCTGACACGTAAATCTTAGGAAAGGGACCGCTTCTGTGCAGCACTAAATGTAGTGCTTCTTTGTAACTTTCAATCAGTTTGACATCAAAACACAATTTTAATCTACAATTTATGCTGCAGATCGTGTATTGTGTTGCACGAACCATAAATTCATAGCATTGCAGAAAGCGATGTGGCCACAGAATCTCATAATTCCAGAGGTTAAGATTATACTACTAATATATAACGTTATATTATACCATTTAGTACGAAACTCTCTGCCACCCTTTTGGGACCCTTCCACACTATGTAAAACTTCTAACAAAATCAATTAAAAACCTATTATATTACAGTGATTTGTACAGCACTCCCAGATCTAAAAGATTCTGTTGAAATTTATTTCATGAGATATATTAATAGCTTGTTTTTAAATAGCACAATTGCACCTGGTTTTATGATTAGTTGAAATGTAAATAAAAGGTGTTACTTCTGCCAGATCTAATTAACTCAATTTATTGACTTTGAAAAGGTGAATGGCAAGGTCAGCGCATATACAGCTGTGAGCACATTATTCGTTGAGCTATAGCTACAAGTACAGACTTGACATTAGAAGCAAAGAGGGGCAGTCCCTGGGCTAGTTCACACTATGGGGCCGATTACGATCTCACTCGAAAGGGCTCCTGATGGCATCCGTCAGGACTGAGTCCGAGTCATGAGCGCAATTTCCGGACGACTCATACCGCTGTACGAGCGAGCAAGTATGATGCGAATATAGCCTCGTGCTCCGAGCGACTCGTACCCGTCAGCGAGGCCCTCCGGACGACTCCAACATGGCTGACGCACACAGCGCAATAGGGCCGATTTCCGAGTGACCAAGTACGATGCGTGCGTCGAGCAGCCGGATCGAGTCGGAGCCTCTAACTCCAGACAGCGTTGGGAAGCAGACTTTGGGGGGGCCGTAGCGGGCCCCTCTTCACTCGTAGCCCTACGACTCTGTCACTGGGTACCCTACACATGCATGCACGGGGCAGCCGGCACCGAGGCGTCCCCGCTACAGGGGGCGCCCTTTTCCACGACCTACCTTTATTCTCTATGGGAGCCTATGTACGCTATGTACAACAGGCTCCCATAGACTTCAATGGGACTCCGAGTGACCCGAGTCCGTCAGCGCTCAATTGCATCGTACTCGGTCGCTCGGAGCCTCTGAGCATGAGTCGCTCGGAAAGCTCCACGGGACCGAGTCGGCCGTAGGGCTTTCCAAGCGAGATCGTAATCGGCCCCTATGTAGAAAAAGGGGAAACTGTGTTAAAAAAGAAACAAAAAAAGTGAACAACTGCATGACCACCCCCAAAACCTTTTCACAAGTCAAAATTCAAAATCAAGCCTCTATGATAACTACAGGAAATGCGACAGGTATGCTCAGATGGGCTAGAAGACAGGCCTCCATTTCACACAAAATACAGAGGCATCATCCGCTACCTTATCAGTGGAACTTTTCATACAGCGGCAGGGTAAAGAACCAGATTGGTATGTGCCTAAGAGTTCACAGTGGTCAACGTGGAACTAACATGTGGAGTAGCATCATTTTGGCTCCATTCCTTTACATTTGCCTAAGCCATATATATATATATATTTACATTTGGCCTTATATACTCGTGTGATGTAATAATACCAATGAGACAAGGTGCATCAAAGGTATAGAAAGTGCATCTATTGTGTGTTTGACGTATATGTGTGTGCATATTAACATTTTTCCTCTTCAGAGACATCTGGATTGCTGATATTAATCTTCTATATGTTTAGATGGTAAGGTAGTGCGCTAAAATGCATTTAATGCAGTGCATTCACCAGGGATTAGCGAGAATGAGTCACATGTCTGTTCAAGGATTTCTTTATAAATTGTGACCAGTTGTTGTCTTTGGTTAAAAATGCATGTATTTGTTTATTGTGCTGCATATAAGAGTACAGTTTAATATAGTTGATACCTTTATTAACAATTTCATTTATTGGATTATATGTAGGTTGTAGAATTTATATGCATTTAAATAAAACTGTTAAGTTAGCAAAATTGTGGGCCTTAAGCTTACAGTCAAGACATTTAATACTATTGTGAAAGTTGTTTATCTGCATGTTTTTCTCCTCTGCAGGTGCAGACTAAAGGCATTCATCAGTTAGTGAAAAGCACATTGTATTTCAGAGATAATGAGGCGAGGAAGAATTGGCAAGGCCTGATAATTAAGGACAAAGGAAGTGTTACCAATTAGTACTATCAGACGAAGGGAGGACTCCAAGGGCGCTTTAGAAGCGGAGACTGGAATATGGGAGTAGTGTTCAAGGTGCCAAGCTCTTTCTTGGGAACTGGAAAAGTACTGTGATAAGTAGGAGGTCATATTTCTTGAATGTGCATTTTAATTAGTAAACCCACCTTAGGGTTAATCAGATTCCCTTTAGACTTGAAAAGGTACAGACTTCTCTTGTCATCTCTGATTGTGTGGCTTTATGCTATACATGACTCCTTTCCCATAGAACTTCTACTGCGGTTCTGACGCTGACACCTTTTTTGCTTCCTTGATTCAATGGGGTTTCCCCTATACTTACTCTAGTGTACGGTTTAATAGATCCTAAAAAGCTTTTCCAGGTATGGGGAGAAGAATCAAAACTATTTGTCTAGTCAGCAAATCCTTTTCCTTATTTTTTGCATTGCTGCCACTGAAATTCATATATGCTCTTTGTTGTTGAGGACCAATATTGTACGCCGCTTTGGTCTTCCTTAGATGTTTTTGTACTTTTTACAGTATGTTCTTGAGATTGATTTATATTAGTCTGACTTTGAGTTTATAATAAACCTTTTATCTTCAAGTTATTGACTCAGACTTTTATTGTGTGGTCCTAATGATCACACTGGGTCTTAAGATTTAAATGGTTGTTAACCCCTGTTCCTCTCAGGCTACTATCAAGGTCTATTGGCCAGAGTTAAATTGGAAGAAATGGCCCAGACCATTCTCACATGCAAAGCCACAGCCTCCTATATTATCTTCCTGAGAAAATGTGGGACGTGTAATTGACAGTACAGGTCTTAAACCTGAGCTACGTAGATGTGTGCATCAACTGTGGTCAGAGTCAACCAGGCGAAGTGTGTTAGTAATGAGCTTTAAACTTTTCAGCAAGTATTATGTAAGGCCAAGGTATAGTTGGTGTCTGTAGCATGTTCTGGACAACATTTTTCACTAGTTCAAGTTTCAAGTTTATACTTTATTGTTTAAGTTAATAAAAACCATAACAATATCCTAAAATAAGATTAAGTTAAATAATTGGCATTCAAATTGTTTAAAAGACAGTTTCATATCAAATAAAACAAACTAAAATAGAAGATATAAAAATTATCGGCAATATTGGTATCACATCAGTGCTCAATGTAAAGTGCATTTGTACAGTTAGCTTAAGGTTTAAATACAGTCAGTGGATCACAAGGAGGCGTGTTTTTCTTTGGGCTGTGCAATCTTTTCATAGAGTATCAGGAATTTCATCATCTTACAGTTCAGTTGAGAATCTGTTGAGACCAGACCTTTAATAATGGCTGATCTGCAAGTTCGAATGCCCCTGTCGTTAAAAGATTTTTTCAGTAGCAGAACCCGGATAGATTTTAAAAAAGGGCAAACACAAATTAGATGAATAAAATCTTTCCGTACTGCACCACATAAATTACATGTTCTGGGGACGTTGTACTTCCATGATGGTTGGTCTGCCAAACTTGGTAATGCCCCAAACCTGATGGCCATGAGCTTTTGTTTCAGATAGAGTGAGTACGTTGTATTTAGGTATTCTGCCGGATGTAATGTTGTATATGATTGGAGGACCATCCAGGCATGGGACCGCTTTGTTAGTATACTTTTGTCTTCTAGAAATGAATGGAGTTTGGCCGTTTTGTTTATCACCCTACGAAAGACTTGGAAGGAGGGATTCTGAGCCCAGAGTTCTGTTGTATTTGTTTCCTTCAAGGCTGTTTTCAATAATTTACCGTAACTTGAATGAGGATCTTCTTCCTGGGCCCGCCACAAGGCATCATGTAAGACATCCGATCGATTCAACCAAAGTTTGTACCAGGCTTTGAGTGCAGCGTATTTTCTCCCAATCTCCTGTTGGATGAGACCAAATTCCAATCGTACCTGAGATGCGTTCTGAGGAAGACTAAAAACTTTTTTGTACGTTTTCGTTTGTAGAAAGTCTAAAAGTTTTGCATCATTGCCATTTAAAGCTATGCTTGCATAAGTTACCGTCGGCAATAGTGTGGCAGCCATCACTGCCACTATCGGCTTAAATGAAGGGCACAAAATGCGTAAATAAGGCCATTTCCTTTTTTTCAAGATATTGTTTTTGAAAATTGAAAATTCAATCGATCGTCTATAAATACCCCCAGATATTTATATGTGCTGACTACCTCTTAGGCTGTTTCTCCCAGCTTAATTGGATATTGGTGTGAAGGTCGATTCATAATTGACATGGTTTTTGTTTTTGTGACATTAATTTCCAAGGCATTGGCCTTAGCGAACATTGTTAATTCATTGAGTGCTCTTTGGAGGCCAACTCTTGTTAAGCTGAGCAGAACTATGTCGTCTGCATATGAAAGGTGCGTTATAGGTAATGGGCCCAGGCGCGGAGGGTGTGAATTAACCTGAATCAATCTTGGTGAGAGGTCCGCCATAAATAGATTGAATAGGTGGGAAGCTAATTCACAGCCTTGCTTTAGTCCTATTTCAGTCTGTATTTCCCTTGACAGTCTTGTGCCATTAGCAATTTTTACACGGACCCACGTGCCCGTGTACAGTTGTATTATGGCTTGTAGTATTGTTTCAGGCAGAACCAATTTCTTTAATTTACTCCACAACAAGCCACGTCTTACACGGTCGAATGCTACTTTAAAGTCTATGAAAACATAGTTGTAATTTTCTTTGCAAATTATGGCCAGGGATAGAATGTTTGTTGTAGTGCCAAACCCTTTGCGGAATCCTGTTTGGTTGAATGGAATCAAGCTGTTGTTGTCAGTTCATTCTACCAGGTCCTCCAGTATTAGTGATGCATAATATTTGGCTTAAACGTCAATAAGTGCAATTAACCTGTAATTTGTCGGGTCCGACCTATCGCCCACCTTGTAGATTGGATTGATTATTAACCCTTTCCAACTCATGGGAAGGGTATCCGTTGTGCCTATCTCCTTATACAGCCCTGACAGTGGAATCGCCCAATGGTCAGGGTCACTCCTAAAGATGGTCTGCGGGATGGCATTTGGCCGAGGTGCTCCATCAATTTGCCCCTCTTTTATTATTCTAGATACCTTTTCTACCACATAGCACTGGCCAACCAGGGCTGTTGGCGAGACAGGGGTAGTGCTAATGTCTTGGGTTATTATTGTGATGTTTCCTAATTGTTTCGGCCCCATAGTATTATGACTGGTGTCCATCTCTCTATTAACGAATGGAGTAGCATCTTTGAATGTTTTATTTAGGTGAGCTACCCATCCTTGCTCGGTCACACATGCATTATTTGTACATTGAGTTGATCTCGTTGTCCCATTTACTAATTCAATAAAGAGCCTGTTGTTGGTTTGTTTAGCACAGAAAAGTAACTGTGTCCAAAACATCTCATGTTTCGTTTTTTGATCATTACAAATTTGCTTTTTATATAGCTTCCGGATGTTCTTTATATGATCCCAAGCATGTTTTGAGACTTTGGGGGTCTTGTTTTTTCTGACTGCTTTTCTTAATTCTTTTCTTAGCATATAGGCTTTTCTTGAGAGCCTTGCAGTGTGCTTGCCGCTTGTATTCCGGGCATAATTGATTTTAGGTGCCTGCTTTAGTTAGTTTGTAGTGAAAGTTGCCCAATTTACTACTCGACTACTTTCCGGAACTGTGTTTATTTTATATATCTCTTTAGCTAGCAGTGTTAGATCTGGGAGAGTGTCTGTCGACCATCAAATGCATTTCAAATTTGCTGTTGTCAGGTGGCCCATCTCTAAGGGGGCTAGCTGGTGTTTTGAAGATTTATTTTTAGTTCAAGATGCTGGTATGAATGGTCACTTCGAGTTGTATACTTGATAATATATTTCCCCACATGGTTCAGTAGTAGAAGTGGTAGGATTGTATAGACTATTATGACTGGGTATTTGCGCCCTGATAAGTCCATCGCGGGGGAGTATCATCTTTAGTTCTGCCATTTATTACTCGGAGGCCTAGATGTTCCAAGGCGAGAACTATCTTTTGCCCCTTCAAATCCTGTTGTTTTGCTGCTGAGGATGATTGTGGAGGAACTGACCAGAACTCATTGGCCATTGCTAATTGCTCATCTTCGTCCGGGGTGTAAATTAGGTTTGGGTTAAAATCACCAGTTATTATTATTTCCCAAGCAGGGTTCTCAAATCTAAAAGCAGTTATTATCAAAAGAAGTTTTTCATATTGTAATTCTTTTTTCCTCGCATTGGATGTATATAAACATTTATTAATATTATTGTTATTGTCGGGTAGTTAGATCATTGGTCCATTTTGATTACTTGTAGGTCTGATGTAGTACTGGGAAGCTGTTCGGACTTGATGTTCAGTGCCGTAGAGACATACACTGCAAGGCCGCCTTTTGGTCTCCCATATCGATGTGTTCTTATTGCTTTTACATAATAGTGTGTGAAATTAGCGACTTCCTTTGGTTTGATCAGCAGGTCTCCTGGAGCGCAATAATCTCATAATTCTTCCAGTTTGTTGGGGGGGCATTGTCCTGTATTTCTCTTTTTGCCCCTGCAATGTTCCAGGATAAGAGCTTTAATGAATTGTTGACAAAGCTTTTTCTTTGTGTAGGCAGTCATTCTTTTTTCGGGAACATTGAGAGTTAAGGCCATCCATTTCCAAGTGCCTGGACCTTGTTGTAGTTTTTGTCTATTTTTTGTTTTTTCTGTGTCACCCATTTTAAAAATTTTCCCTAGACTGATTAACAAGGTAAAAGATTGCTTGAAGCCATTTCACTTTCCAAGAGTTAGTACTTTACACAAAATAAATCCATTCATTCCTCTGTCTGCCTATCCATCCATTTATCCATTCATCGACCCACCCAGATCCATGCATCCTGTATTCATCTGTCCACCCACTCAGTCACCACTCATCACACATCCATTCAACATCCACCCTTCCATTATTCCCTGCCCATTCGTCTTCACTATTAATTTGGCATATTTTTACCACTCACCACACATTCATTTTTCATTCATTGCCGTGTTCGATTTTCCATCCATTCACTGTTCAGTATCTATTCACTGTTAACCATTCACCATTAATTCAGCATTGTCAATCCATTCACTGATCATCATTCATCCTCCCCTCAGCAACTATTCAACAATTCTCATTAAACATTCACCATCTATTCACCACCTAACAGTCACGATTCTCTTCCTATTTACCACCCTCTTAGTATTCATAATTAATTTGCCATCCTTTCACTATTCACCATTCATCATTCATTCAGTATTCACCACCTGTTCACATTCATCCATCCTTCTTCTCCATACACCAGTAATCATCTGCTTAGCATTCACCACCTGTCACTATTCATCACCCATTTACCATCGATTCACCTTTCACCATCTGCTATCTACGAACTAGCCATCATCCACTCAACACTGTATTCACCATTAATCACCCATTCACCATCCGTTCATCCTACACCAGCTGTAGACCAATCACCTTCTAGTCAGTGCCTGTTCACCATTCACCATCCACACACCATTCATCACCAATTTAACATCATCCATTCATCAACCATTTACCAACTGCCACGGCAAGACATGTGTTTTTCCTAATATGCAGCACTCCCTTCAGCTCTTACATTGTCTTTTTATGAAAAATGATAGGAAATGTTTTTCCATAGCTGCGCACATCACTCGGCCTCATTGAAATATTTTCATCCATTCCAGTAGTCTGCTGCAGGGCACTCAGACATACCCCGCTCTCACCCTCCATGACATGCACTGGCTCACAGTGTCCTCACATGAGTGTGCGGAAATGGACACGTCCAGTATCTGCAGTGAGGCAAGGGAGGCCAGAGTCGCAACAATCGGGGGACCTGGACACCAGGACACCAGAAAGGAATTTTGCACTGCGAACCAGAGACAGACTGAAACATGTAGACCTCCGAGTCCCAGAACTGTAAAGTTGTGCAAAAGCCTTTCTGCTCCATGGCTGCCAGAGGCACTACATCATGCTATCTTTTCATGCAATTTGGCTTTTATTCAATCTGTATTTGTACATTCCATTCAAATGTATTTATATTGTCTATGCAAGGGTTGTAGTTAGTTTGTAATTGTGGTATTGCACATGTCAATCTTGCTCAGGCGTGGGCTTGTGTGGAGCTAAAAGGCTTCATTCAGTCTAAATATGCCATGCTTTGTCCTATTTCCAGTAACCTTTGATAGAGGTGTTGTGTTATGAGAAATTCAGCAAATAAAAATGGATCGGAATACAGGACAATTTACTTCAGGATTAAACATTACAATATATTTCTCCATGACAGTGACTGAAATTCGTGACCGTGACAGGCCCATTGTTGGCGCAGGTGAAATGTGTCTGTTTTGCACCAGCAGCTTATGATTCACATTACTAAAAATAAACACTCAACATGTACATTGATTGAATAATCTGCTGACTTCCTGTCCATGCTGCCAAAAAAGTAACATATATAAACAAAGCTGCTCACGTAGGCACAAAGGAAGAATACACTTAAAAACTGTATCACACACACACACATATATATATTTTTTTTAAAAACCTTCTGAAGTGCACCTGTAAACTTAACAGGCAGATTTGTAAAGCTGAATTTCACCCTTTAGAAGGACTCTTCTCACTGATGACAGTAGATTTTTATTGTTGTCCGACTCGCTGGTAGCTATTTCCCTGACATTCCAAGAATGAGTGGGCACACGGGATTTGAACCTGTGACTCTGAGGATAAAAAAGGCTGAAACAGGTCAGGAGTAGCCTGTGTTCCCGTTCGGATTTGACTAGGCCTGGTAGTTCGCACTGGCCTGTTCCCATTGGAGCAGGATGAAAACTGATTTGAAAATGCTTGCTCCACGTTTAGGTTGCCGCAGTGGACAAAAAATAATGATAGAGTAAACTAAAGCTGGAATGATTGCCAGTGACTGAGACTGTCGCACACATTCCACCCACCACCTTTTCTTGCTTGAGTGTAATGCCCTAAATGCGACTGCCATGCCCAGATGTGGATCCCATGTTCCCTGTTCCATAGGATCCATTGTGCCCCACTCTCATGGGCCCCAAGGCTGAAACCGATCAGGAGCTGGTTGTGCTCCCATTAGGGGAATTTGATCAGGCATTTTGGGCTGGGTTGTTTCTATTGGAGCAGGAATCAGCCTGATTTGCATATGGTTGTTGCTCACAGTAGGCAAGAAAATGATGGACCGGAATGCGACATGAGCGATTGCCAGTTGTTTCAATTTAAAGATGATGGCAAGAACACATCTCCGCAATGGACGGATCTCCAGACCCAGGTGCATATGTATGTTCCCCCATCCAGGCCACATACAGCTTCTCCAGCTATACTAGGGCAGCCGCGGCCGCTGCAGGTAGGAGCGGTGGGGCCAGGTGAGGGGGGATTTCGAGAGACGAGCATGGAATAATTAATTTTCCCTCGTAGTCGTATCTTGAAATCCCCCCTCACCTGGCCCCACCACCTCACCACTCTTACCTGCAGCAGCCGCGGCTGTTCTAGGGGCAATTGGAAGACAATATTCAAGAGTGAATTGATACAAACATATCAAACTATATTGGAGCATTTATATAGCACATACCTTGAACCAGCACATAGGGGCTGATTACGATGGCGGGCGGAGGCACATCCGCCGTGCTGGCGGTGGCGGAAAATGCCCTTTTCCGCACTCCAGCAGCGGTCCTCCCATCCGCCATATTACGATGGGCATAGATAGCCCATTTCCCGTCCGCTGCGGAGTTCCGGGTTCCGCCAAAATTCTCCGTCCGCACCGGTAGCGGACGGAGCCAAAAGAGAGGTACCGCCGTGCGGAATGCGGTCATGACCGCCGGTCAAATCACGATGCCTTAAACAGCCCACCACACCGCTGCGGAGAATCCGGCCATTCGTGGATGGCAGTGGCAATACTGCGGATAGCTCCATGTGTTCCAGTCCGCTGGGGAAACGGCGGTCTTTGGCCTTTCCGCAGCAAATCCGACCGCCGCGGACGGATTTTCAGCTTTTCTGCCGCTGAATCCTGGAATCCGACCACCGCGGTAGGGAGTTTCTGGCGGTGCATCCTAATCTGGCCGGCGGTTATGCCGCGGTACCTGCAGGCGGAAGTTTCCCGCTAGCACGGCGGTCGGAATGCTTTTCCGCCCGCCATCGTAATCAGCCCCATAGTGTTTTCGGATGCAAGTTAAACCTTTACAAAAGTGGACCTGTAACACATGATTGTTGAGTAGCATACATTTAAAGGAACAGTGAACAATTATCTCACAGGGTCAGAGTGGGCGGTCTGAGATTGAGGGAATGAACTCCATCATATAATCTTTGCAGATTAGCCGACTGTCCTGTATGAGCCTGTATAAGGTGCTGATAGGTAGATGGGTGAAATGAGAAACTAGAGTTCTATTGAAAAGTGTGAGATATGAAGTCTCATGTTGAGGGAGAGATCATTCCAAAGGGTGGGGCAGTATGTAACATGCCCCAGAAAGTGGGCAGTGCCTGAAATACAGCTCATCATTAAACATGTGCACAGTATTATGTACTGCTGAATGGGTGCTTATAATTTACCCAAGGGCATTCTCAAAATATTTACTGTAAAATAATATTTAAAGTTACATTTGACATCTACTGGGAATCACTTAATTTATGAGTTTTGGCAAAGTGCTGGAAGTCACTGTGTAGCAGATTCGGAGCGCTAGGGAGAGGAATAAAGGGGCTGTAAATGTAAGGGAAGAGGCAATTATTTCTTTGGTAAATCAAGTAGACTTTAGCAATGTTCTGAACAGTGGCTTGCTGTGAAGAATGGTAAAGTCTACTTAATGAGAGGGGCACTGTGAATCCCTTAATGCCCGCCGGGTCAGGGCAACCAAGACAGTTTAAGATGTTGGACAGTTTCTAGAGCTTCTAACTAATTAATCATCCAACTATTACATTAAACTATTACTAGAATAAATTCCTTATTGAATGAAAAGTAAGGAGATACAATTCCGTACTGGTTTCTAAGTGGGCTATGTTAACATTATTTAGAGGGAGCGTGACCTGCCAATTTGGCCTGGCCCTTCCTTTTAGGACAGTACTAAGAGTGACTTGCAAATGGCTAGTTCCTGTCTGTAATGGCACAGACGAGTTAAAGAGCAATGGAATGGAATGAATCAAGAGTAATCAGTAGAGTGGCTGGGATTAATTCAAGAGTTCCATCCACCATTTATTGCGTTGGCCTAGTTAGTATTGTGTTCATCAGCACATCCAACAAATTAATTGAATGAATCAATGAAATCAATGAATGAATGACGTCTTTCTAAAGTGCACTGTCACTCAGAAAATGAGCCTCGTGGCGCTGTGCTAGCAGCAGTGTAGCTCTTGTCTGGAGCCTAAATAGGGCATTTTAGATGAGGGCATGGCAGAGTGCATCAGAGGCTTGGAAGAGCCATGTCTTCAGAGTCTTTTTAAAAGCATCTTCCGTGGTTATAAATCTGAAATGTATTGGCAGCTGATTCCATGTCTTGGTGCCTATCACCATGAAGGATTTTCCACCACGGGTTTTTAGAATGAAGAAGGGGAGCTTCAGCAGATTTGCATTAGAAAATCTCAGTGTTCTCAGGGTCTTGTCGTGGTTGAATCTTGCAGTGAGATATTTCGGGACTGTGGTCTTAAAGGCCCCCATAAACTAGCAGCAGTGTCTTAAACACGATTCTTTTGTGTATAGGTAGCCAGTGGAGTCTTTTTAATGCGTTATTCCGTTTAGTGAGCTGTAACACCATTGTGGCTGCTGCATGTTGGACCATCTGCAGTTTATATATTAGCAGTTTTGCGCATTCTGCATACAAGCTGTTGCAATAATCTAGCCTTGAGGTAATGAGTGCGTTAAGGAGGAGAAAGTAAAGACATTTCTTGAGGGATTTAATCAAGTTGAAACACATCCCAGCTACTGCTGCCGCTTGCGGTTGAAAAGATAGTTCGGTATCAAATTTGACCACCAGATCCTTTGCTACTTTAACCGTGTCTGGTGTCGAGGGGACTGAGTTTGGCCACCAGCGTGTAGGAGAAAAAAGATAACATTTTCCAAAGAGGAGAATTTCAGTTTTCTTAGAATTGCACTTAAGATGGTTGTTTTGCATCCATAGGATAACATTTGAAAGACATTTTTGAAAATTCAGTTCTCCACCAGTTGACCCCTTGTCTAAAGAAAGGATCAACTTGGTGTCGTATGCTTATGACGAGGTTGTTATTCCATAGGATTCAATTACAGAAAAGAGAGGGGCAATATCGATATTGAAAAGAGCAGGACTAAGGGATGATCCCTGTGGTACGCCCCTAGTAATCAGTTTTTCTTCGGAAAAAAATTCTCTTAAAACCACAGTTTGTCTCCTGTCAGTTAGAAATGACCTAAACCAGGATAAGGCTTTATGGGAGACTCCTACGTCTTGGATTCGCTGGAGAATAATATCATATGAGATGGTATCAAATGCTGCAGAAAGGTCTAACAGTATCAATACTGCATCATTACCAGCGTCCAGGGACATTTTAATGGTCTCCGAAACCTCAAGTAGGGCTGACTCAGCAGAGTGTTTAGGCCTAAAGCCAGATTGGCTTTAGGCCTGAACATTTTTTAGAGTTTTTAGAGTTTTCCAGGAAAGTGATAAGTTGCTGGTTAACAATTTTTTCTAATATTTTGGTCAGTATGGGCAGTAAAGAGATAGGCCTAAGATTGGACAAGATAGCAGGATATGCTTAAGGCTTTTTTTGTAACGGCCTGACAACTGCCAGTTTCCAGGCTGGGAGAACTTTGACAGTGGTTAGAGAGGTGATTAATAAGCGAATTTACCATATCAATAGCCTCATGAAGGATAACTGGTGGACAAGGATCATTAGGTGATCCTGATTGGCAAGAAAGAATAGGTTGTTGTGATAGTAATGGAAAGATATCTGCAAATGTAGTCAGACTGGCCTTAGTCTCTTTTGTGGGGTTGCTTGATACTGAGCCGCTTAAGGGATCAGTTAAGGGAGTAGAGGTAAATTCCTGCTGTATGACTCGGATCTTTTCCACAAAGAAGGTAGAGATCTGGTCACATAAGGCCTGGGAGGGAGATATCTATCTAAAAAGAGTCTTGGGCTGCAGAAACATTTTTGATATGTGGACGATAGTGTTGGGATCTTGATTGGCTTCTTCGATTTTGTGGTAAAATACAGTTTTTTTGTTGTTTTAATCAGTTCATGGCATTTTTTCTGGATCTCTCTAAAACAGAGCAGACTGTCTGTACTATAGGATAGGTGCCATTTACATTCAAGGTGTTTGCAGCGGTGCTTCTGTTCAAGTAGTGCTGGGGAAAACCAGGGCTGGGAGTGTTTCGAGAGTGAAAGAGACCTGCAAAGTCTAATACTGTATCAGTGATCCATGCATTAAAAGAATTGGCATCTTCTGCCAAATTCCCTTTGATGATGCAGGCGGTAGTGGACAGGCATGAAAAGAGTGTTGGGTTTGATTTCATGGCTCCGCATTTCCGCCGAGTGAAGGATGCTGAATCTATTTTTCGAGAGGGAAGGTTTTGAGACAAACTCGTTATATTGAATGGAATTACATAATGGTCCATCCAAGATTGGGTAGTTGGTGTACCCAGTGTTAGACTCGGATGGCTGGCGCAAATCCCGTCAATATCCCTGTAAATAGGTCGGAGCGCTTATTAGTTGCAGTAGGCCTAATATTAAAAGATATCTTTGAGAGAATTACCCTCAGAGTTATCTAGATTGTCGAAATGGAGATTAAAGTCTCCTAACATGGTAAAATTAGCATAGCGTACTACTATGGGGGAAAGTGCTTCCCCTACTGTGGTTAGAAACCTATTGCCGGGACCTGTGGGGGGATATAGAAGACAGCCAGCAAAGGATTTAAAAGCAAAAACCCAGGCTTTCTGCTCCCTTGAGAGTGTCCATATCAAAGGAGCTACATTGGAAGCTGTCATGAAATGTAGTAGCTACCACCCCCACCCAGACCCTCTGTTCTGTCCTTGGACATAATTGTGTATTCAGGAGGTACTTCTATAGCTATGTCTAGATTACACCATGATTTTAGCCAGGTTTCCGTAATAAACATGAGGTCCAGTTTCTCTTCTATGATTAGGTCAGTAACTTCCTGTGCATGTCTGCTTAAAGAACGCGCATTAATAAGGCCTCCAGCCAATCAAGTTTTAGTTGGTATTGGTACATGTAAGGCTGCCAGACACGGCTCTATGAAATGACCAAACTCGTTCCTGCAGCCAATACATGATACCGGGCCCACCAGATGAGCTACGTCCCATCTGTGGCTGTTGTCAGAAGGTTGACTCTTGAGATTCCGGAGGAATTCAGAGGATTCCAAGGTCTCAGTGGCTTCAGAACTCAACTGCTGTTGCCAATTTTCCGAAAAGATGCCACATCTCTCCACCTCTTAGCAATTTGCATTGGATTCCAGTGTCAGCCTAAAGAGAATATAAGGCCTTTATCCAGTGCTTAATTTGAGCCAGTGGTCTCCAGTGCTCAGCACCTGCACTTAATTGTCAACACCGGCACTTATGACAGCCTGTCACTTGGTGGCGCTGTTTATGTAATTTGGAGATGAGAACAACAGTTGTTTATTAGTTCAATATACATTAAAAATGACTAATACCTACCACACAAGCAGTTGTAATAGCTTTGTAGGCCTGGAATAGCCTGAATTGTCACACCTGTAGGAGTGTGACAGTTAATAGTTGTGTTGTTACTGGCGGGATAAATGGGTGGTGCAAGCTGCAGTGGCCTCCTGATGAGGGCCCTGACACCTACATCTTTACAAATTAAGCACTGCATTGATCTCGACTCTATTGAGCTTACCTTAAAATTATGCTTAACTTTTTTGTTGGTGGTTCCCAAGAAGTCATCAGGTTTGGGACTGTAGGAAATCCTTCATCTTTTGGACATCAAGACTCTATAACTTTCTACCTGAAACAAAACATCTCCTTCTTTAAAATCATTGTAAAAGCCCATCTGTTCTGACCAGCCTGTCTCATCAGCAAATTGTATGTTGCTTGGAGGACATGGGTTGCAGTGATAGACAAGTGATGATAATTGTGACTGTGGTTGTGATATATGTATGCACAGCTGCCTCCAGTCTTTGAAAGGCAAACCTGAGGACACTCTCAAAGGCAGTGGATCAATCCATGACACACACGTGCTAAGATAAACATCAGGCCAAGGTTGCAAAGGATAGAGCACTCCAGTGGCCTCCACTGACCTCAACGATATTGGGACAGTGAAACTGTCCTTTTGACCCCTTTCTGCCAGTGGCGGGAGGTCTGTTGCACATGCACAGGCTGTGTGTCTGCTGTCTACTGCACACGAAAGATTATATAATGGGGCACCTGGTACTAGAGCATGCCAGTAAATGGAAATTTACGTACTAACATATAATGTCCCATTGTAAGCGGACGCCTGCTGCAAATCACCATATTTCAAAAACTGACTATAACTTTGAAATGCTAAATCATGAAACAAAATTGACGGAAAAGGACTCTTTGGAAGGTACGTGCTATTTACAACCTTTCCCATAGAGTTGCTCCAAGTATAATTTACATCTTTTCTTTTATTCATGTGTTCAAAAGCACATTTTCTTACCCTGGTGGTTAAACTTTCTTCTCGTGTCATAAAACCTCAGGCCATTAAATTCATACTGTAACTTTAACAGGCACATCTGTTTTAAAGATTTTTGGTTTAAGGACTCAATGTGAATTTAACGAGCAGGTAATAAAAGGAAAAGTTGAAGGAAATTATCACAGATGTGTAAAGCCTGCGACCATGTAAGCAATCAAATTACAAAGCAACTCTCCAGTTGTTTTTATTACAGTAGAATATCCTGTTTACTCATTTTCCATTTTAATCTGCTGCCTAAGCTACACCTTTAGTCATGCTTCAGGTAAAAAGTTATTTGTTACATCAAGGTAAAAAGTCTCTCATTTTGGGAAACCTCTGGCAATCCAATTGACAATAAATTATAAAAATGTGCTTGTTTGGCACGGTTGCCCTTTGTAGTGCTTAAAACCGAGCTGCTACTAAAGTGATTGGTGATAAGGAAAAATGGCAAAGAATCAACAGGCTGAACATCATGAGCTACTGTAGATTAACAAACAGAGTGCACTGAGTAAGACTTGATGCCACATAAAAGGCTGAGGTACCAGATGAGATTGAGAATGAAAAAAAAACCCTTATGCGATAACGGCTTTAGGCAAACATATGTTACCAGTGAGTAGAAATAGAGTTCATTTGCAGTCCTAAGAAGAAAGAACTTTCAGTCCTGAAAAGCTAATGGCCCTTCTGCATTAGATGCTTAACTGTACATCATGCAGATAACGCTGGTCTAGTGTGCTACAAAAAATGTTTCATAAAAAAAACCCATAAATAAATAAACAAACAAACAAACAAATAAATAAATACATAATAATGCAAAAACTAGGTTAAGAAAGAAAGATTGTCAGTGTAGGAATGAGTTTACAATTATTGTGATGAATATGCGTAAAAGCAGGGAGTCACTCTAGAAGGATATTGCTGGTGCTACTAACAGAGAACAAATGGTAATTATTATCTACTCTGTGGTACTCCCTTACCAGTATCCTATCAGAATATCTAGTTTTAAATATTGTGCAACCGCAATATCGTACCCTAAAAAATGATTATCAAAATAGCTTGAAGGCAGATGTATGTAGGTAAGTATAGTTTAACTGTACCTAATGCCCCATAAGTACCTTAACAATATATATCTTCAAGTTACATAGATGTGGAGTTATTAACAGTAAATCCACACCTACCTCTATATACTTGCCATCATGCTATTTTGGTAGGTGATATTAAAGCTGCAATATTTTGGTAGCACTATATTTAAAACTTGATATCTGACATACACTCCTTTTTAGGTCGAGCCTGGGCAGCGCATGCGCTGCTCTGTGAGCCATGCTGTATTGGAGTATGTACTTGAAGCCCCGCCCACTCTCCGCCCATATTTGTCATTGGCTTGTGTCATTGTCCTTTGTAAATGCTGGTTTCTGATTCCTTATTAGGCTTGTTAGCCCCTCCTTAGGAGCTCCTGGTCTTCATTTGTAACTTTCCATGTGAACTGACTCTTTTACTTCGGTTGTTACACAGTACGTCTTCTTCAGTCTGTAAGCACTATTTTCTTTAATGAGTTTCTCTTACCGCAGGAGGGTCTCTTGTGCGCAGTTGTGACCACCAGCTTGTTTATTTCACTCGTAGCAAACGGGGAGCTGTTCAGGGGCCATAGGAGACAGAAGGGGGCAACTCAGGGGTGCCTTCAAGCATTTGGAATGCAATAGGTCTCACATTTGCGAGAGTTTAAGCTATTGGTATTGTAAATGACAATGCCTTTTATTTATGTTTTAAAAACCAAAACAAAAATACATTTACAATGCCAATAGCTCAAACCCGCGTAAATGCGAGACCTATTGCATTGCAGATGCTTGTTTATGGATTGCAGAATAGTGAAAGGTTAAATGTACTGGTTGGGATTGACAGCCATGGAGGCAAACACATATGCCCACGGTGGAGCCACTAGATCTAGCTAAGTAACCAGTAGCTAAAATGGGTTCGCAAACTTACACTGATTGGCGGACTAGAGTTGAAATGCAGTTAATATTTTTATTGAAACTTTGGAAGCAAAAACCAAAAATATGAGTAAAAATAGTAAGGCCCTCATTGCGAGTGGCCAAAGTCCTGCGGTATTTGTGGGCTGGAAATACTGCACTCTGTCTTGCCATGTGTAGGTATAATACCAAGTTGCAGTATTACTGGAAGATTATCAATCAAACCTCAAGAAGTCCCTGGACTGTCATAGCATGAGGAAATCGGTAATAATGTACCTACTTCTACACGTAAACCTGTAATTCCAGGCATTTGTCACGTGAAAAAGTCCTCCAAGTTTGAACTGAAGGATTTGTCCCGGGAAAACAGTGGGCCATTACCACACATGATAATACAGTGATCAATGTACTCCTGTTTTAGGTGAAAAGTTATGTTTTCACCCACACTGGTATTAGGAGGCCACATGTAATGGGGACCTAACAATGTTAAAGCTTTGCTGAGTGGTTTTGCGGATGTCATTGTAATGATGAAAGCCGCATATTTCACAGGGACATGAGAAATATTTTCCTTATTTCATGGGCCCCTATTAAATATGGGCTGTTGTACTTTTGCATTTTGTAAAATAATCCAAACACTATTATTACACAGAACCAGTATAGCTATGGTTATGTCAGAGTTTCCATAGGTAAATCATTTTTTGTTTTCTTACTCACTGTGTTGCCATTCGATGAATCTGCACCAAACTTTCCACTTTGGATCTGTCATGGTAAGTTTTGTGCAGGTCCAATAAGCGTGAATATATATTGCCATTGTATAGTTGTAGTTAAGACCTAGTAATCATAGGAAATTGATATTTTAATTTGTTAATAACTTTGGCGCTGTTTGAAGAATCTTCATGAAACTTAAAAAAAAATAGTTCATCCTTGTCACCTCCTTCCTGGAAAGGTTTGGGGTATCAGTAAAGCAGTAGCCAAGAAAAAGGGGTCCAAAATGACCCCATGTAATTTCCATAGGGATTTTTAAACAGCGCTACCATGAAAACAGTTAAATAGAATCACACCAAATTTGACAGAAATCTAGATCTTTTCCCGGAGAGCGTGCTTTTTGTGATTTGGTGTATATCCATTCAGTAGTTTTTGAGAAATGAAGGCTCACAATGTTTGAATATCTAAGCAGTTGGCTCTACAAGCGTCTTATGGCAGTCCTGTGGCAACAAAACTCCAAATAATAGAGCCATCTGATTGGACGAGGGCCCTTTTTTTCTCTTTGGCTGGCTCACTCCCGCTGGAGTGAGAGGCTCATGCGCAGGAGTTTTCTCTCTGAGTGGCTGGCTGCAACATGAAGAAAAATTTTGCCATCACCATTACAGGAATGTGAAGCTCAGTCCCCGTGTCCTGAAAATGAAAATAAATTAAGGTATAAGGGGGCAAGGTAGGGGTAGCCTAGCCCAAAGGGCCTTGTAGGGTGGTCCAAGAGGGACCCCCCGAGTCAAATGAAAACAAATCATTTTGTTTTTGGGGCGCTACTATCCTGCGTGCACCTGCGCAGGCTCCTGGACTTCTGTGGGACTCCAGTGGGAATTAGTGTTTCCTCCTTGCTCCTGTGAGAGTCCCATGGAATTGAGAAAACAACTGAAACTAAAAGAGCGGGGTTGGTGTCTGTCCAAAGGCAGTATGCGTCGGGGAGGTTCATCTGCCGCGAGGGGTCAGTGCAGGCCCTGCGGTCAACAACTTGTCACGCAAGGTGGAAGGCAGTTCATCTACTGCTGGCTGTCAGAGTTCTTTCTCCAGTGTAATGCTACCACTGCCTTCCATCTTCCAGTACATCCTCTACTTTTCTTTTTCCCACCACATCCGTTGTCTTATCACATCCTCTACCGTCTCCCACTTGTTGCTCTGTCATCTCCCTCTCTCATGCCTTTGGCCCACCTTGGTACCTTCGCCACTGTCCTCACCTCTAGCTGCCTTACGAGTTCATAGAATGTGCTCATTGCTAGATGCCTAGCAATAACCCCATACCCAATTCCATCTTGTTGATTTGAGAACAAATCTATTATCAATATTACTTAACTCATCATTTGATAGACCTTCAGATCTTCATCGAGCATCGCAGTTCGGTCCAGTGTCATCGCTGAACTCTTTACGATGCAGGCGCCACATCGTCGTCGAGCCTTGCAGTCAGGTTCTGTGTCATCATCGAGCAACACAGGGATGTCCTCGAAGTGGCGCTGCATCGGCATTGAAGGGCACTGCATCGGTTCCGATCAATGCAAAGTTATCACTGCTTCGATTTTTGTAGAAAAAACAGCTGCGAAACTGACTTCCAAGGCCCAGGGCTGGATTGCCACTTCTTGGCAGGGCAGGACTCACATTTGACATAGTCCAGCAGCTGCAGAAGATTTAAAGGAAGTCTTTGATGGTCATGAGATTTCAAAACAGGAGGCAAACCAGCAAGCCCATGGAGTCACTTTAGTTCTTGGAGAAGGTAGAGGTGCAGGCCCAGTCCTTCTCACTCCCAGGTAAGAGGCAACTGGCAGCAGGCCAACACAGCAAAGCAGTTCAGCAGAGTGGCAATCCCTCCTGGCAGTTCAGCACCCCTTCTTCATGGCAGAATGTAATTAGATCCAGAAGTGTACTGAATTGGTGGTGTCAGGGGGCCAGTACTTATACCCAGTTGTGCCTTTGAAGTGGGGAAGTCTTCAAAGAGGCCTTTGAAGTACACAAAGTCCCTGCCTTTCCTGCCCTGGCTCCAGACTCACTACAGGAGGGTAATCAACCCTTTGTGTGGGGACAGGACCTCTCCTATTCAGGTGCAGGTGTCAGCCCCGCCCTCCCTTCTTCCCCAGGAAGAGCCATCAGAATGCAGATGAGTGCTCAGATACACCTAGCCTTCCTATATTTGTGGCTGTCTAGAGGGAATGCACACAGCCCAGCTGTCACCCCAACCCAGACACGTATTCAGAGACAGGCAGAGGCACAGAATGGTTAAAGTAGTTAAAGTAAGAAAATGCCAACTTTCTAAAAGGGGCATTATCAGACTGGCAACTTAAAATACAACTTTACCATACATTGGGATTTTAAATTGTGAGTCCAGAGACACCAAACTCCAAATTTCCATCTTTTCCAGATTAGAAATTAAACTTATAAATTGTAATAAGGTAATGTCAATGTTAACCTACTGGAGAGATGGGCCTTGCAGTAGTGAAAAACAAATGTAATAGTTTTTCACCACCAGGACATGTAAAACTCCAAAGTACATGTCCTACCTTTTAAATACACTGCACCCTGCCATAGGGCTGCATAGGAGCTACCTTAGGGGTGACTTATATGCAAAAAAAGGGAAGTTTCAAAATGGCAGTTTAAAACTGCACACACAGGCTCTGTAACGGCAGGCCTGAGACATGTTTAACGGGCTACTGAAGTGGGTGGCACAATCAGTCCTGCAGGTCCACTAGTAGCATTTAATTTACAGACCAGGGCACATGTAGTGCACTTTACTAGGGACTTATAAATAGGCCAATTGTGGATAAGCCAATGTTACTTTGTTTTAAATAGAGAGCACCAGCATTTTAGCACTGGTTAGCAGTGGTTAAGTGGCCAGCGTCCTAAAGCCAACAAAACAAATTAAGCAAAAAGGGGAGGAGGAAGGCAAAAAGTTTGGGGGTGACCCTGCAGAAAGTCATTTCGAACGTCTACCTAATAAGGTGAGACCACAAAATAAAATTAAAACTTAACTATTAACCAACCACATTTAAAAGTAAAACAGACAGCCAATACAAAACAGCAACAAAGTTGAGCATAATTAAAAGAGATGCCAAACAATCAAACAGCTGCACAGTTCCATTACCCTGACCGCGTAAGCATTATATTTTAAATGCATGTAAAATATATTTTCATGACAATAAATTTAATAAAACACATATAAATCTTTAGTTTAACACACTTATTATATTCCCAATACAGACCCCAGAAAAATAAATCTAATACATATGTAAAGAAACAGTGAAAATGTCCTTACACTGTCAAAGAAGACTGCACATTTCATATTTGAGAAAGGCCAATGAGACGTAAGTAAAAAAAAGCACGTCTGTAAAAAATGGTTCTTTCTCATTTATTTAAAACAGAAATGTACAACTATTTTTATACTTACATCACTCTCAACTATGTCTTACCAAGCTGCATACAAAACATCCCACAAATGCTACCTGCTATTAACATACATGGGTGGGATACACCTAAACAAAGTGAAGAACAAAGGAACGCACTCATTGGAAATGTATAAAATATTACTCTACTGTAACTATGGCCATACCAGAAAATAAATGACAATGTGAAAAATATTAAAAAGCACAACCATTTGCCCACCATGGCTTATAATGAGATTGGGAATGTAGACAGAGACTTAAATGAGGCATCCGCAAGTCCTCCTGCACCTACTGGGACACTAATTAAATTATATGCCCCAAATAACCCACCTCAAGTTATATGATAGTTGTCTTCTGTCCCAAATTTAAAAAGCAAACAATTGGAAAGCTGATAGACACCCTACAACTCAACTAAAACATTCTCTTATATAGATATACCACCCTACATTAGAGAAAACACCCAAAAGAAAAAATTATCCTATATGGCAATCTTAAAAATGACCAAAGTGTAATACATTTTCCATAGTTAAAACATACTAACCTAGACACATTGTTGTATTTGGCTCATGGATGGTAGATTTAAGTCATACCCATCACCTTTTAGCCTGGTATATGAAATCCATGACCAGCAAGCAAGGAAATAGTAATATAGCCTTAGTTTACACTCTGCTCCCCAATAAAAAAGTAACATCTTTCACACTTTTCTGTCTACAATCCATGAAAAAACAAACAATGTGCGTCTACTAAAATTGTAATGGACTTTGAAAAAAAAAAGTTCCATACTAAATCTTCAGCCTAATATGTCCTACTCCACCTCTACTATCTCTTATGTGCAGAGATATCTGGCATCAGTTCAAAGACCTCCACAGAGAGAGGTATATATATTAGTAGTAAATGTGGGAGGGACAAGGGGAAAAGGCTGGAAAATGGTGAATATTTACTACTGAATGGGTGTTGTATAGAGAATTTTAAGAATGGGTTTGGGGAGGGACATGAAAACAATGAAATACTATTGCAAAAGAGTAAGACAATTTGAATTCACAAAAGTTACACCTAAATCTACTACAGCAGTAATACTGACAAAACAGGCTCAAATATATTCCATTCAAGTGTTTGCGTAAGTTAAGCATAACACATGGCAAATCACTGGTACTGCAACACGCTGCCATAGAAATCAAAGTAGACAAGCAATAATATTATCACCACACTGGAAAAAATTAAAATAAATCACAAAATATTTGTGAATGTCTAAAATGCTTTTAAATTATAACTTTCAATATATTAAAAAACGAATTCATTTTAACTTTGAATTATATAACACACACATTCCAACAGTACTTCAAATACATACAACAGATTGTTTCTGCAAGGGTAGGTAAGTTGGGCTGAACATCCAAACCCTACCACAGTCATTAACAAGTAAAACTCATTAGAACATCAACCAATCAAAT